>OZ038458.1:19732047-20224606 GCA_964036195.1 Sphaerolaimus hirsutus
TTGAATAGATTGGAGAGCTCGGCGCAGTCATTCACAAATTCCCCCGTTTGATGAATAATTTATGTAGTGGCACCGAAAGTGCTAACGACAGTTGTTCCGGTCACTTTTTATTGCAAACACATAAATATTTTCACCCGACCAAGTGAAAGTGACAGATTGTGCCTAATTGCACCGAATCGGGATTCGGGGCGCGACCAATCTCGCCAATTTTCAATTTCGGGTCAAAAGCAACTGTTCTGGCGGGAGATTTGTGCCACCGATTCTATGAATGGAGTCTATTTGAAGCGGCGGCGGTGGCAAAACGATCTTTCATTCGGTATGACGTATTTAGGTTGTTGCTGGTGATCGACACCGGCACTTGCACCAGGACCGACACCAGCACCAGCTCCGGCACCGGCACCAGATTCGCCATGGACTATCACCACCACGCAGCAGGAACTACCGCTACTAGTGCACACTTGATACCGGACTATATAATTGAAGCGCCGCTTCCAGACCATGTAAAATGCCCGGGGAATGTTTAATTTTCTTGCCGATATTTTGACATTTCTCCTGACATTTAACATCGCTTTTGACACTTGGCATGACATTTCACATTTTACGTGGTCTGGGAGTGGCCCCCGGAGCAACCGATCAGTTCGAGAATTGTTGCTTCTCACAGGTAACTCGTCCACAAAACACTGGCGCAGTGTGGCGCCCGGCGCCAATTCCATGGCGCTATCGGTGTTGGCGCCAGAAATTGCACGCGTGTATTACTCGTCCCTGCCAGCCTCTCGGCGCAGTCCATTGAGCATTGTGCAAAATTTATGCAGGTGGACTTTGTGACTCCGCCCACTTGCTGTAGCATGGTGCGATTGCAATATACGCAGTCATTCGCGCCACGAGATAGATGTTTTGCCTGTTTTTTAGGAGGATTTCGTCATTTCCTTGTGTCTTTTTCCTCATCTGTGCGTGAGAAATGCTTCATGCATTTACCACAAGTTGACAAATCTTTTGCGTTTATATTTGAAGTTAATTTTTCTTTAATTAAGATGGGTATGACAGCAACAAATAGGTGTGTGATGCGCGGTTAAGTGTCTACATAAACGTGAGGTGTCAGATAGTAACTTCACTGCGCCTTCAGACGCTTCACGGCGGTTCACGAACCATGCAAGGTATGCAATGATGCTTCGTGAAGTCTGCTGCACGAATTTTGTCCGTCGTGATGATATGTGAAGTGCGTTGAAGACACTTCACTTAAAATCTGGTGAAGCGGGCGGAAGCGTGTGGAAGTGTCTTCACAAAGACCTCTTCCACACTCTTCACGACTTTTTTTTTGCAGAGTATAACACCCGAAATCCCAACTCTATAGAACTGTGGGAATTTGCACCTTCCAGCCGCCTACGCAACTTTGGGCTGAACATAAATTAGCGGTGGGTGCAAATCTGTAAAACATAGAACTTAGCCGTGGTGACAAATTGGTCTGCAGTAGCAGCTGCTAAAGCGCACCGAAATTTTTGTAGTGGGTGTTCCGTGTGATTTTCTATATTTTCGTGATTTTATTCTGTAATTAAAGTGGAAAATTTAAGATTTTTCTCTACAAAAGCGACATTTTGTGTAATTTATTGAAATAAACAGGTACGTTTATTTCTTTAGGACAATGTTATTTAAATACAGGAATTCGCCAATGAATATCTTGCAAATTATGATTATAAAATGACAGTTTTTTTGTGCCACCCAGTAATGGTGCGCAGCATCTCAAACTTCAACTTTTTACCTCCCTGCATTAAACTGTACGATGAACAGTTAAATGCGAAGTTGAAATTCAGTACGGCAAAGGAAGTTTGATTTCGAGCAAATTTCTGAGAAACGACAAATTTACATTTACGACAATTTTCAGCCCAGCAAAAATCTCAGACACATTTATGTTTTTGTTTGTTTTTCTTCCAGATCAGGAAAATTGATGGCGGAAGGGAAAAGTGTTCCAAAATGACTTCTTTACTTCGTACTTTTTCCGACCAAACGTCCCATTTAGATTCCGTCCATTCATACTTTACTTTTGCGGCGGCCGTTTTGCATTCACAGACAGTCGGGCGTCATTTTTGCCCGCGACACGTCATATTTTTTGTGCCCTTTCGCAAAAGTGCCCGGATATTTTCCAGGTTTTTTGCTCCTATTCTGCATAGATGGCATTGAAAATGTTAATTTTTCTAAACAGTTTTCATTCTGGGAAAGCGTGGTGTTTTGGAAAATATTTTGGAGTTGATTTTTCACTGTTTGCAGGGTCTGCGGCAGGATTTTTTTATGTATTATCACTGTGTTAAAAATATATTTAAATATTTATTTGTGTTTTTTACAAATAATTTCACAATAATTTGCACAAAACTTTTTTTTTCCAAATTTCATATTGTACATTTCATGACCTATTTTTAAAAACCTACTCAAGCAAAATACTTGCACCAGGGTAATAAAAACCTTTCCTTCTTAGTTACAAGGTTTTATGTCTTTAGTATGGGCGTTTTCTCCACCCAAACAGTAGCACGTGTCTACAATATGAAAAAAAAGTAAGATGAATTATTTTGTTGACTTTACATGTAGATACTTTTATGGTACGCTTAAGTATACATATCAGGTCAATTTTACATTGTAATGTTTCGTGGAAAAATGATAATACAATTAAAGTAACTGTTGTGTGGTGAACACTTTATTTGTTGATTTTTTTGCGTATGGTTTAATTGGTGTTTTTCAGCCTTGAAAGGGACAAAAATCAATTAAATTCTCATAGTGTGACGTCGTTAAAATCAGGCAATCAAAATAAATTTCGAACAATTTCCGTTTGCACGTTGCACTTTCGCAGATCACAGTGTAGATTTACTAATCAAAATTGACTGGGCCATTTTTGTTTCTCTCCCATCCCCCCAATCCCAATTTGAGCGCGCACACAAATCATCGAATGAAATCACGAAACGACCTTGAAACATCGAATACAAATCTGTTTTTGCCCCCGGGGTGAAACTTTTCAAGATTGCTCCACGAAAATTTAGTGCGAAATGGGACTGGAATTATAGTAATGCGCAATCAGGGGCGAGATTTAATTAGCCCGGCACGATTTTTGCCCGCCGACCAATTCACTGGCAACATTGGCATTAGGTGCCACTGCCAAATCCTGTAAAATGCCTTGTAAAATGTCAAATGTCACGCAAAGTGTCAAAAGTTATGTAAAACGCCATGCAATATGTCTATTGCATGTAAAATGCCATGTAAATGGCAAATTTCATTCAATGTGACTAAATTCATGTAAAATTCCCTGTCAAATGTCAACTGTCATGTAAAGTGTCAAAAGTCATGTAAAATGTCCTGGAAAGTGGCAAACGGGCCTGGCAGTAGCATCATAACAACTTAAAACTGGGCGGCGTTTTAATTCTTTTTATTTCTGATAGGGTGAACTTGGCTGCCCAAAAAGCTGTCGGGCATACCTATTTAATCTCACATCGTGTCGCTGATATGGTGCGATATTTAGTTTGTCCAAATTTTTCACGTGCCATTTCGTCTTAATGTTTTTCGAGCCTCTAATTTCGCGGACAGCAAAAAAACAAACTGGGCTCAGTTTCGTCTACGTAAGCGGCGCGCAAATCAAATTTTTGTTCCTCATTCTGTTTTTTTAGGTAATTAGTAATTTAAAGTGCAGTTTAAATCAACCAATTCGCGTCCTGATTGGCGTTGGCACTTGCATTTAGTTGGATTGGGTTGTTTGCAATGGGTCAGGCCCGTTATGCATGTAAACCCATTTCGCATCTACATCCATTATAGACACATTATACCTGCAGGGATAAGAAAGGGGGTGGCTTCCCCACCCCAAACTGCCCAGCTATCTATCTATACCAGAGGCAAATTTTTTGGGAGGGTACTGATGAACATCTCCGCAAACATCTCCATCTAGCTATGAATGATCATCCTACAGTGCGAGATGTTCATTACCTCTTGTGAATTGATGAACATCTTCAGTGTACTGATGAACATCCCACTCGCGTGTATTCAGTGCATGTGGTTAGATCTAAGCAGACAATGGGGATGTTGTAGTGCAAATAGATAAGTGAGTGCAAGCTGGATTTTACTGTCAATCAAAAAACGATTTGGCTTTTGCTTTGATGTCACTGCATGGTTGAAATTGACGCCTGTTGCATCTGCTGTGCATTCCAAAAGAACGCCACAGATAGAGGATTAATTAAGCTTTGAACTTTGACCATTGCTGACATTTTTAGGTTACAAAAGACACACAAGTGATGTGAGATGTTCATTGGTACATTAGCTTTTGTATGATCATCAGCTGTTCAGAATTATTTACCAATGATCATCCACTATGTATGAATGATCATCTCAATTGGATGTTTATCAGTAAAGATGTTCATTGTGGAGATGTTCATTGCGAATCTACTGCCACTCATTACTTTTGGCCACCCCAAGCAAATTGCCTGGCTTTCTAGGTATCTGGATCGCTTTTAAGCATTTTTACCCTAATTTTCACCCAAAGTCACTAATCTTCATACTTTTGATAGATTTTCACCTTTACAATCACTAGGCTATGTGTTTTATTGCATATTTTCAGCATGTCGGGTATCGTTAAATGCGTTTTGGTTCTAGATGCATAATGGGTTTAGATGCGCAATGGCACTAGGCCGTTTGCAATACACGAATCCCGCATCGAGTGCACAGAATTCTTTGAATTTAAAATTGATATGCTGAGAGTGTGAACTGATCAATCTAAATTTGGCATTTCAATTTTTTTATAATTATTAATCCTTGTTCCTTCGTTTTCATTATTGGTTTAAGAAAATATGCATTGCGAAACAGCTGAGCTTCTCGCTGTGCCGAAAAATCAACGTTAATTATTAATTAAAGTAGTAACTGAGAGTGAACATCGCTGTATTTTTAATTTCCAATCACTGAATTTTCTATCGGCATTTTCTCGCTAGAATGATTTGAAGATTTTTACTTGAAGTTGCTGTCGGCCGCCGGACATAAAATGTCATTTTAAACCAGATAGAACGGATTTTAAATGTGTCCGTGAATGATAAATGAAAATAAAGTGCAAATTGCTCTATGTTGTTTTTGTCAAGTTTTAAGATTAAGTAGCCAGTGATAAGATTAAAATATGTATGACCGGAAGAGTGAAGGGCAAACGGAAATTGATTTATCATTATCAAATATCTTATGTCTTTTGTCTTGTAAATTTCTTGCCACTTGCATAATTTGTTCTCAGTTTAAAGGTGCAAATTTAGCCCCCAATTTTCTCCCAAAGTTCACTTTGTAAATACTGAAGTCTGTATTAACTCGAGCTTTGCTCAAATAACAGGTACACAGGTAAAACCAACTTAACCTGTCGTCACATAAATAAATGTGTATTTATAATAAAGAGTTTACATACCACCTGAGTGGCAAAACGCCTGCCAAAGCTTACATATTTATTTACATTCTGTGTGCAAACATTTGCAATTTGCATAACAACAAGTCTAAGTCTATAAGCAGTTTGATAAATGCAAAGTTCACTCCCTTATCGCATTATTACAGAACATTTATTCCGGCTTCCGAAAATCATTTTTCATGTCTGATCGAGATCAGTGGAAGACCTTGAAATACCTCGCTTTTTACTGTGAAAACGCGACAAAACACAAAACATGTTGAAAAATGTATACGTGATAAATAAGTGAATATTTTCTCGCGTCGTTGTGTAAATATTTATACCAGATTCCCGCCGCTTTATATTCCTATTTAATTCCTTGAATGGTTCCCGACTTGACTCACACTCTAAATAAAACTCCCCCATTCAGGTGACCGCGCATTCACTATTCACAAAAAGTCGCCCAAAACTGAGAGAAAAAACTGGCGCTAAAATGCCAGAACCTCGGCGAAAAAGTCGCGCGCGCACCAGATGGAAGGGAAACAACTTCAAAATCAATTTGTCAACTAAAATGGGCCAGCCGCTATCAATTTCAATTACAATTCTGCTAATTGCGTCGCCGATTTACGCGTCGTTAGCGTCGCTGCTAGGCGCGAGGGAAAATAATGGATGTATGCTGCAGCAATGTGCCCAGGAATTTGACAGAGTTATACAGAGGGACAAGATTATACCCACAGCCACTCCTAGATACTGCCAGCTGATGAAAACGTCAGTTTTAGTGCTTTGCATAGTTGTTAAAGCGTATTTACGTTTACTCAAAAAGTACGTATACTGGAGTACTGAGTAAATACGTTTACGTATACTTTGTAGAAAAGTAGCTGTACTCGCTTTTACGTATACTTTTTGAAAGTACTCGAGTACAGAAAACGTATTTCAGATTATTTATATTGTATTTCAGATTTCGGCTTATTTATTGGCTTTTCAAGGCATAGTTAGGAAAAATGGGGGAAAAAGTTAAATATCAGATTTTTTTTGCAAAAATAGCTTAAAATAGGCAAATAACACACGGAATAGTGAATTTGAAGGTTAAAATAGTGAATAAGGTATGAAAATTAGTTATTGTGAGTGAAAATTGGGGCAAAATTACTAAAAAATACTCACTTTTACGTTTTCTAGGGGGAAAAGTATTTTACTCATGTTTATTCATGAGTAAAAGCAAAAAAATTTATTTACGGTTTCTGTACTCAGGAGGTGAGTAAAAAATAAATACTTTACGTATACTTTGAAAAAAGTTCGGTACTTTTAACAACTCTGGTGGTTTGGTGTTTATGTAAGATTGTTCTTTTGGGGTTTTATGAGAAATTTCTCAGGTTGATTAGGCTTTGGGAGAGTGAAAATTGGAGGTAAGTACCTAAGTTATTCAGTGATAAGGTACTTCTCTGTTGCACTTTGTGATGCCGCGTTTTTCAAACGATATTGCGGTCATCACAGGTATTTGTAAAACGTCCAGGTGACAGGTAAAAGTTCACAGTTCACATCTGGATTCAGCAAAGGTGCATACCTAGATTGTTTGGTCTCACCTCACATAGTAGCATCACCTAACTTAAGTTTGACACATTTCTCAATCCTTTACACTTGACCTGTCACTTGACAGAGTGCGGAATTGATACAACACTTATTCTTTCTTGTTTACCTACATTCTTGCGTGCTAGGAAAGAATAATTATTTTTACACACACTAGTTTCCAACCGAAAATTTGAAAACACCGGAATGAGGTGTCCGTCAACTACAGTTGATGGGGACTAAAAGTATTTCACTCAGGTAAATTTCAAATGCGTTCAAAGTTAATTTATAGTTTTCGAACTTTTGGTTGAAAACTAGTGTGTGCGGGTACAATAGCGTATTTCCACGAAATACCCCCTCGAAATACCCCCCCCGAACCCCCCCTTGAAACACCCCCCCCCCGAACCCCCCCCCCCCCTTGAAATACCCCTCTATGAATGACACTATGAATTAAATGGACACTATGAATAAATTAGCCCCCCCTCCTCGAAGTACCCCCCCAAATTGAGCGTAAAGAGTATGTAAATGACAAAAGCTGCTGTTTGCGATCCGGGCAATGCAGAACTACGTTTAAAACATTGACTGTGTTACCTTCGAACCTGTTTTTTACATCTACATACTTATAAAATGCCAAACCTATAGACTCTTATACAAGCTCCACTCGAAATACCCCCTCGTAAAACCCCCCTCAAAATTCTCCCTCTAGAACAATCACCCGCGTGGGTATTTCGAGGAAATACGGTAAGTAAAATCAATATTCATGACGTAGGACAAATGTATTTTGTAATTTCATAAAATACAAAACTAGGTATTTGGAGCAATCGGAAACGATAGTAACTACTAAACTGGGCACTCAATTTTTATCATTTCCCAAATCCACAGTTACGCAAAATGCCTGGCGTCGACATCGGGCCCGTGCAGGGGCGATCTGCGATTCCACGGCATAGAATCCGTACTAAAACGAGAGTTATATTCATTGGACTGCGACAACGTGCTGGCCAGATTCGAGAATGGCACCGATTCGGTGGATTACGGTAGCTGCTTGGACATTTTGCCCCAGGGCTCGTTGGGCGGCGGCAGGCAGAGGGTGTGCCAGTTGTTTGGCGACACGCATTTGAGGACGTTTGATGGACAATATTCTACATGCACTGTCAAGTTGGTTTGGATACTGATTGTTTTTCATGTTTTTGATGTTAGTCGTACTTTACTAAATATATAACGTATTTCCTCGAAATACCCCCGATGATTTATTCGCGGCGCAAATTTTGAGGGGGTTAATCGAGGGGTAGGTATTTCCAAGAAATATGGTAATCCAATGACCCGCACCCACATCCACTGACCGCAAAATCCAGCAGATCTACCCCATCTAGCTGAAAACCCTCAAAACTTCTGGTGGATTCGGTGCAAAATTAAACACGTCACTGTATTGATAAGCTACGGTATCATTCTTAGCATAGCGTTCAATACATATAATCAGCAGCATAATCAAAATTCTTCTCTGCCAGGGGCGCGTGGCCGCTAGTGGAGAACGACTACTTCGCTGTGCAGATCACCTCATCTGTGCCTGACGATGCACCCAGTCAATCCCT
Organism: Sphaerolaimus hirsutus; assembly: GCA_964036195.1. Taxonomy (NCBI): domain Eukaryota; kingdom Metazoa; phylum Nematoda; class Chromadorea; order Monhysterida; family Sphaerolaimidae; genus Sphaerolaimus; species Sphaerolaimus hirsutus. The sequence goes on from OZ038458.1 coordinate 19,740,577, forward strand.
AGCTGCGAGTGTAAGCCAGGTGAGATAGGGTTTGGGTAGGTTGCGTTGAGGTTCTACCATGGCAGCAGGTTCATGGTGCTGGCGCCCACCACTGTGGCGCTGATTGGCGTCTGGCGCCATGGTTTGTGAAAGATCCATTGGTGTAGTTGGGGCGCTGCCATATCGGTGTTCTCAGCTTGGGCGTCGACGACAAACCGTTCATTTCCGGCTGGTACTAGTGAACTGCCAGCGCTCTTTTGTTCAGAAAGGTTCAGATTTTGAACAACCACAACAAAAAAACTGCGACGACGGCAATTTCCCACCACGAACAGTTTCAACACAGACATTTTTTGGCTCAAAAATAGACCATCATGCTCTTGTAAATAGACAGTAGGCACATGGTGAGGCGCGCGCATGAATGTCCAGTGCATTTGGATTCATGCATTTCATTCGCTCATTCGTGACGCATGGCCGCGACACCGTGGCGCCAGCGGCGACTGGCTGAACGGGGTGGGTCAGGGTGAAAGTGCGTGTGATGTTGTCAATATGTTGCTTTTTGTGTCAAGAAGTGACGAGGAAGTTTCAGTGCTGCTCAGTTTCAAATGACAAGATTTCATGCAAAGTTCCATATTTATGTTTAAATTTTGGTTCATTTGAAACTTCAAAATGTATCATAATGTGGGGAGAAAGATTTCAGGTGAAATCAAATTGAAACTTTTAACAAATTTTTTCCCACCTGACAGGACCTGATGCGGAAGCAGTATTGATCCCTTTCTCATTCTCTTTTCGTTTCTGCTCATTATTCAAACATTTTTCAACCACACTGCCTCAAAACATCCATTATGACCCACCCTGTAAACATCAGCGATTTAGCCGCCGCGCCGACTGGCCTCATTTCAGCGCGCGCGCTTGACACACGATTGTGTTTGCTCGCGCCGGGTGAAGTGCGGATTAGCCGGCTGAATTACGGTAAAATGAAAGGCTGCGCGGCTTGTTGATTGGCTCACAGAGTCGGTGCTTGTCGATAATCGACATTTTTCAACATCCAGTTTCAATATCTCGCTCGCAAATTGGAAATGTGCCAAAATCTTGGTTGAATTGAATGTGGGGGCTGGTGACGGGGCGCTGGCGCCATAGTGTCGCCGCATTTGCTCATCATTGATGACCAGTCGCTTAATATTGCTGTGGCCTTCGGGAAAAAGACACTGCCGCAGAATTTTGTATTTTGTGTAATTTTGTTGCAATTTTTTATGTTGTAAATGTGAAAATTTAGTGAAAAATGTAAAACGTAAATTTTCCACCGACGTTCTGTAGGAATGCAAATACGCGTGACCGATGCTCGAATCGAAATGCGGAACCCGAAAATGACCCCTTGACAACAAAAACATCACATTTGAAGACAACTGTTTTCCTGTAGAATTATGAAAACAAATCGAAAACGCGGTTAACGCGTGCAAATTTTCAAACTTCAATTTTATTGCCGCTGGAAGAAATAAAATTCCATTTTATTGTTCACCGGATTTCGATGCAAGCGCGTGTCATCATTGGACGAAGATTTATGTGAGAACTAAATTAAACCGGAATTGGGAAGATCGGAACAGAAATGGGCATTTTATGAACCCAATCTTACAGTAAGATAGTAAAAATCTCGATTTTAAAAACTCGAAAACCGCGGTGTATTTACGGCGAACCAAATAAAATCAATGATGAAAAACAGGGCCCTTAATAGTCAATAATTGATAACAAAAACAACCTAAAATACCCCCGCGACCGCAGGTAACCGTAATCGTGAAATCACTATCCGGTTGCACGGGCGAAAAACTGTACACAACCTTCGGCAACGATTCGGCCGTGTCGCGGACGTTCGTCGACGGCACCATCGGCACCAAGCCGTCCGCCGGTGGCTTCCCAGGCGCCAGAAGGAGGGGCGTGTCAATTGGCATGGGGCACCAACGAAGGCATTACTATAGGCCCGTGGAGATTGTGCCCTATTCGACTAGTTATGTGGAGATCAAGTTGAGGTGTGGTGATTTTGGGGTGTTGTGGTTTTGCAGTTGGGAGAGCGTGAGGTCGGTGAAAGTGAAAAATTGCTTGGAGCGATGCTCGATTCTTTCAAACTCCGCCAGTAGAAATGCCAGTAAAAATGGTAACACATTCAAATACTTTAAATTCAAATGCAATTTCTGCCTCCAGGGGGCGGTCCCAGACCCTGTAAAACACCCTGTCAAATGTCAAATGCCATGCAAGGTTTCAAAAGTAATGTAAAATGCCCTGCAAAATGACAAACGTACTGTTTTACAGCATTAGGTGCATTTTACAGCACATTTGACACTTTGCATAACATTTATCATTTGACAGGGCATTTTACAAAGGGTGGGATTGGCATCAGAGACCACACGAGACACGAACAAACCCATCCACCACGCCACAGGTACATCTCGACGCGCATAGTAATCCGCCGCCACGGGCGGCACCTGTCCACGTTGGTCCGCATGCCCGAGCCCATCGTGCTATCGTCGCTGTCCAAGCCGCCGCCCAGCGGCGAGCCCGGCACCGTCCCCGCCGACGCGCGCGTGTACATGGACTCGCCGCAGCTGTGCACCGGCGGCTGCCCGCCCAATGGGAAAATGCACGTGAACGAGGCCTTGGTGAGGTGGGAGGAGCTGAAGCAGTGTGGAATTGGCGGCATGAGTAGGGAGCAGGCGTTCAGGATTTGCGTGGAGGAGGTGAGTGGTGGGGATGGGAAATACGTTGGCGCCAGTTGTGTCACTGGCAGCGTCTAAATTCAGCGCCAGTACGGTTGGTGCTGAATATAAACGTTGCCAGTGCGTGGCACAAATCTATACAGAAATTATTTGCGTCATGAAATACTCTCTTGAACTATTCTACAATTAATGCTGTAACATTTCTTTCGAAAAAATTTCGATGCATAAAATAGTGACGTTGAAGGAAACCGGAGTCCCCATGGCCCATGGCAAAAATAAATATTTTACTTGGCGCCGTGCCTACGAAAGCCGCCACGGCACTTTTGGCGCGATTTCGTCGAGCCGCCCAATACGCAACACTGACGCCACCTGGGGACCCGGCGTCCCAGACCATGTAAAATGTCAAATGTAATGCAGAGTGTCAAAAGTCATGGAAAATACGCTGCAAAGTGGCAACCGAGTTGCCATTATGCGGGGCATTTTCCATGACTTTAGACACTTTGCATTACATTTGACGTTTTACAGGGTCTGGGAGCGGCACCTGCTCGAACCACCAGAAACCCTCCCCCACACCCGCAGCACTCGGTCACCGACTCCTACCTGGACGCGTGCGTCTACGACCTGATCCTGACCGGCGACACCGCCCTAGCCGCCGCCGCCGCCGCCGCCCTAGCCGACATCAGGAGCAACCACCCGCCCTACAGGAAGCACATCGAGACGAATCGAACCCAGCTGGTCTTGTTTCAATCGGCCGCGGGAACGAGTGTGGGCACTGAAAGGCCGGACAATGGCCTTTTGGCAGAGTGTGGATTGGGCGTGGCTGAAGTTAGGAGCGCGGGTGTGAGATTTCGACGCTCACTTGTGGGGGTGTTGACGATGGTTTTTTCGGTGCTAGTCAGAATGATTGTGATAGGTCTGTAGTGTAGTTTCGTGAAACGGTAGTGGGTGGGTAGTGATGTACAAGATCTATGGCGTTGGCGCCTGGCTCTAGCGCCTGAGCAAAAAGCGCCATGGCACTTTTGGCGCCTGGCGCAATTTCGCTGTGGCTTTTTCATCACTCCGATTTCTCATTTCGCTTTTTATGGGAAATCATAGTGTACATTTGAACATCGAACCACCCACTACCTGTCCTAGTAAAGATAGCTGTAAAAACCATTTTGCTCACAAACAAACCTTCATATTTATAATACTAACAGATTTCTAGCGAGACGGTCGTATTTATCAGTATCCCTGTGTGCCATACAACTTTAATTTTTTCCTTACTTCGAAATCACACTTATTTATTTATTCTTGTGAACGAAATTCGAGTGCCAACGCGAGGTCACATGCACTTGCAAATGATATCTCAACTCAAATTATTGCGCACTTTTCTTTCAGTTTTACTTATGTTTAATTTGCATATTAATTATCATCTTTTTAATTGATATTTACACCATTTACCGCCGACCACACCAATTACCGCGCTGTGACGAACGTTTTCATTTTATATTTACTTTTTTCCCTCTCGAATCTGCTGCACATTTGTATGTACAGAAAATAGCGGTGTCAAAATCAGCAGCCACTTCAAATAAAGAAAAAATTTGTAATTTAAGATTTTTTCAGATTTTCAGAAAAAAATGAAAAGAAGGTTTGATTCCATACCATAATCTAAAATTCACAAATAATTGCTGATTTTCACCGCTGTTCAACTGAGTGTTCTTTCGAGCGATAGCAAGTGCGTCCGCGTTCGGACGTTACTGCGACGATTTTACGGGTACATTTGTGACTACGGATCAATTACACTTTTATTTGATTTGTTCTGGATTTAGTGGGATGTTACGCTGAGTATTTCGGTGTATAAATATACCTTGATGCGGTTAGAACGAGATTTTTCAAGCGAGATTTTGCAGCTAAAACGCAAAAAAAAATTCCAGCGTTTTCCCACCAATTTCAGAACAGACCAAGTATCGACACGCGATATATTGACGATATTTTTTATATTATTGTGAATTTTTTATTGATATTGCATGTAAATAAGTGTGAAAGAATAGTATGTAAATGGTAAAAAGTATGGCCGTAATTCGCGAATGAATGTAAAAAATCACCGCCTCGAATGTGAAATGAGATAAAATGTCCATATTTTTTTTCAATTCAAGCTCAGCTCATACGGAAAAATTCGAATATAAATCGTGTGAAAGCAACAAGTTGATGCGGAAGATTCGACGGCACGAAACGCGGCAATTGTATCGACACGGGGGCGAACGATCCCGCAAATTGCAAATGTAGAAAAGTTTCGAAGTTGCCGAAAATTTCCGAAACCGCATTACAGCATCCAGCTCGGCAAAGTGATGATTCTCTCACACTCGAATAATTTCCTCGGCAGCTAGCGCCCACGTGCCACTCCCAGACCCTGTAAACTGCCCTGTAAAATATCAAATGTCATGCAAGTGTCAAAAGTCATGGAAAATACCCTGCAAAATCGCAAACGTACGTTTTCCATTTTACAGGGCATTTTATAGGGTCAGGGACTGCCCCCAAGTGTTGATTTCTGCCAATGAATACTCAATGTTATTTACATTGTGTCATTATGTAGAACATTCGTGACTTAGAAGGGAAGGTGAATACATTGAGAGATATACTTCATCATCAGAAGCGGGTTGGCACACTGGCTGAATTTGTATAATAAATATCAGTAACATAAATAATAGAAAACAAGATAAAGTAAATACATGCTAGCTCGCAGAAATGGAAGATTTGATACAACAACGACAAGACCAAACAAACAAAACAAATGAAAACAATCACCCCGATCAAATCAACCCGATTTGTATGTAAATAGGCGCGCAAAAATTGCAAAAGTGGATCGGTACTAAAGTTTTGGTCAGATTTTAGAATGCTGATTTGAACCTTACTTTTTGAAATCTCATTTTAAAAACTACATCAGTTGAAAATATGAAGTGCCACTCTACCCATCGGTCCGGGGACTTTTCAAGGTAATAATTTTTAGTAGTTTTATGCATCATACTTTAGAAAGATAGTTACAATCTAATAGGGTCTCATGTTGGAAATTTTTTTACCACGCACTCATTTCAGGTAAAATTTAAAAAAAAACGTTCGTTAAATGTTATCCAAACGCTACACGATCTAAATCATCAATTTCCTAAGCTAAATGCTAATTACGTACGGACCAAAATCTCGTCAAGTCAGACGCATAAAATAGATGCGAATCCAAATAATACAGAACATGTCCAGATTTTGAGCGTCGTCCTTTTCAATCGAACGTTTTTACCACTTGAACAGCCAATTCCAGGTGCCAGCTAGTGATGGTAAAGCGCCAGAAAAAAGGGCGCCAGGCGCGCCATGGCGCCATTCGAAAAGTGGGCGCCAGGCGCCAGCGGCGCCACAGAAAGAGGGCGCCAAGCGCCAAGGAAGCCATGGCGCCATTTAGAAAATAAGGCGCCAGGCGCCAATGGCGCCAGGAAAAATAAGTGCCTACAACACCCTGCATGTGCTAAAAGTGTTTCTACAGCACCGTGGACACTTCTGATTCGCGTACACCAGAATGATGTGAACTAAAACAAGCCTAGAAACAAAATTTTTTTAAATAAAACCTACATGATGAATTCAAACACAATGGAAATTGTCATTTGACAACAATCCATTCACTTCAAATATATTTTTCCGATCAATGTTTCCTTGAAATGGACAAAAACGGAATTTATTTACGAATCCTTGTATTTATGATTTTGCGAGTTCGACCATACATCATTCTTGTTTTCTGATCCGCCAGACACATGTGATCAATCGTTGGATGAACGATTTCCACCCACTCACACCACTTCGTCCATTTTTCTGGCGACTTTAGATCATCCACGGATGCATTTGTCATTTTTTTAACTTGCACAGCACTCGCCTTGAAAAGCTGGTGGCGCTTTTTTGGCGCCCTTTTAAAGCAGGGCGCCAGGCGCCAAGAGCGCCACGGAAAATAGGGCGCCAAGCGCCAATGGCGCCATGGCGTGGCGCTCTTTGGCGCCATCAAATGGCGCCAGCGCAGTCGCGCCATTCCATCACTAGTGCCAGCCCAGATCCTGTAAAATGCCCTGTCAAATGTCATGCAGTTTGCCATTTTACCAGACATTTTACATGACTTTTGACACTTTGCATGACATTTGACATTTAACAGGACATTTTACTGGGTCTGGGACTGCCCCCCAGGTTGATCGCAAGCTCGTCACTGCCACGCACCGTTAAAAAACTCAAAATGCATTTGTTTCAACTACTCATTGCAGCAGCCACAATAGCCGTTTCAACGCAGACGTCAGGTAAATATTTATGATGGGATATGACAAAATAATATAGGGTAAGAATTTGCTATGGTAAAATACCATTTACAAGCTTGTTAAGATGCATAAATTTAGATTTGTAAATGCATAAATCGTGCCCTGAAAGCCCTCAGCTATACCAATCTGTCCGGAGAATTAAGAGTTCATCATTTATTGAGAGACTTTCATTCTAACAAAAAGTTCCTGGGGGTAGTCCCAAACCCTGTAAAATGTCATTCAAAGTGTCAAATATCATGTGAAATGCCCTGCAAAATGGCAACCGAGTTGCCATTTTGCAGGGCATTTCACATGACTTTCGACACTTTGCATGACATTTTACATTTTACAGGGTCTGGCAGTGGCACCTCAATGTAACTGAATTCTGACGCTCAGTGGTATATCTAGGGTTGGCCCAAATTGATTCTTTCAAGCTGCCCGCATCAGTATCGATATCAATCTTGATATTTTTAATACCACGGTTTCAGTATCCTTATGGGAAAATCAAAACTTTTTATACCTAAACATTGATATCGGTCTCAGAAACCTAGCGTTGTTTCAACCCTAATTGGCAACATGTATAACTAAAGAAGGCCTTGACTAGTGATGGAAAAGCGCCATGGCGCTGGCGCTAGCGTCAAAGCAAAAAGCGACACGGCGTTTGGCGCTGGAGTTCGGATAAATACCATGGCGCTTTTGGCGCTTAGTGCTAAACTACTGGCGCGTTTTCCATCACTAGCCGTGATACCACCGCCCGACATTTTGGCATAACAGAAAATCAAGCATTAACATCACATACACAACATGTTTTTTTTATCCGCAGTGCGGTGCCGTGACGCGCACGGATTTTGCAGCTTCTGGGCAAGCCAGGTGGCAGTCCCAAGCCCTGTAAAGTGTAAAGTAAAGTGTGAAATGTAAAGTCAAATGCAAAGTAAACTGTCAATTGTCATGCAAAGTTCAGTAATAAAATATTTTCTTTTTTTGTTTTGATTCACACTTTACCTTACATATGACACTTTACAGGATTTGGGACTGCCCCAGAACCGGTGCGGCGGCAACGCCAAGTGGATGAAAGCGAATTGCTGCAGTGCGTGTCGGACCACCGGCAGAACGGCTAGTTAACAGATTGCACCATTAAAATTGACAGAAAAACGAGAGAGAAAAAGAAAATGGCAAAAATAATCATCCACAGAAAGTGATCACGGCCCCGTATTATGACTGCAAAAACGCGCATCGGTATTGCGTCGCGTGGGCACAAAATGGACAGTGCTACAAAAACCCATACTGGATGAAGGTGCACTGCCAGAAAGCGTGCAACTCCTGCGGCTGCACCGGTGAGCGATTTGGAAACTACAACGAAATAATTTGAGCATTGGTTGAAAAATGTCTTGCCATGGTGCTTCAAAATAGGCACAAGATTAGTCAGCAGTCCAGAATAGTGATGTAAAAAGCGCCATACTTTTAGCGCCAAGCGGTATGTGTAGCGCCAAGCGCCAACGGCGCCACAGCAAAATAGCGCCAAGCGCCAACGGCGCCACATCAAAATAGCGCCAACCGCCAAAAGAACCATGGCGCTTTTCTAGACCGCGGCGCCAGGCGCCAATGGCGCCAGAGGATGTTGGCGCCAAGCGCCAATAGCGCCAGCGCCAAACAATTTCGCTGCTCATAAAGCGCAGCCATGCTATTGCCGTGGGTTTTATTCATTTAAGATGCAAGTTTTGAGTCAATTACAGTCAAGTTTTGTCTTTTTGTCATGTTTCTTTACTGTTGGGATTTCGTGTTAACGCTGAAAAAAGAGCTTAGAGTTTCATGGACACTGTATACCTATTTCATTTTTACATATGTATTTCCGCATTTTTGTGCGTCAGCTATTATGAGTGGGTCAGGTGCAGCCTGCCTCGGCTGACGCATCACCACCCCCCCCCCCCCCAATATGCTGGAATACCGTAAATTCTCTAACAGACTACTGTGCAGAATAGTTGAGACTTTTCACACATAGAGAAACAGTAGGCTGGGGGTCCACCGCATTTTTTGCTTCCCAATTTCTTGTCCCTTGCCCAATTTTGATGCCGTTTGAGTATGTTGGGGTTTGATGCTGCGGCTACTATGAAAATTTTTTGTTTGCTCAAATAATCCTCCAGGCCCAAGATAATGGGGGTCTATAAAAAGATGGTCAATAAATATACAAAAAATGGGCAAGCTGGATGAGTGTCTTTGAAGCTTAATAACTCAACCATTTCTGGGTTGATTTGAATCATTCAACACTTAAAATGATCGGGACAACCTTCAGATTCTATTTTTGTGGTCAGTTTAGTGATGTCTAAATTCCTTATGTTGATTTGACCCAGTTTTTGAACATGAAAAAATAATTTTTTTGAACATGCTATCATATAGTTTAGACAACGAGGATTCATTTAAAACAAAAATGAGTTCAATATCTCTTTCCAATCAAAAGTTATGGCACTTCAAAGTTTTCAGTGGTGTCTAAATATTTTACGCTTATTTTACTGGGGTTTGCAGCATGAAAATTTTGTTATTGAACAGTCTATAACATACTTAAGACAGAGAGAATTAATATGGCAAAAACGTTTTTTCAATATCTCTTTCCAATCAAAAGTTATAGCACTTACAAACTTCCATCTTCATTCCATCCAAAATAATTGCACATTACTCATTCACAGTTGGGCCAAGTTTTCTCCCTAATAGAGCAAAGCCAAAACCTCAAATTTACACACCAAATAGCCCCACTCAGTAGTATGCCTACTCCCATTTCTTAGTTGTTGGCTATGGATGCAAAACTGCAGCAAAAAAATAAATAAATGCCACATTTCCATATATGCATTGCCATATGCTGTTCATGCTTAGAATGTTTCTTGCTGCACACAGAGCTTAGCGATGCAGGCAAGCAGTTGGCATGGTAAAAGATTTGTTTAAAAATGAACGTAGGAATTGGATATAGACTTTAAAGTGGGATACTGGGTGGCTACTGCCCAAAACAAGAAAAGTCTCAACTATTCTGAAACATGAACAAACAGTGTTAATATGTTTGTGCACTAGGAACATATGCAGATGTGAACTCGGGGGGCGGTCATCCCGGGCATGTGTAGTCAACCCCCCAGGGTACCCATGTATAGTATCCAAATGTTTTGCATATCAACCATTTCAAAATCCTGGCAACATTAATCATGCAGCGCAAAAATTCTCAACTATTCTGCACGGTAGTGTAATGCGACTGTCGTAAATACTATTGTTTTCAGCACATTTTTGGATGTCGCACTATTGGAGATGTCATATTATTGGAGACTGTCGCATTATATTTTTCGTCAAATCATAAAGTTCATTGTTCACATAACTCAAATGTGAGCATGGCATTGTAAAGCGATGAACATCGTAAAGCAAACTCTTGCGAACTGCCCAGCGGCCCTTGTGAACTTGCCGCCGTGTCCGAAAGCGCGGAATCCGCGGTTTCCGCCGATTGTGACATCGTTACGTGTTTTCTGTGTTTTTTTCTCAGGGTGTCGCATTATTGGAGAGTGTCGCATTATTAGAGTGTCACATTATTTTCACACAACGTGCCCAAGAGTGTCGCATTATTGGAGATGTCGTATTATTAGAGACCTGTCGTATTATTAGAGAATTTACGGTACATTTATCTTCTGTGTGTGCTACACGGATCAAAATTCGGATTGGCCTCACACACACTAGTTGACAATGACACACAATGTCAACCTGTTCCGATCCCAATTCAAAGCTTGCTGCGATTCGCACATGCATAAATAACCATATTTTTTCAACATTACAAGCCAACTTCAGTTGCAACATTCGTAATGCAACACTCTGCATTTGAACAACGTTTGTCGGCTTGTCAGCAAACTTAATTGGAATGGGAACCGGTTGACATTGGGTGTCGTTGACAACAAGTGTGTGTAGGGCCATTATATGACAAAAGTGTTGAATATTCTTGCAGTTAGACATCGTTTAAAAAATGGGCAATAAGAGGATTTGTTTTCCCTGTGATAAACTTACAGTACCGCATGTGTTCATGTAAATTATACGCACAAGGTATTTTTGGATCAAATAATGAGAATTTTTTGGATAAAATAATGAGATATTTTTGGATAAAATAATGAGATACTTCATGGCGCTTTTTAAAACACTAGCGCCAAGCGCCAATGGCGCCACGGCATTATAGCGCCAAGCGCCAAAAGCGCCATGGCGCTTTTCAATAGCACAGTGCCAAGCGCCAATGGCGCCACAGCAAAAAGGCGCCAAGCGCCAAAAGCGCCATGGCGCTTTTCAATAGCACAGTGCCAAGCGCCAATGGCGCCACAGCAAAAAGGCGCCAAGCGCCAAAAGCGCCATGGCGCTTTTACATTACTAGTCCAGAAGTTTTGAAGCTTTCAGTGCGTTCGGTGAAAATAAACGATTAGAGCCGAGTACTCAGTTACAAAGTGGTCCGACCTCCCCTTTCCACATTCGGCAAGTGTCTTACATATTTACCTACTTTGTTGCCAGCCTAAGTCCGCAGGATAAATATTTATGTGGAACCGAATGGAAGAATTATCGAGCACACTTTCATAACAAATATCCTCAAATCGGAGAGTATTTATATACCGTATCTCCGCGAAATACCCCCTCAAAATGACCACTATGAAGTAACAACCCCCTCGAAATACCCCCTCAAAATAACCACTATGACTGAGTACCCCCTAATAAATTTCGTTTAAATTAAGTAATCATAAGCGAGATCACAAATGCATACGCTCGCAGTTGAGAATGCGGACACGTGCGCCGGTGCCAAAGGCGTCAGCACGACAGAGTTTCCCGCAATACGTCCACAGACGGAGCCAAAACCGGTGACTTTTTTAAATACAATAAGCCAGCTCTCTTGAATAACCCCCACAAGCCCCACTTGCATGTGGTAACCCACATCGCTTATGAATGATATTTACACCTCGGACTACACAATAAATAAGTGTAGGCTGGATCACAGGGCACTTGAATACATAAGCGAAGTGCAGTACCTATATCGATACCAAGTGGGAATTGGGGAATTTGTTGAATGACCAAAAGTTTCGATTCGTGGGGGGGGGGGAGTGACAGCAGAAAAATTCATGGTGGCATAGACGTCGGTTCAGGGCACTTTAGGTCACTTTGTTATTAAAACATAAGCCTACAGAAACTCAAGGTTACTTTGTTGTTCACGCCAGGCAGCCAGAAACTTGCACCAAACCCACTTAGGTATCTCGAAAAAAAACAACACTTTTCAATCCTCAAAAATCACGCAGTTTGTAGGCGGCCCAGACAAGTACCCCCTGTGTTGCCAATGGGCGTGGAAGGGCCAGTGCGACACGAACCCGTATTGGATGAGGCGTAACTGCCAGGTGCCACTCCCGGACCCTGTAAAATGTCAAATGTCATGCAAAATGTCAAATGTCATGTGAAATTCCCGGTAAAATGGCAACTCAGTTGGTAATTTGCAGGGAATTTTACATGACTTTTGACTCTTTGCATGACGTTTGACATTTTACGGGGCATTTTACAGGGTCTGGGACCGCTCCAAGACGTCCTGTGGAACCGAAGGCTGCGCAGGTTAATTTATAACGTTCTATAACGTTATGACGTTATCTAATAATACGCCATAATAATGCGCCAAATCGACGAGTGAGTAACGAAATTCAAATGTTATTGAAGTTGCACGTAAATATTCAGTAAATAATTGTGTGAAAAAAATTGTATTTGAATGGTAAATATACAGTAAAAGTTTGTGAATAAATGTAAAAATCACTTCGAAATGTGAAATGACGTAAAATTATAGGAAAAAAATACCTTAGTTTGAGTTGAGCTCATATGAAAAGTTTGGAATAAAAATTGTGGGAAAGAAACAGCATGGTTGTGAAAGATTCAATGGCACAAAACGCGGTAATTGTATTGAAAAAGTACGGAATGGTCCCATATTGCAAATATATTAAAAAAGCTTAAAACTAGCCTAAAATACCGTATTACCTCGAAAAAGTCCCCAATCCGGAAAAGGGATGACCCTCCTCATCTGAAAAACGATTTTTACGATGCTGTTAAGCAGGAAGTTCATTATAAACAGTTCTTTGGAATGCAGCCTGTGAGATATCTTTTGTTTTTGGTAAAGCTGCGTTTACACTGGCACCTGTGACGACAAAATTTTTTTGGGCTTTCAACTTTCTTTATGTGACGAAAATTGAATATTTGTTGTGTCAGATACCTAGATCTCGATCACTCTTTTTGCCTAGGACAAACATAAATTTTTATATATGACGTGATCATACACAATAAAACAAACAAGAAAATTTGTCGTCACAAGTTGTCGGTTCGAGTTGTTCCCGGGAGCCTCGTTAACGAGGCTCCCGGGAACAACTCGAACCGACAACCTGTGACGACAAAAATTTTGTTTCGTTTTATTGTGTATGATAACGTCATATATAAAAATTTATGTTTGTCCTAGGCAAAAAGAGTGATCGAGATCTAGGTATCTGACACAACAAATATTCAATTTTCGTCACATAAAGAAAGTTGAAAGCCCAAAAAGTTTTTGTCGTCACACGAGTCAGTGTAAACGCCGCTTTAATCATAAATAAGCTACCATCACTGTTCGTTTCAGAATATTTCTTACGCAATAAATTAATTGCGAAAATTGTGTAAAAAATAGATATCGTAGCCCTTGAACAAACACTAGTCAAATAAACTAAAAGATAAAATAGCCCTCGATACCGGGGAAATTTTCAAGGTAATAAGAAAGGTACAAGATAAGAGTGATTAGAGGGATAAGGCCACGTAAAATGCGAGACAATCAAACAAATTCACAGAAAACATCAAAAATGTAAAGACACACCAAAGAAAGAAGAAAAAATTAAAAGCAGATACTGCGTCACATTGTTGAATTTTCATCACCACATTGGCAACAGAAGCGCGTAGTGCATAAAAATAATTGATAAAATGGAAAATAGTGCAAATAAATGAATAAAAAAGATAAAAAGGAATAGGCCCCACAGAAGAAAACCACGTTGAATCTCCAAAACACTCCAACAGCATAAACCCAAATAAATATAGGTTATACTCGGTTCGGTGGACCGCAAATTATGTGCAGAGTCCTACAATAATTAATGAATTAAATCTTGTAATAAATTTCGTAATTATTTATTCCATAGTAAAAACGGAATATTTTGATAAAAACTATATACCTAATTTTTGGTTCATTATTCTGATGGATTATGGTAGGTTTCCATACTAAGCGCAATGTCCACCGAGTATCTATAAATAGCAATCCCCCTCAAACATCATTCCAAAACCCCACCGACACCCAACACCCAAGCCCCGCCCCCTTCCACCCAAAAATCACTCAGCCACGGGTCTAGTGGCGGCGGTAGTTTTCCTCATGGCCGGCCTGAGGCCAATGGCGCTCACCCTGAACCCGATGGCGGCCAGTTTGTCGTGGTCGAGCACCAACCTGCCGTCGAACAGGAAGGCCGGCTTGGACATGGACTCGTACACGCGCGTGTAGTCGTACGTCTGTGGGGGGGGGGGGGTGGAGTTACGCGTTAGAGGGGAAATTTATGAAGCGTTTGCGAGTAAAGTGAACGTTCTCCGCCATTTGTTACACGATAGCTTTCGGTGCTATTCGTGGGGACTCCCAGATACTGTAAAATGTCAAATGTCACGTAAATTGCGCTGTAAAATGGCCACAAATTTTACGGGCCATTTAACATGACTTTTGATACATTGCGTGACATTTTACATTTTACAGGGTGCGGGACTGCCCCTTTTTACACATTAGTTGGAAAAGTGTTGAACGTTGAATCAAAACTGTCACATTCCTGCGCTTCTACTACTTTCAAGCTGAACCTCACAGCATCTGCAAACAACAGATCACCCACCTGGAATTCATCCCACTCCGTGAGCACCACAATGGCGTGCGCGCCGGCCGCCGCCTCGTAGGGATCAGAGTGAACCTCGACCAGCTTGTCGACTGTGTCATATATTTCGAATATTCAAATTGACGGTTGCATAGGGCCCACACACACTTGTTGACATCGCAAATTCGTGTCAACTGAATGTCAACTAAAAAACACAAAAATGTTAAAAATCATCACTTGACAGATCTAGCGCCAAAGCAAAAAACGCCATGGCGCTTCTGGCGCTTGGCGCTAGAGGTCGGAAAAGCGCCACGGCGCAATTGACGCCAAAGTCCTGGCGCTTTTTCATCACTAGTCACGATACAAAATTAACTACCTATGCTTTATCTCATAGGAAAGTTGAAAGCACAAAATAATCCAAAATTAAGTTGAATTCAGTTGACACGAATTTTGATGTCAACTACCGTAGTCTGTGGGCCCATACAGACGCAAAAGCATCCAAACACACCACTATCGGGATGATAGTGCTCAGCGACGGCGGGGTGCTGCAGCTCGGACAGGATCTGCTTGGCGGGCACTTTGGGGTCGTAGATGGACAGGCGGGCGCCCTCCTCCAGCAGGTGGCCGCACACGTAGATCGCCGACGATTCTCTGGGGGGGGGGGTTGCGATTTAGAGCGGGATTTACAACATTATTGAAATCTGTGTCTGGCAGAGTTGTTAAAAGTACCGAACTTTTTTCAAAGTATGTGTAAACGTCAAGTGTCTATTTTTTACTCACCCTTGAGTAGGTACACAAAACGTAAAGTAAATTTTTTGCTGCTTTTACTCATGAGTAAATCATAGTAAACATACGTTTCCCCAGAAAACGTACAAGTATTTTTTGAAAAATTTAGCGCCGATTTCCAGTCAGATCACTAATTTTCATATTTCTATTTGTTTACACATTTTTACCTTCATAAGAACACTATTTAATCCGAAATTAATAAGTTAATAAATACGCACTGACGCACCTAGTATCTCCAGTATTCTTCTTGAACGCGAAGCCAAAAATGGCCAAACGTTTGTCGGTGACCGTGTTGAACAGCGCCTGAACTATGGACGTGCTGAAACGTCTACGTTGCCATTCGTTGATGGATAAAACGCCCGCCCAGTAGTCAGCTGCCGGCTGGATGGCCAGTGGGTGGGTGTGTGAAAGATGACTATTGTCAGGTGCCCAGTGCGCATCCTGTTTATTGCTTGTCAAGTGAATGATTTCTGGGGGAAGTCCCAGACCCTGTAAATTGTCAAATGTCATGTAAAATGTCAATCAAAAATAAAAAGAATATATGTTATTACTGAACTTTGCATGGCAATTGACATTATACTTTGTTATTACGTTATTATTTGTCATGACAATTGACACTTTGGATGACATTTCAATTTTTTTTACACTTTACAGGGTTTGGGATTGGCACAGGATGGAGCACTTGTCACTTGATAGGGCACGTTCCAGGATAAGGCACTGGGTTCTGGACTGTCACCTCTAGCAATTAAATATAGCCCTCACTTGGAAAACAATTCAACATAATGAATCACCTGCAAATTCAGGCATTCGCACAGATACACCAAATTGAGCACGTCCTTCTGGAAACAGCTGCCGCCAAAGCCCACGCTGGGCTCCAGAAATTTCGGTCCAATCCTTGAATCCATGCCAACAGCTCGGGCGACTTCGCGCACATCGGCGCCGGTCGCCTCGCAAATCGCTGAGACTGAAAAAATTGAGGTAGGTAGGTAGGTTTCCAAAAATTTTCGAACAGAATAATGTCAATAATTGTCGAATTTCGAAGAACCTTGCATTGTGCGTGCGCACTAGTTTTCATCGGAAATTTCAAAAAGTCATAAATCTGCGTTTCAGTTTTTTTAGAATGAGGTGTACGTCAACTAGTTGACGGAGATAGAAATGACTCAGTTTAGTACACTTAAATGCGCTCAAAGTTGATTTTAACTTTCGAAATTTCAGTTGAAAACTAGTGCGCGCACTGCGCAGGACAATGGTGCGGAAATCTTGTATTAATCGACCAAAAAATTCAAATGGCAAAATTCGTTTCAATACCAGACGCCATCAATTCCCCACACCGTAAACGTATGAACTCGATCGAACCTGTATTAATATTGGAGATGCGCTGCGCCAGGAAAGCATTGGCGGTCAATTTCGACAGCTCAGACGACCTGCAAAGCATTCACACATTTTCATTATAAACATGCCTCAAAAATTCGTGGGCCAAAAAACAGCCACAAGCCAGGGGTTTTCTAGATTTGGACCCCCGCGGGCGGTTCATAATTTAGATAGGCTTTTCCAAGGTAGCTGGCGAATAGGGGGGAGGGGGTAACCCCACCCCTACCCCCTACTAGACCCCTGCCACAAACCATGTATTCGTAGTGATAATCCTCTCGCTGGGCACCCAATGCGTGTAAATGTGAACCAATTCCTCAATTGCGGATCTACCGGCCGCAGTTGTCACATCGCCGCCAATCAAAACACGGTCCGGTTTCAGTAGATTGTTGATAGCTGTGCCTTCGGACAGGAATTCCGGGTTGCTCAGCACCTGCGGAAGGGGTGGTTTTGGGGGCTTCAAAAGTAGTGATGGAAAGGCGCCAGAAAAAAGGCGCCAGGCGCCAATGGCGAAATGGTTCGGGTACGTAGGGCACAAGTGAAGTTCTTTGACTGACAATCATTGGATTTTCGATCTTAAAATCCAAATGAGCTCATAAGTTCCCGTGAATCAGAGTGAACACAGTGAATTCAATTGATTGACATGACATGGTATGACATTGAATTCAAAAAATAAATGCTAAAAACTGCCATTTCCATTGACCGAAGGATTCACAATAACATCGCAACTTATACAGCAAATAATAGTTTTGATAAAACCATCAGCTCGCACAAAAACCAACCACAGTCCAAACACAAATTCACCCAAAGTACCCAAAACTTATTGGCCCCACGCACACTACTTTTCACACGAAATTTCGGAAACTCATAAATTAGCTCTGAACGTGTTTGAGTTTTCCACAATGAGTCAGTTTTAATCTCCGTCAACTGCAGTTGACGGTCACCTGATCGTAGAATACTCAAATGCATTCTAAGCTGATTTCAGAGTTTTTGAAATTTCGTGTGAAAACTAGTGTGCGCAGACCCCAATTCTCACCTGAAAAGGCACACGAGTTTCCCTTTGGGCAGCGGACAATATCTGCCTTATGCTCTCGGCAGCCTTCACCGGCACCGTGCTTTTTTCCACCACAATTTTCGGTTCGTTCGAGTGCGCGGCGATCGTTCGGGCTACCGATTCCACGTAGCGCAGATCGGCCGCTTTGCCCTGGAAAATGGGTTACGGTAGGGTTACGGTAGGTTATGGTAATGGGATGGGGCTGTGGAATTAAAATGTGATGAGACTGAGATATGGTTTGTGAAAATAACGGCGATTGATTACAGTGTGTATTATGTGTTTTTTTAATAGCAGGCGCACCGGGTGCCAGGTCCGCAAGTGGAGAAGTGAGAAGTGAAATGCGAAGTGACAGGGGGAGTTTTTCAAGGGGGTGATTATTCAAGCAAAAACGGTAAAATCCATATCTAAAAAGTCAACCGAAAATTGGGACGCACGAAATTCTCAAGAGTCAGTCAAGCTCAACCTGATTTGATATTAGGTAATTTTTTTGATCTTTGAAACCGCAATGTGATTTCTTTTATGTGACCGCTTTATTAATAAAAAATGGCATCTGATAAACTGTAGTCGGTTACATCAAAATGATTTTGATGTTTTTTTGATAATCGAATGTGGAAATTGATCTGTTTGTCGCCCGAAGGCAGGAATAACACAAATAGTTCATAAGAAAAGAGCGGTATAAGAAAAAAAGAATAGTGGCAGGGGAAGATGATGATTTTTTCAACAGTTCTTATCAAGATCGTTTTTAAATTGAAGAGTCAGAGATCATTGATTCTTATTCTTGAAAATTACTATGATTATACTCATATTTCATACCGAATTGCAAAACATCTGTGCCAATGCACTGACATGCACTTAAATTTTTATGATATCTGTATTTTTTAACCAGGCAGCAATGCCCGATTGTTTTCAACAACATAAGAGGAAAATAAAAAGTTAACAAACAATGCATAAATGCGAATAAATATGAAAATGACATTTTTTTGTGAAATTTTCTAGAAGTATACATCTACGCGACAAGATATCAGCTTATCAGCTTCATTTTGGCACTATGCCCAGTGACATAAAATGTGGCGGTGACGCAGTGATTGTCACCGCCTGCTTTTCGGATGTCACCGCCGCAAAATGAGGTGTCATCGCGGTGACAATCACCGCCACATTTTGATCCGTAGTTCAGTTTTAATTGGTGGCACGATTTTTCAGCGCATTCCATCATATTTAATAAATAGAAGCGTAAAGGCCAAATTTGCCAGCGCCAAATTTGCATATGACACGCATAAAAAATATTCTGGGCAGCGATTCATAGCCGCAGCGGGGGAAGCATTTAAATATTTAGCTTTGTGCACATACCTAATACCTAAATCGAATGAAATAAAAACATTTTCCTTACATTTTTAGGATTTCGTTTTCCACATGCTTAAGCGGTGTTCACACGGTTTTGTGTGAATAATACCATAAAAAATAGTGAAAACGTTCCATAATTCCGGAATAAAGTTCCGTATTATATCTGCAAAGAAAGGCAGTATGCTCACGTAAGAAAGTGTGCTCACTAGCGTAAATACACACATGCCAATTTGCAGATAATTATAGCCTGTCAGGTTGTATCAGGTTGTCCTGATCATTTTAACGATTAACACAATGATTAAGTGTTTAATCGGCCCAGAAAGAGTGGTGGACCACCAGCCTACTGTTTCTCTGTAATGAAAAAGTCCCAACTATTCTGCACGGTAGTGCACATCCATGCATCCAAAGCAAAAAGAGCCATGACGCTTTTGGCGCATGGTGCTACTAGGGTTGGCCGATGTTTTTTTTAAAACGTTTTTTATTTAAAAAAAACGTTGTTTTTTTTTAAAAAACATGACATCCGAAATGTTTTTTTTTTTTAAAAACATCGACCGAAATTTTTAGTACTAAGCACTAGGTATTTTGCAAAATTTTTGCGCGCAAGCGCGCAATTTCACACACAAATTGACATTGGTGGTTGTTTTCATTTGTTTCCACAGTGTGTAACTTCACTCCCAAAGTAACAACCTCGTTTTATAACCTTGTTTGATCACTATTCCGTGCCAAACTTTACCTGAAGTCACGAACATTTGACTGTAAGGCGATATAAGAACAATATGTCGACGAAAAATGGATATTTTTGACACAAATCACCACTTATAATGCTATCCCATGGCTCCACAGACATTATATGGTCATATATAACATCACAGAGTATTGCCACTGTCTGATATACCTATATATGTTGACACAAGGTCATATCTGGGAGCTTTTAAAAAAAAACGTTTTTTAATTTTTTTAAAAAAAACATCGAGTTAAAAAAAACGTTTTTTTTCCAACCCTAGGTGCTACCATGGTGCTTAGCGCCATGTCCATGAAAAGTGCCATGGCGCTTTTGGCGCTTTTCGTAGTTGTAAAAAAAGTGACAAAACCTGCCATTCTATTGGATGTATGCCTTTCTATTAGAAGAAGTACAGTAAACGTAAATATATCGCTACACAAACTAGCGTATACTGCGTTGCAAAATGGATGCAAATACATCATGTACCTCGAATACATTATGCACGATATTTCAGACGGAATATTTCATGGGGGGTTAGTTCAAGGGGGGGCGAGTATTTCGAGGAAACACAGTATATAATTGAGGTGTCTAATTCTAAAAGTCGACAAGTCCACAAAATGTGATTTTGAGTAAATCGCATTTTAAGTTTCCGATCCAATTCCAGGCCCGTGGTGCATGTCCAATTTGGCTCTCTCATGCTTTTCATAAAGTTCCATATGTTGACAATAAAGTGTCAAATTTTCAGCCCCTAATCTCAACGTATATGTGAAAAATGGGGTGTCCATAAAATTCCATTCGGTCAGAGCAAAACTGTTTCGGGGAGGGAAATGGACTTGACGCCTTCTTGCACGCGAGAACATGTTTGTTCCCGCCCGCGTTGCGCCCCCCTTATGGGAAATTTATGCACTTGTCGCCTTTTAGAAATCGGTTTCCACAGTGGACATATCACATTTCTTGCGTTTTTTCCCATAAAAAAAGGAAGCGGAGGATGGACTTGTCGCCTTTTAGCCCAAAACCAAGTGGACTTGTCGACTTCTTGCCCAAACTTTTTGTATTTTTCCCCAAAAATGTCAAATTTGGCACTTTGCCATATGGGCATGTGAGGTCAAAAAATTTATGGAAAATGATAAAAAATGTGCACAAGTAGCCCCAGATGACGTTTCCGGGCCTAACTCGAAATTTTCATATTATGGACTTGTCGACTTTTAGAATTGGACGCCTCAATTACATAATGGTGTCACTGCGACAAAATAGCCTGTCACTCACCGTCACCGCTAGAATTTTGGACGATTTTATGTCTATGACTATGTCCACCTTTCGGGTCGTTTTGAAAAAAGAAAATCGTTTTAAAAGGTTCTTCGAACGCTACACGGAAACCTAAAATTTCCCACCAGCTAAATGGTGATTACGCGGCGCGACAAAAAGTGCCCGAACCAGACACATAAAAATGTATGCGAGACCATATAAATATAGAGAACAATCTTCAGTCCTCATGTTGACAACAATCATCATCTCCACAAATTAAATAAGTAGTACCGATACCGATCCAAAACAGAGGAAAAAGTCGGTATTTTCCTGTTACGATCCAACACCCGATACCCCAGTCCCGTTCCCGATTTCAATACCGACATTTTTTTATTCCTGGGCGCACTCCCAGCCCCTGTAAAATGTCAAATGTCATGCAAATTGCCACAAGTCATGGAGAATGCCCTGCAAAATGGCAACCGAGTTGCCATTTTGAGGGGAATTTTCCATGACTTTGGACACTTTGCATGACATTTGACATTTTACAGTGCTTTTTACAGGGTCTGGGAGTGGAACCAGTCCCGATCCCTCGTTAAAAACCCAAAATTTTACAAGTAAATTGCAGATAAACCGTAAGCTCGTCGCTGCCGCGCACCATTAAAAACTCAAAATGCATTCGCTTCACCTACTCATCGCAGCAGCCACAATAGCCATCTCAACGCAGACGTCAGGTATGATGGAAAAGTATCAATCTCGTGGTTAAAAAGCCAGATCGCCAAAAAAAGTCATTGCCATGGAACATTTCATAGGCGTTCTTATATTTTTGTCGCATCAGTAGCTGCTCAGCATAACCAAGGACATATCGAAGGCCTTGTAAAATGCTCTGTAAAATGTGAAACTTTAATTTATTTTTAACAAGTTGTTATAACATTTTTCACAACGTTTGCGTTTTGCGTGACATTTTACATTTTACAGGGTCTGGGAGTGGCCCGCTGTATATGTATATCAATATATATATTTAAATATAAATATACATGTATTTAAATATACATATGAAGACCGCATCACCACACCACCTCCCCGGGTTTTTGAGTGTTCAGAGAGAAATCTGCTGAAAATACTGTGCTATCGAAAAATGGCAAAAAAATTACAAAACCTAAAAAATCGGTAGCGAAAGTTACAATCCCCCCCACGTTAATTTCGGCCGATAATGAAACAGACTCAACACAACTTTATGTTTGAAAAATACAAATCCACAGTTCCATGCCTTGACAAGGACGAGCTGTGCAGCTTCTGGGCGAGCGAGAACGAGTGCGACAAAAACGCAAAATGGATGAAAGCCAATTGCTGTGATTCATGCCAGGGTACCGGCACAACGGCTAGTTTCCGCTTCAAAGATTGATTAAAAAGTGCTACTGTAGTGCTTCTTATAGAACGGTATACGTCCAATAGAAGGGCATCTTCAATAGAGCGGCAGGTTTTGGCACCATTTTTAACCCACGAAAAATAGAACAGCAGCCTCCAATTGAACGGCACCAGCGACGTATCCAGGATTTTTGAGCGGAGGATTCTGTTTGTTTACGGAGCCCGGCGAACGGGGGGGGGGGGCTCAACCCCCCTCCACATTTTGCTTACACAGTGAAGGAATCGGGATCGGGATCGGGATCGGGGTCGGGATTGGCCGGGATTGGGGTCACGGGATCGGGATCGGGATTGGCATTTTTTCGGGATCGGGGTTGGGGTCTAGGGATAGAGATTTTCGTCACTGTTCTGACATTCACAGTTGTTCATAAAGGTCTTAAAACACTATTGGATGCTAGAAAAGTGACATAAAATGGACGCTGGGGGTTTGCGTTCACATTTTTGCACGCAAAAATGTCATTTTTTCACTTTTTATAATTTTTACTATTTTTTCCGGGATCGGGATCCCGGACTTGGGAGATTCTCGGGATCGGGATCGAGATTTGAAAGTTTTCGGGATCGGGATTGGTATTTTTGGATTTCGGGATCGGGATCGGGATTGGAGTTTCGGGATCGGGACTGCTAAATCCCGGAATTTCACGGGATCCGGGATCGGGACTGCTAAATCCCGGAATTTCACGGGATCCGGGATCGGGATCCCGTTTGAACCCTAGTTGACGGGTCGCAGATTTTAAATTTTCACATACCGCAATATTTATACTTCAAAATTGCGCATGTGCATTTCAACATCATTGGGTGTCCCATAAACTAAAATCTGAATTGGCATCGAAACCAGTTGACATTGGCACCAAGTGTCAACTTTTGTGGTGTACGCAGCGTCAATGCAGGGTAAGATTCAACTTTTCCGCAGGGTAAGGAACCAAAGGATGACTGCAAGGATGAGAAGGGTAAGGAACCGGAGGATGAATGCAAGGATGAGAATGAAAACTGCGCCGCGTGGGCCAAAAAGGGAGAGTGCGACAAAAATCCATTCTGGATGAAGGTGCACTGCCAGAAAGCGTGCAACTCCTGCGGCTGCACCGGTGAGGGTTTACGAAGAAGTTTACAGCATACTTTGTCACTTACAGTTCGGATCATATATACCGTATTTCCTCGAAATACCCCCCGGTAGGGTGGCACGGTAGGGTGGCAAACCGTACGGTACGGCAAACCTCGAAATACCCCCCTACGGTAATAAATTGCCATATTTAAGGTCAATCTGAGAAAAATTTACCGCATTTTCGGCGGTAAATGAGTGCGGTACGCGGTACGGTACGGTAAATTTTGGAAAATGCGGTACGCGGTACGGTACGGTAAATTTCTAAAAGTGCGGTAAACGGTACGGTAAATTTCCCAAAAATGCGGTACGGTACGGTACGGTACGGTAAATTCTGCCACCCTACCCCCCGGGGGTGATTGTTTCAGATTGCAAATTTTGAGGGGGATTATCCGAGGGGGGTAAAACGACGGGGTTTAAATGAGGGAGGGGTATTCCGAGTTGTGCTATTATTTCGCCAGAAATTTTTTGAACTCAGAGTACTAATTTTTTGTTTGTAACATACGCAAACGTAGAAAAATGTTAAAAATGACTGCCCTGCATAAGAGTCTATACACTTTTTTAAGTACCGTAGATCCCCTTAATAAGTCCTCCCTCTCGAATAACTCCCCCCTGTTCAGGGGTCTCCTAGGGGGGGGGGCTGCCCCCCCCCCAAATCGGCCAGCTATTTATCTATCCCGGAGGCCGCTCAGCTATCTATCTATCCCGAAGCAAAATTTTTTGCTACTACCCCAAAAGACCCCCCCCCCCCCAAATCGCTCAGCTATCTATCTATCTGGAGTGGTTTTTGAGAAATTTTGCCCCAATTTTCGCTCAAAATCACTAATGCACCTTTTAATAGTTTTTCACCTTCAAAATCGTGCTTTCCGGCTATATACATGGTTATATACCTATTTTTAGCCATTTTATATCTACTTTTGGCTACTTTTAACTGATTATTTGCGATTTTTACTCCTTTCTGCCTTCTTAACCTTGAAAAAGCCTATATATTGTGGCCCCGGCAGCCCCCCCCCAGAAAATTTTTCCAGCTATCTATCCCTCCGGAGGAGCGATTTGCTATCTATCCAGCCCCCGCGAGGGCCAAAATCCTGGAGACCCCTGCCCCTGTTAGCAGACTGAGGAAAAAATAACTCCCCCCCTCGATAAACTCCCCCCTACTCTATGGGTGGGAAAGTCTGTATGTATAAAACTGCTGTAAATATGTATCTGTACATAAAAAGTATGTATTCTTTTGCAAATGATGTTTACTAGCATTGATTTCATTGCATTAAATACAGATACATGCATGAATTTAACCCAATTGCTACAGTATATTGATCATGCATTTAAATTTATACTCTGGCGAAAAAATAACTCCTCCCCTCGAATAAGTCCCCCCTCAAAAAATTCTGACGAAAAAATAACTCCCCCGGGGACTTATTCGAGGATTTACGGTATGTAAATACGAGGTATAAACCCTGTTCTAACGTAACACAGTCATTGTTTTTAACGTGTATTCAGCGTTGCCCAGAACACAAACCGCAGGTTTTCTTATTTACGTTCTATTTACACTCCATTTGGGGGGGGGGTTCGAGTAATTAGATAATCGTATACTAAAGGCAAAACCGATACGCTCGCAGTCAAGAACGCGCACGAGTGCTGAATTACCTGGTGAAAACTTACCTTGATAAAGATAAGATAAATACATCGGACTGCGTGCTTTACAGACAATTTTACCGCATTTTCACGAATCAAATTACATGATAAATTTTGGACGAAAAAAGTGATACGGGAAAATAGTTAAATTTTCCCGATGGGATATGGTAGATTTGAGTGTAAAGTGTGCGGTCCTCAGACAACGACACATACGAAGCTGCGGGTCGTAGCTAGGGCCGGTGACATATTTACATGACTTAATCACAAATACGCCGCGTATCCTCACATGAGCATAATTTCACCCGCAACTCTCGAATATAAAATGTCATTAATAGTTTACAATATTACTGTTGTTGCAAATTCGTTGATTAAATACTTTCGCTTTTGTAAGCACTTTTTGTCACAGCTACACCTTTAAATATTCATCTTATCGTACAGTAATACTTATTAGTCAGAGTTCATCTTGCAAATATTCGGGCCAATGTAGTGAATAAAAGCACCCTTATTTAGCTTTGTCCAAAGATGGATAATAAAAAACAAGTAACAAATGCACAAAAACAATAGCAGAAAAGACGCACCTTTCCCAAGCCGGACGTTTTGGTGGGCGTGTTGACGGATATGAAAATGAGCTGAGCCTCCCTGATCGCCTTGTGCACATCCTTACTGAATGTCAAGTTTGTTTGCCTGCGCCGTGAAGTTTTACAATGAAGACAACTGCACAGAATTTCGGTGGACTAATACAAAACACAGAATTCTTTTTTGAAAAGTTGACGTGATACTGAAAAACTGATATGGTTCCTCAAACTACCCCCCCCCCTTAAATCGAACCGGTTGCAATTAAGTTAAGTAAAAAAACTCTGCATAGAATACTCTCCGGTGTTAAACTGATAAAACGACACACAAAAGTAGAAAAACAATGGCTCCCACAACAACAATACTGTGAAATGATTCACCATCGCACACCACAGAACAATCAAAACCAGGTGCCAATCCCAGACCCTGCAAAGTACAGTGTCAATGTCTTGCAAACTGTCAATTGTCATGCAAAGCCAGGGACGTATCCAGGATTTTTGAGCGGGGGGGGGGCTGCTTGTTTACGGAGCCCGGCGAACGGGGGGGGCTCAGCCCCCCCTAAAATTTTGCCTGTACAGTGACGGAATGGCGCCATGGCGCTGGCGACATTCGTAGGCGCCACGCCATGGCGCCATTGGCGTTGGCGCTAGCGCCAGAGAGCGCTGTAAATGTATGTAAATATACGTACATTCCCAGCGAAAGGTACATTATTGGGTGCATTTTCTGGTATGTGTGCCACAGGGACCGATATGCTGAAAATACCATGTGTAAAGGGGGCAAATGCGCGCTGGCGCGCAAAATTTTTGCATACACCGTCGAAAATTTGTACTAAAAGTGGCATTTTCGGGGGGTTTTCATGTCTCACCCCGGGAAGGGGGGGGGCTGCAGCCCCCCCCCGCCCCCCCCCTGGATACGTCCTTGTGCAAAGCAGTGGCGTAGCCAGGATTTTTGAGCGGGGGGGGGGATTGTTTACGGGTCAAATTTGCGAACGGGGGGGGGGGCGGCGCCCCCGCTTAAATTTGACCCCTGTAGTAGGGAATTTGCGCCATGGTGCATTTAAGTGACAATTAAGTGCATTTTCACCCAGCTTGGGGCAATCGTGACATGTGTAGTAAAACTGCGTAAAATGTGAAGTAAAAATGCGCGCTTGCGCGCAAAATTTTTGAACATTGACCCCAAGATCGTTGCACGAGAACGCATTTCCTTACATTTCCATGTTGCACCTAGGGTTCAAACGGGACCAGTTTTTCGGACCGGGACCGGGACCGGGACCAGAAATTTTCTAATGTCGGGACCGGGACCGGGACCGGGACCGGGACTGGGGTGTCGGGACCGGGACCGGGACCGGGACTGGCTTTTTTCAATTGTCGGGACCGGGACCGGGACCGGGACTGGGGGGTCGGGACCGGGACTGGGATTTGCCGAACCAGGTACCGGCACCGCGGTATTGTTTGAAATTTATTGGTATGTAATATCCAGCCAATGTTGTTCCACACACCTCCACTGTGTGAAGGACCACTCTCAATGTATTAGCCTTTTCTTATAACATTATTCAAGCAGTATTCCATTGCCATCTTCACTTGAACGTGTGAATATATGATGAAACGCAATGTACGCAGGATTTTTTTGGGAGGGGGGGGGGCGGCGCCAGTTGTAGGCGCCAGCGCCATGCCAGCATTGGCGCTGGCGTTGGCGCCAACGTCTATAATATAGGTATCTATATACACCTATATTTCGTACTAGAATCATGTTGGGGACCGTTCTAATGCTGTCACATTATGGAAAAATACATAGTAATCATTGGCTGGGTATTTGCGCGCTTGCGCGCAAAAATTTTTTAGATGTCCCTACAAAATCGCTTTAGAAAAGTGCCATTTCTGGCAAAAATTTTTGAAAGATACGTTTTTTCCATCCCTTGTCGGGACCGCTATAAAATTCCGGGACCGGGACCGGGACCGGGACTGGGTGGTCGGGACCGGGACCGGGACTGGCTTTTTTTAATTGTCGGGACCGGGACCGGGACTGGTGTGTCGGGACCGGGACCGGGACTGGTGTGTCGGGACCGGGACCGGGACCGGGACCGCCCCAGTCCCGACTTTTTGCCGAACCATGTACCGGGACCACGGTCCCGTTTGAACCCTAGTTGCACCCCGGAAGGGGGGGGGCGGCCGCCCCCCCCCGCCCACCCCTGGCTACGCCACTGATGCAAAGTTCAGTAATGAACAGAATCATTTCTTTTTTGCTTCGATTGCCATTTCACATGCCACTTGACACTACACTTTGAAGTATCTGGGACATCCCCCATCTCAACAAACACCCAACATGCCACTACCAAGCAACCGACCTGCACCTGTTCACGTACTCGACCAACTGGGGCTCGTAAATAGGCAGCTGGTCAGAGTTCCACGCGTCGATCTTGGCCGCGTTCATGTCCACCACGGTGACGCGGATCGACGGGCACATGGCCGCAATCATAACCGACGTCGGCCCGCCCACGTAGCCCGCGCCCACGCAGCATACTGAGGTTACCTGGGTGGAGGGGATTTGGGGTGGTGCAGGTAGGGTTTAATGGGGGGTGACCCATTTTTTCAACCAGTTGACATTTGGGTTCCTTGTCAACTAGTGTATGTATGGCCAGTTCTTTCCTTGTAAATTAGTAAAAAACTCATGTTCCCTCCCTTCAGACATTCTACAGTTTTTGAAGGATTTTATGCAAACCAAAAAAGCTAGATATTGAACCCCACAGGAAATTTTTTCAAGCAATCTACCCCTAGAGATGAAAGATCAAATTCTTGGTCAACGTCATTAAAAAATTATTATCAACGTCCAACTGAACTACCGTATATCCTCAATCCCTGTTGGCCAGGCGAGGAAAAAATAGCCACCTTTGAATAGGCCCCCCTCTGGTCCTGTTTACTTGGATCACCTGTAGTTTTGACATTTATATTCTCTTTAAACCCAACTTGGGTGGGGGTATATAATTTGCACCCCTCTCCCATTAAATATTTCCCTGTTACATGTGTGGTGGACAGATAGGTATTTCGAAGGAGGCCGGGGTTGTTTTCTATCTGTACATGAAAATGCAGTCTCATTTCATTTTTTCAATTTCACCACAGGGGTAATTTCAATTTCCCCAGATCTCTGAGACCTGTGGGTATTTCGAGGGTAGAAAATACCAGGCGAAATACATAATAAATTTACCGGGCAAAATAATAGACTCCTCTCGAATAAGAACCTTGAATTAACCCCCCTCAAAGTTTCTGACGAAATAAAAACCCTGGGGGTATTCCTAGCTATTATAAATTATATTCATGATAAAATGGTGTTTCACCATCAGAAAAAATAGTATAACACTTCACTCATCTGTAAAGGCTTATGTGATGATATAATTGCTGGAATAGTGAATTTTATTGTTGGCGCCTTGTTTCTGGCGCCCTTTGGCGCCCCGCGCCATTTTTTCAGATGGCGCCATTTTCTCTGGCGCCCGGCGCCAATTTTTTGAATGGCGCCATGGCGCCATTTTTCCTGGCGCTTTTCCATCACTAGCTGGAACGCATCGGCAGTGTTCCGGAGAAATAATGACGCAACCCCCAAACTTCTGAAATAATGGCGCTCCACACACGGCGATTTTTAAAATAAGTTCGAACGTGTTCTGGCAAAGTATGAATACCGTATTTCTTCTAATAGCAGAGCGCCATTCTATTTTTTTTCCCATCAACCTCCAATAGAACGGCAGGTCGCCTCCAATAACCCCCTCGGGGCTGCATTCGAAGATACATCGCGTGCAGTCAGTTTCACCGGTTGTAAAGTAGCACCATGGCGCCAGAACTCCCCCATCTCCACCATAAATCCGAAAACCTTGCAGTACACCACGGGCCCCAAGACAACTCTCGAAAGGGCAACTGAACTAAACAGCATCAACTCACAGGCATGATTCTCCGGCAGCTCCAATTAAACCGACAGCAGTCGGACTCGGGCAGCGGCGGCGACGGCTCCACCGCTTGCACTGTAACGGCCGGCATTTTCACAGAGTTTGGATTTGATCAAAAATGAAGCTTGGATTTAATCAATAGATATTTATATTTATTGCACGCGGTACTTTATCTGGTAGATTTTGCTTTAAATGGGCGGCGTTTATCGAACGATTTTGACGCATTTAGAAAGGGTTGAATGCAAATGTTTAAATGCGACACGCGCGCACTCACGCACCGGACGCGGTCATGTCGTTGGGTGAGATTCGGATAAAAAATATAGGTAACGATCGGAAATCCCGATTTTGCGAATCGCTTTCGACGGCTGGAAATTTCGCCCGCTGCGATGCCGCGACACGTGTGAAATTGTGCAATGTTAAAATTATCACAGGTCACGCATAAATCAGTTGCGGAGAAACAAATAAAAAGTGAAAGACGAGACGGCATGCGCGTATTACGCATGTAAATACGCACACAAAAATTTTTTGCCGTAAACTGTTTTGCAGGCTTACCTATGATTATTGAAAAAATGATAAATAAAAAATAAATGGTCAGGTATTTTACAGTTTGTACACATTCTCAGCCTTCATCCACAAAATTTACAAAAAGCAGTGTGAAAACAGCTTCCGTTAGAAACGGAATTTTTATATCCGGCCAGGATTAATTGTGTGGTAAATATGTACAAAAAAAACTTTGGCAAATGAACATTTCTACAATCAAATTTCAATAGTGGAAAAGATCAGTTGTAAATACACAGTGGTATTTTGTGATGACGTTGGCATTAAAGATGCATAAGCATTCGCGCAAAAACACAATACCACACACATGCACAGCATTTGTGATAAATACCTGCTTAAGAGTGAAAAAAACCTATATACCGTATTTCCTCGAAATACCCCCCCCCTCTCGGGACCACTATGAAACAATCACCCCCCCCCCCTCGAAATACCCCCCCCCCCAAATTGAGTGTAAAGGGAACGTACATGACAATAACTGTAGTTTGTGTTCTGTGTACTGCAGAACACACGTTAAAACAATGTCGGTGTCACGTTAGAACAGTGTACATACCATCTACATACTAATATTAGTCTACAGAACCTCATAAATGGCGGTTTTTGTTTTCGAACATTTTTCGACGTCTGCGTACGTTTCAGACGACAATTTCGTACTTGGTTTTCAAATATTGTCTTGTGAAATAATAACCCCCCCCCCTCGAAATACCCCCCCCCCCTCTCGGGACCACTATGAAACAATCACCCCCCGGGGGGTATTTCGAGGAAATACGGTATTTATTTATTATGGCTATTGCTGTGAAATATAAATTTACTATGGGTTTTTGCAATCGTGCCGCTGGCGCTACGTGGCGCTTCAGTTTTGGCGCCATTGGCGCCCCACACACTAATACACCACTGAAATTTGGGAAACTCATAAATCTGTAAAGCTGCGTTTACACTGCCACGTGTGCCGACAAAACATTTTTGGCTTCCATGTAGACGTCAGGCACAACAAATATTCGATTTTCATGACATGAAAGCCAAAAATGTTGTCGTCACACGTGACAGTGTAAACGCAGCTTAAGGGTCGTTTACACGGTTTCGTGTGCCGACAAAAAAGTTAAGCGAGAAAGTTCCATAATTCCGGAATAAAGTTCCGTATCTGCGGGAAAAGCCAGTGAAGTATACTCACTAGTTAAGTTTACACACAGATAATTTGCAAGTAATTTGAGCCTGTCGTTCAAAACTTATTTGCATTTGAAGATGAATTTCAGTTGTCGGTTCGGTTTCAAAACGAAAACCGAACCGACAACTAAAATTCATTTTCAATTGCCTATAATTCGTGAACGACATGCTCAAATTATCTGCAAATTGGCATGTGTGTACACATAACTAGTGAGCACAATTCACCGTTTTTTCTTGCATATATGAAACTGCTTTCCAGAATTATGGAACTTTTCCACCAAACTTTTTTGTCGGCACACGAAAGCGTGTAAACGCTGCTTTAACACATTTTACTTTGCCAGAATGAGGAGTCTGGCGAACAACAATCATTCATTCCGGTAAACTGAAATCTGTACAAAACGCATTATAATTTGCCCAAATTTTTATGGTGTACTAGTGTGCGTGGTTAGCTTGGGAGCCAGTGCGAAGTTCCAATTAAACGGCACCGCGCATCATACTTCTACACATCTGGTGCCAGTCCCAGACCCTGTAAAATGTCATGCAAAGTGTCAAAAGTAATGTAGAATGCCTTGGAAAATGGCAAACGGGCAAATGTATATTACAGGGCATTTTACATCACTTATGACACTTTGCATGACAATTGACATTTTACCGGGACTGGGACTGCCCCCAGTATATCAATTTAAATATAGTGCATGTATATTTCAGCAAATGAACAGGTGAGCACACAATGTAAAATTATTCGCGCAGTGCAACGCATGCAAATGCATTCACATTTTGCAAACGATAAATGTTCGATGAACACCGCCCGCGCAAATATTGGATATTTTTTTGTTTTTAAGGTGTTATACCGTATTCACGCGATTAGTCCCCCAGAGGAATGATTTTTTCGTCAGACTTTTTTTCAGGGGAATTATTCAAGGGGGTTTGGGGGAGAATTATTTGTACGTCAGAATTCTGCCTGGTGTTTCTACGAATGCAATCGATGGAAAATGCTGAAAATATTCATAATATCACCCTCCAGACAGGGGGGACTATTCAAGTAAATACGGTAAATACTTATGTATAAGGATAGATGGAAAAAACGGCTGAAAAACTGAATCACCAGGGGAAATAGCTACCCAGTGTGGAGTGCGTAAATACATGAATTCCATTTAGCTTGTTCCGATAATAGTGGGACAATAAACCTCTCTTCACGGGTGGATTACAAAATAATTTCCCAACACATGGATTGAAAATTTCATCCACGCACAATGAAAACCTTCCTTGAAGCACCTGGAGCCAATTCATCACTCTGTAAAGTATGGTTGGATAGGAACACAGCAAATACCGACATTTGAAAGCGAAGTAACGTAAAGTTTACTGCCCCAATATTTTTTGGTAAATACAAAATACAATTCGCGGTACGCGCTGAGCTTCATTTAAGGCATTCATTTTACACAGAGAATCTCACACTGAACCCATTTATATTATTTAAATAGTTGATGCAAATATATGGTCTAAACCAGATGCTACCACGCCACCGAGCCGTGTGAAGAAAAATAAAAATATGCAGCACGTAAGACACCAGAAGAAGGCAATTTAATTCATTTTAAACGCGACGCCCAGCACATTCGTTCTTTCCATACACGTTCAAAAAACCCACGTAAGAAATAACACAGTCAGATTCCAGCAATCATTGGCCTGTTTCAAACAACGAAGAGAATATCAGAACTTCAACTCAAAACACAACAAATTCAATGCCTAAACGTTGAAAAGAAAACCTCAACAGAAAAAGTAGCAACGTTCGCAAACAGCGCATTAGAACCTCCAGAACCTCCAAAACCTATCCAATAAATAACCTCAACCTAAACCTCAACCTACAACCTCTCCCTGGCCCACTGCCTGGCAGCCTCAACAGCCTGTTTGAGTCCTTCGGGATTGTCGCCGGTGCACTGAGCGCTGGCCTGTTTTCCGCCCGATTTTCCGCCAATGTGAGTTTGAGCAGCGGCGATCCAGTCGGCGGCGGAAAATCCACTGGATGCAGTTGCCTGCGGGGGGAAGTGTAGGATCTGGCGAAATTGAGAGATGAATTCAGTGCCAATAAATTATGCGTGGGCTTCAATATTTAGGCTTTTTCCAAGAAGTAGTAGGAATATAAGGTTGAAAAATCGCTAAAAATAGGTGAAAAATAGCTCAAAGTAGGTGAAAAATAGCTCAAAATAGGTATATAACAACACATAGGGCTAAAAATAGCTGAAAAGGGCAGTTCGACAAACAAATAGCTCAAAATAAAGCACATAAAAACAAAACAGATGAAAATAGGAAATAAAACACATGGACTAGCGATTTTGAAAATGAAAATCTATAAAACGGTATGAAATTTGATATTTGAGTTGTTCTATTCGATACGTTGCACTGAAAATAGGCAATAAAACACGGACTACCACAGGACTAGTGATTTTGAAGGTATGGCCCTGCGCACACTAGTTTACACACGAAATTTGGAAAACTCATAAAAGAGCTTTAAACATGTTTGAGTTTTCCACAATGAGTCATTTTTCATCTCCGTCAACTATAGTTGATAGCCACCTCGTTGTAGAAAGCTCAAATGTGTTCTAAGCTGATTTGTGAGTTTTCAAAATTTCGTGTGAAAACTAGTGTGCGCAGGCTAGGGTTGGCCGATGTTTTTTTTAAACGTTTTTTAAAAAAAACAACGTTTTTTTAATAAAAAAACATGACGTCCGAAATGTTTTTTTTTAACAAACATCGGCCGAAATTTTTAGTACTAAGCACTAGGTATTTTGCAAAATTTTTGCGCGCAAGCGCGCAATTTCACACACAAATTGACATTGGTGGTTGTTTTCATTGGTTTTGTTGCATTTTTAGTATCAAAACATCCATTTCTATGTGCTACCATGGGTGAATAAGCCGACATATGTTGCTGTAATATAGAATATTGAGGTAATGTGCTTCCATGTACCTCCACAGTGTGTAACTTCACTCCCAAAGTAACAACCTCCTTTTATAACCTTGTTTGATCACCATTCCGTGCCAAACTTTACCTGAAGTCACGAACATTCAACTATAAGGCGATATACAAACGATATGTCGACGAAAAATGGATATTTTTGACACAAATCACCACTTATAATGCTATCCCATGGCTCCACAGCCATTATATGGTCATATTTAACATCACAGAGTATTGCCAGTGTCTGATATACCTATATATGTTGACACTAGGTCATATCTGGGAGCTTTTAAAAAAAACGTTTTTAAAAAAAAAAAAGTTTTTTTTTAAAAAAAAACGTTGTTTTTTTTTAAAAAACATTGAGTTAAAAAAAACGTTTTTTTCCAACCCTAGCGCAGGCACTATGAAAAATTGCGATTCTCAGCAAAAATTTGGGTATAATTTCTAAAAAATCACTCCAGATAGATAGATGGCGGATTTTTTTTGGGTGGGTTACCCCCACCCCCACATTGTAGAAACCTGCCAAAAACAACAAAAAAAGCGCACCTTATCAACCGCAGCCATACAGAGCACCCTATCGCCCTCATCGTCCTCACTAAAAACCATGGCAGCCGGCAGCGACAGCGCCTTCAAAGCGGCATCCAGAGACTTGGACGTGGCCCCGGGCGGGAACACGTGCACCAGGTGCGACATGGGCTGCTCGCCGTTCTGGCTGGACGCGTCGGCCGCCAGCGATTTGGCCTCTTCGAGAATCTGCGATTTTAGGTGGATTTGTTGATTGATTCAAGTATTTGAGGATACCGTATTCGCTTAAATACCAGGTCTGAGCGGCCCTGTAACACTACGCATGTAAACCCATCACGCATGTAGAAATGACATGACCTAGTTATTTTGAAGGTGAAAACCTATAAAAGGTACGAAAATTTTCGGAGATGTTTCGAGGAAATACAGCACTCCCAATGAACAATGAAACTCACAACATTGCCTATTTTTATCTTGTATTGCTTGTCGACGTTGTCCAAGGATTTCTTGGCGATCTTCAAGCGGTTTCGCAGTGCGTCGCGCCGAACGTAGGGTATTTGGCTGGTGGATAATTCCTGGCGGAATAATGGAAGTAAATGAATAGTGAACGTAAATATATCGCATATTCAAATTATGGGAGCGATTCAACGACAACCCTTGTCTCTTTACTGCCTCATTACGTCTATATGAACGTCGCAATGTGCACTAAACATAAAACCAATAAAAATATTGAACATTTTGAAGGCAGTGGTCGGTGAAATGCCCAAATTTCATAGTAACGTAATTTTTTCCATTCTAAAAGTCAATTTTATTATAAATCACCTATTTATGTACAGTTTTTCTCATGCCCTAATAAAAATCGGCCACCGAAAAAATGTGACGCCGCACACAAACCAAGTCAAACCTAAACAAACAGCTCACCTTGCCAAACTCGAAAATCTCAGTATTCAGACTTTTCAAGGCGGCTTTATCTTGCGCGCACTGCACGCCTTGCTTGGCTAATTTGTCGACCGTTTTTTCAAGGGATTTGCACCGATTTTCTAACCGCTCAGCCCTGTGAATGGCGCGAGTGGCGTCGGCGCCAGTGAGCGCCACGATGCGACGTATGCCTGGGTATTTTTTAAGTGGAACACTTGAAAATGTCACTTTGTTGTAAAAGTGAAATGAATGAGACCTTTGGAAATGGCCTCCTCGGTGGTGATAACCAGATGGCCAATGTGCCCCGCTCGCTGCACGTGACTGTAAGCGGGAGATTATTCCCATTTTTTGCATCAACTAGAAAATTTATAAATACTTTGAAACACGTCGCTGTGTTTTGTAGATCAATACCGTATCTGCTCGAATAATTCCCCTGGGGAATGATTATTTCATCAGACTTTTCGAGGGTAGGAACTATTTAAGGGGGGATTATTTTTCCCCACTCGTCTAACAGGGGGAAAATATTCGAGGGGGAATTATTCAAGGGGATAAGTGTTTCCTTAATGTTACCGTGACAAAATCCTAGGTACAATCAATTCACAAGACTTTGCACACCTCAAAATCACACCCCAAACCCCTCAAATCAAACTCACGTGCCGCCGCAAAACTCCACGCTAGTCTGCGCGCCCTTGGGCCCATGTGGATCATCAATCAGCTCCTCGACCCTGGTGCCGATGCTGACCACCCTGACAGGGTCCGGGTAGGTCTCCTCGAAGACGGCGCGCAGCCCCTGCACCGCCTTCGCCTTGGCCAACGGCGCGTCAAGGGAATAGACTGTGCCGTTGCGAGATAACAGGTTGGAACAGTGGGTTTCCGTTGTGGATATTTGGTCGGGGGTTAGACCGGCCTGTGGGGGGGGGGGTTATTACAGTGCGAATGATCTGGTGCACCTGGTATTGTATATTATTTGTGCTCATCAAATGAAAATTAACAAACTGTAAATAACAGTCAAATAAATTCTTCAGAAATGGCTATCAATAAATTGGCTGAGCACTTGAGGCAAATTCAGTGCTCGCGCATCAGATGACAATTTCACGCGATATCGTCACTCTTCAAACAAAATTTTCTTAAAACTGAAATTGAAATTTTTTTCGTCGAACCTCATTTCACACAACCACAATCAAAGTAGAGTGCGTCCTCACCTTAGAAGTGAAATCAAAGCGCATCTTCTCGGGCGCCACAAGCGATCCCTTCTGGTCGGCCTCGCCTAGTACCTGCAATCTTTTTTTGAAACTTCAGAAACTATCGGAACCTTTAAATCTCAATCAGGGGACAGTCCCAGACCGCGTAAAATAGTGTCAAATGTCAGGTAAAATGTCAAATAAAAACATTATTACTGAACTTTGATTGACAATTGACACTTACTGTACATTTGTCATGAAAATTAACACCTTGCATGACATTTTACATGACATTTGACACTTTACTTTACAGAGTCTCGAGTTGGCAGCTGACCTGTCTAAGCCCCCAATTGAGCACATGTGTGCCAGTGTGATTTTTCATGACACATTCCCGCCGCTGGGCGTCCACGCTCAATTTGAGCTTGTCGCCGACGGCAAGACGGCCTTCGACCTCGCCGCAGTGCAGCACGAAACCGCCGCGCACTTGCACGTTGCTCACGTTGAATTCACTCGAGTCCTGGGGTGGAGAAATGTTTAGAGACCACAAAAACCCTCATTTAATTACATAATCCCCCGGGGATTCATTTTTTCGTCATACTTTTTTGAGGGGGGACTGTTTGAGGGGGAATCATACAAGGAAGAATTTTTTTTTCGTCAAAATTTTCAAGCATGGATCTAGCTATTCATTTTATGAAATATGCCTTATTTATAACATGACATGCCATTTTTCGTTCAAATTATGCACAACAAATTGATAATATACCTAAAGGGGGAATTGTTCGTGGGGGAATTTTTTCTCACTCGTCTAACAGGAGGGAATTGTTCGAGGGGGGTATTTTTTCTCACTCGTCTAACAGGAGGGACTTATTCGAGAGGGGGGTTATTCAAGAGGGGAGCATTATTCGAGTAAAAACGGTAGGCAGAAATCGACAAACATCGTCGACTCTCTGCATCACGCCCGTGTCGTAAATCTGACCGCCCTGTTCCGCGTAGAAACAGGTTCTATCCAAAATCAGGCCGCACTGCGCGCCGTCGCCGATCGAATCCACGAATTGATTGTCGATCGATCGAATTGCCAGGATTGTCGACTCGCATGGAGCGAACACTGTGTCCGATGGAAAACAGTTTGTGAGGTCACAATGGGCACACACACACAATAGTTGACATCAAAATTAGTGTCAACTAAATTCTGGTTAATTATGTGATTTGAACTAACACTTAATTTTCATTGTTTCTGTTTAGTGTGATGCTTTAAAATATTTTTATGTTATTTAGTTGACATTCATTCGACATTTATTTGCGATGTCCACTAGTGTGCGTGGGCCCAACCAATACTGCAATAAATTTCCACACGCACCATATTTAGCCTCAGCGGCGCTAGTGCCCTTCTCCACGTAAGCATAGGCATACTTTGGTGAATCGTCGGTGGGCTTGATTCCCTTGGCGGACAGCTCGCTGATCGCGTGCACGTCCAAATCCACAGCCGGGCCGCTGGCCAATGAGCGAGCCTGTGGATTCAGTTGCGACATATTTTGTTTGGGGGACACGTTGAAGAGCTACCCTGTCAAATGATATTTTATGAATTCCAAGTGTAGAAATTTTCGGGAAATTGGTAATTTTCTAATTAAATAATGGGTTGTTTTTTGACAGGAAAGTTGACACGGCGTGGAATTGGAAACTTGCTACAATCCCGGATACTTTCAATTCAATTATCTGATACTTTTCAACTTTAAAAAATGGTTACATGACATCTGCAAGTCCGCGGTTCGAACATTGAAACGTTAACGGCGCATTCGAAATTGCGTAAAAGTGCGCATGTTTATCTGGAAAAGTACCAGTGAACGCCGTAACGCTTTGGAAAATAATTTACTCACAACACCTCAGCCACCACAAATCCTGGCACCGTGCCAACCTGTGACAAAGCGAGCGCGGCCAGTCTGGCTTGTTCGTAGGCTTCCATATCAATGCTAAGCCCCGCCTCCTCGACCATCAATTGCGTCAGGTCGATGGGGAAGCCGTACGTGTCGTACATGCGCCAGGCCACGTCGCCTAGTTTGTGTGGTTGATGGAATTAATTAAAATGATAAATTAGATTTTTCAGGATTGAGGAATGTTTCGAATCCATACTGAAAATAGAGGCTACTAATTAGATTCTTATCAATGCTACCAAATAAATCACTTTGGATATGCCATATGCCATATGTAATGGGTATGTGTGAAGTGTACATGACTGCGAAACCGGACCAAAGGTCTGACGGACAATCCTGCTAGTCAGAAATAGTTCCAAACATCATGACTTCTCAATTCGAACAACTCGTTTTCTCGAATGAACAATTCAACCCGGAAAATTTACCAGGCACCACTTTCTCGCCCTGCAATTTGTCGATGGTGCGCTGCAGCAGCTTGCGGCCGCGCGACAAGGTCTTCAGGAACTGCGTCTCCTCGTCGTTGATTATGTCTATGGTGGATTCCGGATCCCGCGTCAGTTCCGGGAAGGTGCTCGACTGCGAAATGGGGGTGATTTATTTTTGGGGCTTTTATTATTTCGGCTTTGTGACAATTTTTTGCATAAGAATTTCAGACAACATCCATATTGTTCACACTTTCGACGTTGATATCGATACAATATATTCATTTATCAGCATTCTGGGTGTCGATATGGGATAATTAATTAGCATTTTTCAATCTACCTATTTACATAAAATTATTAACACCATATGAAGGGTGTGCTTCTAAAAGTACCGATCTACAAATTTTTCAAATTTGAGTTAGGACCATTTTTGGGGTCCCCATAAAAATGCGCTTCAAAAATATATATGATATGTGGGGGGTGCGAAATTCAATTTTGAGATATGGGGGGTCGAAAAAAGCAAAAAAAATCGCAAAATACAGTTTTTGAAATTTTAAAAGTACCGATCTACAAGCTTTTTCAGCTTTTGTGTCTTTAAAAGTACTGATCTACACACTTTTTTCAAAATTGTTCTTTTAAATGTACCGATCTGCACATTAATTTTTGTGCTTCTAAAAGTACCGATGTCAGATCGGTGTCCGGTTGCGCAAAAACTCATTTTGTGCTTTTTTATTATGGGTAAAAGTACCGATCTACAGCTGTCTGATTTTGTGCTTGAAAAATACCGATCTACACGCTATTACCAATTTGTTCCTTTAAAATGTACTGTACTACAAAAATACAATTCCCTAAATTTTATATAGCTAGTGTTATGTGTATAATCAATGATTATACCCATGCATGTGGATACCCAACAATATGGCCGAAATACCCTTACCCAAAATTCCCATACCCAATACCCATGTATGGGTATTGCATGCTCCAAACTTTCAATCGCGATTATCTCAAAATCGATTTTTTGTAGATCGGTACTTTTAGAAGCACACCCTTCATATATTCCACACACTATATCACCCTAACCATAGATTCAACCCCAAAGCGAACTCACGAGCACTTTCACAACCACTGGCACGAGCGACGCGAAAAAGCCCGGCTGCGCCTGCAGTTTCTCAGTGGCGTAGCGCACGGCGCGTCGCAAAATCCGCCGCAGCACGTAGCCCCGCCCGGTCGCGTCCGGCATCCCTGGGTTGTGTGAAATTAATCAATCGGTTATACATGCCGTAAAAAATTGCACGCGTGGCCGGTATTAAGGGTGCGATGGAAGCGAAATTGCTTTTATTACGTGTCGATTACTTGTTTATTGTTAAAAAATTCAAGAAAAAGCTTCAATTGAAGCGTTGTAAATATTCTAAATACGACACGACCATCGATATCCGACAGATTGCCTTCAAAATACGGAATGAAACATTGGTTGATATCATTCAACCTCAACGTATAACACCACACAGTCTCCCAACCTCTTTATCAACCTAGCTGGCACGATGCCAACAAACCAACCCCCATCTGCCAGGGCCACAGTGAGAGTCCTGGCGTGGTCGGCCACCACTCTGTAAGCCATGTCGATGCCGTCGGTGTCGTCGCTGCCCACCTTGCCGCTGTAGGGGCGCGCGCCCGTGCCCTGCATCAATCGATGTGGATGTTAGTATAGGGAGTTGATCGATTTCAGGGTTTGGTGAACCAGGGCTTTAGATCACAGCTGTTGAGTTGCAAAAAAATTGAAGTATTTAGAAAACGACAATCATCCTACTTTTATTAATACAGTTACAATTGCAGTCGGATTTTTTAAACAGGGAAGATAAATTTGCAACCTTTTAAGATGGCTGTCGATAATTATTTTGAGAATTTCCTATGAAATATCCAAATTTATGAAATTGGTATGAATTTCGTAATAAAGCTAGCGTGAACAAATATATATTCTAAGGAACCCACTTAATGAACAAGAATCAGAAAACCAGAAATAGAAACACTCCAAATCCACCGCAATCCCCCAAAAAATCCCAACACCCCAAATGAATCAACCTGTCGAATAGCCTCAAAAATGGGCGTAAACAAATCCGTATCATAATTGCTGGTCTTGTCCTGTATGACGCTGACCAGTCGCTCGAGTCCCATGCCGCAGTCGATGTGCTTGGCGGGCAGCTGCCGCAACGATTGGTCCGGCTCGCGGTTGTACTACAAGTGGGCGGAGTCAGGGACGTATACAGGATTTTTGAGCGAGGTGGGGGGGCTCAGCCCCCGCCTAAGATTTTACCTACAGAGTGGCGGAATGGTGCTGGCGCCATTAGTAGGCGCCACGCCATAACGCCATTGACGTTGGCGCAAGCGCCATGGAACGCTGTAAATATGTATATAAATATACATACAAATACAGCAAAAAGCACACCTCTAGTATATTTATAAAGATTTGCGGCCACAGGGAGTAAATCTGTTGAAAATACCTCATGTCTGGTGAAAAAAAAATTTTACACTGACGTTGAAAAAGTCGTATTTTCCGGTCACTTTCTGGTCTCACCCCGGGAAGCGGGGGGGCTGCAGCCCCCCCGCCCCCCTGGATACGGCCCTGGGCGGAGTCATAGCTAATTTTTTGGTGAATTGGGTGTTTCGGTGATAAGTGGAATAACCCCCCCCCCCTCCCACACAAATCTCAGCAATCATCAGTCTAACATATTTGTGCTATCTGTCTGTCAAAATGGTACGTTCACTTAGGTAGGTACGGACATTTTCTCGCCCGAATATCTACGACAAAATTCAGAAAGATACAAATCTTGAAAGGTATATATTTTCCGGTATTTCTTGATATAAATCCCCCAGAAATTTTCCCAATACCAATTGTCATTGTTCACATTTTGATGATTTTTACATTTGTGTCATGAAAAAACTCACGCTACCATTTCGATTTTATATTCACGGGTAATATCCAACTCTTCTCCAGATAACAAAAAAAAGAAAATATAAAAAACCCGCCTGAATAAACACGAGATTCCAAATCTCGACCACATCAGGATCGTCCATATTAACCAATGAGCGCGCGTCCCTGCCTCCAATACGGTCGTAGTGAATCTCGCTGCACGGACCGCATGGGCCAATCTAAAATTGACGAAATGGAATTTTTGGATGGATGGAAAATTGGAGTAAAATGAAATTGAGAGATTTTCTCAACGTGTGCGACATGCTTTCAAATTTGTGAACCCGATTACTTCTCGCATCGGGCACAAATATTGGCAGCCCTAGATCCACAGTGGCATTGACATTCAAAATAGACATTCGTCGCAACCGCTTAAAAGTGCGCACTAAGTGAAAGCCAAAGCTCAAAATCCCACCAATCCCACAAAAAGTCATATGAAACTAGGGTTGGCCGATGTTTTTTTTTAAACGTTTTTTTTAAAAAACGTTGTGTTTTTTTAAAAACATGACGTCCGAAATGTTTGTTTTTTTTAAAAAACATCGGCCGAAATTTTTAGTACTAAGCACTAGGTATTTTGCAAAATTTTTGCACGCAAGCGCGCAATTTCACACACAAATTGACATTGGTGGTTGTTTTCATTGGTTTTGTTGCATTTTTAGTATCAAAA
This sequence comes from Sphaerolaimus hirsutus, assembly GCA_964036195.1. NCBI lineage: Eukaryota > Metazoa > Nematoda > Chromadorea > Monhysterida > Sphaerolaimidae > Sphaerolaimus > Sphaerolaimus hirsutus. The sequence continues at coordinate 19,783,892 of OZ038458.1, forward strand.
CATCCATTTCTATGTGCTACCATGGGTGAATAAGCCGACATATGTTGCTGTAATATATAATATTGAGGTAATGTGCTTCCATGTACCTCCACAGTGTGTAACTTCACTCCCAAAGTAACAACCTCCTTTTATAACCTTGTTTGATCACCATTCCGTGCCAAACTTTACCTGAAGTCACGAACATTTGACTATAAGGCGATATACGAACGATATGTCGACGAAAAATGGATATTTTTGACACAAATCACCACTTATAATGCTATCCCATGGCTCCACAGCCATTATATGGTCATATTTAACATCACAGAGTATTGCCAGTGTCTGCTATACCTATATATGTTGACACTAGGTCATATCTGGGAGCTTTCAAAAAAAAACGTTTTTTTTATTAAAAAAAACATCGAGTTAAAAAAACAACGTTTTTTTCCAACCCTATATGAAACCCAAACGCACCTCACCCATCTCCCAGAAATTATCTTTCATGCCAAAGGGCATGACCCTGTCCTCGGGCAGGCCGAGCTTGAGCCAGATCTGCCTGCAGTCCTCGTCGGGCGGCAGACCGGCTGATTCCAGTCCCCCGAAATAGGTCACGTAAAGACGATTGGGGTCGATTTTTAGATCGTTCGTGAGTAAATCCCAAGCCCACTCGCACACTTCTTTCTGTGGAGTTTGGATAAAAACTTTTTAATAATCTGAATAATCTTAACATTTTTATGGATTATTTTTGTAGGTTATTGACTTTAGGCTTAAAAGTCGATAACTTTATGTCGAGAAAACTACATTTTGAGTGCAAGAATGAATTCCCAATGGCAGTGGTCTCGAATGGGGGGTTACCCCCCCCCCCCAAACCGCCCAGCTATCTATCTATCCATCTATCCCGGAGGCAAAATTTTGGGCTACTACCCCCTAAACCCCCCCTCCCCCCCAAATCGCCCAGCTGTCTACCTACCTGGAGCGATTTTTGAGAAACTATACCCAAATTTTCGCTCAAAATCGCTATTTTTCATACCTTTTTATATATTTTCACCTCCAAAATACTAGTTTTTGTTCCTATTTACCTATTTTCAGCTATTTTTAGTACTATATGCTCTTGTATACCCATATTGAGCTATTTTACACCTACTTTCAGCGATTTTTCTCCCTTTTTCTTCCTTCTACACCCTGAAATAGCCTATATATCGAACCACCACAACCCCCCCCCCAAAAAAAACCCCCCAAATTTTTTCCCAGCTATCTATCAATCCCGAAGGCCGCCCAGCTATCTATCCAACCACTCGGAGGGTCAAAATTCAAGATACCCCTGCCCAATGGGCTGTAATGTATGTATTGTAAAGTTCAAATTGTCGACAATATTAAAATTTTCCGCCTCTGCTCTCAACATATATGCGAGCACTTGTAGGTACAGCGTTTTTGTGACCAACGCTTTCGCCTAACTTTCTGCCCTTTTGTGAGAGATCAATTAATTCTTCCAAGAATAAAGATCGCACATGATTTATCAAACACGAAAAAAGATAGCCAAAACAGCATCTAAATCGCGATAACACGACAGACACAGATAAATCAAACACAGAAAACCAGAAACAACCCAAAAACAGCACCTTGAAATAATCGCCAAAACTCCAATTGCCCAACATCTCAAAGAATGTATGATGGTAAACATCCTTGCCCACGTCGTCCAAATCGTTGTGCTTGCCGCCGGCGCGGATGCACTTTTGCGTGTTTGCGGCGCGCTTCAAACGACTCAACTCGCTGCCCCGCTCCGCCGTGCCCAAGAACATCGGTTTGAACTGTGATGGGGGTTGGTCAGGTGTGTGGAAATGTGAGGGAAATGTGTAAGCCGACCGGCTAGATAACATATATATATATATATATATATATATAAAATATATACCATAATATATATATACCGCAAATCCTCGAATAAGACCCCCCTCGAATAACTCCCTCGCTTGAATAAGTCCCCGCTGCTGGCGGGGTGACGAAAGAATAACCCCCCCTTGAATAACTACTCCCCACTAGGGTTGGCCGATGTTTTTTAAAAAAAATGTTTTTTAAACGTTTTTTTTTTGAACATGATGTCCGAAACGTTTTTTTTTAAAAACATCGGCCGAAATTTTTAGTACTAAGCACTAGGTATTTTGCAAAATTTTTGCGCGCAAGCGCGCAATTTCACGCACAAATTGACATTGGTGGTTGTTTTCATTGGTTTTGTGGCATTTTTAGTATCAAAGTATCCATTTCTATGTGCTACCATGGGTTAAAAAGCTGTCATATGTTGCTGTAGTATATAATATTGAGGTAATGTGCTTCCATGTACCTCCACAGCGTGTAACTTCACTCCCAAAGTAACAACCTCCTTTTAAAACCTTGTTGGATCACTATTCCGTGCCAAACTTTACCTGAAGTCACGAACATTCAACTATAAGGCGATATATGAACGATATGTCGACGAAAAATGGATATTTTTGACACAAATCACCACTTATAATGCTATCCCATGACTCCACAGACATTATATGGTCATATCTAACATCACAGAGTATTGCCACTGTCTGATATACCTATATATGTTGACACAAGCTCATATCTGGGAGCTTTTAAAAAAAAACGTTTTTTATTTTTTTTTTAAAACGTTTTTAAATAAAAAAAACATCGAGTTAAAAAAAAACGTTTTTTTTCCAACCCTATGTGGGAGCCATTGTTTTTCTATTTTTGTGTGTCGTTTTATCAGTTAAACACCGGAGAGTATCTTATGCAGAGTTCTTTTTACTTAACTTAATTGCAACCGGTTCGATTTAAGGGGGGGGGTAGTTTGAGGAACCATATCAGTTTTTCAGTTTCACGTCAACTTTTCAAAAAAGAATTCTGTGTTTTGTATTAGTCCACCGAAATTCTGTGCAGTTGTCTTCATTGTAAAACCTCACGGCGCAGGCAAACAAATCGAGTTAAAAAAAACGTTTTTTTTCCAACCCTACTCCCCACTCTTAGATAACTCCCCCTCTGTTTAAAAGGATACAATATATAAACTATATGAAAATAGTAGCCTATGGCAGCGACAGCAGATACATAATGTGTATGCAGTGTATACACATTGTGTTGTTGTTGTTGGACAGTGAAATACCTGAATTACACGAGTTGACAGACTGCGCCCATACAATCAATTCAGTCCAATTTTCTAAGGAAAAAATAACTCCCCCTTCGAATAACTCCCCCCCTTGAATAAGTCCCCCCTCGAAAACCTCTGACGAAATAATAACTCCCCTGGGGTCTTATTCTAGGATTTAGGGTATATGGTTATATACCTATTTTTACCCTTTTTTAATTTGATTTAAAGCAATGTCAAAAATTTGGCAAGTTCCCAAGTCATGATACGGGGACTTTTCTCTCGCAGCACATATAATACATCGCGCACACGTTGGCACTGTGCCAAATGTTGGGAGAAAACGCGTGGGGCACGAAAGGCGTCACGTTATCACTTCGAGAGACATCACACCCTGATCAGCAAAAAAACAACGCGAAAGATTCCAAACCTGGTTCATGCCGGCATTAGCAAATAGCAAAGTGGGATCGTCATGGGGCACCACGGAGCTGGAATGAACGTAAGCGTGGTCGCGTTTTTGCACGAAGTAGTCAATGAACTTTTGACGGATCTGGTCCGCACTCAGGGAGGTGTCCATGGCCGAATTTCGTCGAGTCGTGATTAAACTGCGATTTGAGATAAGAAAATTGAGTTGCGAATGTGACTTACGGTTTTTGAAAGCCGCGTCGACAAGGAAAGAGGAACGAAAATGTGATAAATTGCGTCAGCCAAATTTTCACGAGACCTGATAAGAGAAGATTTCAACATACCCAACTTTTCCGATGTAGCACACCGCAGCGGTCGTTCTGAGGCCCGAACAAACGCGTAGAACCGACTGAGGGCGGAATAGCATGCAAAAGACAACGGGGCAAAAAATAGTCGGCGCGTATGTTTTTCCGATTTTACTTTTTTAAAGAAAAGTTTAATTTGTTTCGCAATTCTTGAATTAATACACCGGCGCTGCAGCACTGTTGTCCTCTGATGGCGCCAGCGCCATGGCACCACTGTGGCAATCCGCGATTTGTTTCTGGCGCTTTTCCATCACGTATTTGCAGGTAACCAATTTCCGAAAAGTTTTTTTCGGGTTTCTTTGACACTTGGGGACTTCCGTTCCAAAAGTTCACAAGCGCCAAATCCAGAAAAATCGAGTTAGCTGTGGATTCGACATCCACGTATAATTCTGCCCATTTTGGTAAAAAAATCAGTGTTATAGTCCATTTTGTTCCCGAGATACAGTGGTACCGTTTTTCAGAAAAATCACAATTTTCATATTGAAAGTGCACATATCCATCTCAGATCCCCTATGAAAAACAGGACTTTCATTTCGTAAGTGCACATATCCATGTCGGACCACCGGAGTTTCATTTCATAAGTGCACATATCCAAAAAAATAGTTTCATTTCCAAAAGTGCACGCGTGCTCCGGATCGCTCGCGAAGAGCCGGCCGGATTTCCCATACAAAATAAAGTTTCATTTCCAAATGTGCATACCGTAAATTCTCTAAAAATACGACAGTCATACTATTTTTTTCAGCACATTTTTAGGTGTCGTACTATTGGAGATGTCGCATTATTAGAGAGTGTCGCATTATTGTTTTCGTCAAATCAACAACTTCTCGGCCAGTGAATAGTGGCGGATGTGACGCTGCCGGCGCCCTTGCGAACTGTCCGCCGACCCTTGTGAACTGCCGCCAGCCGCCGCTTTGTCCAAAAGCGCCGAATCCGCGGCTTCGGCAGATTGCGACATCGTTACGTCGCTTTTTCTTTTTATTTCTCAGGTGTCGCACTATTGAAGAGTGTCGCATTATTGGAGAGTGTCGGATTATTTTCACACAACGTGCCCAAACCTGTCGCACTATTGGAGATGTTGTATTATTGGAGACCTGTCGCCGAATTAGAAAATTTATGGTACGTGAATTTCCAAATTTATTTTGCTCTATAAATCGAGTACGGGTATAAATATAGATCTGAAAATTTAGGTTTGTGTACTTCTCAAAAAGGGCTTCTCAGTGGTGTAATTGGTTTTGCCCTGCGATGCACCGTTAGGAAGTTATTTACATGTCAATTTCAAATTTTCAAATTTACTCCTTTATGGGTGGTTTACAAAATATGACATAACTCCCAAAATATTTACCAGCCGACAAAATTTAGAGACACAAAAATTGTAGACAAATGTCCGAGATATCTGAAAAGTGCAGGGCAAGCTTTGTCGCCCAAACATGGTGCTGCCAGGTCAGCGCCAAACTTTAAAATGCGATTTTGAAAAATCGAAAAATCTGGATATGTTAACTTTTGGAATGAAAGTCCCCACTTCCAAGAACAGAATGTTGTCGTTATCACTTTCAAATGAACATTAGGTAGGTTTATTTAATACATTTTCATTTGTTTCTCCGTTTTGATCATCATGAATCGTTACGTTGGTGGAGTGGGTGATATGAGACTTTTTGAGTGTTCACATTAGGTGTACCGTATTTCCTCGAATTGAATTGAATTTGATTTGTTCATTATTGGTTCGCCGTGGCAGTGACTACCATGCAAGACATGTGTGTCGAGTCACACCAATAACCTTTGTATCACAGTTAATATGTGAACGGGGAAAATAAACTGCAATGACTACTATGCAATTGTATATTATGTACATACACTACTCGTACATCAATGACAAATCAAAAAGTAAACAATGGGACTAGTATCAGTCGACCAGTGACGCGAGGAGAGCCTTGTAGTTGTCGTCGGCTGCCGGCGCGGTGTATCCATAACTCCAAGATATCTAGCAAATCCAATGCAATGGATTTTGGCTGACCACATCATGTCTGAATTGTGACGGCAGTCATGTGTGGCATCCAGACGATATTCGCGCATCTGGCAAGCACCTTTTCAATATGGATGCTGACTGCAGTGCGATGCAAGTCACATCTGTCAGTCGAAGTAAGCCAACTCAATTTCTGGAGTGGAGACATGGCAGGTTTTGCAATGCATCTGCAACCTTCACCCATGCTTTTGAATAGGCTTTTGCTACTCTCGCATGTTTTCGTGTGTTGACAAGTCAATAACACATGTTTCACTGTCAAAACCGCTCCGCCCGTAATCCCAGTGCAGTGGGAGCATCTCTGTTCGCCTTTTATTTGCAGGCTATTGTACCGCGCTTGAAGCCACCAGAAGTGACCATTTCTGCATGCTCGCAGGTTTAAGGGGGACAGGTCCGTGTGCCGGCTGGCAAGGCTGTCGCGCTCCAAAATTGCGCGATCTTGCCTTTCCGTGCAATTTTTTCAGCCAGAACTTTTTAAATTTGTTTGTTTCCGCCAGAGTATTGCCCCACCCTCGGGCGTAAATTTCCGCTCTATCGGGTATGCACGAACCCATATGCTCTATCGGGCATGCCCTGCGATGCACCGTTAGGAAGTTATTTACATGTCAAGTTCAAATTTTCAAATTTACTCCTTTATGGGTGGTTACAAAATATGACATAACTCCCAAAATATTTACCAGCCAACAAAATTTAGAGACACAAAAATTGTAGACAAATGTCCGAGATATCTGAAAAGTGCAGGGCAAGCTTTGTCGCCCAAAGATGGCGCTGCCGGGCCAGCGCCAAACTTTAAAATGCGATTTTGAAAAATCGAAAAATCTGGATATGTTAACTTTTGGAATGAAAGTCCCCACTTCCAAGAACAGAATGTTGTCGTTATCACTTTCAAATGAACATTAGGTAGGTTTATTTAATACATTTTCATTCGTTTCTCCGTTTCGATCATCATGAATCGTTACGTTGGTGGAGTGGGTGATATGAGACTTTTTGAGTGTTCACGTTAGGTGTACCGTATTTCCTTGAAATTCCCCCTTGAATTAACCCCTCCACCCTCGATATACTCCCAGGTGTTTTCAAACTGAGGAAAAAATACCCCCCCCCCCCCTCGAAATACCCCCGTCTGGAATGATGTACATCATGTATGCAGTGTACATGATGTATTGATTGATGCCAGTTTGCATCCCAGATACACATACCTACCGTATTTCCTCGAAATACCACCCCCCCTCGAAATACCCCCCCCCCTTGAAATACCCCCCTCGTTTCACCCCCCCTCTCGGGACCACTGTGAAACAATCACCCCCGGGGGTATTCCGAGGTAATACGGTATACGCTAATTTGTGTACGATGTAAATACGTCTACAGCCCGAATGAAACCTATTCTCTCACGTTTATTACCGTTTTTGTGTATGAAAAAGTGTATTCTTTACTATGGATTTCACGAAGTTTTCTGACGAAATAATAAACCCCCTTCGAATAAGCCCCCCCCCCACGAAATACCCCACCCCTCAAAATTTTCACTCTGAAAAAAATAACCCCCCTGGCGGTATTTCGAGGAAATACGGTATATAAAAACATTAGGTATACATATTTTTCTGACCCAGTAAATACAATGTGGCTGGACAGAACTTCAACAAACAACTGTGCCAAAAATAAACAATAACAGGAAACAAAAGAAAAGATAAGCTGTGCGGGGAACACCAAGTCAGAAATTCATCTGAATATTGCTCAGTAAACTGATAAATTTATCAGGATGTAAACAAAAATTTAGAGTATCTGTAAACAGGATGCATGCATAAACAACATTGAAAAACAAACAATTCCAGAGTATAAATGCACACTGTTGCTGGCTGGTTCCCAATCAAATTTCAAAAAACAATAGCAAACCATTTCTGAACCAACCCCACACAAAGAACCTACAACCTCAAAAATGAACAACACCCTACTTTGCACCTGCATTATCCTATGCATTTTCATGGCCTATTCAACCTTCACAGGAGTTATAGGGGTCAAAATGACTGTGCGGGGAAGTGGCCCACTGCAGAGATGCAAGGATAGGTGCAAGCTTCAGTGTATTAGAGGGATGGGCTGCGGTTGGTTGATATAATGGCCCTGTGCACACTAGTTTTCACGCGAAATTTAGAATACTCATAAATGATATTTGAATGTGTTTGAGTTTACTACAATGAGTCATTTTTAATCTCCGTCAACTGTAGTTGACGGCCACCTCGCTCTAGAAAACTCAAATGCGTTCTAAGCTGATTTGTGAGTTTTCGAAATTCCGTGTAAAAACTAGTGTGCACAGGCACATAGTTAAGGTGTATGTATTTCTCATTAGACGCAATTGCTATTTTTCAAATTCAAGTCGTGTTGGCAAGTAGCCATAAAGTTCTACCATGAATCTTTTTCAAGCAAAATATACCTATTTTTTTCTAATTTTTGAAAAGCTGTAAAGTATAAATATAAATAAAATGCATGATTTGATATTGAGAAACTTTTGCATTGCAGAAAGATCACAATGCAAACGCCGACATGTGGGATACGGCAACTGCGTCCCGCAGCATAACAGTTATCAGATCGGGTGAGCGTTTTGATATCAGGTGCCACTCCAGAGTCCAGACCCTGTAAAAAGCCCTGTAAAATGTCAAATGTCATGCAAAGTGTCAAAAGTCATAGAAAATGCTTTGCAAAATGGCAACTCGGTGGCCATATTGCAGGGCATTTTCCATGACTTTTGACACTTTGCCTGACATTTGACATTTTACAGGGCTTTTTACAGGGTCCGGGAGTGCACCCAGATGGCCATGTTTTTTTATAATAAATATGTAGGTATTTTTTATGAATCTCTCTATGTGTTTTGCAGGGTTTGGCCACATCCCTTTATTTCCAATGGGGGGCAGCCCCTCCAAATCTGTCAAGTTTCTACCGTATTTCCTCGAAATACCCGCCCCCTTGAATTAACCCCCCCCCCCTCGAAATACCCCCAGGTGTTTTTGAGCTGGGGAAAAAATACCCCCCCCTCGAAATACCCCCCGTCTGAAATGATGTACATCATGTATGCAATGTAAATACATGATGTATATATTGGTCGCAGTTAGCATCGCAGCTACACATATACTAGTTTGTGTAGCGATGCACGTTGATATGTCCAAATATACCCTACTTGGACACGTTGATTACCGGTTTTGGGTATGAAACCGTACTATTTACTATGAATTTCATGAAAATTTCTGACGAAATAATAACCCCCCCCCCCCACGAATAAGCCCCCCCCCCTCGAAATACCCCCCTCAAAATTTCCACTCTGGTTCCACAAATTTCCACAATGAGTTGTCTTGTTTCCCGGGGGGGCGTTATGTTGCCCTACCCTTTTTGTATCCACCCTTTACTATCATATACCAAACTCGAAATTACAGCACGTAACATTTAATGCGCAATTAACATTTTCGATCCCAATTAATTTGCAATTAATTATTTTCAACGCAGCGGCAGCAGACGCGACTGCACGGCCAGCGCCGTTTATCAGGAACGCTGCAGGTGCAGTCGATGCGGCGAGAACAAAGAGATCTTCTATGTGGAGCTGAACTGAATTGTGGTGGTGGACCTAACGCTTTCATTATGATTGACAAGAAAATTGATTTTTTTGGATTTGTTTTGATGGTTTAGATTTTTTATGATTCTTCTAAAACACGATTTTAAATGTGTGTTTTTTTGTATTTTTACGTTCTTGCCCACTGTACATACCCAAACTTTCTATGACATTGTGGGCAAAAAAATGACATTGTGAAAGAATAACATTTTTTTTTAAACACGCCTAACTGGGCAAAAAATGACATTGTGAATGAATAACATTTTTTTTAAAAACGCCTAACTGTTTATTTGATAGATATAATTCGGCTCTGAAAGTGAAATGTACATATTTTTTATCAGTTAGACATATTCATGATGTGCATAAAATGCAAAAAAATTGTCCATGAATGAATTTGTACAATTTCAAAGGAAAAAGTGCCAATGTTTTTTTCCAATCCTGTATGTATTCTGTATTTCTGTTCTGTCAAGTGTTTCTTCTATTTATCAATATTGAATTTGCATCATTTACATTTGAAATAAAACTCCATCATGTGAATTTACATTTTTCCCAAAAATGCAGTCCACACAATATTACCATTCCATCAAAGAGGAAAACACAATTTGTCCAAATATTCCCATGCTCGACTTTCCCACTCAAAGCTTGCACATTTTTCCTTTAACGATCTACCGGATTTTCACATTATGCTAACACCAGCTGAAAATTTGTTTGATTTCATTTGCAGTAGCTGGGCAGAATTTAATTTCCTTAAGCTTTTTGATGTCATGGTAGAATTTGCGTGAGAATTGGAACATTGGATTAAAGTTGTCACAAATTTTCACCCCGTGTGAAAGGTCACCTTCATCTGTCTCTATATCGCTGCACGCTAGTTTATTGGCGAAATATTCAAATTTTTAGTGAACTCATAATGTGTTTATAACTGATTAACTCATGTGTAAACTCAACTGATGATAAACTCATAACTCCTAAATGTATTTACTATGTGTTTATTTGAATGCATTTTTTTTACTCTCCATCAACTGTAATTGATGAACGCCTGAGTGCAGTAAACTCAAATCAAATTCAGTTCTTTTGCGGTTCAGTTCATTGATTGAGTTTACTAAATGTTTAGTTTACTGCCATGCAATAGAGATGAGTCACCAAGTGAAAATGTTTTGTATAGGACCGCAGTAGGAGCAGGTTGTTTTGCTTTTTAACTTTTACATTTGTCTACGCAAAGTCACGTAAACGTTATTACCGTATATCCTTGAATAAGACCCCCCCCCTTGAATAACACCCCCCTGTTGGCCAGGTGAGGAAAATATAACGCCCCCCCTTGAATAACTCCCCCCTCTTGAATAAGTCCCCCCTCTGGGTAAAACGACAATGTGTATTGGAATGATTCAGACGCCGATGAACACGAATTTTAGGATGGATACGTTGTTTTTGTTCTTGTTGAACTGGTCATTTTCTGCATTAGATGTGTTGAAGGAATGCATGCAAACAATGAATAAAGTGAAAGTTTTCCTGGAAGTTCTGAGGAAAAAATAACTCCCCCCTTGAATAGTACCCCCCCTTGAATAACTCCCCCCTCCAAAACCTATGACGAAATAATAACGCCCCTGGGGTCTTATTCAAGGATATACGGTATCTTAAAAAGAAAAAGATACCCTAAATCCTCGAATAAGACCACAGGGGAGTTATTTTTCCCCATAAGTTTTTGAGGCGGGTGTTATTCAAAAGGGGTTGTTTTTTTCCCAGAAACCTTGGACTTCAATCATTGTATGGATGCAGTCCTCATGTACTCATGTATTACTGTATTACTCATGTATTACATTTTTTTTTGACATACGATGTGGATACAGAAACATAAGATTTGAATACACAATGGACACTTTACTTTACATTTGACTTCACATTTGACACTTTACTTTACAGGGCTTGGGACCGCCCTCTGAACCGGTTCGGGATGAACTGGAGTGGGGAGTCAGTTCATAAGTTTTCAGTTGGCTGTCTGCCAGCCGAAGACATAAATCATATCTACCGTATTTCCTCGAAATACCCCCCGGGGGGTGATTGTTTCATAGTGCTCCCGAGAGGGGGGTGGGTCAAACGAGGGGGGGGGTATTTCGAGGGGGTATTATTTCACAAGAACTTTTTTGAAATCCTAGTACAAAATCGTTGTTTGTGATGTGCGCTGGGGTAGAAAAATGCATCAATAACTGACATGTAAAGACTCCTGTAGACTAATATTAGTAGGTACGTAGATGGTATAAACACTGTTCTAACGTGATTCCGACATTGTTTTAACGTGTGTTCTGCACTACGCAGAACACAAACTGCAGTATATGTCAAGTACGTTCTCTTTACACTCAATCTGGGGGGGTATTTCGAGGGGGGGGTGATTGTTTCATAGTGGTCTCGAGAGGGGGGGTCAAACGAGGGGGGGGGGGTATTTCGAGGGGGGGGTATTTCGAGGAAATACGGTATGTGTAGAGTATCATGTCTGCGGAATATATGTGGATACACTGGATACACATAATGTATCCGCTGTCGCTGCTGTAGGTTAATATTCTTGGTATTTTTCTATTGTATCTTTTTACCCAGAGGGGGGACTTTTTCAAGAGGGTGGAGTTATTCCGCACAAACGCCCATCACGCACAAACGCCCATCCAGCACATTTTGACGCCCTTCACACACAAACGCCCATCACACACAAAACTGGAGCTGTGTGCGTGATGGGCGTTTGTGCGCGATAGGCGTGTGACCGAGCGCGACATCCCCCCCCCCCCCGCGGCACAACAAAGGGATCTCCCGAAGATGATGAAAATACATACATACATGTCGCCTAAGAGAATACTAGTCGTGAAATTTGTGCAATTGGTTCCCCCGAACCCCAGACTAAAGTAAATTTGTAATTATCAATTCATAATTATCAATTGAAAAATGATCATAATTTAGTGATTATTGTGCCAGCAGTTCGCGGCTGGCAATCAAAATAGTTGCGGCCAGTGCCAATTTCGCCCAAACTCCATTATGCCAGCATTATAATATTTTTATTACCATTATAGTTTTAATTAATTATTTTTATTTAATTAATACATTATTTTAATTATGATCATTTTTCAATTGGTAATTATGAATTAATAATTATAAATTTACTTATGTCTGGGGTTGATGGGGGGAACCGATTGCACAAATTTCACAATTAGTATTCTCTTAGGTGACATGTATTTGAGGCGTCTAATTCTGAGTCGACAAGTCCACAAAATGCAATTTTGAGTAAATCGCATTATAAGTTTAATTTCCAATTCCAGGTCCGAGGTGCGTGTACAATTCGGCTCTCTCATGCTCAATATTAAGTTCCAAATGTCAACAATTAAGTGTCAAATTTTCAGCACCTGCTCTCAACGTATAATGGAAAAATTGGGTGTCTATAAAATTCTACTCGGTCAGAACGAAACTGTTTTGGGGACGAAAATTGACTTGTCGACATCTTGCACTCAAGAACATTTTTGTTCCCGCCCAGTTTGCGCCTGCCTTATGGGAAATTTATGGACTTGTTGACATTTAGTAATCGGTGTCCATCATGGACTTATGACATTTCTTGCGTTTTTTTCCATAAAAACGGCAGCGGAAGGTGGACTTGTCGACTTTTAGCCCAAAACTAAGCGGACTTGTCGCCTTCTTGCCCAAATTTTTTGCTTTTTTCCCAAAAATGTCAAATTTGGCACTTTGCCATATGGGCATATGAGGTCGAAAACTTTATGGAGAATAATGAAAAATGTGCGGAAGTAGCCCCCAGATGACGTTTTCGGCCTAACTAGAAACTTTCATATTTTGGACTTGTCAACTTTTAGAATTGGACGCCTCATTTGCATCATCTTCGGGAGATCCCTTTGTTGTGCCGCGGGGGGGGGGGGGGGGGGTGTCGCGCTCGGTCACACGCCCATCACGCACAAACGCCCATCGATCACAAACACCCATCACGCACCAGTTGTGTGCGTGATGGGCATTTGTGCGTGATGGGCGTCAAAATGTGCGGGATGGGCGTCTGTTTTTCCAACTTTTTTTCATTTTCTGGCTCAATTCTGTTTTCTGTTTCAGCCAAACTGGTAAACATGCATGCAGGTTCTCAATTATGTGAATTGTTTCTATTTCTAGCAAGATTTCTTCAAATTTTTTGATTTCTGGATAAATTTCTGCAATTTTTTTCCGTTTCCAGCAAAATTTCAGCAAATTTTTTTCCGTTTCCGGCATAATTTCAGCAAATTTTTCCGTTTCCATTTCCGTTTTCCGGCCTTTCATTTTTCCGTTTTCCGGCAGGTGCAAATTTTTTTCCGTTTCCGTTTCCGTTTTCCGGCAAGTGCAAATTTTTTGTTCGTTTCCGTTTCCGTTTTCCGCCAAAAAGTTTTTGTTGACACCCTAGTGCAGAGTCGAGTTATTCAAGGGGGAGTTTTTTCCCACACCTCGCCAACAGGGGGAGTTATTCAAGGGGGGGGGGGTCTCATCCGAGGATTTGCGGTAAGTGCTTATTTTATTTACATATCCCTGGGTAAATGCAATTTTATATGACACCTGTCTCAATTTGTCATGGTGTTGTGAAAAGCCATTTATTATTGCACTGTTTTAATAAATTGCCGCTCATGTGTTTACTCAAAATATAGGTCTTTAGTACGTAGCACTCTCTAAAACAAACCGGTCATGTGAAAATCGTTTGAACGTAAGCCAGAATCATTAAAAACTGGCCACACTCTTTTAAATAGTCACGTAAACGTTTGAAACTTGTCCATAATACCGTATACCTGCCTATATCCTCTTGCTCGAATAAGTTCGTCGAAAGACTCTGTCAAAGTGCAATGACGTTCCCGTCACAAATTTTGGCCATCGTGATGATTGGTGAAGTTCTTCACATCAAATCTAATGGAGTGTGTTGAAGCGTCTTCACAAAGTTTGCGTCATGCACATTCAGCCATCTTCACACACTTCGTTGACAGAAGTCCAACTTGACTTTTTCCCATTTTTTTTTCTTCCAAAAGTGTCAAAATGCCACACTTTAAAAAATGGGCAAGCGGCATCAGTAAAATCCATAGTTGTTGAAACGTATCTACGTTTACTCAATAAATACGTATACTCGAGTACTGCGTAAATACGTTTACGTTTCTTCCCAAAAAATACTGGTACTCCCTTACTCGCGTACTTTTTGAGAGTACGCGAGTACAGAAAACGTACATGAGAAGAAAACTTTTGGATTCACGAAAAGCAAAAACCACTCAAACGGATTGAAACGGCTCCAAAAATGGGAGCGGAAATGGTATAAGTTGGTTGACACCCATTGTGGCCGCGACATTGTGGCCGCGGACGTTGTGGCCGCGGACGTTGTGGCCGCGGACGTTGTGGCCGCGCCGTTCTGGCCGCTGGACACGAAGGCCACGGACGTTGTGGCGGGGGTGCATCATTTAGTATGCTACTCACTTAGTATGACGCGGAAATGCACGGTTGGTATGCTGTAGTGTCTCATTTCAAGTGCTACTGTGCTAGAAGTTAATTGAGAAGTAAAATGCGAAGTGAATTGAGAAGTAAAAAAGTTAAAAACACATGGCTAGTGACAAGAAAATGCTTAAAAAATATTTAACACATTCAATTCACTTCTAATGCTCATGAAATCCATCTTAAGTATCGCATTTGATGAGCAAGCATGAGATGATTTTATGGTGGCATACAACGTGTAGCTAGTTGTCATGTGAAGCGATGCCTTACAGCATACTAAGTGAGCTTTTTTGGCAGCATACCAAACGACTAGCATCCTAAGTGGTCTGGCCTCCGTTGTGGCCGCAGGACACGAAGGCCGCGGCCACGAAGTCCGCGGCCACAATGTCGCGGCCACAATGGGCTCATACCGTATAAGTTGCGATGGGCAGGTAAAGCGACTATTCTCGCTTTTACTTTTACACATTTTCACGTCTTCTTAAGTACAAAATCGAAAACGATTCTTGCTTTTATGTTTTCTGAGTAAAAATACTAGTATTTACGTTTACTCACCTTTTACGCAGCGTAAAAGCAAAAAATTATACTTTACGTTTTCTGTACTAAGGGGTGAGTAAAAATGAAATACTTAACGTTTACGTTTACATTGAAAAAAGTTCAGTACTTTCGACATGGAAAAATCATGGAAAATGGTGAATACCGTATTTCTTCTAATAGAAGAGCGCAGTTCTATTTTTTTCGTCAACTTTTTTACCTGCCGTTCTATTAGACGTGCCGTTCAATTAGAGGCTGCCGTTCTATAGTTTACGTGAATGCAAAAACGTGCCAAAACCTGCCGTTCTATTGGAGGTGCCGTTCTATTGGAGGTATGCTGTTCTATTAGAAGAAATACGGTAACTCAATTTTGCTAATCTGGGGCCAGTTCCGCAAAATGAAAAGTGAGAAGTGAAATGGCAAATGCGAAGTGACATGAGAAGTGAATTGAGAAGGAAATTGGCAAAAGCGAAGGGAAATCGCGTTTTTTTAATTTTTTTTTACTTCGCTTTTGCCAATTTACTTCCTTTGCCAATTTTCTTCTCAATTCACTTCGCATTTGCCATTTCACTTCTCACTTCTCAATTTGCGGAACTGGCACCTGATCTACCGTATTACCTCGAATTATCCCCCCCCCTTGAATTAACCCCCCCTCGAATTAACCCCCCCTCAAAATGGGCTGGGGAAATAATTACCCCCCCTCGAAATACCCCCCCCCCCAAATACAGTGTACACAGTTTGTACATAACAAATAACACAGTGTGTGAACTGTACAGGGATGGGCATTTTCAGTTACCGCTGGAAAAACGCGATAGCTTGAGCTACGGTTGAGCTATCGCAGTGAAATTTTAGCACAATAGAGTGAGACCAGGCCACTTTGCATTCTGGACAGTTTACATTCTAGCAAAAAAGGTTTACACTCTTCCACAATGCGACACTTCTCATTCTATAATGCGTCAGTTTACATTCTGTCTGAAAATGTGTCACCCTCTACCTTAGCGACACTTTACATTCCACAGGTACATCTATAGTTTACATTTAACCGTCATACGGTGACACGTATTTATGTCAGATGCCATCATACCATGATTGCCACATTACCATTGTTGATTTGATACATTATACAAATGTATTTAGTAGTGTTTTTTCACTCAGTACAAACAATATTTTACGATGGTGCACGTTTTCATTCGTTTATTGCACATAAATAATCTCAAATGTATGATTACAAACATACATCATTTTAAATGGTAAATAAATATTGTTTATAAATATGTATTAGTAATAATTATGAATACATCTTAGAGCATTTCTTAAATCATGCACCTCAACATGTGCAGACATTTGAATGACAACAATGGTTCCACTTAAGATAGCAAGCCAATTTTGGCATCGAGTCTGTTGCAAATATTTCATGCTTTTTGATTTCAATCACAGGGCTTGCGTACAAACTGTATCCAAGTTCATGCTTTTACTTTTCTGCAGCATGCCTGCCAATATTCCAGTCACAGAGAGTCAATTTTTTACTTCTCTTGCCTGAACAGTTTTTTTTGTAAATGCCAACACAAACACACCACTTGTATGACAAGTATTGTGATGCACAGCTGTTTGCTGTGGCAATCTCATTGGATGTGTGCTCAAAATGAGGACTAGTGTTTCATGTTGTCATCGCTTTTTACATGGGATGTCAAGTGCCGCTTTTTAACGGAATGTGAATTGTACAATAAGTGTGGGATGCGACAATTTTTTACAGGATGTAAACTGACGCGGTAGACACACTAGTGTGGAATGTAAACTGTCGAAATACAGAGAATGTAAAATGACCAGGATGTGAAGTGACGCTACCTCCAATAGAGTAGACTCCATAGGACACCTATTCTGAAGTTTGCAACCCAAACGGCCACATTTTGGGTGAGTTGTGGAACACACAGTTTTTAGTGTAATTTTGTGACTTGACCCCCGTTATCTCAGGACTGGGGGACTATTCGAAAAAAACAAAGAATTTGGTTGTAGCCCCGACCCCAAACCCCAACATACTCAAAGGGCATCCAAATCGGCCAATGTACGACAGAATGGGACAACACCAAAGACCGGTGACCCCCCCCCCCTCAAATGCCACCCTCGATTTATCCTATGGGTGACGCCTAGTCACAAAATTACACTAAAAACGGTGTGTTCCACTACTCACCCAAAATGTGGCCGTTTGGGTTGCAAACTTCAGAATAGGTGTCCTATGGAGTCTACTCTATTGTGTTAAAATTTCACTGTGATAGCTCAACCGTAGCTCAAGCTATCGCGTTTTTCCAGCGGTAACTGAAGATGCCCACCCCTGTATTATGCAGAACACACGTTAAAAACCGATGACTGAGTGATGTTAGGGAAGGGTTTATGCGTATATACAGTAGTATATGCCTGTAAAAACTCATACGCCTCTGACAATGTTGTATTTTTCTATGTCTGAGTACGGGGAATTTTGTAAAATTTCTGGCGAAATAATAGACCCCCCTCGAATAAACCCCCCCCCCTCGAATTAACCCCCCCTCAAAATTTGCTGGCGAAATAATAAACCCCCATGGGGGTATTTCGAGGTAATACGGTAATTTATTAGTATAGATGACTCAGATGATGAATTACCTATTAGTATATTTGATTATGATGATGATTGAATTAGTATATATTAGTATAGGTAGATAGGTAGCTGACTCATTTATTTAACGATAGTTGTTGATTAAAGACAGTAATGTTTACACCCCCGCTGGCCTGACGATAATTGGCATTAAGTCTAAATCACACCCCCAAATGTCAAAATCAGCCAGTAATTCTCCAAAATGAGCAGCTCCGTGTGTTGGGCACAGCAAATTAATTAATGAAATAAATGAATGAAACCGACGGAATGAATGGATCCGACTCCCTGACACATTAGAATATCATGTAAAATGTGAAATGTGAAATGCCCGGTGAGAAAATACAAAATTTTGCATCCTCCATCACATTTTACATCACATTCCATTTTACAAGGCTTAGGATTGGCTCCTAGTGGACCCCCAGATAAATGCCATCCCGGACTTTTCTGTAATCATCATTTACTGAGTTGTGAGCTACTGAAAACTGTATGCGTAAGCTGTTCAATCAACATCTGATTATTGAAAAAGTAATGACAGTAGTGATGTAATGGCGCCATGGCGTTGGCGCCATTTGAGGGCGCCAAAAGGCGCCGCGCCATGGCGTCATTCAAACATGGCAGTGCCATGATGGCGCCCGTGGCACCTTGCGTGCAGTCCTGTAAGGACGTTATTATCGCGCTAACACAGTTTCTGTTTGAGTTTACTAAAAACGATTAAAAATTGAAAAATGAGTGCATCGAAAATCTAATTTTGACTAAAATTTGGGTTAGTAGACAGGTTCTTGACAGTAGACATTTACTTCATAAACATCAACATTAACCAGCCATCTGATGACAATATTATCTGCACACATTAAAATGAAATCTACCACATAATCTGAACAAAATAATTTTCATTTTTCCTTATGAAATTACATTGAGCCATAGGTGAATTTGGAGTATGAGTTTTCACATTTTTTACCTATATTCAAAAATGTGACTAAGCTTCTTCCAGGGCTATTTTTTGCTGCTTGTCTTGTTATTGTTTTTTTGAATACAGCATAATGTGAAGGGAGTAAACGAACAGTCAATTTCTTCACTGTCTGTAATCACAAATAAAACTATATAAAAATGATTACACACCTTTTAATGTGACGTCTTTGGCGCCTGGTGCCATACTTCATCTATGGCGCCAAGCCGCCTTGGCGCTTGGCGCCGTTTCTCTGTGCCGCCCTTGTTTCCGAATGGGGCAATTGGCAGTCACCATTTCTGTTGGACCTTCGGCGCCTGGCGCCCTGTTTCCGAATGGCGCCATGGCCCATTTTCTGGCGCTTTTCCATCACAAGACCGGCATGGACAACATTCATTTGCATCTCATCAGTGCGATACCTCGTCGCTGGTGTGCCGCTTTTTCACTTACTCCGTAGGTGGCATGTGCTGTTTATTTATAATACATTTCCTTATCAATGTTGCTTTCACTCAGCTGGGCAAGGCCTTATTTATTTACTAGAATGTCACACTTTTTTAACAGGATACCCTGTCAATGTAATTGAATCGAACCATGTGCAATATCACGTTCTCGCTTGACATGTATTTTCAATTATTTTTTGATTGTGTCAAAATCATTTGAGCATAACTGATTTCCGAACATTAATAATTTCCGGCAACTGGGAAGTATCAACTCAATTAATGACTTTTTTGAAGAATACTCAACAACATTTTATGACTCATGGCTGCTTTCATCTTGTATTTACTTGCTCCAATCTGACCACTCACAGCAGTTGACAACCGAATCTTCTAAACGACCTAACTTCTAAACTGAAACTAATAAATCTGTTTTGGACAAATCTGAGTTTACCATAATGGATAATTCTTGATCTGCATCAGCACTAGTTCACAGACCCCCCATTCCGGTAAGCTTATTTTGTTTAAAACAATTTATTAGCTTTGGAAATTTCGCTTGTCGACTAGTGTGCGTAGGGCCGATCTCACGTAAAAGTTTGGGTTTTTTGGCATCGATTTTTGAGTGCGCAAAATCACAGTAAATATATGCACTACCACTATTCTAACTTATTAGTTCCAGCGAATCATGGAGACACACATTCGTTGGGTGTATTTTTGTAATACAAGTCCGTGTCCGTTAGGCAACAAACCCGCGCTGCCCCGCCGCTATGCGCCACTGTCTGCTGCGTGTAGCGGTGGCAAGTGAAGGGGTTCATTCCAAAAGTGCATAAGCGCCAAATCTGTAAAAATCGAGTGAAGCGTGGATGTGACAATTGACATGCACATAGGTTTCTTTTTACATTTTAGAAAAAATTAGCATTATAGTCTATATCGTTGCTCTTCCAAGTGCATAAATGGCCCACCGCACATCGCAAAGTGGCACGGGCTGTTCGGACGCTTTTAATTTCTGCCAGGGTGGACTTGTAAAGTCGGTTTGGACGATTTTACTTACGACACTACTAAAAAATTATTGAAATTTGGGTTGGTTTGGACGATTTTGAATTCTGCCCCTCTTTTTTATTCCACCTTTGAATTCCGACCATGCTAAAAAACGTCTGAACCACCCATGCCACTTTGCAGTGTGCGCTGGGCCAATAGGTATGTACGTATATCTCAAGCCGCCGGAATTTCACTTTATAGAAGCACAAGTCACATGACAATAATTTCATTTCAAAGGTGCATAAATGGCCCTGAAGTGTTGTCTGATTTCTGATACAAAACATCAGAATTTAATTACAAAATATTTCCTTTATCTTTCTATTGATGTTTGACACTTGACTATGCACTTTACAGGGTGTGCTCTGCCCCGTGTGATACACAGCTAAGAAGGTATTTAACTTCAGTTATTTGAGTTTGAGTTGCAGACATTATTTAATTAAATATCATGTGATTTACTAGTTCAATTATTTACTCATTTAATTTGGGTGGTTTGAAATAATTGACATAACACATGATATATTTAATGGGAAACAAAGGTTGTAGCTACATGAAAAGTAAACAACTGTGTAAGATATCTGAAAAGTATGGGGCAAGCTTTCTCAGTTAAACATGGCACTGTCATTCCAATGCTAAACCTTAATATATGCAACTTTAAAAAACTGAAATTTATGAACTTATGCACGTTTGGAAAGAACCTCTTCAAATAAAAATATTGGAAAAAATTTCTCTGCATTTTTCTTGTTTTGATGTTTTGTGCATCTCAGTATTTGCTGAAGATATTTTTTAAAGATGGTTTCTACAGGATAGGTGTGTGAATAACACACTATCAAAACCTGAACGCAGACTACTTAGATGACCTATTTATCCTGTTTCCCAAAAATAGATGCAGAAATCAAGTCTCAAATGGATCTATTCACTGTGTTATATCAAATTACATAATTACAGCAAACTAATTACATCTTTTGGTTGAAAAAAAAAAAAGTTTTCCAATGGCCCTACACACACTAGTTTTCACCGTGACATGTGTGAAAACTAAAATGGCGACATGGCGACATTCAGCCTACTCTTACTGTATGCTATATGTATTTTAGTTTCCAAATTTTCAAATTATAACTTTTATTAATTAAAATTCAAATTTAATTTAAATTAAATCATTCAACCATGTTTATTAATTTGCATTTTAAAAATTTTCAGTTTTCACACGGAGTCACAGTGAAAACTAGTGTGTGTAGGCACAATGTGTGAAATCTTCAATGCACAAATAATAATCAGAATAACAAAAAATAAAATTAAAAAAAACTAGCAAAATACAACAAATAAAAAACGAAAAACCTTTTTCCGCGTATTTTCCCATCCGCACGTCCGCATGAGATGAGAAGCGTGTTGTTAGCCTGCCTTTATCGATTTGCGGCCGCGGCGGGCTACTTTTGTGGCACTGCGAGGCAAAGTTGACAGCGGCATGAAAGCAAGCCATATGCAACGATGGAAAAAACACAGAAATTGAACACAGAAACTCATTGAGTTTCTGTGTTTTTGTTTTACACAGAAACACGGAAACTCACAAATTTTGAAAAACTCAAAACTCAAATGAGTTTTTTTTTGGAGAACACAGAAACACAGAAACACGGAAACACAGAAAAGTTTTTTGAGTTTTTGAGTTTTTTTCAGCGAAGTGGTTGAACACATTTTCAGAACGCACATGAATTCAGTTAAACAAGATAAGATATGCATGTAATGCATGTGAATATGTACATAATGTATTCATATTTTATGATGGAACAAAAAATAAATAAAAGATGGCATGCACATCTCCTGGTGGACATGTTTAAATATAGTTGTAGTTCAAATCAATTCTGTAGTCTTCCATACAGTGCACATCCATTGAAAAATTTTGGAGTACTGCGTAAATTGTCGTTTGTGAGCATTTTGTTGATGCTGGTGTTGTGATGTGGGTGGATGTCCTCATTGAGGACATTTTTATGGACGTTTTCGACACTTGAATGAATACACATATGTTATGTGGGGTTAAAACATGTGCAAAACCAATATTTTATAAGAAAACCGCTGTTTCCACATCAAAATGCTGTAAATCAGAATTTTTGGGGGGAAAACTCGAGTTTTTTGGACAAAAACTTGAGTTTTTTTAGAAAAAAACTCAAAAAACTCTAGTTTTAACAAAAAACACAGAAATAAAAACAGAGTTACTCAAGTTTTTTTCGATAAAAAAACTCAAAACACTGGTATTCATTTTTGAAAAACTCAAAACACAGAAAGTGTTTTTTTTTGGAGAACTTACCCATCGTTGGCCATATGTGATCAGATGACACTAATGTCTCAGGGTCCAGATTCGATTGAAACAGAACGCAAGGCGCACTAAGGCGCCAGACATGCGACTAAGCGCCTAAAGTTGTCAATTTTAATGCGCTACTCGCGTTTCGGGCGCCTCAACTGCGGGTGCGCCTTACGCTATCATTTAATCTGGCTCCGCTCCAGCGGCCCGGCTTACTTGACTGTCGATAGAGTTCCCGTGCTCCAGAAAATTTCTCATGCTCGCATTAATAGTGCTGTTTTACAAGCTCTTCATTTGGCAAACATTTTCTTGTAGCAATCATGTAATCAGTCTCGATTTGAATCCCTGATGAAAAAAGTCAGGATTAGGAAGCCAGACAGTACGTTTCAATACAAATAACATGATTGTCTGTGGCCAGTGTTGGACAAGGTTTTTACAGGATATTCAGGATTTTAAAGCATGGTTTGATTGATATACCTAGGTAAAATAACAGGCGGTTTCCAACTTGGGGAAAACATAGTAATTTCCTGCGGCAGTTCATTCTCTAATCTTGTATATCTCTAATCATGGTTCCTCGAAATACCCCCAGCGGGTTTATTTTTTCATAGTGCAAATTTTGAGGGGGGGTTTTCGAGGGGGGTAATTCGAGGGGGGAGGGTGTTATTATTTCGCCAGAAATGTTTTGAACACCCAGTACTGATAACGTATGCAGACGTAGAAAAATGCAACAAAAACCACTATGTATAAGAGTCTACAGCCTTATTTAAGTATGTAGATGGTGTAAATCATGTTCCAACGAAACACAATCATTGTTTTAAAGTGTGTTTTGCATTGCCCGGGTCATAAACCGCAGCTTTTGTCATTGACGTTCTCTTTACACTCAATTGGGGGGGGGGGGGTATTTCGAGGGGGGTTTATCAATTCATAGTGCCCATTTTGAGGGGAGGGTATTTCGGGGGGGGGGGGGTATTTCGAGGAAATACGGTATATTTTTTGTCTTTTGTCACTCTTCTGTCATTTGAAACTCGCATTTTAACCTGTACTTAATCTGTCAAAACTACTTTTTGCATTCAGCTGATTGATCGTGTTGCAAAGCAATTGTGCATAGTTTGGTCTTTACCTGAATTTTTAAGACAGCCACCTCTGCGTTACCTGTAGGAGTGAGAAAAGTTATAATTGAGGAGTTTGCTTCCGAAACTCGATAACTCCATGTTTTTCAGTTTTGTGAAAATTGCATTTGAAACTTTTAGAGTGGCCTGAGCGGGCACGCTTTGAGTGACAACCCTTGCCCAATACTTTTTGAAAAGCCAACGAATTTCGCTACATTTTCCATATTTACAATCCTCTGGCCAGCAAATATGGCTAGAGTTAGGTCCATTTGACTGTCATTACGGCAACAAATCTAACGAACAAAATTTTATAACGAGTTTCGGCTGCAAACTTCATTTTTGCATGGGATTCTAGCCATTGTCCTATAAATTTATAACGAGTTTCGGATGCAAAGTTTTTTTAGTTGAGATATCGAGTTTCGAGTGAAAAATATGATAGATATTTATGGAGTTATCGAGTTTCGAGTGAAAATTCACCATTTTGATGGTGGAGATATCGAGTTTCGGATGAAAATTTACATTTTTTTCAAAAATCTGTGTCTCTGTATCTGGGGAATGGTGTTACATATAAAGTTGATTTTTTTTCTATCAAATACATATATGTACGCTTATATGAGATCCACACCTAACACAATTTTTTTTCACTTTGGTTGTTATCGAGTTACGGAACCAAACGCCTCAATTACACTTAACCAGGGTTGGTTTTAGTAAAATTCGTTTTCTAGTCAAATCGTATCAAAATTATACTTTATTTCAATTTTATTCATGTTTCATTTTATTTTATTCTTCAATTTTACATTTCACACTTCTACAAAAATACTAAAAAGTGCGGCTCTATGACAATTGCTCAATGTCTAAAGGCAAGTAAAACTCACATGAACTCAATGCGTGCCCCGCAACAATTATTTTCTTTTAATTAAAACCCAAATGAACAAATGTTGCTTAAATGAAATCAATCAGACCACGAGACTGTCTGCTAAAGACAAAAAAAGTACTTTTTTAAGAGTGACATGTGAAAATGGCAATTCAAGCTAATTACCGTAGTTTTCGAAAAAACCCCACGGGGCTTTATTTTTTTGCCAGTAATTTTGCACGCTTTAAACTGTCGCGAGATTGTTTTCAGCGTTGGTTCTATTTACCTACTTCCATCTTGATGGAATAATTGTTTGAAGGCTGGGGGAAAGTAAGTAGGTACCGTATTACCTCGAATTAACCCCCCCTTGAATTAACCCCCCCCCTCGAAATCCCCCCCCCCCCTTAATTTCGGCTGAGGAAATAATAAACCCCCCCTCGAAATACCCCCCCTAAAATTGAGTGTAACGTGAACGTACATGACAAATACCGCAGTTTGTGATCTGTACAATGCATAAAAACGTTAAAACTGATGATTAAGTGATGTTAGGGCAGGGTTTTTGTGTATATACAGTTATATATGCCTATAAACACATATACATCTATGTAATTGTTCAATTTTTCTACGTCTGCGTATGGGGAATTTCCGAAAATTTCTGGCGAAATAATAGACCCCCCTCGAATAAACCCCCCCCTCGAATTGTCCCCCCTCAAATTTTGCTGGCGAAATAATAAACCCCCTGGGGGTATTTCGAGGTAATATGGTATATAGGTAGTTCCGCAAGCAATTTTGAACAAAATTGTAGCAAAGAGACCAACCAGAAAGAAACAGGCACACAAAGACAAAGATCAATCAAACATTTATAACCTATTTATTTTTTATGCAAAATTCAGGGGAGGTTTGTGTGGTTCGACTTTAACTTGTGTGGTATTTACTTAAATTTTCACTTTGAAATTAACCAACCAAAAAATATTCTTTTGGGGGGAGCCGTTTGGGGGGGGGGGTGAATGGGCGGGGACAACGAGCAACCCATTTTCCACCCCCTCGAAATGACAGAACCAAAAGGTTGGACTGTGTGTATATTTCGAGGAAATACGGTCCTTCACGCTATTGGACATTCACACATCGCCAATGACACAGTAAATAAAAGTAGGTGCAAAGGCACCCCCACGCATGAGAACCTCATTTGCGTCACCCTCCAACAACCCCCCCCCCCCCCCTCCGTCGTTGTCAACACGCCCGAAATACAGCCCATGAATATTTCATGCGAAAACACGCGCGGGGGCAGCGTTCGCTCGGCGACGGCGCCGCAACCCGACGCCATTGTGCGTGCCGCCATTAACTGCAACAAGACGCCGCTTCCATTTCTATTCAATGCTCAATCAAAGTTCGGCCGCGCGGCACCTTTTTGAGCTGATTTGGCCCACGCAAACAGTGCCCGCCCAGCGTGTTGTATAAATGGATGTGCGCGTGGAAGAAGCCGCTTTTTTGAATGTTTGAATGATGAGATTCGGTATTTGATGCGCTTGAACTTGGGTTAGATCGAAGTAGGTATACTCCAGCGACATTACACCTTAAAATGAAATCTACCATATCCCATCTGAATAAAAGAACAAAAGTTAGATTTTTTCTCATCATATTTATCACACTGCTTCTACTTTGTGGTGGATTTAGTACAGCTTATTCATTAAAGTATGGTATCATTGATTGTGTAGCGATTTGTCTGCCCAGTTTATATTTGTGGATGCGGTGGTGATTGATTTACTAAATATGAACATGCCCGAATTGCCTTATTAGCAACGATGGCAAACGAGCATTTTCTGGAGTTTTCGAATTTTTATTCCATCTCGAGAGAAAAAATTTCAACTCGATGTTTCTGGAAAAATTAGAAAAATCGGGCATTCGAAAAGCTTCTTCGAACTACCGTATTACCTCGAATTAACCCCCCTTGAATTAACCCCCCTCGAAATACCCGCCTAAAATTCGGCTGAGGAAATAATAACCCCCCCCCCCTTCGAAGTACCCCCCTAAAATTGAGTGTAAAGAGAACGTACATGACAAATACCGCAGTTTGTGATCTGTACAATGCAGAACACACGTTAAAACTGATGATTGAGTGACGTTAGGGAAGGGTTTATGTGTATATACGGTTATATATGCCTATAAACACATATTTATCTATGTAATTGTTTGATTTTTCTACGTCTGAGTATGGGGAATTTCCAAAAATTTCTGGTGAAATAATAGACCCCCCCCCCCCCGAATAAACCCCCCTCGAATTGTCCCCCCCCCTCAAATTTTGCTGGCAAAATAATAAACCCCCTGGGGGTATTTCGAGGTAATACGGTATTTGGTATTTTTGGATGAAAATTAAGTAAAATGCAAAAAAACCTAATGTAAAACTTCAATTTCAGATGGATTTGTTCATCGGTGAAAACGTGCAATATTATCTGCGTAAACTGGAGGGCAGCAAAACATGAGGAAGTATTCAAAATTTAACAGGAAAAATCGGAAAATGCAATGGCTAGGCGAAAAATCGATTTGAGGTATTTTTCCACTGCATGATCAAAAAGTCGAAAAAGTTAAAAAATTAGAATAGGTATTCGTTTATTAAATTTTCGCATTTTTTAGCCATCATTTGTAATCAGACACTTCTTCAGTTTTCTTTTTGTAACCACATGTCACTTGAGTCGACTTCGCAATACTTGTCACTTAAATATCATATGAATAACATATGGAGCGAATAACTAGCTCCAAGTCAATAACTAATCCAATGGATACAGTCCCCATGGATTTCTGCTAATGAGGTCTCTAAACACATTTTCCTATACCGTTCTAATCCCATTCTAACCCACACTCATCTGATATCCATTTTAGTATACCTATATATATTTCTATACTCGGCGGACATCACACTTAGCATGTCAACCTACCATAACCCATCTGAATAATGACCAGTTTTAAAGTTAAATAAAGTTTTTTTTCATAATAATATTTAATTTTTATACTATGGAATAAGTAATTATGAAATTTGTCACAAGATTTTATTCATTATATTATGGTAGGATCATGCACATACTTCGCGGTCCGTCGAGTATACTGTACTCACGTGAATAACTCATCCGTCCCCTTGAATACTCCCCCCGCCGCTTACTTGAATTACAAGGTTTTTTACAGGGTCTGGGAGTGCCCCGATATAAAACAATGGCACCAGCGAAAGTGGCGCCAAGAGCCAAGGGCGCCATGGCTCCATTCTAAATAATGGCGCCAGGCGCCAGATGGCGCCACAGAAAAGGGCGCCAAGCGCCAGTGGCACAATGGCGCTGGCGAACTTTGGCGCCATTAAAGGGCGCCAGCGCCATGGCGCCATGCCGCCATTCCATCAATACCCGAAGTAAAGAAATGTTGGGTAATCCCGGAAAACTCACATGGTTTTTTCTAACGATTGGCACTTTGGGGAGTTTTTCAGGGGGGGGGGGGAGTAGTGTCTCGTCTTTATTTCACTACCACCACTGCCTGTTTTTTTGTGTAAAGACACATCTAAAAATAGCACAGGTTTCAATGAATTATCGACGCCGTTCACAAAAATTTGCCCCCCTCATAAAATCGTATTAATGTACTTGAACTTGATTTCTTCTGGGTGAGTCCCACCCAGCGTGAACATTTTCCGGTTAATTTATGTCAAACGTACAGGGTGCGGCAATTTAGACGGACCCCATAAAGTTTTGAATAACTTGTCACTGGGTAGTCGGATTAACGTCAAATTTTAGGTCAACATTAACAACTAAATAGGAACGGATCCCTGAAAATATGGCTGCTAGCTTCACTCGTTCCCAAGTTATTTATGCAAACACAAAAAATTTCGCTTTACTGCCACCTTGCTTTACCTTGGTAATGCGGATTAGTGGTGCGCGAGCATGCATTTTGGCATGCCGCTGCGAATAAAAATAGATAAAAAAACTGAAAAAAACAATCCCAATCCCGATCCGGGTCCTGAAAAGTGAATCCCGTTTCAAACCTATCACGGGGTGGTGGTAAAGTGACAATTACGCGTTTGCAGGAATAACTTGAGAATGAGTAGAGCTATCGCAACCATATTTTCAGGGCTCCTTTCCTATTTAGTTGTTAATGTTGACCTAAAATTTGACGTGAATCCGACTACTCAGTGACAAGTTATTCAAAACTTTACGGGGTCCGTCTAAATTGCCGCACCCTGTATTTACATCTAAACACACATGCTTTTATCACCTAGTGCACAACCCAGCAGAGTTGTTAAAAATATCGAACTTTTTTCTAAGTATGCGTATGCGTAAAGTATTCGTTTTTACTCACCCCCGCGTACAGAAAGCGTAAATAAGTAATCATTTTGCTCAGAAAGAATAAATGCGAGTATTTTTTTCAGGAAAGCGTAAAAGCGAGTGAAATTACCTTTTCTTGCTGGAAAATATCGAATGGAGCATTATGAATGTTTACCCTGGACAACAAAATGTGTTTTCTTTCTATTAAGAATTTCTTATCTAGAATGGCAAAAATACTCTTTCCATACTCACAAAAATTACTTGTACTCGAGTACTCTCAAAAAGTAAGCGTACAGGCGAGTGCAGAACTTTTTCAAACTATGCGCATGCGTATTTACTCGGTACTCGAGTACCGAGGTAACGCATACTCAAGTAAAAGTAAATATGCAATAGCAACTGCGCAGCCCAGATGCGACGTGTTCCAGCTGACTTTGCCGGGCGCGCGGCCACTTTATTTGTGCACACGCCTTATCATATCACAAGGCGGGCTGGCGCGCCGCCTGGTTTATCATGCGAAAAGTTCTTGCTTGCCGCCCACGCGGCGCGGCGGCCGCCGGCGGCGAGTTCGCTCGCTTTCCCAAGTTTGGTTAAGTATGCGTATTGGTGTATTCCCATGGGTGAGTTGGGTTTCTGCAGCCGCAGTTACGACGCGGGTGGGCGGGACGCGGGGGCGGGGCTGGATTCGGACAGTTACTCTTTTAGTTGCGCTTTTTATTTCTCAGTACATAGGTATTTAGGCGTGCGATATGTTGACGGTTTTGGCATTGAAGTGCATAAGACATCTTAAGAATGTCGTTTGAGATGACACTTTAAGTGGCATGATATTGTACTTACGGCTTAATTAAAAATTATTATTAGTACGGCTTGAGTACTCAGCGTTCAATCACAAAATGAAACCCTCATCTTGTCACCTGTGTTACTTCAGCGAGGTGACAGAGGGCAGTATTTATGCAGTTGGTCAGTTGGGGGGAGTTTGGCTACACCAAATTTCATTTTGTTCTCCAGCTCTACCTAGCACGCTTCTTCAGTTGATTATATTTTTCCATGAACAATGTCAGCATAGTAAGTAATGATCCCTACATTATCTACTCAAAGTCTAGAAAATTAGCACTTCCAATATAGCAAATATTCCAAAATAATTTGCACTTTGATGCACTCCTGCAAAGTGTAATTTCTGGAAAATTAACCACGTAAACTTTACACCACCTGACGAAGGAGCCATATTTAGTGTTTACATGTAAACACATGGTGGCAGATTTAATTATCCCTACAGATTTTGTAGTAAAGGGCATATGCCCAACAAATTTTCAACGTTCCACCAGGTTGACGCACATGCACTGAGAGCAAACCAGTTCATTCAATACATGAAAGTTTGCCTCGACATCGCCGATATTGCAATATGACCTGTTTTACTTAGATTTTGGCCTAGAAATGACAATTTCATAATTTTTTGGCCGCCAGCCAACTGTTTCCTTTTTCAATTTTGTTGGGCGCCTTACTCGCATAACTTGCAATTTTGTATACTCCTGTGTGCACTTCTTAGTTTCCACTGCCCTACAGCCAAAACATTCAGGCAGTGGAAATAAAGGAATGCATGCATAAGCATACAAAATCACAAGTTATGCAAGTAATGCGAGTAATAAGTAAAAAAAAGAAAGAGTTGGCCTATGGCCAAAAAATTATGACATCGTGATTTTCAGATCTCCAAAATCTACATAAAATACATCATTTTGTAAAATCGGCGACATCAAGGCAAATTATCGGGTATTTCACAAACTGCCTTGCTCTCAGTGTGTGTGCGTCAACCTGGCGGAACATGAAATTTTGTTGGGCATACGCCCCATACTACAAAATCTGTAGGAAGAATTAAATCTGGTCCATGGAGATACCATAAGTCTCACAACACCAAAAAATCCGCGAGCAACCCTTACTTACCATTAGACACCACCACAGCTCGACATGTCTCATGGGCCAGATGTCCAACGCGCCTGGAAAGCTGTCTATCGCCCTGGAAAACAGACAGCAGACTGCACACTGATGCAATGCAGACAGTTTGGCTTTTATTTCCATGCTCGCGCTCTGAAGCGACGATGGGAGCGCCCCAGTGTTTTTACATTTACATGAAAGGCTGGAATACAGACCCCCAGACAGATGCTTTTCAACTGTTGGAGGTTTCCACATACATATTTATGTATGACGCATTGCATTGTCGGTAATGCTAGTTATTTGTGTGTTTTTAGGGAGCATTTGTGAAGTATAACTCGGTGGACATTAAACACTTAGTATGGAAACCTACCGTAACCCATCTGAATAATAAACGAAAATTTATACTGTTTTTCATCATAATATTTCATTTTTACTATTGAATAATTAATTTAAACAAATTATCAGAAGATTTTATTTATAATATTTTGTTAGGATTCTGCACATACTTTGCGGTCCGCCGAGTATAAATATGCATTTATAAAGAGGACATGTTTGTAACTGTATTTTATTTGCTTTTTTAGGGTAGTCGTAATTGGTTTCTTGTTTTCTCCTTTGAGGAAATAGATTTGCAGTTTGATGTACACACTGTGCTTGTAGGTGCCAGTCCCAAGCCCCGTAAAATGTTAAATTTCATGCGTGTCAAAAGACATGTAAAATGCCCTGCAAAACGGGTCTGGGACTGCATCCTGGTGGCATTTTTATTGAGAAATATTCATGCACTTGTCTAGCAGTAATGATAGCAAACAGCCATGAATTCGAAAATTTTGGCTTGAAAGTTTTACTCTCGCGATAACACACTGACACTCCTATCAATCAATTTGTTTTTATCCAAAAACTAAATTTAGGCGTTTAAAATAAAATGAAGGTCACAAAATGCACCTGTCTCTGCGGGCTGCATTCAATGAAAAGGGTTCGAAGCAATTGTGTCTCGGATTATTTATTATTTCATTTTAAAATGTAGATTTTTTTGTCCCTTCAATTTTTTTGTTATTGGCATGAAAGAATGTTTACGTCTCATCTCGTCGTTTCGTATAGCAGACATCTAGAGCAAGGCACATGTTTAAAACTGTTTCATTTTTCTGAAAATACAGTAATGGTGTTTTTTGAATGTGGAATCTTAGAATCTCTGGAATATGGAAGAAAATCAAAATTTTAAAAGTGAACGCCTAAATTCGAAAACAGACTGAAGTAATTTACTGTTTTCTTTATTTGTTTGAGATCCAGCAGTAATCGAAGCGATAACTATTTTTCAACCTTGAAAATATACCTACCGATATTTAGAATCAAGAATTTTACAGCAGTAGCCGTAAGACCGTATCAAAGCTCTTACTGGCGAAAATTCTGGACGTTTGCGATATAAAAAGTCGCATGGCAAACATAAATATGCATCCAGAAGTATCAAAAATGTTCACATAAGCAATTTTACCTGGGCATTTTGATTGAAGGATAAATATTATGTTTGAATATGACTAAACGCCGCTGCAATTACAGATTACCTATGTATAAATATACCCTATTGATGTGGCTATACGGTTCAGAATTGAAAAAACTATGCTCTCTGAAATCCGGAGCTCAGCTATTTAAATAGGTAGTCGGCTGAAATTGTACAGTTCGATTGCAATTATAATATGTGAAATTATAACATTATAGCACATAGTGCCATCGATCGGTACATTACGGTTAATTATAACAGTTTTAATTATCTGAGCACCAGCTATGAGAATAAGGTAGTCAAGTTGAAATATCATATTAAATATGAGTAGGTAGGTACTTTAACTGACCATTGTAAAAACTCGCTTCTAGAAAATTCTAAATAGCTGTCAGAATAATTTCAAGTACCTATTTTTAATAACACCCCCACGCCAATCGCGCCACTTTTAGGCTCTAATTATTTTTCACAAATAAATTCAAGAGCACCGCAAGTGCTAAATATTTCTGAGCCCGCATATAAACCCACCCACTATTCCAGAAAGTCATTTAAAGGCCATAAGCCTTAAAAATAATACAATGTTTACACGGGAAGATAACATGTTGTTTGCGTAAATGTCAACGCTGGAACCACTCCTTCACCGTGACAAGTGACGTTCATGTCAAGTGACAGGTTTTTTTCTTTAAGTTCTCTGTAGAGGTGTACAGAGAAAACTGGACATTTATCAGTCACTTGACAGGGCGAGACTCCCACTCGATGAGGAATTTGAAACTTTACCTTCACGCGATAAGGCATTTGAAACTTTACCCGCTACTTGACAGGGCGTACGACGCTTTTTTACGAAACCTGACCGGCGGCCCTGAAGCGTTCTCTAAAAATTGTCCCCTGACTGGGTGTTGGACTGGTAAATATAATACCAGCTGTGACCTAAAGCTTTTTTATCTACCCTTTTACAAAAACGCAAATACTTTATCCATTTCAGGTAGATGGGGACTCGAGGGGAACTAATATTAATCTAACATTTAACTAAAATCTAATATCATTTCTAAATTTCTAGCAGCAAGATATTTACATGTCTTTGTTAATTATACAAGATAATAACCTTAACACATCAGCAAAAATACTAAATATGGCCTGGCAAAGTCAACCAGAATTGACAACTTTTGGCAGTGAATAGACCACTCTGAAACTGCGCGGTTGAAATGGAGGGTGGTTCCGATGAAACGACACCTATGGATACAGTGGCGGGTGACGAATCAACGCCTACTGTAGTCGTTTCTTTAACGCCTGGCACGCAACAACGTGAGTGCCAAATGTCATTTTGACCATGTGCCAGTCCCAGACCCTGTAAAATGCCATGTAAAATTTCAAGAGTCACGTAAACCGAGTTGCCATTTTGCACGGCATTTTACATGACTTTTGACACTTTGCGTGACATTGAACACAATGATTGTTTGCAATGTGATGGAAAAGCCCATGGAAATGTGAAGACCCCGCACCAACTTGCAGGGAAAGTGGTGTCGTTAAATGGTGCACATTTGAAATATGCCACGGCGCGTTGCTTTTTTGGGGGGCAGCACCACAAAAACATTGCTCGAAAAATCACGCCACGATTCGCTCGTTGTTATATTTATCACCGGCACCAGTGGCCTTTTTTATCTGCCACACTTAGAACCTGGCGACAGGTAAATACCTCTGGTACTGCTGCATTTTTATGAATGTACCTAGGTACCCTAAATCCTCGAATAGATCCCCAGGGGTGTTATTTTTTCGTCAGAAGTTTTTGAGGGGAGTTTTTCGAGGGGGAGTTTTGTTTTCCTCACCTCGCCAACAGGGGGGAGTTATTCAACGGTGTGAGTTATTCGAGGGGGGGCTTATTCCCGATAACATTCAATGGGCAACCATCCTGCACCCATTTCTTTTTTAACGCGTGAAAAACTTTAATTATCTCACAACTGAAGGTCTCGCAGCACCGGTCAACCTCGGGCCACTAATCAGAGAACAGGGTCCCAGCGGCCCCGCTTCACCCACGTCACCACGGTGAGTAAAATAACTAAAATTAAGGCACTTTTGAATCTGGGAATTGTATTTTTCACCATTTTTGTGCGATTTTAGGCAAAGGAAGCCATCCCCATTGACGCCAGAGGCGCTGCGACGTATTCATTTGATGACGAGTAGTGAATACCTTCCGCCGCCCATGTGCACCCAGCAACATTTGACAGTGGGCGGAGTCAGGGTGGTGTCGCCCGCGTCGCCGAATTACCCCACTTCGGATTTGGGCTCTAGTCCGAGAAGCAGCATTAGTGTACCGAGAATGGGTGAGTTCTGTGGATGTTATTTCGATTGGCGATGTATGTTTAACTGATTTAATGAGAGAAATGATGATATTCTGCCTTTCGATATGTTTATTTAACAGGAAAAATGCCAGTTTCGACCCAGACTAGCAACGCAGAGTAAAATGCTAGCATAAATACTTACTTATATTTAGCCTACTTATATTTGATATACCGTATTTCCTCGAAATACACCCCGGATTTTTTCATAGTGCAAATTTTGAGGCGGTATTTCGAGGTGCGTATTTCGATGAAATACGGCATTTGGAGTTTGTTGATTGGTGTCAGAGAAATGCCACATAGTTTCTGGTATTTTACTGTAACCAGCATTTTCCGACACCGATGGAGATTGGAGGCCGGCGCCGCGACTCTGTAAAACTGCACGGTGCAATTAATTGCCTTATTCTTCGATCTCGACACTTTCACAAATTCAACAGACACTACTCGGAAAATACCCACCCAAACAAAATTACCCCACCCCCTACAGGCTGGGGTTGCCCTCGAAAATCGGTGCTAGCGGCGCAAGCGTCCACCAGCACGACGTACAGCAGCGGGGGCGGCGGCGCGGCGCACGCCTTCCGCTCGGGCAAGACGTCAAGCTCGGACTACACGGACGCGGACAGCGACCTGTGCAAGGACCTGCTCAGTCCGGGCATCATGTTGTCGCCGGCGCCGTACAGCCCCTTCGCCGACCCGAGTAGCCCCAGCGCGCACTTGGTGTCCCCGACTGCTCACGTTAGCGTGCGTTCGGTGCAGACGGGGGTGCCCGTAGATTGCCCGGCTTGCGACGTGTTTACGTTTACTCGAAGAATATTTACGTATACTTGAGTACGTACAGTAAAACGCTTGTACTCATCTTTTTAAAGTACGCGAGTACAGAAAACGTACGAAAAATTAATGGGGTGCATAAAAGCAAAAATGGCTCAGATGAATTGACACAGCTGCGCAATTGGCATGTAAATGATCAAAGTTGCGATGTGTAGGACTACTCTAACTTTTACTTTCACTCGCTTTTATGTTGTCCTGGGTACAAACTTGAAAAATACTAGCTTTTATGTTTTCCCTGAGTAAAAATACGGGTATTTAAAAAATTACTTTCAGTGTTCTGTACTCAGGGGTGAGTAACAATAAAATACTTTACATTTACGTTTACTTTGAAAAAGTACTGTACTTTTAACAACTCTGCACAGCCGGCGCTAGAGAACAGAGCAGCATTTTCACACAACAATCAAATTTCATGGAAATTTGACTGGAAGTTTATATTAATCTTACTCATTAAAACAAAAATGAAACAACTCTAAATTCATTGCACTCATGGGATTTTCCATGAAAAAATCTCCACAACCGCACTTTTCCCCACAGATATCACCCTCACACCTGTCGCCAGTACACGCGATGCACCAGCCGCGGCTGCCGATCTCGCCCGCGCCGCACTTGCACCACCACCTGGCCGGGTACAGAGGCGGCAGTTTAGGGGCGCCCGGCGGCCCTGCGCGGCACTTGCTGTCGGGCAGCAGCAGCGGCTCGTCGTCCATGTTGTTGGGCGTGCCCGGCGGCAGGAGTCAGGCGGCCGGGCTGCATTTTAGGTGAGGTTTTTTGGTGGATTTTAAGTTGTGAGTGGGGAGTTATTTGTAGCAGAGAAAGCATTGGATGCCGAGTCTTGTTTCGGCTTGAGCTGGAGGCCGAAATGAAACAAATTCGACAACCCCCTCGAAATACCCCCCTTCAAAATTTACACCCTGAAAAAATAAACCCCCTGGGGGTTAAAGGGCGGTTATTTCGAGGCAATATCCATGAAATATGATGTGAACCGAAACCCCTCACCCAGTTTCGACACGGTCTACGCGGGCGGACGGCCGTCCGTGTCGTCTCTAGAATCCAACACGGGTAGTCAAATGTTCTCGCCGTCGAGCGTGTGCACGCCCGGCGCCAACCAGCCCGTCCTGGGCACCGGCCTGGTCAAGACGCAGCGAAGTCAATCCGATAGCGAAATGGCCGCCATGCATCACGAGAAGTTAGCCAAGACGGATAGTGTGGGCGCCAGGGCGCCGCAGTTTAAGAAGCGACTGCTGCAGAAGTATGAGGCGGAACAGTTGGGCAGGAGGAAGTCGTGTAGAGCGGCAGAACATGCGGTGAGTAGTGATTGCGGACTTTCTGAAGATAATTTTTTTCTAAAATGTTTTTTTCTCCATTTTTTCAG
The DNA here is from genome assembly GCA_964036195.1 of Sphaerolaimus hirsutus. Taxonomy (NCBI): domain Eukaryota; kingdom Metazoa; phylum Nematoda; class Chromadorea; order Monhysterida; family Sphaerolaimidae; genus Sphaerolaimus; species Sphaerolaimus hirsutus. The sequence goes on from OZ038458.1 coordinate 19,820,910, forward strand.
TTTTTGAATTTTAAATTTTTTTGAAAAGTTTTAGAATTTTCGGAATTAGATTTTTTCTACGGATTGTGTCTATGGTATGTAAAACGCATTGTGCGGGGCAAGAATAAATTCTCTGCAACCTCTGAATCTGATCGTTAACCCCATGCGAGCCACCCCAACGCCCCCACCCACCCAGGCACTGAGCACCATGAGCAGCGACAGCAGCAGCGGCATGTGCCAGCGCTCGCACACGCAGCCGCAAAGTCTGCTGCGGCTGCCCACCGCCATCAACCGCACCGCGTCGTCGCCGCCCGGACAGCAAGTGGCCAGCCACGGCGAGGTGCAGCGGCAGCAGGCTGCCATGGCTGCACTGGCCGCCGGCGGCAAGGATCCGTTTAAGGCTGCCGTGGCTGGCGCGCTCACGCCGCAGGTGGGTAAAAAACTAGCTTACATGCAGTGTTACATACCGTAGATCCTCGAATAAGACACCAGGGGAGTTATTTTTCGTCGGAGTTTTGAGGGGGACGTTATTCGAGGGGGGGGGGGGTATTTTTCTAAGAATTACATCATGTATGTGTTGTCGCCAGTAGGCTAATATTTTTTTTGTTTCACACACTGCACTCATTTGTAGGCCCAACCATAGCTGATTTTGATCTGTCCGACTTTTTTGATGGTTTTTTAATTGTCACAACATCTTTTCAATACAGGGAAGTTATTCAAGGGGAGTTATTCACGGGGGTAGTCATTTTTTCCTCACTCGGGGGGTTATTCAAGGGAGTGGGAGTGAGTTATTCAAGGTGGTTCTTATTCGAGGATATATGGGATGTAAATAAACATGAATAATTCGCTGCATAAATCCGTCACCACTGTATAACACATCTGATTATCTGTTACTGACAGGGCCACTTCGACGTGTGGGTGCAGCGGCAGTTGCTGGCGTGGCACTCCGTATGGTACGCGCGGTCGGCGCCCAGCCTCGTGCAGCAGCACCACATGCAGCAGCAACAACAGCGCGACACCTCGCCGCCAGTGTGCGCCAGCGAAGGCGCCGCCACGCCGCGGCAGCACAGGAAGACCACGGCGCCGGCGCCCGTCCAACCGCACGGCCACATCGTGCCGCCGTTCGGCCACAGCTCGCGCTTGGGCAGCGGCGCGCCCGGCCCCCTGAGGGTGATGGGCTGGCGCAGGTCGAAGTCCGAGTCGGACGCGTCGTCCACGTCGACCAGCTGCGCGCCGCTGCTCGCCACCGGCGGCGGGTCGGCCGTGTGCGACGACTGCGGCCAGCTGCGGCAGCCGGGCAGACGGCACCTGTGCGCCGCCTTGGGGTACAGGCCGGCCAGTGAGTGCCGCATAGTTGTAGCTTTCAAAAAAAGTCGGAAAAAAGCGATATACCGTATTACCTCGAAATACCCCCATGGGGGTTTATTATTTCGCCAGCAAAATTTGAGGGGGGGTTAATTCGAGGGGGGGGTTTATTCGAGGGGGGGGTTTATTATTTCGTCAGAAATTTTTGTAAGGATCGTAGTAAAATGTAGGCATTTGTGTACCCAAAATAGGTAATAAATGTGTCCAAACAGGATATATTTGGACATAAAGAACGTAGATAGCTACACAAACTACTCTATGTGTAGCTGCAATGTAAATTAACAGTAATATACATCATGTACATCGCGTACATGACGTATTTATTATGTACATGACGTACATCATTCCGAAGGGGGGGGGGGTATTTCGAGGGGGGGGTTTATTATTTCCCCAGCCCATTTTGAGGGGGGGTTAATTCGAGGGGGGGTTAATTCAAGGGGGGGGGGGATAATTCGAGGTAATACGGTATTCGGGCGCCGCACGCTAACGATGGCAAACCCTCTGGAAAAAGTGTTTAAAGGTTTAAGTGTTTTATCTCAAATGACTTTTCGAATTTCATGGAAAATTTCTGAAGATAGTTTTAGAATTTTTCGGTTCCAAACTGTTACCGCAGAAACATTATAAAAATTTTGTTCTGCCGCTACAAATTAACCCATGTGAAATTGATGTTTTGAATCTGTGCTTTTTCATTTTATACGCATTTTTAATATGAAAACACTAAAACAATTGAAAACGTCTTCGAATTTTCGAATATTTCTACAAGAAAAAAACCGATTTAATGTGCTCTTCCCAGTGGCCCAAAAAAAATTGTTTGCCATCGTTGCCGCACTCGAATCACACCCAATCGTCCAACCGCGCAGGTGCCCTTGGAGGGCGCAGCGCGTCGCCCATGCGCCCTCCGAGCAGCCACGACACGCTGCCCTGCACGTCCAGCGCGCCCTACCCCCAAGCGCCGGTGACCCACGCGCTGTACCCGTCGAGCAGCAGCTCTGGCGGCGGCCCCCTACAACAGCAGGTGCCCCTCACGTGCGGCAGGTAAGGTGGTCGTGTGTAGTTTGTGATTAGAAGAGGTATTTTCTATGCTGTTTTATCATTTTCCTCCCGCAAAATGGCTCAAGGACGTATCCAGGGGGGGGGGGGGCGGGGGGGTGGGGCTGCAGCCCCCCCCCCCTTCCCGGGTGAGACCTCAAAAGTCGGTGAAAATGCGACTTTTGGTACGACTTTTGAAGGTGTTATGAAAAAATTTTGCGCGCAAGCGCGCATTTCTCGATCACACAGCTTTATTATCAGAAAATGGGTCATCGTACCCTCAATTAACTATAAATTACACTAAATGGCGTGTTCATCGCCCTATTTGTATGTATATTTACATACAAATTAGCGACTTTTGGCGCCAGCGCCAACGCCAATGGCGCCATGGCGTGGCGCCTACGAATGGCGCCAGCGCCATGACGCTATTCCGCTACCATGTAAGGAAAATTTTAGGGGGGGGGGGGGCTGAGCCCCCCCCCCGTTCGCGGGGCTCCGTAAACAAGCAGCCCCCCCCGCTCCAAAATCCTGGATACGTCCCTGAAATGGCTGATTACTGGGCGGTCCGATATATGGAAGGAAAAATCTATTTTTGTCAAAATTACCCAATAATGGGACAAAAAGCTAGGCTAAATAGGTATATCGAATATCCTCGAATAAGACTATTATTCTATTATTCGAGGATATTCAATATACCTATTAGGGGGAGTTATTCTTTCGTCAGAATTTTTTGAGGGCGGGAGTTATTTTGGCTACTTATTTACATATTCCACCATTCAAGCTGTTAAATCAATGTTAGTGAACTTGAGCTGTAAGACAATATATTTTTTACCCATCAAATAAGGGCCATTTTTTCCTCACTTAGCTAGCAGCGGGTTATTCAAGGGGGAGTTATTCAAGGAAGAATACTCATTTGAGGATATATTTACAATATATTAGGTAAGTGGCGCACAACTTATTGTTATGTCAATACCGTTCAATTGAAAAACTGGTAAAAAAACTTTAAACCAGTAGAACTACAAAAAATCACCCCCACTCATTCCCGCAGACCGCACCGGTGCTCCGTGTGCCACAAATCGTTCGGTCGGTCGGACATGCTCTCGAGGCACATGCGGCTGCACACGGGCACCAAGCCGTACGCGTGCCGCATGTGCGGCCAGGAGTTCAGCCGGTCCGACCACCTGAACACGCACCAGCGGACGCACACCGGCGAGAAGCCCTACCAGTGCCCCCAGTGCCCTTACGCGGCTGTGAGTTTTGGGTGGTTGTTTTAGTGGTGCATGCGGGAGACCGCGGTGTCTGGTGGATCACGGAGGTGTTGGCGTTTTCGGGAACTTTTTACCTAAAGTGGTTCCTAGAATTACACCCCCACCCTTGAAAAGACCCCCTCGATATACCCCTAAGATTGGAACGACATGATTTTTCGAGAATTTTTAAAAAATTCTCGATGCGCGACCTGCTTAACAGACTGAGTGTCAAATGTGATGCAAAATGTTATACAAATTTGCCAAATGTCATGCAAAATGTTATACAAATTTGCCAAATGTTATGCAAAATGTCAGTAATAAAATCGTGGCTTTTATTGTTTTGTTTGGTACTTTCCAGTAAATTTGACACATGCATGACACTTTTCAGTGTGCAATACCGCCATCAGAGCTCACTGCAATAACCTAGAAAACGCCACTAGCTCGCTTCAACGTTTTTCTCCATTACTACATGCCGTCTAGAAATTAGTTGCAACAAAAAACACCCCACACCAGAGCCGACGCGACATGATCACGCGGCACATGCGGACGCACACGCGCGCGCCCGCCGGCGGCTACGAGGCGCCCGGCCCGCCGCCGCGGCAGCACCCAGAGCGGCCGGTGCCGCGCGTCAAAGTGCCGCCGCCCGCCGCCCTGCAGCCGGGCAGATTGCACTTGGTCGGGCCGCAGCTGGGCGACGGCAGCGGCGGCGCTAGGTGAGCGAGTGTGATTTTGGGTGATTTTTTTACAGTCGAGCGGGAAATTAGCGAGGAAATTTGAAGTTGATAATTTGAGACATATTGGGATTGGGACCTGGTAACTTAACTGGGAACGCGAATAACTGCGATTTGAGATAGGTAAGAATATAATAATGTTAGACATGAAGTACAACATTCAGCTACGCAGGGATAAGAATAGAAGCTAGGACATCAGTTTTTTTCATGAAACTTTTCTGCAGCCTAGCAATAGATTCTGCAAGCACTTATAATACATAAAATACTACTCCGCGGCAAATGTGGTGCAGTTTCATTAAAATTGATAATGGTCATCAGTGAAAATTCCGATGAAATACCCGCTCGAACAAGACACACTTTTGAATTACCTCGATCGATAAGATCTGGGAAAAACGTCGTCCCGTCCTTACAGTACATTACTCAACACCATAACCAAAACAAAACCCCTAAACCCCCCCCCCAAATAACCCCCCAGCGCGAGACGGAAACCCCTCGCATCGATTCCGAGCACCGAAACTCCGCCCTCCCCGAACGGGGGCGGTCACACTCCGGGCGACGTGCACATGCGCAGACTTACCGGCTCCATGTCCAATATAAACATGGGCGGCGAGCAGGAAGAAAAGGGAACCGATGGCTGATTTTTGGGTGTATTTGTGTAGTTAGTGATGTTAATTGTGGCTAGGGTTCAAACGGGATCGGGATCCGAACAGGGATCGGGATAAGATTTTTAGTAATCGGGACCGGGATTGGGGTCTCGGGGCCGGGATCCGGATTGGTGTCTTGGGATGCCATTTTTTCGGGATCGGGATTTTGGAAAAGTTCTGATATCAAAGGTTTTTCTCTTATCTGCCGCAAAAATGGTCTAAAAACCCACTGAATGACAGAAAAGTGGCATAAATTGACATTGGAGGTTTATTTTCGCTTTTTTTGTTCAAAAACGGATTACGGTTACTTAACACTATTGGCAAATTTATTCGGACTGAGAAAAAAATTTCGGGTTTGGGATTGGCATTTTAAAGGTTTTGGGATTTGTTTGTTTTTTAGATTTCGGGATCGGGATTGAGGTTTCAGGATCGGAACCACAAAATCTTGAAAATTCTCACGGTTCGGGATCTCGTTTGAACCCTACTTGTGGCGGATTGAATTTGCTATCTGCGTTGATGTGATGTTGAGACAAGCACTGTTTTCTAGTGACAGTTTTTGAGAAAAGTATTCATAGTAATTGGGTGGATTCATCTGGTATACAGGTCGCAGGTTTCGTAAGCATTAAAATTAGCTTAGTCAAATGATATTCAGCCCAGATTGGGCCTGGTTCAGTGAAATACTGTGTGTTCTTAAAAAACAATCCCATGCAAAGGTGAAAAATGAGTGCATTGAGTGAAGCATGCATTTATCTGCTAAGATTTATTTCCTCGAAATACCCCCAGGGGGTTTATTTTTTCAGAGTGAGAATTTTGAGGGGGTATTTCGAGGGGGGGCTTATTCGAGGGGGGGGGGGGTTATTATTTTGCCAGAAATTTTCGTAAAAACAGTAGTAAATAATTGGCTTTTACATACCCAAAACTGGTAATTCACTAGACTAAACGGGATATACAAGTACGTATGAACGTACATTACTACACAAACAATGCTAAGTGTAGCTGCGGTGCAAATTGACACCTATTGATACATCATGTACATTGTATACATTATGTACCTCATTCGAGACGGGGGGTATTTCGAGGGGGGTTCATTTTTTCCTCAGCTCGAACACACCTGGGGTTATTTCGAGGGGGGTTAATTCAAGGGGGGTAATTCGAGGAAATACGGTATCTTAATTGGTCCAATATGAATTTAAAAATTTAAAAAATAAAATAAAAATGAATTTGAAAAAAAATTATCAGAAAGCATTTGTAGCAAAAATGGCATTATGGCCTATTGGGAGTTAGGTATTTTAGTTGCCACTTCATTCGAATTGTCTCGTGGATCTTTAAAGATTCATATAATTAAATTTGTCTTAACTCTAGTCAAAATGTTTTGAAGAAAAAAATCAAAGATGAACCCAAAATAACGTTTATCTGGAAAAAATCTGTCTGACATTTTACAGAGTGCGGGACTGGCCCGCGAGGGCTTCAAGAATACACAGTAAAAATTCATAATATCGTAAACGCGTTTTTCTTCTTGTTGCCTGCAGTCAGGGTTTTCTTTTAATTAAACTAGTTTTATTATTATATTGAGTAAGCGCTCCCAGGCTTTCACTTTCTGCCCGTTTACCTCTTTGGTTGTTTTTATCAAATGACTGAGATTTGATAATCGAGGGTTTACTTTTTGTGTTGTTTTTTTCTACAGCTTGCTGATGCATTCCCCTTTTGCCATGTCATAAGTACAGAGAGTGGGGTTTTGTGAGCATTATAATTATTCAGGTATGGCCCGGTTTTTAACCATTTAAAACATCATTTTTAAATAAAAATGCCAGCATTGAAACAGATATTTTTTAAACTACAGCTGGAATTTTTAGTTAGTGCTGATTCACTAGGTATTTCGTAATTTTTTTGCATGCAAGCACACAATTTCACATGGAGATGAAGATTGAATGCCTTTTCATTGGTTTTGTGTTACTTTTAGTGGCAAACATCCACTTTATGCATGCTACCATATAATAATAAGCTGTGATAAAGTTAGTGTAGTATAGTAATTAGCCAATGTTTTCCAATTATTCATAACTAGGAAACACCACTCTAATGTATTAAACTTATCTTCTGAACTTATTTGAGGACTTCTAAGCTTTTTTAAGCTTGACCAGTTATAATGCTATCACAGGACTCCAAAGCCATTACATGTCAATATGAATCATCACAAAGTACTATTGCTTGCCTTATATCTTATTAATACAGCTGTATATGACGACTCTCAACCATATTATGGAGCTTTTGGAAAGTGCTTTTAAGTTTTTAATTAAACACATGGGTTTTTTAAAAAACCGGGGCCATAAAAGACGTTTTTTTTCATCCATCCATTTCTAATTAGAACAGAATTGATTATAACCTTCAGGAATAAGTAATTCTCTAGTCCATACATGCATGCAGGTTCTAAGTTGTGCTCCTCTGATCTGTAAATGAATTCACAAGATTGTCTTTGGAGCTGCTTTTTTTTCATCACAATATTTTGAATATTGGATTTGTTTACCTGATCTTTCTCTTCCAACTACTCGCTTTCATTCCGCTGGTGGCAGTTATCATCCCTATTTGTTTGTTGCATTTTTGCTCACCACAAGAATGCTATTTTTCGGCTATTTTTACAATAATTTGTGATATACTTACATTCATTCACTGTTGGCATCAGCCAGGAACGGTCATTATGTGATATTGTTCATTTTAAAGTGTCAACAAGTGTTTTTTCGCTGTGTTTCTGAATTTAGAACATCAATGTAGCTTGCTTCGCAAGATTTCTACTTAAGCAGGGTTTTCTAAGATTTGGACCCTGTGGGTTGTGGGGTCGTTTCCGGATAGTCAACGTCTAGGTGGCTGCACACACGGCCTTTCCAAAAGTGTGAACAAAGTCCGCCTTAGCTAAATGTCGCTGCACACACTAGTTTACTAATGAAATTTTGAAGAAAAAAAAATTTAACTCAAAAATCAGCTGGAACGCATTTGAGTTCACTGGAATGCGTTTTTGACTCTCCGCCAACTGTAGTTGACAAGCACTTAATTCCTGTAGACAAAGCTGATTTATAAATTGAGCAAATTTTGAGTTTACTGGCTGTAAACTAGCGTGTGCTGCGCCAATAAGTGAATGAATTATGAAAATGAACAACGCGGCATGTAAACTGGGGATTTTGATTGGAACACAGAACAAAAATGACTACAAGATTGTTCCACAGAGATTAGGTACCGTATTTCGTCGAATTACCCCCCCCCCCCCTCGAAATAGTCCAGGTCTAAGTGAGCTGGGAAATAATAGACCCCATTGAAATACCACCACCCGAATTGAGTGCAAACATATTATAAATAACAAAACTGCAGTTTGCTATCTACGGTAGAGGAAGGATTAATCGAAGAATTACGGTAAATATGCAAAAACTTTATCACTATCGGTATTTTTTTCCCTGGCATACAAGCATAGAATATCCCGATGAAAAGCATAAACAACTATTGGCATTTCCTTCCCACAAACAAAAATGAAAAGGGACAACTGCAGCGTCCCGAACACTACAAAATTTCGAAAATTTAGCATAAAATTGCACTAATGATTTTGGTTCTACTGACGATTTCGATTACAGCTGGAGTGGTGACGTGGTTTTGTAGTTCTCGCAAAAAGAGCACAAAAGGAAGAATTTTATTATCCAAGGATATTATACCCGGTCTGTGTGGTAAAAGCCAATACCGATTTTATCCCAAAACGCGAGATTTTTAGTCAAAAATCGGTATTTACCTCGAGCGGATTGGGCGGGTGCACACTAGTTGACAATGACATCGGGTGTCAACTGGGCCGACTGGTTTCCATTCAGATTTCAGTTGACGAGTAGCCGAACGATATTCAAATGTACCTACATAAATATATATTTACCAATGTTGATTCCCTTTCGACATTGCCGCCTTTGTATAAGTACTTGAAAATTAACCTACAACTAAAGCCGTCAACTAAAATCTTAATTGATACGGAATCCAGTTGACACCCGGAGTGATTGACTGTATTTTCCGTCCGGCCTATGGCTTGGCTTGGGTTGCACACGGGAAGTTTTTTATAAAGAGTCGAGTCTGCTGACCAAATTGCACGCATGTGGTGGACTTCTAATGAAAAACACGACCCAACACTGCACGAGTATTTAATTGCGCCGATTGAATTGACACTTTTCATGCCAACAATTTTGTGCGGAATGGATCAAAGGCTGAATGCGATCGGCTTAAGCGTACATTTAGCGTAGATCATTCCCGTTTTTTGTTACATCATTCAAAGTTTACATCAGAATAGATAGTTGACAGTGGTGAATTCATCAAAATCATCAAAATTCTACCGGTCACAAGTATTTACACACACCAATTAAAGCCACCACACCCAATCTGAGCAATAATCCCGAGTTAGTCCAGAGTTAATCCCACGGCATTCAACCTCTGATCCATTCCGCCGCCGACCCCGACCTGAGTTCATCATCAAGGCGGGTTCAATGCCTAAAAACCTTCCCAAGCGCAAGCGGGCAGCGTGCCAAGCCGGACGGAAAGTAGAATCTAGCCCCGGAGTGTGTAGCGCCGTTACTTCATATTATCGCGCTCAGATGATGTTCAGCAAATTCACGTTAACAAGCGATCGCGCGAAAGGAGGTCCCCTAGTATTAACAGCCAGGTAACAAACTACAAAGTCTACTATAAATCGAAATTCAAAATGGAACAAATCCAGGGGCCATCGAACGAAAGCGGCGAACAAAACATCGCTAAACAGACTGGCGGCGTGCAAGAAGACATCCAAGTGGGCGGAGCCGAGGTTTGTGCGATCCCCATAGCTAACCCACGCGGAGGTCCAGAACCTACAAACAATCACACCCTATTCAGACACTGAAAACCTCAAAAAAGACCACTGACCGCACGGAAAATGGACAAATTCAAGAGTCATCGAACGATGCTGCCGGAAAAGATAGCGCAAAACAACCGTGCGGCGCGGAAGAAAGCACTCAAGTGGGCGGAGCCGAGGTTTGTGCGAGCGAATAATTAACTGGCGCAACCTAGCGGAGGTTCAGAACCTACTGTGCGCGCACTAATTCCTGTGCGTAGTGGCACCCATTTGTCGCGCCAGCCTACATCATAAAACTGCACGCGAATTTTGGCACGGCCACGCGCGTCGTTTTCCCTATACAAACTTGTGATTATACCAACTTTTTGAGGCCCAATCACTAGTTCGAACGATATGACTTTCCGATATCGATATTCGATATTTTTTTCGGAAACTCGATATTCGATATCGATACGATATGGAACACCGATATCGATATTCGATATTGAAAAATGGTCAATATTCGATACTTCGTATTTTCGATATTGTGATTTGCTTTTGGTATAGCAAGGCATATTTCAAGTGGCATATTGTATTTTCATGTGGTTGCACACATGGTCAATCATCTCTTTACTGAAATGTGAATGATACAAGTGATTTTAACAAGGTTTACATCACTCAAAAGAAGAACATGGCAGAGAAACATGATGAATCAAAGTGTATCAGACAAATAAAAAACGTGTAGATATTACAGTTTATACTTATAACCTAATTGCTTAAGGGCATGTTGCAAAAAATAGCATTTTATCATTTTCTAGCTTCAATTTTAGCACTTCAACAAAAATGACATTATATAAATGCTGTACTTTTACTCATCAAATACAATACTATAAGCAAATCAGATCAATCATAAATATCTCAAAATGAAAATGAAAACTTGATTTAGGGATACAATACAGGTTCGATATATCAAAAAAATGGTCGATATTCGATATTTTTTCAAAATTTTCGATATCGATATTCGATATGAAAAAATGGTCGATATCCGATATTCGATACGATATATCGTTTGAACCCTACCCATCACGCGCTTGAAAATGGGAATTGTGGGTAGAGCGTGCGCACAGATCGCTAAAATTAAGTGCGTTCTGTCAAATGTACGAAAATGTAGAACTTTAACTGTCATTATCGAGCCCACACACAAAAAAGGCGAGCCTGACGGAAAATCCGCAATTTTCGAGGGACGGCCCTCGCGAGCACTAACACGAAAGTGGGCGAAGTCTATGCAGAGTGGCGATGCGCATCAAAATATGTGCGCGCACTGTACAACCAATCTCAACCTACTCAGACAATCAAGACACCGAAGGAGATTACTGATAAAAATGGAAAGAAACTGCATCAGAGGCCCGAAACACATCGGGATGCGTGCGTGGCATCCGAATAGGTCACATGCTATGTGGAATGTCGAAGTTTTTGGTAGCGATAGTTGCCACTGTTAACTCATCAAGGACGTATCAGACTTTTATAGCGGGATTTGACACCCCTCAGAACGAAAACGCTTCGACCAAAATCGTAATAAAGTTTACGGATGGTGATACAAAATATCCTGTCTTTTTTAAAGGTTTTTTAACGGGTTGTTAAAAAAATTTCTTTCCCTACTCCAGGATCCGCCCTCCGTTTATCTGTATACGTCCCTGATAAAAATGACCGTGCCGTGTGAATTTCAAGTTCAAAGAACACAGATTTCAGCAACTATTGAAATTAAACCATCACCGTCGGGATAGATTTTTCATGACCGTATCCAACAAAATCCACAATGAACCAAAAATAACTCAACAGCGCAATAACAGACTAACAAAAATCGTACACCCACCGATCTTCACTTTTAAACGACTCAAAAAATAGGACGCACCTAAATATATCAATACGTCCCTTAAATTTTCGACCAAGTTTAAATCATGCGTCTGAGCAGAGCGTTGATCTTTTCCTCGCGATTGCCGAAATCTCCGCCCTCCACAAAATGCGTCGTTTTTGAGGTCCATCCGCCATTTGGAGTGTTCAACTGTGTTGGAAAATGAGAGATTTCAATTAGCGAAAAATAACGAGTACAGGGGTTTCCAAATTGGGGTCGTCCCAAAATCCTTCAACTATCTGTATCCAAGGTACCGCTGGGCTATCTATATATTTACCTCGAGGTAAAATTCTCGGCTACTATCCCCTGCCCTGAATCCCTCTAAAATCTACCCATTTTGGGGCACTGAGTTTCACACAAATTCGCTAATTTTTCATCGCCGCACTTCACAATTAGTTGAAAAACAACCTAGCCTAACCTACCGCACCACGGGCTTCTATCTTAATCTATCTTCAAAATATAAAACAAAAACAAAAAACAGCATCCAAAGTCAACCTTGAACGGCCACAAGAAAGTGGTTGCCTGCTTGAAGTACGGGCCGACGTTGTAGATCTGGTGCACCAAGTCCTCCATGCAGATCATGTCGTACTTGCCCAGCTTTTTCTCGATCACCGTGTTCGACGTGATCGGCACGCGGCGGCCGTCGATCTTGGCGTGCGCCCGCTTGTACATCACATCGTGTACGGTCTTCATGCTCGGGTAGCTGCGATTTTAGGGCGATTTGTAGTTTGTATGCGAGATTAGGAAGTGAGCAGTGGGGAAAGGACTTGACCGGAAGAGGTTTCGTGAGAACTTGATTAGGGAAATACGGAAATGAAAAAGATACTCATTTAGGAAAGGAAACGGAGATCGGTTTAGATGGTATTATTTACTATTATTGGTGTGTTAGTACACTACCGTGCATAAAAGTCCGTGCATCAGGTATCAGACATTGTTCTGGTGATGTCCCAATATAGAAAAGCATGGCTGTCAAATAAATAGTCATTGATTCGATGCATATGAGTGTTCATAACATGTATGCAAAAAAATATTTTTCAATCTTACTCATAAGCCCTTCTGGAACAAAAAATATGTAGACACCTCATTTTGTTCCTCATGCATAAAAGTCGCTGTAATGTAATTGAAAATGTAATTGAAGGTATTCTAAGCTGAAGAATGCCCTCAAAAAGGCTAAAGGTTTGATAGATGGCATGATCGACAACACAAAATGGCAGATAACATCATCCTATTTTACTCCCAGGTCATGTTTTTCAAGAAAACTGTTTACAGTTGATTACCATTACCTGGTAGCCTTTGCTACCAAATACAAGTAATGGGACGCTGTGATGGCCCTGCAAGCAGTTTTATCATCAACATATTTTGTCCAGAATGTAAATCTCATCTAAAAAATGTAAGTTAGCTAAATTGTGACTTGAATGGTAAAAAACACCCACGCAATACTGCAGTCAGAAGGCACTGGTGGTACAACATGAAAACTGCCATACAGATCATGTACAATCACACACAGCTGAAATCAGACTGGTGTATGACATAGAGCACTCCTGAAGGTACATGACCATATATCTTGCAAAGGACGCAGGAGTCTGATGAAATCATGTACTCAGGCCAAATTAATAAACCCCTGTTTACCTCGATCCGGATGGTTGTGAATTTTTTAAAAACGTTTCGTTCACGCCCCCCTGTAAATTTTTCGGGAAAATTGACCCGACTCAAAAAAATAGCCCAAAGAGTTGTCTACATGATGTGCGGATCGCCCCCCAATATAACGCCGCGTGGGCCGTGTAAGCGGGCCACACATTTTTTTATACCAAAATGCAGTGTTTACCTCGGTCCGGATGGTGGCTCCAAATCTTATATAGTCTGTTTTTCAAGGCCAGAATTTGGTTGAAACATAGAACAGTGTCCTGGCTTAGTGCCAAATGTCATTTCAACGGCTCATTTACAGGCAGAAATAAGATTAGGATATTTTCAATTTGCACTGTTTTGTACTGCGGATCACGATCAGCTGTGATTGTGATCATTTTATCACCTCATCTTACATCTATTAACACAGAAAATGCTTCCACCAGAAAGAGAAATCTTTTGCGGTATTCTGAAAAACCTACTCCGCTTAAATACACCCTTCCCAAAAATGAGATATTGAGGGGTGAAATTTTAAAAAGTTAGTACATTTTGTCCAGGGAAGGAAATTAGTAGTAAGTAAAATTTAGCAATGTTTTTTAAATTTCGCCCCTCAAATTCTCATGTTTGGGTGGGTGAATTTAAGCGGTGTAGGTTTTAAAAATACCGCCAAAGATTTCTCTTTCTGGTGGAAGCATTTTCTGTGTTAATAGATGTAAGATGAGGCGATAAAATGATCACAATCACAGCTGATTGTGATCCGCAGTACAAAACAGTGCAAATTGAAAATACCCTAATCTTATTTCTGCCTGTAAATGAGCCGTTGAAATGACATTTGGCACTAAGCCAGGACACTGTTCTATGTTTCAACCAAATTCTGGCCTTGAAAAACAGACTACATAAGATTTGGAGCTACCATCCGGACCGAGGTAAACACTGCATTTTGGTATAAAAAAATGCGTGGCCCGCTTACACAGCCCACGCGGCGTTATATTGGGGGGCGATCCGTACATTATGTAGACAACTCTTTGGGCTATTTTTTGAGTCGGGTAAATTTTCCCGAAAACTTTACAGGGGGGCGTGAACAAAACATTTTAAAAAAATTCACAACCATCCGGATCGAGGTAAACAGGGGTTTATTTAAAAATTTTCTTCGTTTTCAGGAACAAATTTGGTCAAATCAAATCATCAACATTTTTGGCCTAAGAACAAATTTGTTCAGATCAACAACGTTCACTGAAGATAGTTTACATAGGTACCCTAAAGTGTCTTATGTATGATAGATAGTTCAAAACATCAATGTGCAGATTGAAGATGTAATCCAGTTAGCATATTATTGACTGATACCATGAAAAACACAGACAGAGCAGTGTCTATTGTATATTGTGATATATTTTAAGATGGAATATAAACACCTTCCCGGTCACGTCCGGCAGCCATTTTTTGATTTTACTTCTTATATCCTATCCCCAGTTGTAGGGCGCCCCCAAGGCTGAGACTTGGGGGATATATTGTCGCAACCCCCCTCTACTTCGCATGCATCGGGGGGTCGCCGCGACACCCCCAATTCATGCGAAGTAGAGGGGGGTTGCGACAATATCTCCCCCAAGTTTCAGCCTTGGGGGCGCCCTAGAACTGGGGATAGGATATAAGTGTTATAAGGGATAGGATATAAGTAAAATCAAAAAATGGCTGCCGGACGTGACCGGGAAGGTGTTTATATGAGAATATCTTACTATTGGCTTCTTAATGCATAATTTTCAGCCTAGAATAGCTTTAGCGATATTTTCCGGACTTTTATGCACGGGAACAGAATGAGGTGTCGACATTTTTTTGTTCTAGAAGGGCTTATGAATAAGATTGAAAAATATATTTTTGCATACATGTTTTGAACACTCATATGCATCAAACGAATGACTATTTATTTAGCGACTATGCTTCTCTACATTAGGACATCACCAGAACAATGTCTGATACCAGATTCCGGAATTTTATGCACGGTAGTGTATTATTTACTATGAAAATTGCCGAGATAGGAAAGGGACAGAAGTTCGCTTTAGATGTGTGTTTGGATCATTTTTCTAGGAAAATGGTCGAGATTACTCTTATGTGCTTACGTCTGTCTCGATGTTTTGGAAAGACTTTCACTACCTTAATCACACATGGGATAGAGCAATTTATTTAGTTTTTTTTTCTTTGGGGTGGGGGGTAGCTAAAAATACTGCTGATCAAGATCACTGAACCACCAGAAACTCACCCCCAAGCGATGAAAGGCTCGCAAATCCGCAGCATATTCAAAGTGGCCTTGTTCAACTTCACAAAGACACCGTTATTGATCTGCAACAAGCGGAACAGCTGGAGAACTTTGCGCGCGCGGGGGTGCACCTGGTTCACGCCGCGAATGCGCACCACGAATGCCAGGCGCGCTTCAGGTTCCACGTGGAAACTGCCCTGGCCGCGTGCCAAACGGTGCAGCCTGAATGGGGTTGCCAGTTTTGCGGGGGGTGTACTGGTTGATTCAACAATTCAAATGAAGAAAATTGGACGAAATAACAGATGAAAAAACCCCAGTGCATATGGGTACGTTCTCAAGTAAAAATTACCTGATCTTGTCGCGTTGCTGCTGGCGATAATCGCGCACGTATGACTCGGCCCGCTTGAAGATTTCCCGGTGTTTTGCCACTGCATTCTGCGTTCGAAAATACGAAATTGTAGAATGCGTTTATGGAACTGCCCCGTTTATCGAACAAGCTCATTTAGAACCGTGCCAAAATTTATAGATAGCTAGTAATTTTTAATGACAATCGATTAGCTCTACACGCCATGAGAAACCAACGTTAACGTTACATGAGTTGGGCAAGACGTTAAACAAAACCGCAGTGCCAGTGAAAACTCGCCTTCCTGGATTTTCCCTTGAGTTCAATTCGCTTTTTTCTAATTTCCGCCTCGCGCTTGCGCTTTTTCAACAACGTCTCCGGCACGGTCGGCAACTTCTTGGACTTCTTGACCGCCGTCATTTTTACTCAACAAATGGATGGATAAATGAAAACAAACGGGGAATAATTATTCTTTATTATTTATTTTTTCTTTTTATTTTGGGCGGAGTTTCGATGAAAAACTTGTGGGGCGGTTTATAGGTAGTTCGGGTTTTTCGGGGGCGGATTTGGTGTTGTGGCTAAAACGAAGTTGCCGTCATTCGCTGCCGCGCGTCAATTTCTTGGTCGTGTTTGACTTTTAACTGTATGTACATTGTTGTAAGAAAACCAAATAGGTATGACGTCACGCTGAAAACTAATCACAACTGAGACATCCATTTGAATTGGTTGGATCGGGTCATATTTGTGAACTTGGCTCACGTCCAAGTTAGTGGGTGCGTATTGTACGAACTAGAGTGAAAATTGCCCCTGCTAAATGAAAGCTGAAATTTGCTCTTTATTGCGAATTTTTACATTCATAATCGCTATTTTCGTCTATATACATGGTTATATACCTATATTAGGCTACTAAATTTATATTTATAGCCATTTCAAAAAATTTGGCCGGCTACCAACTTTGCATCTCGTAAGGAGTATCTCCGAATTGGATGCGTCCACGGATACCAAATACCGGGCCAAATTGTAAATGGTTTAGTCGACTACCAAAAAATGATCATTTGATAAAAACTACCTTTTGCCGTTGAGTGATATACTTTTGCCGCTGTTCATTTACCTATAAATATGTTCAATCTGCAGTTTTGTATGTGGAAGTCATTTCAAATTGTAACATAACTTCTGGATAGTTATATTTTTAATTTTTTGGCCCGTTTCGTGAAGATTTCGTGTCACGACCCGGAATCGAAGGTCAAGTGAATCGTACTTTTTGTTTGCTTTCAAGTGACATCAAAGCAACCTGCTCCCATTTTCAGGTTAAAATTTTTAACTCAATCAAATTTATTAGCTGCCAGAAATCTATTGTTATTGTTGGTGACCATTTTTTTG
This sequence comes from Sphaerolaimus hirsutus, assembly GCA_964036195.1. Lineage (NCBI taxonomy): Eukaryota > Metazoa > Nematoda > Chromadorea > Monhysterida > Sphaerolaimidae > Sphaerolaimus > Sphaerolaimus hirsutus. Next base: position 19,838,233 of record OZ038458.1, read on the forward strand.
TTTTTGATTTCACATTGCGATGGGCTCACGGGATGACGAGTATGATTACTTGTTCAAAGGTTTGTTGATCTCTCAATTTTGTTATTTTTTCTGGGTGTTTTTCTAGTTAGGGTCAGCGTTTTCGCAAAGATTGCATGTTTTTTTGCTTTATTTTATCATTGAATTTTTCGTTGCAATTTAATTCCATCTAAATTTTTCCAGTTGTTTTGATCGGCGACTCTGGCGTGGGCAAAAGTAACTTGTTATCGCGATTCACCAGAAATGAGTTCAATTTGGAGTCTAAATCGACTATCGGCGTTGAATTTGCGACTCGTAGTATACAGGTAAATTGTCGGGTGTCATGGGTTTTTTCAAATCATCAAAAAATATTGGAGCTGCTAGTTGAGACCTGTTTTGTGTGACAATTTAACACAATTGTACTCTACACTGATTGGAGAACTCACGCTTGACACGTGAAAGATTTGACAGAACATCGTTGACTCATTTGACAATTCACATTCTGTTCACAAACCCGAAATCGTCACATTGAACAAACCCTTTCAAACATTTCAGGTTGACAACAAAACCATAAAAGCTCAAATTTGGGACACCGCTGGCCAAGAGCGATACCGAGCGATCACCTCTGCTTATTACAGAGGCGCTGTGGGCGCTTTACTGGTTTATGACATTGCCAAGGTTTGTGATGGATTGTCGGATGGTTTTTTTTAATTTTGCATTTTTGGCTGGCCTGACCAGACGCTATTCGTGATTTCTCGATTCCCCTATCCCCTATGTCTCAATTCCCTTATTTTTTATTTTTGCAGTTGCATTGTATCGTTTTTTAAAAAGCGACGCGATGACTCATATTTGTACTGTATTCAATTACCTCCGTGTGTATTTACCTGTGCGCAGAGTTGCCAGGTTCTGTTATCGGTAGCTGTGCATGAATCATGCATTCAAAGTGACAATGGGTTATTTTCAAATCAGGCACTAGTGTTTGTGGAATAAAATGGTAGTTTACGAAATGCTATTGATACTTTCATGTCACTTTACGATCGAGTTTCCATGGTCGACAGAAATGCCGAAATTGTTTTTTTTTTCTTGTGACATTCAACTGTTCAAAAGTGTGACTTCTCACCTTTCAAAAAAAAATTCGCATCCATAATCACAACATTGCTAAAAAGTGACAAACCTCCAAAAATCACTCTCGAATTCACTACAACCCCCAACCCCCCTCACTCAATCACCCCCCCCCCCCCGCAGCACGCGACCTACGAGAACGTGGAGCGATGGCTGCGCGAGCTGCGCGACCACGCCGACGCGAACATCGTCATCATGCTGGTGGGCAACAAGTCCGACCTGAGGCACCTGCGCGCCGTGCCCACCGACGAGGCGAAACATTACGCTGGTAAGTTGCGGTGGTTTTGTGGGGGTTTGAATGTTGTTGATGGGTTTTGGTGGGGAAGGGGTGTTTGGGTCGGGGATGTGGCCTGGATTTTCAAGCGGGGCGCATAGTGTACGGCCCCGTGTAAGCACCGAATGGATTCATGGCCCTGGCGCCATTTGTAGGCGCCTGTCATGGCGGAATTGGCGTTGGCGCCAGCGTATATTTACGTACTATTTACACCTAAATAAATAGATGGAACTGATAACATGTGTAAAAAGGGCTGGCGGTGTCTGAAATGGTTTTTTACCGACATACTGCCGATTTTTTGAAGTAAAAATTTGCGAGGTCTCATGAAACTATTGCTACGTAAGTATTTATGTGATTTACAATATTATGCGTTATCACAGAGCAAAACAACCTGTCGTTTATCGAGACGTCGGCCCTGGACAGCACCAACGTGGAGGCGGCCTTCACAAACATCCTTACCGGTTGGTTCAATTTTTCTGTTAAAATGACGATGACATTGTCATAGGGAAATTCTCAGGTTCCCTGGTGCCAGTCCCAGACCGTGTAAAATACCCTGTAAAATGTCATGTGTCATGTAAAATACCCTGTAAAATGTCATGTGTCATGTAAAAGATACTGTAAAGTGTCAAATTTCATTTAAAAGATTTGTTAAGTATCCAAAGCTTATTCTAAAGTATCCAAATCTTATGTCATTACTAGGGTTGGCCGATGTTTTTTTAAACGTTTTTTATTTTAAAAAAACGTTTGTTTTTTTAAAACATGACGTCCGAAATGTTTTTTTTTAAAAACATCGACCGAAATTTTTTGTACTAAGCACTAGGTATTTTGCAAAATTTTCGCGAGCAAGCGCGCAATTTCACACACAAATTGACATTGGTGGTTGTTTTAATTGGTTTTGTGGCATTTTTAGTATCAAAGTATCCATTTCTATGTGCTACCATGGGTTAATAAGCCGTCATATGTCGGTGTAGTATATAATATTGAGGTAATGTGCTTCCATGTACCTCCACAGTGTGTAACTTCACTCCCAAAGTAACAACCTCTTTTTATAACCTTGTTTCATTACTATTCCGTGTCAAACTTCACCTGAAGTCACGAACATTCGACTATAAGGCGATATACGAACGTATCGACAAAAAAATTGATATTTTTGACACAAATCACCACTTATAATGCTATCCCATGGCTCAACAGCCATTATATGGTCATATATAACATCACAGAGTATTGCCACTGTCTGATATACCTATATATGTTGACACAAGGCCATATCTGGGAGCTTTTAAAAAACGTTTTTCATAAAAAAACAACGTTTTTTTATTAAAAAAACATCGAGTTAAAAAAACGTTTTTTTTTTCCAACCCTAGTCATTACATAAAATTTGGATACCATAGAATAAGATTTTGATACTTTACAGGGTCTTTTACACGACATTTGATACTTTGACACATGGCATTTTACATGACACATTAAATTTTAAAGAGTTTTATTCACAGGGTCTGGGACTGCCCCCTGCTGTCCCTTGTTGTATTTAGCCACGTCGCCATTTTACAATCGTTTCGCAAACTGTGACTCGTTTGGTTTCATCTTGATATCTTCTGTTTCATTTCCACCACGGTGCAAGTCAGATGTGCTCATTTCTAATTCAGCTGGGCCACCCTGTGTTACTCGTTCCAATGTTTGACTCACTGCGGTACAAAAGTTGAATAAAATAAGTTAAAAATAATAAATAAGAATAAAAAGTTGAATAAAATGATTTATTTAATGTGATAGAGTCTGGCAGTGGAATTTGTGTTGCCACGATTGTATTGTATTCATTGTAGTGGTGCGATTTCCATGTGCACACTGATCACAATGCACGACCCCCACACATCTCACTTGCACCGCCTGCACCGCCTGGGCTACAGTGCGATGTGTCGATATCTCCACCAAAAACCGAACTTTGCCCGAAATTCAACCAACAATTTCACATCGACGCACCACCCTGTACCCGAACCCTCCCCGCTTGGCACACTGCCAATCTCTCACTGTGTCACACCCGGCCAGAAATCTACAAAGTGGCGAGCGCGAGGCACGTGCCCGACCGGTCGGGCGGGCCGGGCGCGTCGGGCGCCAACGGAGGCTTCACCATCCCGCCCACTAGCGGGTCGCAGTCGATCGACGGCGTGGGCGGCGGCGTGAAAAAGTGTTGCTAGGTTGCGATAGGTTGTGGGGAGGTTTACAGCGCCGTGGCGAGGTTGAGAACAGTACGTACTGAGTTCCCTGGTTATGGATGGCATTGTAAGGGTTGATTTTGTGATAAAAAGCTAGCGATTAGATTTTCGGATGACCTGTGGACAGTTGAACCGGAATTTGGGCGTGCCACTTCACATGGCAAAATGTAAATTTGCCACTTAACATGGCACTACGGGAAGTGGCATTTGTCTGGTATGTTCTTCAACTGTATTTATATTTTGCGGGATTTACTAGGGATGGAAAAAAACGATTTTTTCAACTACCGCGTTTTAAAAAAACGTTGTTTTTAGAAAAAAAACGCGATTTAAAATAACTTTTGTTTTACAAACGAGGTCGTTGAAAAAACCTTTTGAAAAACCTCGGCCGTCCCTACCGCATCACATGCCAAAAGATATTTGTGCTGTAAATCTCGCCCTTGGCGCTGTGAGCTGCAATCACCGAATTGAATTACGAATTTAACGAGCGGAAAATATATATTTGTGATTGGCTTGGCTTACAAATGTGATCGCGTTGTTCTGATATGTAAGCTTGTGTTATCGATGAGTATTAGTAAACCTAGGGACACTTCCAGACCCTGTAAAATACATTGTCAAATGTCACGCAATGTGTCAAATGTTCTATAAAATGCGTTGTAAAATCGCAAACTCGTTTGCCATTTTTCAGGACATTTTACATGACGTTTGACGCTTTGCATGACATTTGACATTTACAGGGTCTGAGAGTGGCACCTGAGTTGGTGTTGTGCGCAAATCGTAGGTCGGGTAAAATTGTACGCCAATGCACCTTTTTATGGTGCTCACTTAACATTTGACTGAATTCAATTGGATGAAAACGTACTAAGTAAATACTAGAAAATGTATGCGACCATAAAGATAACAAATTATTTATGATGATACGGATGTCCAAAAGATTAAATTTTAGGTCGATATGAAATTGTCACCAACTAAGGTAGGCATTGTTTCTGAATTATTGGGTAATCTAAAGTTATTCCGCCTTGATATTCGACCCAAATAATTAGAATTCCGCCCACCGACGGAATTTGTGAAGCTAAGGCTATTTTCACGTTCCAGCTTAAAATCACATTCACAATGCGGAATTCCTATTAACTCGATGTCTTCTGCACTACATTCGTGAAATTTATTCGTTTACTTTTTTTTTATTTGCCAATTGCCTTGCGCCGGGCGCGTGTGTTCAAATGATGAGTTTTTAGTTTCGATTTTGTTCCACAGTTTCGCTTGCTGTCAAGCACGTTTTCTGTCTTGGCTTACTTACTGTCGGGCTGCACTTGTAATGGTCGCTGCACACACTAGTTTACTAATACATTTTTTAAAGAATTTTTTGTCAACTCGTAGATCAGCCTTGAAAGCATTTCAGTTTACTGGATTGTGATTTTTTACTCTCCGTCAACTAGTTGACGAAGACCTAATTTTGGTCAATTCAAATGCCATTCAAAGTTGATTCACGACTTAATTCACTATTTAGTTTACTGGCTGTGGTGTCAACTAGTGTGCGCAGCGCCGACTATACTCACAGTTTTTACTATTTTTGACGTTAACAAATGAGGTAATTGACAAGTGGGCCCGGAAAATTATTTCTTCACCTGTTTAAAATCTTTAGATTAGCGTGCCAGCCACATTTACCACATAATTTACTTTTCGTCTCTATCGTTGCTTCAATGTGATAACCTAAAAAAACACGTACGGATTTTATCACTGTATTCCCATCTTTGAATTTACGGCCTTCCTGCGTTTTGAATTCTGTCGGTGTGTTTTGGTCATTTTGACTGATTGCACAGTAAACTAGCTACCACAATTTGAACAATTTTGTCATGGGTAAATCAATTTTTTAGGGTGACTAGGGTTGGAAAAAATAACCTAGTGCATGTCTACCAGAAATTTTGCATTTTGATTTTTAAAATTAAAATCAATTTCCACCCTGTGATTTGAAAATCGGTTTAAAAAATCAAGTGCGAACCCAGGGGCCAGTTCCGCAAGTGGAAAAGTTAAGAGTTAAAACTTAAGAGTTGAGTAAAATGACAAATGACAAGTTATGAGTAAAGTTAAGAGTTAAGAGTTGAGTAAAAACGACAAATGATTTTACTCAACTCTTAAGTTTTAACTCTTAACTTTTCCACTTGCGGAACCGGCACCAGATCTTGACAGTGCGAGCTTCATCTGCACACTTGTTTACTTATGCAGGGGGGTCTTTAGATTTGGACCCCTGTGGGGGGTGTAGATGGTAAATCGCACCCTCGGATAGGTGATAAATATTCTGGGGGATTGTTCGCGGGGGGTTTCATATACCCCCATGCTTTTTCAAGGTGCAGAAGGCAGAAAAAGGGAAAACTGACAGGCGGAAGATAGATAAAAATTGGAAAATTTCGGGTTCCCACCCCACATAACATGTTACTCAGACTGAACGTTTCCGATAAAACCTTCGAACTAGTTTGTACAACGAACAACTCAAATCCGTAAAATGTAACGTTTATTTTGAAGCGTGAGACGAAATCTTGAATATGCCAACCAATCTTTCGTTTAATGGCCCCACACACGCTAGTTGACATCAACACCAAATGTCAACTGGTTCCGTTCCTAATTCAAAGATTGCGTTTGAACGTCGTTCGTCGACTCGTCAGCAAGCTTTGAATCGGGATCGGCACCAGTTGACATTTGGTGTCGATGTCAACTAGCGTGTGGTGGGCCAATTCGGGTGAAACTGATTCGGTCCCACAAAAGAATGAATGGATGATTCTGGTGCCATACCCGGACCCTGTAAAATGTCAAATGTCATGCAACGTGTCAAATGTCATGGAAGTGCCCTGTAAAAATGGCAAACGTTGCATGACATTTGACATTTTACAGGGTCTGAGTGCCCCGGGTTCAAGTTATTCGATACTAATGTAAACAGCTAGGATTAGTTCCTCCACACTTTAAGTTTAGTTATTTGATCAAAAAGCAGTATATTCGATAAGGTAAAAATTTACCAGCGGCTTTTTACCTTATGCTTAGTGGTTTTTGACTAATACGCTTATGTGTTGCTGGAGTTTACCTAACAGAAATGCCTAAAAATACACTTTTCTCTGGTCTTCTGTACCTAGACGTTTTCTATGCATTTTTCACCAATTTTCCGCAACCCCCTGCCAACCCCCCTGAATTAATTATATACTCGAAAATCCAGCGCACCAATCACCAACCACCCAGAAATCTACCGCACAGTGGGGCGGCGCCAATTGGACGCCATGGAAAATGCGTCGCACAGCCGGGTGCGCAGCGACGGCGCCTTTCCCATCGCTAGTACGACTAGTGGTGGGGACGAGAACCGCGGCAAGTGCTACTGCACTGGGTGAGGCGGCATTGCGATGGGGGGTGGCTTGGGTGAGGGTTTGATTGTGGGTTGGGTTCAAACGATATATCGTATCGGATATCGACCATTTTTTCATATCGAATATCGAGGTTCCATATCGTATTGATATCGAGTTTCAGAAAAAAATATCGGATATCGAAAAGTCATGTCGTTCGAACCCTAGTTGTGGGGGGTCTGTGTTGAGTGGTTTTTTTGTTTGGTCCGGAATTTGCGGTTTGGAATTCGGGTGTGTGGGCTCGTCTCGGGCGTCACACGTTGGATGTCAACTAAATTTTAGTGAATTATATCATTTTAACTTTTCTATCTGATTGAAGATAGTTGATTTTACATAATGACACTTAATTTTCATGGTTTCTGTTAAGTGTGACGCTTTAAAAAATATTTTTGTGTTATTTAGTTGACGAATTTGCGATGTCAACTAGCGTGTGTGCGCCCCTTTCTGTTTAATTATAGAGCGGACGTTTGAGGCGAAATAATTACCTCGCCCCCTTGAATTGCCCCCCCCCCTCAATTTTCCAGCGGAATAATAAACCCTCCAGGGGGCAGTCCCAAGCCCTGTAAAGTGTAAAGTAAAGCGTCAAATGTAAAGTCAAATGCAAAGTCAAGTGTCAATCAAAACAAAAAAGAAAAGATTTTATTACTGAACTTTGCATGACAATTGACACTTTACTTTGCATTTGACTTTACATTTGACACTTTACTTTACACTTTACAGGGCTTGGGATTGGCACCAGGGGGTATTTCGAGGAAATACGGTGGTTAAAATTAAAAAGCTTCAATAGAAAGACTTCAATGTTTCGGTTTCTAAATGTTGACCACTTGTTAGCTGAAGATTTGATATAACCAATAATTCCGGATCAGACCAAATCAATTCACAATCGTGGATGTGTACTGCACAGTTGTTAAAACGTATCTACATTTACTCGAAAAATACGCGTAAACGCGTACTGCGTAAATAAGTTTACGTTTCCTCCCGAAAAAATACCGGTACTCACTTACAAAGTACGCGAGTACAGAAAACGTTCTTTAAGGGGGCAGAAAATGTCGTTTTGCCAGACGATTTTTCTAAGAAATACTGATCAGGAGAGAAATTGAGGTATAGTTCAAAGGCAAAATTGAAAAAACCCTCATTTTTACGTTATTTTCGCGTGAAAAATACTCATTTTTACGTTTTTCTGTCATAAAAAACACCCATTGTTACGTATTCCCTGAAAAAAACTCATTTTTACGTTTTCTCTGGAAAAAAGTATTTTAAGCACGTTTTACGCAGTGTCAAAGACGAAAAAAAATATTTTACATTTTCTGAACTCAGCTGTGAGTAAAATAAAAATACCTTACGTTTACGTTTTCTTTGAGAAAAGTACAGTACTTTTAACAACTCTGCTGTAGTGCGCACGACGTATATAAATGGCCTTTTTGTTGGAAATGTATGGCCTGTAAGCTGAGGTCGCTTTTTATTGCTGTCTGTTTCTAACTAGGCTTGTTCGTAAGATAAATTAATTACCCGTGCTTTATTGAATGCCTCTCAAAAGATTGTAATTCTTTTTATAGTAAACTGTCAAATCTGTTCCCATTAGCGCATAATTAGTCTTGTTTATGTCAACTGCGATCTTCGAAAGCGAATGATTCCAAAACTTATCTACGGTGTGATTAGCATTGAAAAAATCTCTGCGAGATTTATATTTTAAAAATCTCAGAAAATCTCAGAAAATATAAGATTTTCTGAGATTTATATTTTTTTCACGATTTTCCAGAGAGATTTTATTATATTTTCTTTTTGAGAGATTTTCTGTGATTTTCAAAAATATCAGAAAATCTCTCAAATTCTGATATTTATATTTTTTCCACGATTTTCCAGAGAGATTTAATTATATTTTATTCTTGAGAGATTTTCTGAGATTATATTTAATTATATTTTCCAAAAAATGATGCTTTTTTTCAATGCTAGGTGTGATGTTCTGTGTGGTTCTGATGGCACTATCAGCAGAATTTGTAAAAGAATCAAGTGATTTTTTTCAATTTTTAGGCAGATGTTTTTCCTGCAAGAATCGCCTTTTGAGTAATAAATATGTTTTCGGTGATGTTTCATAAATATTTAGTCTATCGGCATTCGGTAATAGTGTTTACAGTAATTTATTTATGCCACGCAATAGTGAATATTTTACGCTCTGATAACACTATTGTTTGCTTTGTTCAAAACGTATTAATAAAATTATATTTATTGCAGTGGGACTGTGAACTGGGGGTTATAGGTGGTTAATATTATCAAGACTAGAATTGAGGCATCCGATTTTCAAGTCGGTAAATTCAAAATTGGCAAAGTATTCTTGTCTGGAAATTTCATCAAGGAGTGGTCCCGCTCAACTTTGACTATTTCCATAAATTTTACAACTTAGCTGGCATTGTTTCAAGTGTCAAATTTGGACATTTGGCAGATTTCACACAAAAATGGTCCAGTCCACTCCGAATTTGGCTAAAAGTTGGCAATGTTTGGCAACACACACTTTTGGGACGTCCGACATTTAGAAGTTGTCGCCTCAATCCTTAAAACCCTGAATTCGTTCACTTAAAAAGCCCTCTACCCGGCCCGTCTATTCATTGCGGCATTTCAACAACCACAGATTCCAAATCGATGAAAAGTGCAAACTCCGCAGTGAAACTGTGACAGTTTGTTTATTTACGTTCCACCACGCCGAGCAACGTAAATAACTGCCGCTCCAGAGCGGAAGACTGCCAGGTGCCAATCCCAGACTGTATAAAATGTCAAATGTCAATGCAAAATGTCAAAGGTCATGTAAAATGCCCTGCATAATGGTGCCATTTCCAGGGCATTTTACAGGAACTTTGACACTTTGCATTGACATTTGACAGGACTTGGGTCTGGGACAGCCCCAGGTTTTGTCTGGCGTGAAATTCTGTAGACTACCTACATGCTAAATTGCAGCGCGAGGTTGAAAACTACTAGTTGGAAGTGGAAAATACTTTGTTTTTGTGTGTTTTCGAATGATATTTGTCTCCTATCTTGCCAAGAGGATTTATTCATCATGAAAATATAAAAAAGCTAAAACTTCGAAAACTTTTCCAGTGTCTCAGATAAATCTACTAGGTATTGTTTACAAGTTCAATTGATCTCGCTCATCTTGAAAATTATTTTATTTCAAGTTTATTTTTTTCGAGTGGCGCTATTCAACCAGCGCAGCGGAAAGTTATCTTTGTTTACCGTCGTTAAGCGATCCCCGCCATGATTTGTTATGGCGCCACGTAAAGCAGAGTTGTTAAAAGTACTGAACTTTTTCGAAAGTAAATGTAAAGGTAAAATATTTATTTTTTACTCACAGGTGAGTACAGAAAGCGTAAAGTATTTATTTTTTACTTTTACTGGTGAGAAAACATGAGTAAATTACTTTTGTCCCTGGAAAACGTAGAAGTGGGTAGTTGACAAATTTTGCCCCAATTTTCACTCAAAATCACTAATTTTCTAACTTTTCCACCTTCAAATTCACTAGTTAATGTGTTTTTGCCTATTTTTATGCTATTTTGTACCTATTTTTCCTAGCTTTTCTCTCCTTTTTCCCTTTATGCCTTAAAAAGCCTATAAAGAAGCCCGTTTGAAATACATTTTCTGTACTCGCGTACTTTCAAAAGGTACGCGAGTAAGTGCCGGTATTTTTCCGCGAGGGAACGTAAACGTATTTACGCAGTACTCGAGTATCCGTATTTATAAATACGTTTTAACAACTATGCGTAAAAGTTTCGGGGTTCATGTTGCTCTGACGTTAACATGTCTTAAACTTATTTATTCGCTACATGCGTGTCTGTTTCAGGCGGGGCATGCTTTCCTGTACTCGTATTTATATGTAGGTATACTTTTTTATGGTCAAACTAGCAGTATACCTGTTTAGGTCTGGTAGCAAAGGACTAGCAAAGTATGCGCCCAAAATTACTTATGTCTTGGTCGATAACGCGCGAGCTGGATACTTATGTATGCACGTTCACAAAAAGAAAAATATTTAAAAAAATAAAAAGGCGCGTACAAACGAGGAATGTTTGTCCCGTCATGTTTTTTCTTTTTTTGCTGGAATTATTTTTATTTTATTAATGATGACGTCATGATGGAGTGTTTCCTTCAGAAAAATGCATAGCATGCGGTCCGTCGAGTATACATCCATAAATACATAAATGTAATATATTAGCTAGCTGAAAGTTGAGGGCATTTTAAAAACATTTTTCTGATGTGACGGGGGCGGGATTCAGCACTATCTTCTACCTATGTAAATACACAAATACGGAATTTACGCTTTATCACAAATATCACGAATTCATGCCTTATCAATGCTCAAAGGCATGCCTCATTGGTTACTCGTCATTCTAGCATGGAAAATGGTCCACTGCTAAAATACCTAAAAAAAGTCCCGCATTGCGCCGTCTGGACACGACATCACGGATTTTAAAAATACAAATTTCATATCCACGCTGGGATCAAAATTTACGACAATCGTCACTTTCGCACGCCGTCACGCCTCGACCTTTGTCATTCTTGAAATTTCAATTTCAATCGAAAAATACGCGGCAAAAAAAATTGACGCGCGACGCGCGGACGCTGGGCCCATGTGAACACCTGAACGAGCAAACAAATGCGCATAAACGGTGTTGGGAAATGTTTTTATTTACATTCGATTTCGCGTACACGTTTGACGGGGGTCGGCTGTTTTGTGAGTCGATTTAACCGATGTTTTTCTTGTGTGTACACTGCTATTTTAAGTGTTATTGAAAGTGTGAAAGTTGAAACTCATGCGATCGTGCTCAATACTTCGTTGGATGGGATTGAACTCAACTGATTCTGAAGTGTTAATTGCAACATAAATATGGGCACCTCATTCACTGTGCAAAAATACCGCAAAAATAACTTCTCCCTTCGAAGAACGCTCTAGTCAAAAAAGTGTGACGAATAATAACTCTCCTGGGGACCTATTTGAGGATAAACGGTAAATGCAATATTTGAAAATGCCCGTATTATCTACTTATTATTATTTGAAAATGCCTACCAATTAGTGATGGAAAAGCGCCAGAAAAAAGGGCGCCAGGCGCCAATGGCGCCATGGCGCCATTCAGAAAGTGGGCGCCAAGCGCCAAGGGCGCCACAGAAAAAGGGCGCCAGGCGCCACGGAAAGAGGGCGCCAAGCGCCAAGGGCGCCATGGCGCCATTTGAAAAATAGGGCGCCAGGCACCAAGGGCGCCAGGATAAATAAGTGCATACAACACCCTGCATGTGCTAAAAGTGTTTCTACAGCACCCTAGCACATGCATTCACTACTTAATTTGCGTTCTCCAGGGTGTAATGAACAAAGACAACACTAGCAACAAAAAAATTCGAGTAAAATGCACATGACAATTCAAACACAATGGATATTGTCATTTGACAACAATCCATTCACTTCAAATTGACTTTTCCAATCAATGTTTCCTCGAAATGGACAAAAAAAACGGAATTGCAACGATTTGAATATGTTAATTTATGTTTTGCAAGTTCAACGTTCCATCATTCTCGTCTTCTGATCTGTCATACACATCTGATGAACCGTTGCACAAAAGATTTATACCCACTCACACCACTACGTCCATTTTTCTGGCGAATTCAGATCATCCATGAATGCATTTTTCATTTTTTTTCATTTATACAGCACTCACCTTGAAACCCTGCTGGCGCCTTTTTGGCGCCCTTTAAAAGCAGGGCGCCAGGCGCCAAAGGCGCCACGGAAAAAGGGCGCCAAGCGCCAAGGGCGCCATGGCGCCTTTCAGATTGTGGGCGCCAGGCGCCAAGGGCGCCACAGAAAAAGGGCGCCAAGCGCCAATGGCGCCATGGCGCGGCGCCCTTTGGCGCCCTCAAATGGCGCCAGCGCCATGGCGCCATTCCATCACTACTACCAATTACAAAAATTTGAAAACAAAAAAACATGTCACACCACAAATATCCTGAAACGAACCAAAACTTTCACAAAATAAAATGACCATTTTAATCGTATAAATGAAACAGTACGTGCCCTACCGAAGCAAACAGCGCCACAGCAAACAGTGCCAAGCGCCAAAACCGCATGGCGCTAGCGTGTAAAAAATCCTAATCTTATTCTATCGTATCCACATATTCTGTTAAAATTGTTCAAAAGATTTGGATACAAAAGCGTGATACCGTATTTCTTCTATTAGAACTTCATACATCCAATAGAACGGCACCTCCAATAGAACAGCAGGTTTCGGCACATTTTTGCACTCACGAAGCCAATAGAACGGCAGTCTTCAATAGAACGGCAGTCTCCAATAGAACGGCACCTCCAGTAGAACGGCACCTCCAATAGAACCTCTTTTACATTTTACAGGGTCTTTTGCAGTGTCTGGGTGTGTAGGTACTGTATCAGAAATTATGCGATGCCCGAAACAATGTGGTCTTCGGCGGGCACCTAGGCGGATAATCGGAACCGCACTGAGTTGGGTAGCGCACAATTTGAGACGCAATGGATCGGGTCGCCCGAAAAACGAGTCGGGCAAATTTAACCCCGAGCCAACCACCCTCAAAAAAAAAATTCACGCAGCTGTGGACCTGAAAACTGGGTCGGGGGATGTACACGAAGGTAGGCCAAAGGCTGGCACCAAGCCAGATACAACGCTTACATTGGATGGTGCTGATATGGTCAATTTGGTCGGTGGCAAGCTGAATGCACAACAGGTTCGATTTTGTGTTGTTTTTGTGATTTTTTTGGGAAAAGGAGTTGATATTCAGTATGTGGTGGGGGGATTCTATTTTTGGGGGTTTATTCTGTTATTTTGGGGAAATGGTGCGAATGCTACCTGTTCGGCACACGTTAGGATTGTGTCAATTTCTAGTGAATTCTATAATTTAAGTTATTTTTGAACAAAGATAACAAAATGCAGGCTTTTATGACTGGCAAGTAGTGATGTTAAAGGCACCGGGAAAAATGGCACCGCACCACACCGGCACCTTTGCCAACGCATGGAAAGGGCACCTGGCACCCTGGGGCACCGGCCAGAAAATGGCACCGCACCGCACCGGCACCGGTGCCTTTTGGAAAAAATGGCACCGGCACCGAAGGGCACCGGCGGGTTGCCGGTGCTAGCACCGAAAGGCACCGCACCGGGCTGGAATTTCTGAAGTAAATATCGGGCAGTTTCTCAGTGGTCTCACCTTTGGAAGTGCATATTTCCATGAATTTTCAACCGATTTTGATGGTTGAGCATTTAAAATGATCAGAATGATGTGGCAATCACTTTTATAAAGCAATTACAATGATTACAAATGAAAAATAAAATATTTACTTCACTACAATGCCCATAGCCACTATTGTCTACTGATCGGAGTCGTTGCTGTACAGAGAATGGAACTATCTCTGTCATAAACTGACAACAAATTTTGAACAAAAAGTAAGATAAATATAAAATATAAAAATACTTTAAAATTCAACAAATTTTTTGGCTTCGCTCATCAGATCACGTATCGGGTATAATGGATTTCACAGTAGGTATATTTATTTGATGGGAGGTTTACAAAATAGGCAAAAACGGTTGGGCAAATATATCGCTGTTTTTTGAAATATGAATAAGCACATCGTTGGACAAAATTGCACAGCGCATGAAGCCTTGGCCGGTGCCTTTCCCGGTGCCTTTTACTTTGGCCCTGGTGCTAGCACCTTTGGCACCGGCAAAAAAATGGCACCGCACCGCACCGGCACCGGTGCTATTCTGAAAAAAATGGCACCGGCACCGGCATGGCACCCCTGAAGATTGCAATGGCACCGCACCAGCACCGGTGCTGGTGCCCTTCGGTGCCCAGCACCGGGGCACCGGTGCCCCGGTGCCTTTACATCACTACTGGCAAGCTGAAAATTAAAGGCAATCTAATGCTGACACAGAAATTACAGACATTGTTCAATGCAGAGAAAGCTAAATTGTGAAATAAATTTAGTTATTAAATTTATGAATATCATATTTTTCTGATTTAATATATTCAATTATCTTGTTTGACGAAATGGTGATTTTGCTAAATCTGTGATTGGGGTAGCTGTGATTGCGTCACTTTTTATTCATCCTAGTTCCTTAGCCAGTATTCGCAATATTGACAAATTCGCCGATAAACCACAAAAAAAAATCGGTCGACATTATGAATCAAATATTTATTCAGATTTTTAGTTTATCTTTTGTTTAGTGAGTAATTTGTCAGGATTTCAGCACTGCTTATTTATGATTAGCGTATTTCACTTTGTGTGATTGATAAACCTTTAAAAATATTAAACATGTCATTTAATGTAAAAAAATTCATTCCCCATCTAGCCATGTCGAACACGGAGGTAAAACCGACCGTATAAGTAACATTTAATTTGTGAGTGTGTCAAATCTCGAAATGCATTTGGAAACATGTACAACAAAAAAATCGGGAACATTTGCAGATACTTTTGGAGATGAATACTTTGAAAGAACGCCAAAGAATTAAAAAATTACACCGTACAAAAACACGCCAAAAAAATCTGTGACACAAAAACACCACCACTTCAAGCACACTCAAACATGGTCAAATTTTTTCACTTCTGCACCAATACGGTGACACCGACTACTTGGGAGAGTCAGTGTCCAAAAATATGCACACGCGCCAGTGTGGCGCCTTGGCACTGCGCCAAAACAGGGACCCCTGTGTGGTGCTGGCTGCATTCTTCCATGACGTCGGGCATCTCGTTGGACAGGAGGGAGGGGCTGCTAAGATGGCTGCTGGGGGTTGGTTATTTTTATGATTTTTTGGTGGTTTGTGGGTTGCTCTTGTTTGGTTGACCGGTTTTCTTTGTATGTATTTCTTTGTATGTATGTATTTCTTTGTATGTATGTATTGTTTGTATGGTTTTCTTTGACCGTTTCACGGATTTAGGTGTTGCCTGCAAAGTCTGATCGCGTATTGCGTGGTACTTTTTATACGCCGTAGATTTATTACCGCTTGCTGATTTCATTTTGTGAATATTTGAAATCAATTTATAATAAAAAAGAATCCTCGAGAAACGGGGATTAATTTAAATTGTATAAATAAATTGTATGAAATCTCTCAATATATTATAAATGTCATTTAAAAATTTTTTACAAAAAAGTGCAAAAAGTGAGTGTCGGTTCGGCTCGGCGGCTGGGCTCAGAGCATGCTCCGAGCCCGAAGTACAAAGCTGTAGGCTCTTTGGACAAGATACTCGTATAGAGTGTAGTGTTTTACCACCGAGCCACGGCTCACTTGAAACTGCCTGCCTTAAACATGCCTTTTAAACATACCTGCAATTTGGGGACCTTTACTTAAATCGAACTTATGCCTGTCATGTCACAGTTCGTGAGTTATGTCTCGCTTTTGGACCTGGGCTCTAGTAAGTATTGTGACTCATTGTCACCACTCGTTTCATTGTCATGGAAAGGTGTGCGCGCGCAGGTAAACAAACTGAGGGTAGTCGCTGTTGCCATTGAATACATAATAAATACATGTATTTTTGTATCGCGTGTAACATCTCTGTTCTTTTGTGTGTACCTAAAAAGGTACCGCTGCGTGACGCAATAAAAACAGAAAATACAAATTAAATACCTTGTAGGTAAAATAGGATAAATACTTAGAAAACTTATCATTTCCTTCATTCAAACAAATCTCCATCGAAACCCGAACCTGGAAACTCTCCTTACCCTACAGATCAACCAAAATTAACCCCCACACACTTCAGAATGCAATCTCGGCGCTGTGAACCACGGTGTGCTTGGCGCCGAGTAGGGACATGTTGATGCTAAACGCTACTTGTGCTGTGTGGATGAAGAGTATCATGATAGTAAGTGTTGTATTGTTAAGTGCACTGTGAAGTGACAAATTTAATTTGGTTGTGGTCATGCACAATGATGGAAAAAACACAGAAATTGAACACAGAAACTCATTGAGTTTCTGTGTTTTTGTTTTACACAGAAACACGGAAACTCAGAAATTTTGAAAAACTCAAAACTCAAATGAGTTTTTTTGGAGAACACAGAAACACATAAACATGGAAACACGGAAAAGTTTTTTGAGTTTTTGTGTTTTTTTTCAGAGAAGTGGTTGAATGCACATTAATTCAGTTAAACTAAACAAGATAAGATATGCATGTATAGTATGTAAATATGTACATAATGTATTCATATTTTATAATGGTACAAAGGTAAATTAAAGATGACATGCACATCTCATGGTGGATTTGACAATTTAAGTTTCAACATTTAAGTATACCTTATTACCTCAAATTAACCCCCCTCAAAATTGACTGGTGAAATAATAAGCCCCCCCTCGAAATACCCCCCTCCGGGATGATGTACATCATGTATCCAATGTACATGGTGTATTTATTACTGCTAATTTGCATCGCAGCTACACATAGACTGTACTAGGTTGTGTAGCTATCTACATATTTATTTCAAATATATCCTGTTTGTAGGCATTTATCACCTGTTTTGGGTACATAAATGCCTACTATTTTCTATGATCCTTACAAAACTTTCTGATGAAAAAATAAACCCTCATGGGGGTATTTCGAGGTAATATGGTAGTTGTAGTTCAAATCAATTCCGTAGTCTTCCATACAGTGCACATCCATTGAAGAATTTTGAGGTACTGCGTAAATGATCATTTCTGGGCATTTTGTTGCTGGTGTTGTGATGTTGATGTCCTCATTGTGGACATTTTTATGGACTTTTTGACACTTGAATGAATACACAAATGTTATGTGGGGTTAAAACATGTGCAAAACCAATATTTTATAAGAAAACCACTGTTTCCAGATCAAAATGCTGTAAATCAGAATTTTTTGGGGAAAACTCAAACTTTTTGGAAAAAAACTCGAGTTTTTAGAAAAAAAACTTAAAAAAACTCGAGTTTTTACAAAAAACACAGAGTTACTCAAGTTTTTTTCGAGAAAAAAACTCAAAACACAGGTATTCATTTTTGAAAAACTCAAAACACAGAAAGTGTTTTTTTTGGGAGAACTTACCCATCGTTGGTGCATGTGTTTATTAAAGTTCCAAGCAACGTTTTGTCAACCACACACATTTCGGTACTGCTAGTCACACTGTCAGATAGATGACATTATCAATAGATTGAAATTTCTAGTAACCTGTTCTCTGAAAAGCTTAAGAGTGACATATAAATCTGTTTTGATCCGTCGACAATTTACCAGGACTTTTAAAGCATCATAAATTTGTCACTTTACAGGGTGCGGCGTTCGCGCGAAACCATTGGAATCGGATGTTTAAGGCGCTTTTTAGTTCTTACCCCAACTTTCATCACTGTACCGATAATGGTGCTGGAATCGCGCCCTAAGCCACAAAAATCCCCGTTTTAGCGAAACGATTTGGTGCTGGAATTTGTTGTCATGCCATAATAATCCATGTGACAATCCATCCAGAACAAGAGCAATGTATTTCGAAGCTTACAATCTTACATCTGCTGTTTTCACATAATGTAAATTTAATTTCGCAATGTTTTGAATACCCCCCACAAAACTACCCGCAGAGCTCTCGTGGGCGAGCAAAGAAACTCTCAAACTACAGGGTGGCCCAATGAATGTGAAACAGGCCGATGAATTTCGTCAAAGGTCTGATTTTTCCAAGTGATCAAGTTACGCCAGTGGGATGAGATGGCCAAGGATACAAACTGGACCGAGGGTGTTCCCAGTTTGGATGAATTTGAAGCTATGGCTGAAAAGTATTTGCGTGAGATTGAGTCCGCTTGACATAACATGAAGGTTCGGTCGTTTTGAGCTGTTTGAGCAGCGGTTGGTGATTTTTTTTGATGGTGCTTTTGCATGTTCTTTTTGTGAATCTTTACGTTGACCCATGCATGTGAATGTGCCCGCCATTTGTGTCCTGTCTGTATGCCGTTATATTTGTACCTTATCATTTTTATGTGGCAGTTAACGATGGCAAAAAAAGATTCGAAAATTCGAAAACATTTTCGAATTTCGAATTTTTTCGGAATTTTCGAATTTTTATTTCGCCCCTAGAAAAAACACTTAAAAATCGATTTATTTTTCAAAAAATTCGAAAATTCGAAAATACTTTTCGAATTTTTTAGGGAATTCAAGGCAACAAAACACACTGTTAAGTTCAACATGCTAAATAAATCAACAATTGATACGCGGTGCGTATGGAAAAGCGAAACGTAGCAAAAAAAACGTTGAAATGTCATCCACCGCGGAAGAGGCGGACTTCGACACATCCGTTTTTATACTGTATTTTCTCGAAATATCCCCCCCCCCTCAAAATACCCACCCCAAAATTTACACTATCAATTTATATACCCCCCTCAAAATACCACCCCCCCCACTTTGGTGTATAGAGAACGTAATGCAGTTTGTGATCTGGGAAACACAGAACACACGTTAAAAACAATGACTGTGTTGTGTAGAACACGGTTTGTACCATCTACATACTTATATAAGTATATAGAGTCTTATAAAAGGCAGTTTTTGTTGCTTTTTTGACATCTGTGTTACCTACAAACAACAATTGAGTACTGGGATTTTGAAAAAATTTCTGGCAAAATAATACACCCCCCTCGAAATACCCACCCTCGTTTAACCCCCCCAAGTTTCCACTCTGAAAAAATAATACGGTATTTAATACCAATTTTGTATTTTATGCTGATATTTTATTTGACACCAATTTTTAAATTGTTGTTTTTATTGCCTTCGCTCTGTTGGTGAATTAAATGTAGCAATGTGTGAATTAAATGAAGAAGCAGCACACTCGTTTGCATAACTCATTCCACCATTTTTAATGCTGATTTATGGTTAAAATAAGGTCATAACAACTGAGCAGAACATGAAGACAGTCCAAATTCTGTGTTCAAAGCTTAAGATTCAGTATTTTTCCAAAAAGATTCGAAAATTATTCGAAAAAATTCGAAAACTAGCCAAAAAAATTCGAAAATTGCCAAAAAAGATTCGAAAATTCGAAATTCGAAAATTAAATTCGAAATTTGAAAATTATTTTGAAGAAAAATTCGAAAATTCGAAAATTCATTTCAGAAAAAACACTTAAAAATTTAAATACTTTTTTTTCGACTGTTTGCCATCGTTAGTGGCAGTTGATGTTGCTATACTCGGCGTACATGATACTCTGCCGTCGCACTGATTTATGTCTCGTGTTGGAAGCGTGCCAATGATTGTTAAGTCATGCGATTTCCGTAAAAAGATGAAAAAAATTCATCGATGTGAAGATGTTAATGAATAACATTATAACAAGAATCAATTTTGTCATCTTTTTATGAAACTCTCACGCGCTAACCATCGTTGGCACACTTCCAGCGGGAACCACGCGTGCAGGGTGTTAAGTAACCGGAGTATAATTGTGATTATTATACTCCGCGGACAACGTGCTACGCAGTTTTCTGAACGCTCCATCATGATAACGATTTCATGATCATGATCAGGGTTGGTTTTAGTAAAATTCTTTTTACTAAAAGTATATTTTATTTTTATTAAAATTGTATTTTATTTTTATTTTATTCTTCAATTTTCCATTTTTATTTATTTTATTCTTCAATTTTTCATTTTATTTTTATTTTATTTTTATTTTTTATTTTAGTTCGTGACCAGGATTGATTTAAGTAAAATTCTTTTTACTAAAATTGTATTTTATTTTTATTAAAATTGTATTTTATTTTTATTTTATTCTTCAATTTTACATTTTATTTTTATTTTAGACTTTAATTTTCTATTTTATTTTTTGTTTTTTCTGAGATTTTGCCAACCCTGATCATGATTTCACGCAAGGATGACACGTTTTTAAATATTTTTTTGTGATATTACAAAAGTGTGGTGTTTGCGCGCGTTGTTATGTAAGAGACAAGCAGGGACATATCCAGGATTTTGGAGCGGGGGGGGGGTGCTTGTTTACGGGGCCCGGCGAACGGGGGGGGGGGCTCCGCCCCCCACCCCTAAATTTTTTCCCTATATAGGGACGGAAAGGCGTTTTGGCGCTAGCGCCATACAAAGGCGCTGCGCCATAGCGCCATTGGCGTTGGAGCCAGCACCAGGAACCGCTTTATATTTATGTATGTAAATATGCATATACGTGACGGACATCACACTTAGTATGAAAACCTACCATAACCCGTCTGAATAATGAACCAACAATTATACAGTTTTTCATCATATTTCATTTTTACTATGTAATAATTAATCACGAGTTTATCACAAGATTTTATTCATTAAATTATGGTAGGTTTTCATACTAGGTGTGCTGTCCGCCGAGTAAACATATACAGCGATAGTGAACGCTCCAGTCAAAAAAGTGTGACAAAAAATAACTCACCTGGGGACTTATTTGAGGATAAACGGTAAATGCACCCGTATTATCTATTATTGTTTGAAAATGCCTACCTATTACAAAAATTTGAAAACAAAAAACATGTCACGCCACAAATAATCCTGAAACGAACCAAAACCTTCAGAAAATAAAATGACCATTTTAATCGTATAAATGAAACAGTACGTGCCCTACTGACGCATAACAGTATTACCACCGACAAAAGCTCACAAATTTTACAATTGGACGGACACTCGATCCAGGGACCAATTTCACACCTTGACAAGAGAGGAGACAAGTGTCAATAATGAAGAAAAACGACTCTTAGCTTGTCAAGTGTCACCCAAAACAATTACAGAAAGATCAATTAAGTAAAAGCAATCTGTAATTTGCTTTTATTCATCCTGAACACTGTCTTCATCCTGAACACTTGACTTGTCTCGTCACTTGACGAAATGTGGAATTGAATGCAGAACTGCGCCACCCGATAAAACGAGAGCGAATAGTAGCGATCACAACAGAATGCCTGCAACAGGTAAATGAAGTGCTATGTTATACCACAGCGCTTTTTCAACCAAAGCGCCTATGGCGCCAGACCAAAAAGGCGCCAACCGCCAGAAGCGCCATGGTGCTTTTTGCTTTGGCGCTAGCGCCAGGCATTTTCTTCCTGCTGCCACGAAAAAATAGCGCCATGGCGCTTTTCAACCTAGTGCCTAGGCGAGCGGTGCCAAGCGGTGACTAGTGCCAAGCGCCATAACCGCATGGCGCTTTTACATCACTTATATTATGTTATAAGTTCTGATAGTGAGTTATATATAGCAATAAGTGAAGAAAATGCCCGAAAAAATGTCTGTAGAGCGGAGACGCAAGAGGGGATCGGTAGCTGCACGGCGGCGGGGATCGGCGCCTCCCGAGAAAACGGCTAAGAAAAAGGAAGCTAGGCCTCGCAGAGCGACGGTAAGTATACCAGGAAGGGGTTCTGAAGCAGTGTGCTGTACACTGTACAGTCCCGTCACCAAAAAATTTGTGCTAAAGAGACACTCCCCGGGTAACATATTTACGGGGCGTTAATATTCTAATTGTATTGAGGTAAATGCACACTTCAAAAATGATTTTGAGGTGAAATTTCACCCCACAGACAAAAATTGGGTATGTATGTAGATGAAGAAAATTCGATATGTGACAGCGTTTGTATTGAAGAATATACGGCACCTGGTAGCTATCATAGCATCACCCCCGCCCGGTCGCAGACTGACAATACCGCGGCAAAAAGCGCGGACAATAATGCGGCAAAAAACGCGGTCACTACCGCGCGGCCGCGAAAAACCGCAAGCAAGGCACCGACCACGTTGGAGGTCAGAACCGTCAAACGGAACCCGGCGAAGATGTGCGGCAGCGGGAAGTCGCGCAGCGTGCGCAGATTGAGCGCCGAGTCGTCGCGGCCGAGCAGGAACACCGCCGACGACGAGCACAACGCCAAGACGATGCGCGAGCGAAACAACATGCCGCCCCCGGCGCCAGATTCAATTTGCCCCTCGCGTTTGTGATCGGGCAGCCTGGTGCCAGTCCCGGACGCGGTGAAAGAACCCGTGAAATGTCATGTGTCATGTAAAAGACCCTGTAAAATGTAAGTGTCATGTAAAAAACTGTAAAATGTAAGTGTCATGTAAATGACCGTAAAAGATCCTAATCTTATTCTATCGTATCCAAATCTTTTGTTAAAATTGTTCAAAAGATTTGGATACAAAAACATGATACCGTATTTCTTCTATTAGAACTTCATACATCCAAAAGAATGGCACCTCAAATAGAACAGCAGGTTTTGGCACGTTTTTGCACTCACGAAGCCAATAGAACGGCGGTCTCCAATAGAACGGCACCTCCAATAGAACCTCTTTTACATTTTACAGGGTCTTTTGCAGTGTCTGGGTGTGTAGGTACTGTATCAGAAATTATACGATGCCCGAAAAAATGTGGTCTTCGGCGGGCACCTAGGCGGATAATCGGAACCGCACTGAGTCGGGCAGCGCACAATTTGAGATGCAATGGATCGGGTCGCCCGAAAAAAACGAGTCGGGCAAATTTAACCCCGAGCCTGGTGAAGGAATGGGTGGACGAAACGCTCGCCAAGGGCGTCATCGGTATCAAAGAAGAGTTCCGAACGGTGGGCAGGTACACGCCGCAGTCGATCAGCACCGAAGCATTCGACGCCAATCCAGACCTCAATAGATACAGGCAAATTTGTGGCTGTAATTAGGGATGGGAAATTCTGGTAGAAAAAAAACAATGGGAAAAGCGACAATGAAATTAAATTAATGCGTTTTTAATAAAAATAAAAATTATCTAACCTAGGTAGATTGCATAAAACGTATGTTAATTGTACAAATTGGACTCAAATACACCTCTATAATACACAAAAACAAAAGAAATTAACAACACGTGTTGGAGCTAAATCGACAACCACCAACCCCCCCTCTCAACAACCCATCAACCTACCCAGAGACGTGAAATGCGTCGACCACACGCGCGTCGTTCTAACGGCAGAAACATCCCCGGCGCACACTTACATCCACGCGAACTGGGTGGGCGGCAGCACGGGAGACAAAACGTACATCTGCACGCAGGGGCCGACCGCTTCCACCGTCACGGATTTGTGGTCTATGGTGTGGCAGGAGGGGGTTAGTCGGGGGTAGTGATGGAAAGGGAGTAGCCAGGAAAAATGGCGCACTTCAAAAAAATGGCGCCGGGCGCCAGAGAAAAGGGAGCCAATCGCCAATGGCGCCCTTTGGTGCAATTGCCTAACGAGCGCCAACGCCGTGGCGGCACTCCACCACTAGTTGGAAGCAACCATACAAATGTCGATCGCCCAGCCTGTCAAGTGACAAAGTTTCAGGCACTTTCAGATCAGATTCATTTTCATGTGTCAAACAGCCCGGTCAGCAACTTCAACCCTAAGTAGCAGTTTTTTCAATAGAATGCTACTCCAGCAAATGTCGCCGGGGAATGGAAATTTCCTCGAAATATCCCCCCCCCCGGGGGGTGACTGTTTCAGAGTGAGTAAGCCTTGGCCCAAGAGGGCGCCAAAATGGCGTCAGCAGGATTTCTGGGTCAGTGCTACGTAAATGTAAAAAAATTAAAAAGATTGTCCGTGGATGATCGAATTTCGCTGGAAAAATGGACAAGGTTGTGCGAGTGGATGGAAATATTTGAAGGGTATTGTACGCAGTTATCTTGGCGCCCTAATCTGCAAATGGCGCCATGGCGCCCTTGACGCTTGGCGCCCTCTTTCCGTGGCGCCATTGGCGCCTGGCGCCCACATTCCGAATGGCGCCATGGCGCCTGGCGCCCTTTCCTGTGGCGCTTGGCGCCCACTTTCCGAATGGCGCCATGGCGCCTGGCGCCCTTTCCCTGTGGCGCCTTTGGCGCTTGGCGCCCACTTTCCGAATGGCGCCATGGCGCCATTGGCGCCTTGCGCCCTTTTACTGGCGCTTTTCCATCACTAGCTCGAACCGTAAATGTAATACCAGAGGTCAAGTCCGAAAGTGAGAAGGTTAATTTCAAAGCGATGTAAAATAAAAAGTAAAAATTCGCTTTTTACTCATCATTCTACTCCGCTTACAAATTTTCACTTCACACTTCTACCTATTTCCTCGAAATACCCACTGGGGGTTTATTTTTTCAGAGTGAGAATTTTAAGGAGTGGTTATTCGAGGGGGGGGTATTATTTCGCCAGAAATTTTTTTAACTACCAGTACAAATAACGTACGCAGACAAATGCAACAAAAACCACCATGTACAAGAGTCATATTGCCTTATAATGTAAATAAGTATGCAGATGGTATAAAGCATGTTCTAACGTAACACAATCATTGTTTTTAACGTGTGTTATGCATTGCCCGGGTCATAAACCGCAGCTTTTGTCATTGACGTTCTCTTTACACTCAGTTGGGGGGGGGGTATATTGATTCATAGTGCCGATTTTGAGGGGGTACTTCGAGGGGGAGTCTTTCGAGGGGGAGTATTTCGGGGGGGGGGGGGTATTTCGAGGAAATCTGTTATTTTGATTTTTCATTTCTCACCTCGCGGAATCGACACCGGTCACTCACTTACGCAGGTGACCGTGATAGTGATGCTGTGCGAAGTGGCCGAGCACGGCAGACCCAAGTGCGCGCCCTATTGGCCCGAGAAGGCGGACGAGCTGCAAACTTACGGCCAGTTTTCGGTCACGCACGTTTCGTCCAAACAGGAGTATCTCGCGTGCGGCAAAAACGTGAGCTAACCCATTTGGAATATTGTACAAGATCACGATTGAAGACGATAGTCGGAAAAGAGGGCGAATAACCCCTGGACATAATGCAACCCTGGACGTTTGCGTGCACGCAGCCGGCATAAAACACCCCTGGACACCCGAGTGCATGCCTGTCGGGCGCGTGTAAATGCGCCGCATGCGCTCGGATGTCCAGGGGTGTTTTATGCAGGCTGCGTGCATGCAAATGTCCAGGTGGTGCGTAATGTCCAGGAGTGTTTGATGTCCTGGGTTTTTCGGCATATCGACCGATCCCGCTCCACAAACACCAAAGTAGTAAACTGCCCGGCGCAGGCGAAGCACGTGACATTGGAACTGGTGCTGGAAGGGAACGCACCGCGCACCGTGCACCACATCCAATGGTCCGATTGGCCCGACCGCGGCGTGCCCACCGACTGCCGCAGCGCGTTGAAACTACGCCGCGTAGTGCTCCAGGTGCCACTCCCAGACCCTGTAAAATGTCAAAAGTCTGTAAAATCCCGTGGAAAATCAAACGTGTTGACATTTGACACTTTGCACGATATTTGACATTATACAGGGCATTTGACAGGTTCAGGGAGTGCCTCCAGTACGCCGAGTGCAAGCCCATCGTGGTGCACTGTTCGGCGGGCATCGGCCGCACCGGCACCTTGGTCGCCATCGATTTGGCCATGGGCGCTATTGAGAATCCCACTAAAAAGGTGCTTTGGGTTCTATGCCGGGTTCAGTGCGGTTGTTGTTTATGTTTGAAAGATAAGTTAACCGGCACATTATGTTCGATACACGCCATCGCATTGAATGTGAAACAAAAAAATGCTTTTGCGCGAAAACACATGCGCCCAGACAATAGTTTACGGCAAAAATTGTGAAACTGTTTTTAATCAAACAGAATGGATGATTTTTGATCTGTCAACTGGATCAAACACATCACTTCCGTAAACTTAGATGCACCTAGAGCTCAGAAATTTCGGCTGTAGTCCAGGCCCATGCAAACAGGGTTTTTTATTTAAAAAACACTTGAAAACAAAAACCCCGCCCACAAACAACCACCCACCCAAAAAACCCCGCAGCTAGACATGCACGCGGTGGTGCGCGGCATCCGCGACCAGCGGGCCTCCTCAGTCCAAACGGAACAGCAGTACGTCTTCGTGTACCGCGCCGCGCTCGAGTACGCCTACCTGAAGTACGCGCCGCAGCAGCAAAGTTCGGCCGACTTCAAGAAGTTCTGCGAGGAATGCGCCTCGCTAACGCCCAAGTGAATCGTTGGGGTATTGAAGCGGGTTGGGGTATTGGGGGGTGCGGCACTGGTGAAGGGAAAGATGACAGACAGATAATTGGCGGGTCGCACACTAGTTGACATTTGTGTGTCAACTGGTTTATGTCAACTCCAGATTTCAGCTGACGTGTCGCAGTGCGATCTTCCAATGCACTTGCCGTAAAAATTTTTATTGTTCAGCATTGCCGCATGTGGAAAAAGTGCTAGGACTTCGGCGCCAAGCGCCATGGCGCTTTTCCAAACCCCAGTGCCAAGCACCAATGGCGCTAGGGCAAAATGGCTCCACGAACCATGGCGCTTGTTGCTTTGGCGCTAGCGCCAACCGTTTTGTTCCTGGCGCCACGCAAAAATGGCGCCAAGCGCCACAGCAATATAGCGTGAAAGCGCCATGACACTTTTTGCTTTGGCGCTAGCGCCACGGCACTTTTTGCCTTGGCACTAGCGCCATGGCACTATTCCATCACTACGCATGTGCATTTGGAAATCGCTCTGCGACACGTGAGCTGAAATCTGGAGTGTGCACAAATTTGTTGACACGCAAATGTCAACTAGTGTGCGGGCCTCCGTCGGCTAAATGAAGGCGACAACTTTTCGTATTGTACTCAGGTGATATTCAGTTTTTCACGTCGGAAATGGCCTAAAAGTCATGAAATCAATAATTGACTTCATGACTTCTCCGCGTGTCTCCGAGGATACGAAAAGCAGGGGTCTCCAATAGGGGGGGCGGCAGTTGGGGAAACCGCTCAGCTATCTATTTATCCGGAGGCAATTTTGTTTGGCTACTATCACCTGAACCCAGCCCCCACAAATCCGCGATTTTTGATAAGGTATTAGAAGGACTTTCACCTTCACATGCTTCACCTCTCAACACCAGTGAAGTGGCATAGGACCCACACACTAGTTGACAACGCAAATTCGTGTCAGCTGAATGTCAACTAAAAACAAATTTTTATTAAACATCGCACTTAACAGGAACAATGACAATTCAGTCTCACAATATAAAATTAACTCTACAAGTTCATAGAAAAGTTGAGATCACACAATGAACCAAAATTTAGTTGACATTCAGTTGACACGAAGTTGCGATGTCAACTAGTCCGTGTGAACCCATAGAGCGAGCAGTGACATAGGGTGATCCGTGATACTGGTGTCTAAACAAATCATGACCACACTGTCGAGTGATACAGATACTGATATACACTTATTTAGGTGGACAGAATGAAAAATCATTTAAATTTTCTGCAGTGCGCGGTACAAATCGGCCCCCGAGTTGGCAGAAATGTAGCCAGCTATCACATGCTTATTAATGAAAGGATGGAGTGGTCAAAGTTTTAGTGAGCTAATCAACGTTAATAATCAAGCTAATTAAGCTTTTTTGCCTCTTCATTTGCGGTAAAAATGCGTGCAACTCAAACCTACAGTAGAATTGAAACATCGGAAGAATATATATATTTAATTAATTAGCATGAAAATACACATTACATGAAGTTGCTGCCGATGACACTCGATGCTATAAAAAAAAATCATCACAGTCGAGTAAAAAATCGTGATGTAAATATTTATGGATACGGTGAACAAGAAGTGGCATTCTACTATTCTATACGTGTAGTTGACTATCAAAAATGTGTTATGTATTTATCTAAGTATGTATATTTAAATAGTTAGAAAGTACATAAATATGCACACATGTGAAAAGGATAGAACTATTCAGTGACAAATATACGCAGGTAGAAACTACAGTAAAATACTCTATAAAACGTTTATCAGTGGTGGCAGATAGGCCCCCCACACGCTAGTTGACATCGACACTAAATGTCAACTGGTTACGATCCCGATTCAAAGCTTGCTGACGAGCCGACGAACGATGTTCAAACGCAAGCTTTGAATTGGGATCGGTACCAGTTGACATTTGGTGTCGATGTCAACTAGCGTGTGTGGGCCCATAGTGGTGCTACGTTATTCAACGGAAAAAATTTTATGTACGTTTTCGGCGGCGCCACGAAACTACTGGATCGATTTCTGCAGTGTCATGTTACAAGACAAGTGACAAAATTTGCAAATTACAAATTATTTGTCAGGTGTCCACAAATAACGGTCATAACTATGAGAGACACCAAACTACGTGTAATGGACTTTCTGCTAAAACTTGGCTGGCAATTTGTTGCTTTTCTTGTTAGTTGACAAAGGGAGGAGTAAAATTATTCTCGGTGCTTTTCAGCTGTCAACTGCTAGCTACAGCTACGTAAATACAACCAAATAATGTGAACGCACGCGAGCGTGGAAATTAATAATCTATATGAGCATACGGTACAGTAAATATATGTATGAATAGCCTTATGATTGGTGGAATTGGCCCTTGAGTTTATAGTCCTCAAACACAAATTGGGTCGAACTTAACTTCCATTTTCTGTTTAAAATCGATCTAAATTTGGAATGAAATTATTTGTTTTGAAATTATTTTAAGTTGTCATAATCCATTTCGGATTATCCAGAGAAGAGGTTACGGCCATCAAACTTTCCGGAAGAAAAATCTTATATATATTTCAAATATCGTAGCAAGGACGTATCCAGGGGGGGGGCGGGGGGGGGCTGCAGCCCCCCCCCTTCCCGGGGTGAGACCTAAAAAGTCCCGGAAAATGCAACTTTTCATGTATATTTTTCTATGTTTCTCAAAAATTTTGCGCGCAAGCGCGCAATGTCTTCCCGATGCATTGTATTTTCAGCGGATCGGTCCCTGTAAACAAAGATCCTCGGAAATAAGCACATTTTTGCGACTTTCGCTGTATATGTATGCATATTTACATACATAAAAAGCGGTTCCTGGCGCTGGCGCCAACGCCAATAACGCCATGGTGTGGCGCCTTTGTATGGCGCTAGCGCCAAAACGCCTTTCCGTCCCTATATAGGGAAAAATTTTAGGGGGGGGGGCTGAGCCCCCCCCCCGTTCGCCGGGCTCCGTAAACAAGCAGCCCCCCCCGCTCAAAAATCCTGGACACGTCCCTGTATCGTAGATACTAAAAATGCAGTCTTCAGCACATGTGGACAATTTTTGGGCTTTTTTTTCATCAACCACCAAGTATTTTTCATCATCACCACCAATCATTTCAATAAAATGACAAGGGAAAAAGTAACAAAAACTCGAAAACAACACCAAAAAGCCCGTACGATCACAACAGGGGAAAACACATCAGGCATCAAGATGCAACCAACATTAGAACCGGTTATCCAGCGTTTGCGAAATCTTCAAAACTTAAAATAATCCTCGATGGAAACACGAACAATGGTACCTAATACTAAATTTTTATGACCGTCTGATAAACTTGTACGGTTTGATAAAAGTTATGGCCTGAATTCATGGGTTAGTCCAAAACCCATATTATAGGAATTTCGCACAATTAACATTTCACAACTTTACACACCATTTCATGTGCGATGCCTTTTTTCAGTATATATTTATATATATTTAGATGCAGGCCACACGGCGCCCACAATGCATACTAGTAAATCGAGCGGTTAAATTACAGTAATGCGAATGACAGTGTTCAAACCAAAACCATCAACATTCAACAACCAAGTGTGCACCACGATTTGAAAATCCACCAAAACCAGTACACTGCATCACCACCGGCATTACCATAATCCAACGCAATAAGCGCCCACCCCTCAAAACCTGCCGCCACCTCCCTGCTGGGGCCCAGAACTGAATGTGTTCCTGGCGGCGGCGCCGGCCGCCGCAGCCATTCCTGCCTGCACGTCCCGATTTGACATGACGCCCGACTGAAATTCTTCCTGTGCCTTTGCGAAACTGGCGCCTGACGACCGGTACAGTTGGTGCACCTGTTTGTGAGGGGGGGCTTAATTGAGTGGGGAAATAGATAGTTGAAGCGTGAGAAATGCAATATGTATTGCCTGCCGCATTCACCAGTATTTCCGAATTTACCGCACCGTATCGCATTTTGGAAAAATTTACGGTACAGTACAGTACGGTACAGCAAAATTGAAGATTTATCGTGCCATACCGTTTACCGCAACATTGAAGATTTACCGTACCATACCGTTTACCGAAACATTGAAAATTTACCGTATCATACCGTTTACCACACAATGACAAATTCACCGCAGTTACCGTTTACCGGTAGACCGTACCGTTTCAACACTGGCCAGGGGTAGGGTTCAAACGGGATCCCGATCCCGGATCCCGTGAAATTCCGGGATTTACCAGTCCCGATCCCGAAATCCAAAAATAGCAATCCCGATCCCGATCCCGAAAATTTTCAAATCCCGATCCCGATCCCGAGAAATTCCCAAGTCCGGGATCCCGATCCCGGAAAAATTAGTGGAAATTATAAAACGTGAAATAATGACGTTTTTGCATGCAAAAAAGTGGATGCAAACCCCCAGTGTCAATTTTATGCCACTTTTCTGGCATCCAACAGTGTTTTGAGACCTTTATGAACAACTGTGAATGCCAGAAAAATGGCCAAAATCTCTATCCCTAGAACCCAATCCCGATCCCGGAAAAATGCCAATCCCAATCCCGATCCCGAAATCTCAAAAAACCAATCCCGATCCCGAAACCCCAATCCCGATCCCGAAATCTCAAAAAGTGAATCCCGATCCCGATCCCGAAAAGTCAATCCCGTTTGAACCCTAGCCAGGGGTATCTTGAATTTTGACCCTCCGAGTGGTTGTATAGCTAGATAGCAAATCGCTCCTCTGGAAAAATTTCTGGGGGGTTGGGGGGTTGTGGTGGTTCGATATATAGGTTTAATTCGGGGCATAGAAGGAAGAAAAGGGAGAAAAATCGCTAAAAGTAGGTGTAAAATGGCTCAAAATAGGTATACAAGAGCATATAGTACTAAATATAGCTGAAAATAAGCAAATAGGAACCAGAACCATGATTTTGGAAGTGAAAATCTATAAAAAGGTATGAAAAATAGTGATTTTGAGCAAAGATTGGGGTATAGTTTCGCAAAAATCGCTCCAGATAGGTAGATAGCTAGGCGATTTGGGGGGGGGGGGGGTTAGGGGGTAGTAGCCCAAATATTTGCCTCCGGGATAGATAGATAGCTGGGCGGATTGGGGGGGGGGGGTAACCCCCCCCCATTCGAGACCCCTGACACTGGCCGACGTGGCTCTTCACAACAAAACTCCCAAACCGCGTTTACCTTGACAATGAGCAGCACCATGGCCACGGCGCAGATGCTGAAGCCAATGGTGGGGAACAGCATCAACAGCCCGTAGAATATGCTGAGCGGGAACACCTCGAATGTGTTCATCCAGCCGCTGGAACGGGGCGTGAAATGGATAAAAAATCGAGATTTTTTAAATGTTGATATTGTCAAGAAGTTTGAAGACTCTTTTATAAAATAGTGAATCGAATTGTGAAGTGAAGTGAAGTCGATAGGGTCCAAACAGGATTGACTTTTCGGGATCGAGATTGGTTTTTCGAATTTTCGGGATCGGGATTGGGGTCACGGGATTGGCATTTTTTGGGATTTTGGACGGTGTTCTGGTATGGAGTTTTTTTCTAAATTGTCACAAAAGGTCTAACAACACACTGAGATGCCCGGTAAGCGGATTAAAATTAGAGTGTTTCCGTACACATCCCTCAGTGCAAAAAATCATTTGACAAATTTGGAAGAAAAATTTGGACAAGGGAAACGTTTTAGATCGGATTGGGTTTTAAAATGTTTGGAGATCAGTTGTTTTAAAATTTCGGGATCGGGATTGGGCTTTCGGAATCGGGATTGCAAAATCCCCGAATTTTTTTGGATCGGGATCCCGTTTGAACCCTGGCGGTCAATGCAGATGTTTTATTTTGATTGATTATGTTAACAATCCATGTTCAGCAAAATTAACAAGAAAAAGCTAACCATGTCCAAATTCCGAGCGCGAAGAGACAGGCGATGATTATTTGAAATAACATGCAGAAAAAGAACACCATGAACTGGAATGATGAGTCCAATCTGGAAACAGACACAGACTGTTGGCACAAAAACGGCGCAATGGTAAGAATGTGGAATTCTTAAAGAATACGGAAGAGTCCCGTATGTAATCTTGGAAAAATGCCAAAACGGCCATGGGGATATACCCGTTTGCACACATACATCCAGGGACGTATCCAGGATTTTTGAGCGGGGGGGGGGCTGCTTGTTTACGGAGGCCGGCGAGCGGGGGGGGGGGGGGCTCAGCCCCCCCCCCCCTAAAATTTTACGTACAGAGTGGCGGAATGGCGCCATGGCGCTGGCGCCAGTAGTAAACGCAACGCCATGGCGCCATTGGCGTTGGCGCCAGCGCCATGGAACGCTGTATATGTATGTAAATATACATACAAATACAGCAAACAGCACATAATTGTGTATATTTATAATGATTTCGGCCACAGGGAGCAAATCTGCCGATAATACATGATGTTTGTCGAAAAATGCGCGCTTGCGCGCAAAAATTTTTACACTGACGTTGAAAAAGTGGCATTTTCCGGCCACTTTCTGGTCTCACCCCGGGAGGGGGGGGGGCTGCAGCCCCCCCCGCCCCCCCCCCTCGATACGGCCCTGCATACATCACATACATGTGTCAACTGGTGTGTGGGCCACTATTAGCGACCATTTCCGGTTGCTTAATCGGATTCCGCGACCATTATCGGTGACGCGGACAGAAATCCTGCGTCCTTTACTTTGGTTCGTACAATATCCAATTTAGGGTTCAAACGATATGACTTTTCGATATCGATATTCGATATTTTTTCAAAATTTTCGATATCGATATTCGATATTTTTTTCTGAAACTCGATTTTCGATATCGATACGATATGGAACCTCGATATCGATATTCGATATTGAAAAATGGTCGATATTCGATATTTCGATATTTTCGATATTCGATATTGCGATATGCTTTTGGTATAGCAAGGCATATTTCAAGTGGCATATTGTATTTTCATGTTGTTGCACACATGTTTAATCATCTCTTTACTGAAATGTGAATGTAACAAGTGATTTTAACAAGCTTTACATCACTCAATGGTAGAAAATATAAGAAAAACATGATGAATCAAAGTGTATCAGACAAATAACAATTGGTAGATATTACAGTTCATCCTTATAACCTAATTGCTTAAGGGCATGTTGCAAAAAATGTATATCAGCGTTTTCTGGCTTCAAATTTAGCACTCCAACAACAATGACATTATAAATACTGTACTTTTACTCATCAAATACAATACTAAAAGCACATCAGATCAACCATAAACATCTCAAAATGAAAATGAAAAGTACGTTTGGGGGCACAATACAGGTTCGATATATCGAAAAAATGGTCGATATTCGATATTTTTTCAAAATTTTCGATATCGATATTCGATATTCAATATTTTTTCAAAATTTTCGATATCGATATTCGATATTAAAAAATGGTCGATATCCGATATTCGATACGATATATCGTTTGAACCCTAATCCAATTGTATCAAACCATATCCAATATAACCTTGGAGTAGTGCCAAGAATGGGCCCACACACGCTGGTTAACATAGAGACCAAATGTCAACTGGTGCCGATCCCGATTCAAAGCTTGCTGACGAGTGGACGAACGACGTTCAAACGCAATCTTTGACTTAGGAACGGAACCAATTGACAATTCAGTTCGCATTTGCCATTTTACTTCGCACTTCTCAATTTGCGGAATTGGCACCAGATCCCAGATCCACCGAATTTCTCCAATCTAACATGACAAAAAAACGACTTCACACACCACAAACACAGTAAAAAACCATCTACCCCCCGAGCTCACTTGAACGCCTTGTACAGGGGCCTGTACCAAAACAAGAAGCTGCAAGGTACGAATATGACCGCCATGACGATGCTCACCAAGAAGGGGCCGAAGCCGCCCGTGGCGCCGCCGCTGAACCAGTGCGCCAGCTGGCCGATTATGTTCGTGAGCAGTGCCAGCGCGTAGGCTGGGAATTGGGGGAGGGGGGTGTTATTTGGGGGGTAATTGGTGCATTGCTGGTGTTGAGATACTTTTACTTTTTGAGGTACTTTTTTTCGGATTACAGAATGAATTTGAGGCGACGTTTCAATTTCGCGATGAAATTTTAGCGGGCATCCGTAACTTTACTTGTGATTCGATGGGGCATCGGAATTTTTTTACAAAGTCAATGGATGAAAAAAAGTAATTTTATAATCTCGTTTAAAAAACAACAACGTTGCTTGCGTTCTTTTAAGATGTCTTCCTGTAATATGTAAAAACTCCCTTTCAAAAACTTGTGACTTTAAAAACCCCTCACTAATCGTGACTAGGGTTGGCCGATGTTTTTTTTTAAACGTTTTTTTTTTAAAAACAACGTTTTTTTTAAAAAAAAACATGACGTCCGAAATGTTTTTTTTAAAAAAAAACATCGGCCAAAATTTTTAGTACTAAGCACTAGGTATTTTGCAAAATTTTTGCGCGCTACAAATTGACATTGGTGGTTGTTTTCATTGGTTTTAGCAGTATAACAGAGGTCTTTGGCCTACCAGACCACTAGGTAATGTACCACTCGTTCCTTGGCACGGTGCCAAGTAAACAACGGGTGCCAATGACGTCATTTATTTTTCCGGCAAATGTCCGGATCGGAAACTTATGTCCCGGTGACGTCATTGGCACGCGCCCAAAAAATAGTTGGTCTTGTGCCAACACTATTGGGCGAGTGCCAATACTAAATTGGCATCTGTCCAATAGTGTTGGCACAAGACCAACATTGGCACTCGTCCAAGTTGGCACATGTCCAATATTGGCACACGTCCAGCGTTGGCACTCGTCCAACATTGGCACATGTCCAGCGTTGGCACTCATCCATTTTGACACCACTCCAACTAGCTAATATCTGGACATGTGCCAAATTGGGGCGGTGCCAAAGCTGGACATGTGCCAAACTACATACCACTCATATTGATTGGCACAAGTCCAACGTTGGCACATGTCCAGCTTTGGCACCACCCCAATTTGGCACAGGTCCAGATATTAGCTAGTTGGAGAGGTGCCAAAAGTGAATTGTGCGAATGTTGGACGCATGCCAAGTCAATAGAAGTGGGCAAATAAATGTGTGCGAACCGAGTTGGAGATTACCTAATGGTGTGGTAGGCTAAAGGGTTCGAATGAA
This sequence comes from Sphaerolaimus hirsutus, assembly GCA_964036195.1. NCBI lineage: Eukaryota > Metazoa > Nematoda > Chromadorea > Monhysterida > Sphaerolaimidae > Sphaerolaimus > Sphaerolaimus hirsutus. Next base: position 19,874,279 of record OZ038458.1, read on the forward strand.
TAAAAGTATAAATTTTCACTGCAGATCCTTATTTCAAATCCGAGAAAAAACTTGGATGGATGCCAGATTGAAAGTGGATGTATATGATGATGTTCTACAGCCTGTGATAAACTACATTATTCTAATGTATACATATGTTGAGTGATATAACTTGATTCATATTTGACTTCCTACATACGACAATGAAAAAGAAAATAATGTGGAAATATCTTGGCATTTACCCCCCCCCGAACATATCTGCACAAAAATTGTCGCAATTCGGAATAAAATGTACGACTTTGGCGGCGGCGGATTTGCACGTGTTTCTGGACAATTTACAGCGGTGGATTTGCTACACATTGCAAAGTTGAGTGGAGAAAAGCGCGACATCTTGAATGTGTTCCTTTCTTATATACAAAGGATTCTTGAAAAATGAATCACATAAATTTACAACGAGTGAGGCACTTTAGTGTACCGCTTTTGGTTCCAGAGCACACATGTTTTGGAACACATTTAAAGTTGTCGAAGTGTAGTTTGACGGGGCGACTTGGAATGTGTACATAGCAGATGTCAACAATCAAATCCTTTGTAAATGGCGACAGTGCGCATTGCGTTTTAGTGACTATAGTTTTTTTGAATGCAACATTGCAAAAAGTTTTACGGCCAAAGGTCTAGTAATGTTTTTAGCGGGGCGGGCGATCAAATAAAATTTAAGTTGCTCAGCGCAGGGCTTTTGACACTACAATGATGAAAATTGTAAAAAGTTTATTAAAATGGCTTTAAAATAAAATCTCAAAATAAATAATTTGATAAATAAATAAATATTGATAAAACATGAGGTAAAACTTAGGTTTCAAACGGGATTCGTTTTCATATCCTATGAAATTGTGGGATTAACAGTCCCGATACCAGCCCCTGGGAATTTTCAGATCCCTGACCGGGATCCGGAGAAATTTTCAATTGCCAGATTCAACCCCCAGAAAAATTAGCGGAAATACTATCCCACATTGGGATATAGTAAATATTATGGGGAAATTAGAAATGTCAATCTCGCTTGAAGCCCACGTAAAACTAGGAAAATCAGGCCGGCGACACTCAATAAGTGAATTTTCACGCAAAATAAATAAATAAAACAAATAAAATATATTAATTTAAAGTATAAACTGTCAAATGATTGGGAAAAAAGCGTAAAATCGCACATAAATGTTTCACCCGCTTTAAATGTTTTTCTCGATAAAAATTTTATCTACAGTTTATACGAGTTGACGTTTGACAGTTTATACTACCGATTGGAAAAGTATGAAATGTCTGAGCAAGAACTTCGCATATAAATATTTTTAGTAAAATTTTGCTATCGAGACTACTATAATATAAAAGTCCACATTAAATGCAACATGTTTTAAATTGCAACATTTATGATCTTTTGGCAAGTATTTTCAATCGCCAGTGCCATGTGGTGGGTCATTTTGTCGAAGTAGATTTTGGAGAAAAGATTTTTTTTTATCTTCAAAGTACGTAAATTTACTTTGTTCAGAGGCAAGGTGCCACACTGAAATTCCAAGAAAGTGCAAAATTTATATGGAAAAAGTAAGAAAGCCTGGCTTTTAAAGGGCGGATCTTTTGCTCAGACAAGTCATCTCTCTGTTTTCATACACTGTGGGCTGATAAGCATCGCCCTGCGGTCCTTCCGGCGTGTCCGTAACAAAGTTTGAAGCGTCATAAAAATCTGTTGTGGCCGTGCTGGTAAAGGTATTGTTGGCCCATGTTCCACTGCATCCGGGCCGGTCGTTGTCAATTGTCGATGTGTGGCACCTTGCCAAATCTCCAAATAATCTTGTGTCGATACGCGGTTGATTTCCTCCGGCCATCTGCGTAGAATGACATTTTATAGATGTTTCATTTTTTAACTTTTCAAAGTTGTTTATGTAGGCATTTAGAGTTCATTCTACCTAACTGTCAACTGCTTTCAGTCAACTCACACTTTAAGTTGTACATTATATACAACATTTTCGCACTTCGCTATATTTTGACGTTTATGGTAAAATTTTTTTATGGATGGGGTCACATTCCCTCGAAAAGGTGTCTTACATAAATTCCACAGGAATACCTTCAATGTTTTAACCATGAAAAATAAATTTCGTTGGAATATTTCAAGGAAATATGGTAAATTAAAAATTATTCGCAAAAATTTCTTGTTTTTGAGATTTGTCAGACAACAACTGCATATGTTCCGGTAAAAGCTAGATAAACATACCATCACCCTTGGCGTATGCATTGAACTGATATTGGAGGTTCTACTGGATGGATCAAATGCGACGTTGTGACGTTCTGATGCGGACGTGAGGCTGGATTCTTGCCTGGAAGGTTTAAATTTTGCAATATGTTTATTTTACATCTTGAATTTTGACTCTCCGGGGATTGGATAGATAGCAAATCACACCTCCGGAGGGATAGATAGTTGGGGGGGGGGGGGGGTTCTCTGGGGGGTTGGGTGGTGGGGGGTGGTTGTTACATTTTGAAATGTGTTTTTTCGGCGCATGGAAGGAAGAAAACAGAGAAAAAATTGCTAAATGTAGGTGTAAAATGGTTGGGTAGTTTTTGCGAGGTTTTAGGGGTAAGTAGACGGTTGAGCGGTATGGGGGGTTTGGGGGGTAGTACACTCAAAAATTTGTCTTCGGGATTGATAGATAGTCGTGGGATCTCCAGGATAAGTAGATAGCTGAGTGGTATGGTGGGGATTTAGGGGGTAGTACCCCTAAAATGTAGTCTTCGGGATTGATAGGTAGATAGTCGAGTGATTTCCGGGATAAGTAGATAGCTGAGCGATATGGGGGGGGGGGGGGTTTAGGGGGTAGACACTTTAAAATTTTGTCTTTGGGATCGATAGGTAGATGGATAACTGCGTCATCTCTAGGACAGGTAGAAAGCGGGGGGGTTTTGTACAACCCCCCCCCCCCCCCCTCCCCCTATTATTCGAGATCTCCGATGACTACAAAGATAAAATTAAGACCAACTTACAGTGCGACTCTTTCAGGATCATTTGCAACATGCTGGCGGTCTTGTTTCCGAATGCAATATGTAAAAAACAGTGCAATTGTCATTATGAGGGTTAGGCAGCCAAAAACAGCGATAAAGCTGAGCATGAGTAATTCCGTCTGCAAGAGGCATAAATTTATTTCTACTAGATTTAAGGTGCATATAAAGTTGTAAGTATTTACATGAATATTTGCCGCAATTTTTTCCAGCTTTTTATCAAATTCAAAGGTAGCTGTGCCTGCATTTTTTTCCAAAACGGCAACAATTGTTTTCTCTATTAATTTTTGCACATCATTCTCATTTAAAAAGGATTTCAACGGTTCCGCCACAGTTTTGTGAGTAGATGTATGCTGTATTTTGGCCATTGTTGTTGTGGTTGGCTGTGTGGTACTTTGTGTGCTGGGGGCAGTCCTAAGTCATGTAAAGTGTAAAGTGTCAAATGTAAGGTGTAAGGTAAACTGTAAAATGTCATGTAAAGTGTAGTAATAAAATCATTTTTGTTTTGATTGTCATTTTAATTTACATTTGATTTTACATGTGACATTTGACTTTACATTTTACAGGATTTGGGCCTGACACCTGGTAAATGTGGATGGTGTCACAATTTTGGTGATACTTTTTTCCTTCTGCTCCTCAATGAAGTGTGTCAACATTCTGGACATATCATTAAAATTGCCATTAACAACTTTGCCCCAGTTGTCTGTTTTTGCACATGTCAGCTGAAATTCAAATGTGGTAGTAGGAGTAGAATATGTAGCACATTTATAACTTATACTTGACAAACCTGCACATTAGCCAAGCTTTCATTGATAGAAAAAAATTTTTGCTCAACTTTTTTCATAATTGATTCCAACGAAATCTGCATAAATTTGTACAAAATGATGTATTTATTGAGGAAAAAAGTATGATAATTGTTTTTACATGCTGTGTGGTCAAATTGGCCTCGATGCTTTTGTCATGCTGAATCAATGAGGATATCACAGCTTGTTTTTGCCCTTCCATTTTGTTTTCCAGCTGACTGAATGACTCATGTAGGATGGTTTGACACTTTCCAAAGGAATCCACATTTTTCTATGAAATTTGTAGTATTATAAAATGATAAAATACATTGGAAATATATATTAGCATACCCACCACTATTGATGCTTCCATTCTGTCCATGCCACTGGTCACATTATGCATTTGCAAAATTTGTGAAGCATAAGTTATAATTTGTGCTATACTCTCACCCAATTTGCTGATTTTATTCAAAGTCTGCTCAAAATTCTCTTTCAGCTGAATCAGGATTGTGCTTGTGTCACATGTGCTATTTTTTTCAAAAATGGTCTGGAGCTTGTTCAAGGTGTGCTCATGATTTAGCTTGAGCACATTCAGCACATTGTTTGTGTCACATGCACTGGTTTTTTCAAGAATTTCCTGCTTATCTGACCAAACATTTGCAACTTTTTGTGACACATCTGAAATTTTTGTCAAGGTGGAGGAAGCCTGGGCTCTAATTTGATTGTCTATTTTTTGTTGGGATTCCATGACAATGACTTTAAACATCTCTTTCAACTCCACACAATTTTTTTCACACATTGCCACCTGCGTTGTCAACAATCGGCCAAAATACACACTTAATCGCAGGAAAAAAATAACAAAAACGAAAGCTGAAAATTGACTAAACCGATTTTTTAATGGTTACCGTGTCTGTGGGGCCTGTACGATAGGACTCGATGCGATACTTTGGCGTTGTCGCCCTGTTCCTTCCAGCTGTGGTTGGGCCCTGCGGCGGCGCGGCTGTGGCACTTTGTGGTGTGGAAAGCAGGTGGGCATTTTGTGGCGAATTTGACGTTTGACACTCTATGGCGGTGTTTGGGCCAACTCTGCGGGGGGAGGAGGGGTTTTTTGGGGTGGGGGATGACTTTAGAGCTTGTGAAATGGTCCACTAGTGGAAGAATCGTACTTGGTGAATTTTTCCCCGGAAAAATCGGGGGGAAGCCGTAAGACACATTTTACTCATTCATTTGACACATTTTGTGTACCTTCCAATGGAGACTGTCCTTTTGTTTATTAGGTGCCCCCCCCCCCCAAAATATAAAATGAATTCTGACATATCATAGATTTCGTATTTATCTGGTCAATCTCTTATTAGGAAAAATGTGGCCAGGATTTACAACATAAAAAAAATATGCAAAAATACATACCTCATTTTAAAAGCTTTTTCCATTTCACAAAATTGCACAGGTAGTGAAATTTTAGAGGCCAAGTTCCATTCATATTTTATTTTTTCCTAAAAAACGGATGTATTTTGAATTAGATTTTTAATGTGAAATTTTGGAGGAAAAACAGACAATGCGGAAGCTCCCGGTATTCAAGTCACTCGGTTTGCACAAAATCGTTCCGGAGACATTGTATGGGCAGGTGCAATAGTTGCAAATACTCTGCAACGAGCCAAATCCGCACGCTGTCAATGTTTAAAAAATGTTTCAAAATTATTTTTGGAGGTTTGCCAAAATTTCAACCAACCAAAAAAAGCACAAAGTCCAATAATGGCCAATAATAGTTTCATTTCCGGCCCTATAAATAAACTAGATAATTGTTGTTAATTAGATATCCGAAAATTATAGTAGTTATTTGTAAGTGGGTAGGCGGACAGACGTTTTTTTATTTTGATATTTTACACTTGGGAAACAGACAAAATTGTTTTGGATACTTTAGGTATGATAAGAAAATGTTTTGTTTTGCCTCCGCATAGGCTGTTCTTTAGCAAATTTTTTGCCTAGGTATTTATGTGGTATGTATTTTTGCATTTAAGTTGTCTAGGATGTTTTGGGTGTGATGGGGGTCGTAATAAGTAGAAAGTACGATTTAGAATCAGGAAATATTCCGCTCCGACCACATATCAATTTGCACGTTGCACAATATAGATTTGATCGGTATAATGTTCCAAATTATATTCTCTATGTTCCACGCCGGAATGTGTTGGACAGAGGTGAAAATTTACGACATACGAGTGTTTCCTCCGGAAAAATGTGCTACCCCCCCCCCCCCCTTACCCCTCGCACCCCCTTTTCCAAGCTTTGGGAGTCCAAGAAGGTTCTGACGAAATGAAAATATTCCTCGTATGTAAATACTACTTTAAAAAACCATTTATGGTGTGGTTTACTCATATAGCATTGTAATGAGATAAAACATCTTCCACAGAACCGAGTGAAACACAACGCTCAAAATGAGTGCAAACAGAATGTATATGGAAATATTTACTACTTGTTCACAGAAAACTCTGGCACCATAAAAACACTGTATGTTCCCACGTTTCATCCCCGACTCCAAATGTTTTTGTGAACCCCCCCCCCCTCAGACCCCCCATTCATATTTCACGATAGACAAATACTCTGGTCACTTTACATCCTGCACATGTGGTTCTCACTGGAAGCGTGCCAACTATTTTTTTTACATGTGCTCCTTTATAGAACGTTGAAATGTTCATCTCTGTTGTAGCGTTGTGTGTTAAGTTAATCACAACAACGAAGGTTTCACATTGTACACAAAAATACATGATTTATAATTGTTGGCATGCTTCCAACTTTGGGCATAAATGAGTGTGAGGGCAGTGTATCATATACGTCGGGTGTGTGCCTATCGTATTTCTTCTAATAGAAGAGCGTCATTCGATGTTTTAATCAGATTATTTTTACCTGTTGTTTTATTGAAAATTCATATTATTTTGGTGACTAGAAAATATGTTAAAGGCATTGGAACTGTGTCATTCTATTAGAAGAAATACATTATATGCCCATGTCTCACATCCAAAACGTGTGTGGTAGCGTATACAAATGCTGTTTTCCACCTACACAGTGGGTTTACCACACATTTGGCAAGTTGTCAAGGTGGCAGGCAGGAGGCTGAGAAAAACAAAGGCGAAGCGGTATGTAATTTTTTAATTTTTTTATTTTTTATTGTTCAAGTATACATAATATTGACAGAAAAAGTAGTACATAAGGTGTTATTTACCCCCCCAGGCGCACAAAGGTGCGTTCACGCTCATTGTCAGCTGGCCCAAGTCGAACACCGACTGCGGCGCCAGCACCAACTGTGGGTGGGAACTTTCCAGTGGGAAACAAACTGTTGTGCTTGCTGCTACTGCTGCAGCTTTTGGACCTGTTGAATTTGGTCTGCCAGGTGGCATTCGTCCGTCAGAGGTATCCAAACAGTCAGGTTTGTAGAATATACTAGCTAATTGTGCACATGTCATAGTTCATTGAAAAATCATTGTATAGGGCGGCCCGCGCTCGTTGCATCGACAATTGTCAAGCAGCTGGTCGACACTAGCCGTTGTCGACTCAAATCACACAGACGACACAGGCACGCAGAAGGGGCCGCAGAGCTCGTAAGTGTGGAGGTGTCTGCAAAAGGTGGTCGTGGCTGTGGCCGTGCTCGTGGACAGGCACCACAACATCCCCCCATAGACTGTGACAGGTGTGCACCACTCATAAACTCAAATGTTTTTAAGGTAGACATTTCAAGTATTTAACATGTTGCAGCACTGCTGTGACACCACCGTATCGACAACAATCTGAGGAGTCAGTACAGCCCCCCCTGGAAGCTCTACAGATCCATGTCCAATCAATCGGCACATGCGGGAACGGTGTTGCATCCAAGAATCGGCGGGGAAAAGGAATTGTTGGACCCGGGCGAAGGTGTGCTATTTACATGTTCATGTATTCATTGTCATCAATATTGATATTATATGCTCAACTTTACTCAAATGTTACATCCCCATTCACTCAGGCATAGTGAAAGTGTCGGCTTGGATTCCATCGCAAAGCGGCCGTGTGGATCAGGATCTAGCGCCGTCCTCGGCTGTAGTTGCTGCAGCGGGTGCAAGTGTGCCTGGGGTACGACATCTGCGGGTGAAAATCGTGCAGCCACTCAATCGGATACCCAATCAAACAATTGCGACAACTGTGAGCATTTTGGCAAACCAGAGCGGCGGAGGTGCAGAAGCAAACTCGAGGGAGACGCAGGGCCAAGCTACAGAAAGCAACCCAGAAGAGAATCAGCAGCCGCAATCAAGTGGTATGGTGAGGACAAAATGGACCAATCGGAGGAACGCACAAGCGACCAGCTACCCGCACAATGTGAGACAAAGGGTGGAAGGTCAGGCCACAGCCCCAATACCTCCTCAACATGGTCTGAATCAGGGAGTTTCGGCAACACTAGCCACAGTGGTGACAACAACAGCCCGCACAGCTCCACGCCCTCGAAAACGGAGGAGGTCGGAGGTGCCAGAAGGCGCCGTAGAAGAGCCGCTGGACGCGGTCAGAATGATGCAAGAGACACACTTGGAGCAGGTCTGCATTTGAATGATCATTTCCAACTTTGCAATGTAATGTAATGACGATGAATGTCATTGCAACCTTATATATAAAAAACATTCTAGGTGCAGTCAATGGTGGACAACCCAGCATCCGCAAGTCTGGTGCAACAGGTGGTGAATCAAGTGAAACCATCAAGCAACGTGGGCAATGTGAGTACATATTGTAAAGTTATTATTTAGTATTGTCATATTTAAGCATTCATATGTAACTAGTTGACAACGTTTTCAGCGTGCGAGCCCTACACAGGAGGGCCTACAACAACCATCCCCAGTGCACACGACTATGTCAGAAGCGACCACAGAGCCTGCGATGGAAGTGAGGGCCATAGCAGGACCACAGATGACTCGTCGGCAGCAGTTGGAACAGCTGAAGGACTACATCAGACGGGAGGAGGAGTTGTTGGACCAGGAACCAAATACATCGACAGGAGCCCTTCAATTGCCCTTACCAGCAAGTGCATCTCCAAGTGCGCATGTGGACAAGGGGGTGCAGAAATTGTCAAACATGCGGATGATTGTTGTAGATTCTCCAAAGGTCACCACACAAGGGGACGCAGCCCTGGAGAAGGAACAAGAGGAGGAGGAGGAGGCGGAGGAGTCGATCACCAGGAGCGTACCACTGAAGCGCACACCGACACTGAGGCAGCTACTGGCACCAAAACCACTACAGCGACATGTCAAAAGGATTCAAGGTACAAGTGTGTTTCCACCACGTCGAAAACTATTCTCTCCACAAATGTCTCGGAAAGGCTGCATTTGTACAGCAACATCTTCGACAGAGAGGGATCAACAACCGTTGAGGAACGACGGGGCCAGCAGCAGAAGCAGTTGCAGCACCACGAGTGTGGAGAGCAATGCAGACTACCAGAGTGCAAGTGGATGCAGACAGTCGGAAAAGGACACATGTCAGACAGAGAAGTTACGCACCAGCAACAGCCCAAGCACAGCATCCATGTCGGATGTGAGACAACAGGCATGTCAACACGACTCAGCTTTGGAGAATGCTGTTGTGGCACAGGTGGAGAGGAGCAGTTGCAAGTTGCCAGAGAAAGGCTACACATGCTACTTGATAAGTTCAAAGAAGGAACAAATGTCAAATCCAGATCAGCAGAACCTGGCCCCAGATGGCGAAAGTTTGCCACTGGAATTGAAAAAAATACGGGAACTACTGCACATAGACGAGACGATGAATCTGCCATTGTGCCCGCGCCTACGACAGATTGCACGGCACCATCTAGGCCTACCACCACTTCAGCAACTGGCAGACATGGTCGAAGCGCAGAATCAGAGATGTCACGTCATTCTGAACAGTCAGGAACCAGAGTTGGAAAAGGAGAAGGCTCAAGTGATGTCCCAACTGGATGCCATGACACTGGCGAACATCAAAGTAGCAGAAGCGGATGTAACACCGAACACATGTCCAGGGGGCAGGCCAGAAGATTTGATGCAGGACACAGAGGAGGGCATATTGTGGGACCTCCTCCAGCTGAATCCACTGAACGACGAGTTACCACTGCTAACAAAGGAGCTTCGTCAGGTGAATTTTATTATTTATACTCTGTAATATGTATTATAATTGACAGAACATCTCAACATTTCATCCACACAGGTGGCGCACATGAAAATGCTACATCGTCGGATGTAGTAGTGCAGGGCACCAGTGGCGCAGAGAGCAGGAGGCAGTCATTTCTGAGATGGGTGAAGGAGCGTGGCAGATTGATGAAGTTGCCCCCAGAGCTGTTGATACAATGCATGATGGATGCTGCAAAGGATGAACTCGATCCCGAGTTCACCATCAGTCCAAGCAAACTGAGACAATTGATGCGCACGCAGGAGGAAATGGAGTGTGCTGCGGGCATGATTGAGAGAGCGAATGAAAAGCATACATGCGAGGGGGCGCAAGAGGCCAAATGCGTGGCCCTCGACTTGAGCACAAAAAATCGACACGACAGTAGCAGAGCAGAGTCGGCCGAACAAATGTATGAGTCAATTACCCCTCCGCCAATAATGACTGCAACACTTGTCAAGGCGGCGGATTGCAGCAATGTGGGCCGCGTTGCCAGCACAAAGCAGGTGTCAATTCCACAAGTGTGGAGGTAAAAACAATTGTGGATGTGAAGGCACAAAAGGTGATGTAAACATTAAACTTAAATTTTTCACTTCTCAATTTTTTCACCTTTACACTTGCGGAATTGACTTCAGGTCATGGCTGGCACCTCCAAAAAACCACCTACTGAGCAGAAGAAAAAGGAAAATGTCGAAAAGAACACTCAGCAGCCACGTTACACGCCACAAGACCAATATGAAATTCGTAGAGCTCAAGTTGCTCGTGATGTGGCGATTCAGCGGGCAGATCGGGCGGCTTTTGAGATGGTGCTGGCTGCAGACAATGCCATGATACAGGCAACTGTGGCATGCCTGCGTCACCAGACGATGTTCAAGCTGAATGAGGTACTCCGTGGTGTGCTGAACATACAGGCAATGTTTGAGGACCAGCTGATGGACCTCCCACAGTTTGGCTGGAGCCTAATGTGGGAAATGCCCGGAATACCTCCATCTGGCGTTGGCGGCATGGTGCGGGAGCGAATCCCACACGAGTACAGCATAAATGTGGTTGGGGACTTGATGGCCACCCACTTGAATCTGGGATTACCTGTAAGATTGCAACGTATGATCTCGTCGAGAACAAACAGGGTTGATTTCAACAGTCCAATCTGCATGATTTTGCGAAGAAATCGCGACTTGAACGGCGCTGAACTGCCAACAAATAGCTTTTTGACCAGAGACTGTCCACCATGGGCTCCAGCAATGACAGCACCAGTGAAGGAAATGTGCCACAACATCTATGTGTCTGTACAGAGGGGCTTTGGCTCTCCGCCAAATCCAATTTGCCAGCTGCCATATGCCTGTTGGTCGCCGGGCATGCAGAAAATCAATGTACAAGGATATGTTGGTTTTCATTAGTGTCTATACCTTTTTTGACTTGCTATTTTTGACAATAATTCCCCCCCCCCCCACATTACTAAGATTCCACGCGCCACACCTACGATCGACCTGCAGAGGCACTTGAACAATTTGCTACTGGTAGGGTGTCAAGTTTCTTTTTCTGGCTTTCATTTTCCATTTCCAACTTTCCATTTCCAACTTCCATAAAAAACACTCTACCTGTAGCACAGCCACAATATAAAACCACATGTGCAGATGCGGCCCCCAGCCATAGAATGTGCCACCAAAGCCGCCGGTGTCAGGGCCAGCAGTTGTGTCGACGGCAACACTGTGGCAATGCCAAGCAGAAAACAAGTGCAAGAGATGATTGTAGAAAAAGTGGCATTGTGGAGGAAGCTTGAAAGGTCAATGGCACAATCTTTCATTGTCGTTCCAAATCCCCACCAAGTACCTAGGAGTCCCCTGAGAACAACGTTTCCACGCGGCCCCAGATCTGGCGTGCCAAACATGTCTGGCTTTGTTGAGCATCTACCAGGGTCCCAAGAGGCACGCGAAACCAATGGATTTGAATTTTGGCAAAACTGCAGGTATATTTACTTGTTCTATATCACTGTTACAATTGGTTTGATATGTACAATAAAATACATTCACACAGGTTCTGTAACACTGTTGGGGCAACACACCACATGTATTTGCGCTGTGCACATTGCGAATGTGAGGGCCTGGTCTCTGTGATGCCTGATGCTTGCATGTCAAGCTGCAAACCCATGTAAAAAGCAGCAGCTGCAGCAGCAGCAATCCATTGAATATGAGCTTATGTGTACAGATTTTGTGTATTGATACAAATTGAAATGCATTACATGTGCTATGTGTATGTGTTTAGACATGTAGTTGCAATTTTGTATTCATTCAAGTTCACCCAATTCGGGCTATTTACAATATTACATGGGGGTTTGAAGCTCCCCATGTTCACTTGATACAGGGTGCACATTTTATTTTTACATTTTTCAAAAAATTTCTTCCTGTTGTACATTGACACAGGCACACATACACATACATCCCTCTAATGTACAGACTACTTTGTTTTTTCTACTCATTTTTTTCTAGGTCATCTTGTATTGCTGCCTATGGTCAATGTATGTTTCACTTCCAATGCTGCTTTATGGTGCATATATGCCAAGTATTTTATTTATGCATTTTTTCTATAGCAATTACTCAAAAACAAAAAATGTGAAAAAAAACATTGCCGTCACATTGTTCTTACATACTACATCTTACAGCCATCGCAATATTTTGTAGAACAAGTGGTGCTTTTGCAAATAAAAAAAATATATGGCTGTGATATGTTGTACAGTCAGTTACATTTAATTGTTTTGTGCATTGAATGGTTTAATGTGCCTTGTGTTTTTTTGCTACCTTTTCATTTTTCATGTGCTATATTCATTCATTCATTCAGCTTTACTCTAAAAAAGAAAAAAAATGTGAAAAAAAATATTGCCACTGTGTTTATACATACAACACTTTACAGTCATCCCTAAAACAACATTGAAAATGTAAAGGCCGTGGAAAAATGTGCTGCCTATATATGACTTTCACAAACATAGACTGTAAAGTGTGGTATGTATAAACACAGCGGTAAAAAAAGAAAGAAATTGTTATTCATTCATAATGCAAGAAAACCAAAAAAATCACTAAAAATCACTAGGCATGCACCTGCTGCGTATGAATGGTGTTCGTGGGGTCTGAAATGTAAAGTACACATAGGAAAGCAATAAAATAAAAAATGGCAATAGACATACCAATTCTTAAGAACGCATCATTCACAAGCAATGTGTACAATATCGTTCCACCGCGAGGAATTGGTCGCGCAAAGGTCAAATTTAGGAATGCGTCGCCAGTGTTCAAAGCCTCCCAACTATTGCTAAAAACAAAAAAGTTGAAATTTTGTAGTGGAACCAGTAAAAAGGTGAGGCACATTGTGGCACATACCTTGTAACCTTGTCATTGCATAGGCTTATGCATACAAAGAAATGACATGATGTAAACTTTATCATTGTCAACTCATTTTGAATTGAACTCCACGACTCTAAGAGGCTGTAACATTCGCGGAAAATATCTGAACTCTTGTCTGCATTCCATTGAAAGCGGAGTGGACGATTTGGGTACAGTCGCGATCCTATTTGCACAGAAAGATCGGACATGTAGAAGGGCGAATAGTTGTGTCGGGGCTCATTTGTCGCTTGTGGGTTGGCAGCATCGTTTTTAGTCATGCTGGGGGCAATCCCAAGCACTGCCAAGTGTAAAGTAGAGTGTCAAATGTAAAGTGTCAATTAAAACAAAAAATTATTACTTAACTTTACATGACAATAGCACTTTATATTTGACATTTCATTTGACATTTTACTTTACACTTTACAGGGTTTGGGACTGTCACCAGATTATAATCCCACGTGGGAGGCGCCCCACTTGCGTCCCTAGTGCTATTGGCGGCGCAGCCCTCGCACCCTCGACCAAATTCATTTGTCCCACGTTATACTGGCGAAATGAGTGGTAGATGCCATGTGTTTTGACGCGATCCGCCAGTGCAATAGACAGCGATGTCACCTAATTGTTTTATTGTCAACGTGTTCATGACGATAGATGAGCAAGCATATTTTAAAATATATACTCACAGGGTGGATTTTGCGCACAGACAGCTCGATATTGTCAAATTGTATTTTCAATTTGCCAATATATTCTCTTGGCAGTCTGAACGATTCAAACATTAGACTGTCTGGTACTCGCCTAAGTACAATGGTTAACTGCATACCTGCATGCCAAGGCTTCGCCTGGAGGGGGGGGGGGGGGGACATAGTTTCACAAGTGGAGTAGTATAAAATTATTATTATTATTGACAAGCAAAGGGTGAAAGCTCATTTCACATTCTACATGTCAAAATGATATTTATATGCCCCATTTGTGGAACTGTCACCTGCTCTCCAAAGTCCAAAGCTAGTCGACCATAAAATTCTTGACTTCGAAAAACTGGTGCAGATCTTTTTTTAAAATATTCTGTTGCATCCGTGGCAATCAGTTCAGCTTCAGAGTCTTTCATTTCAACCCAGCTGAAAAACAATAAAATAGTATACTAATAAAGATATACATTTAGAAGGATACATGTTGATTTTCATACCCGCTAGCTTCTAATTGGGTTCTTCTGTAGGCGCCACTTGTTTGTAGTATTTTCTTTATGTAGGCTTTTTTTCCATAATTTGATTCTCGACTCAAAAGTAGAGAATTGTGAAATATCTCAATGCCATCCCAGATACTTTCGAGGGGATTTGGAACAAATGCTACAGCATCCTTTAATACAACGGGCTCCTTAGAAAAGATGTTGTTTGCCTCATAGGCTTCCTTTATTTCATGTCCATCTTTTGTCTGAATGCGCATCATCAGGTGTAGATGCAACGATGAAAAATCTAGCAGACCAGTGCTAGAGGCCACCGTTGTGAACACATCTGCGACAATAAACGGCTGGACGTTGCACACATGTAGAGAAAAGTCAATGTAATTTTTACTATGCACTCACATGGAGACATTTCATTCCCATCACTTATTAAAAGTAGTTGTTCACGCTCGCAATGACTAACGTATGCTTGTGTCGGTGGAAGCGCATCTAAAAACAAGACATGTTGAGAATTTACATGTGTGAATACATGTATTTACCTACCGGGGCGAAACTCTGGTGGACATGGTAACAGATGTGAACCACTATCTAATAGTTTTTTTCTCGGGCTCAAAATTCGTGCAGGGTGATTTGAAGCCATTATTTGTGATGTATGTTGTTGTGGTTATACTTTTGCCACACGATGATTAATTCTTCTTCTTCTATTTGACTGTGTGTATATGCGAGAAAAGATACAAGCATTTGGTATACTTCATGACAATTAAAAAAATATGGCATGGGCATATTGCGACATATGAGACAAACAGACAGACAGACAGACAGACGACATGTCTAGAACGATGCAAAACTGTATAATTTTATTAAATCAACATGTGAAATGTGGAAAAATGTGATCACTAATCATAAGATTGTACTATAGCCATTCTGAAGAAACTGTTATTCCCGCTGCATTATTTGATGCGTTGGCATTATTATTATTATTAATATTCTTTGGTGGGCGTACCAACTGGACGCTTTCACCTTTATGTGCCTTTTTCTTTGTGGCACGCTCTGGTTGTTGTGCTTGTTGTTGTTGTGCTTGTTGTACTGGTGGTTTTTGTGAATGTAGACTACTCTCAGGTGCAGCCGGTTCTCCAGTGGTGTGAGAGAATAAATCTTGTTGTTGTTGTAAATTCACATCCGATCTATCCTGCGCATCTGGCGTAACAAGTTTTTGAGAAGATAGTTCAGACACCATTGCAGATGTCCATTTGTCGCGATTGGTGGCCTCTAAATCGCCAGTGTTTTGATCAAACTGTTGTGTCCAATAGTCTTTTGTGAATATCTGATCTGGCAAGTTGGCCATTTCATCGGCCCAATGCGTACCACGTGGTGCAAACTGTAAATATGACTTGCAACTAGTGTTTTGACGGTGTGTAGACGATAGAAAATTTGATGTTGCCGCTGTGGGACGATATGAGAACCGTCCACCGGTTCTGTTAGCCAGCTTGAATGTATTGCAATGGCAGTGGTGGTGGTGGTGACGTCGTCGTTGTCAACAGAGCAATTGAATAATTGCTGAAAAATTTATTTTGCATGTAACCGAGCAAATGTATCTACAAAAAACAACAAGAACAACCAGCAACAACAACAACAACATGAAATGACATAAAAAGCAACTGGCGCTGTGAATAATGATTCGCTTTATATATACAACAACAACACAATGTACACATGCAACAAGACAAAATTACATCCAATCAGAATCAACGCCACCCCTTGCATTTGAATTTGTCAGAGCGCACTTTGCAAAAACGACACCATTGACACGAAACGGTTTCCCCCAATGATTGAACAGTGTCAATTTGAGTCCTTTCTCACAGCCACTTGTTGGAGTCTGCGTCGCCGCACACATACACATACACATACATACCGAGTTAAATAATAATAATAATAATTGTGGAATCATCAAATGAGGAAAAATAACCTGCTTTAGCTGCACAAAATGTGGCGAATATGGCTCATAAGCATACACGCGTCGAGAACTGAGCCACGCATTGGAACCACTATCTGGCGCATGTAATGCTGGTCTCCATGTGAACACTGCCAGCAGTGGTGTCTCTTCAGACTGAAATACTGTACACATTGGCTCCACACTGTCGCAACGAACTTGCACACGCTGGCGTAGATTAATTTGGTGCGGCACGGTTGCATATGTGCGCTGTCTGCCACTACTGTAGCCATATTGTACGCTGTTTGCATCTAGCCAATCAATTTGATTTGCTTGCGCATTGGAAACACCTCCCCCAACTGTGATGAAGCCCAGCTCTGCAGCCAGATGCTGACTCATGTACATTCTTGTGACGAGATTTTTGTCGGCATTTTTTATTGCAAAGCGTCGTATGCCAATTTGCGATGGGGTCTCAGCATTTGATTCAAATGCCAATGTCTTTGTCGCTTGTCCCTTGTCGTCTTCACTAGTTGTGCTCAAAGGTAATGCACCATTCAGAATATCTGATGCAACTGCAATGGTAACATCGGACATGGACGCTGTACTGCCGCCACCTGCAGCGGCGATAGTCTGCTTCACCTTTTTCAATATCCAGTAATCCAGTGTCGATGTGGCCATACTAGATGCCCATATATTGGGCATTTTATACTTGTTGCCAGTGAGCATGTGTTTGACTGTGATAACTGCATCGGCGAGTTTGTCTTGTTGTACATTTTTCCCCCCTCCCTTTTTGGCCGTTGTCGTCGTCGTCGTTGTGGTCTTTGGGTGCGCTGGCGCAACCTGCTGCTGCTGCTGCATTTGGCGCCTGAAACGACGATAGCCGTGTCCTTTTTCTTCCATGGTGGGTGGTGTGGGCAGCAAGGGCGTGCGCTCATTCTGAAATGATGATGATGATGAATTTATTCATTTGATCACCATGTGCACAACCATTTGTTACTCACCATATCGTCATCGTCATTGTCGTCTTCGTCACCATCGTTGGCAGTGTCACCATTGTCATCTGATTCACTACTCATACTACTTTGTTCAGATACAATCATGCCTTCATTCTGTTCTTTCATTTTGTCATCATCATCGACAATGATCACATTGTCGTCGCTGTCTTTGACCCCCCTGCCGTGCTGTTTACTGATGGGGGTGGGGGTTTGGTCACTTGCACTACTTGACCTGTCGGCGCTGCCTGCTTGCTTGGCGGTAATTTTGCCACCAACTGTCCGCTCCTCACTCGGGGATATTTCCATGTCGTGAATGGAGCTTGCTTCGAGCTGGAGCCCAATGCTTCGTTCCTCAGTGGACATAGTCGTCGATTTAGTCGACCCGCCCCAGCTGTCAATGCTGGTTTCTTTTTCACCACCAACTTTTCCAATTCTCTCTTTTTCTGATTTCCTTTCAACTGAGGTGGTCCCCCCCCAGCCACTATGCTCATTGGAGGTGCCTGTGACATGAGAAGATTTGGACTTGACATGTCCAGCGCCTGATTTGTTTTTGGTAGAAACGGCTGCTGTTGATTTGTCATTCCACGTTTTTTCTTCTTCGGTTGCTCCAGCGCCATTACGCCAAGATTTTTTTTCACTGCATTCATCAATGTTGTCCTGGTTGCCTTGTTGCGTTGTCGACCTTTTCTCCGCGTCGTGTTTTGCTGCGGCTGCTTTATTCGCCCCATCTTCAAGCCAGCGATGAAATCCTGGTTCCAGCCGAGCGAGCAATGCAGCCGTGGACTGATCCAATTCTTTCAACTCGTCCACGCCTGTTCTATCTCTCCTTGGGGTGCCGTCGAGTGTTGAATTGAGCTCAGTCTCAACAATCTTTGCCCAATCATCAGAACTGTTTGGCGGAAATGACAGTGCGCTCGTAAGATCGACCTGGCACCAGTACAAGCTACCGCCACAATCAATCACAACAAATGCGGGTGTTGTATCTTTTCCTTCAAAAACAGGCCACCCATTCAATTCCAAATCGACCAGACTGATATGATCGGCGCGGTTTTGTATGTCTGCAGAGCGTGTAAATGCCTCTTCTAAAACAACGATACTGCCAGCATCAATGGGCGATAATGCTGCAGAGGATATGCCAGATAGACTTGTGCCTGCAAAAAAATGTGGGAATGGGCGGGCTACACGTGATGCACTTTAAAAAAATTATTGTTGCCAAATGTAGCACCTGATTGTAATGGTGGCGCCGTTGAAAAGTTGGAGAAAAATGTGTGTGTGCTTGTCCTTTCGTTCCACTGCCTATCCGAGCTGAGGTAGACAATTTGGCGCATTGTGTATGTGTGGTGTATGCGTGTGCGCGTATGTAGTAGTAGTATTATTATTATTTAGTAGCAAATATTTTCAGCAGTGTCAATCGGTAAATGGCTACTGCTTGCTGGTGCTGAAAAAATGAAAACAAGTGTGTGGGGGTCGAAAAAGTAGTTTCATTACAACAACAACAACCACAATCACAACAACAAGAATACAAAAAAGGACGATAACAACACGACAACAACAACATTTTTTCTACATTTTATTCCTTTTCTTGCCACTACTACTATGATCATTCTGGCTTTTTTTCCCCCTTCTTTTATGCTGCTCTTTATGATCACGATGATCACGATCACGATCAATAATGACACGCGTGGCTTTGTCGCCTCTGCTACTCCTTCTCCTTCTCCTACCACCAACACCACTGGTTGAACTCGCATAGCGGCGGTCGCCGTCGGCGACCGCCGCAACACCGCTCAGATTTGCAGAACGCCCCCTCCGGGGGCGTTCTGCAAATGTGGCGGTGGCGGCCCCCCTGGAAGGCGGCCCCTCTCGTCCGTCCCCGGTTCTCCGTGGGGCGGCGCCGTAGGCGTCGCGAGTCGGCGGCGCGCGCTCATGATCTGACTTTGATTTTTCCCGTTGTTGCTGTTGAAAATTTCTTGTAGATTGTCTTGTTTGTATTCGATTTGCTGTTGCTGCTGATTCATTTTTTCTGCTGCCAGTCTCATGTTGTGCATCATGAGACCTCTGCCTCTGCCATCGTCGTTTTCGTCGTAATTGTCGATTTCTTCTTCTTCTTCTTCTTTCATCGTCACCACCTTGTTGTTGTTGTTGTCGTTGTCGTTGTCGATGGAATCCATCAGATTGCTGTGGCTTGGGGGGCCAATTTGAAAGTGTGCTCGTGACGGTAGCATGGGGGGAGGTGGTTCTGCGAGGTTGACCTTTTCCATCACTGCTGCGGTTGCTAAAATTCCTGGTGGCGGTGGTGGTAGAGTCGGCGCTAGTCGATTGCGCAATATTGCGCAATTTTGTTGCCTGTTGTTGTTGGCCGTAGTGTTCGTTCTGCCGTTCCCTCTCGGAGATGGGGGAGGCGCGCCTGTTGTCGGGTGATGACGATTTTGATTTCCGCCGCCCCCGCCTTTGTTGCCCGCCGCCGCCTGGCCAGGAGCGTAGTGATGGAAATGATTTTGAACTCCAATCTTGTTGTTTCTGTGATTGTTGTGATTGCTGTGCGTGTTGCTGTCTCTGAATGATTTCTTCCAGTGAGAGAAGTGATAATACTTTAGTATTATTGTCATGAGCCATTTCTGCGTCAATAGTAGCAGGGCGACTATGGCGATTAGAATCAGCGTGAAGATTAGCAATGTGACCAGGCTGATGGTGACGATCGCTGTTGTTGTTAACAGAATTGCCATTCTTGTTGTTGCTTCTCCGTTGCTTTTGATTATTACTACTTGTTGTTGTTGTTGTAGTGTTGTTGATATTCCTACTACCGCTGGCAGACTTAGTAGTAGTAAAAGGTACAATGGGAGAAGCGGCGGAAGATAAAGGCGGCAATGTACTGCCAGGCTGCTTTGCGGCTATCAATTCCTGTCGATAGAAACGTCCTTTTAAAGGGGCCAAATTTTCATCCTGTGGGTCTAATACTAGATATGTGTCAGGTCTGTCGGGCAATGCAAATCTACGTCCGAGTGGAAAAACTTCACGTGTGAATCTCTCGCGCGCGACCAGCTTTATTGGATTCCCATGTGCGGGAGGCGGTCTAGACAGGCGCACCCAGCCAGTGAGCAATGAGAGTCGCTCATGTGCGGAATCTGCCGCTTCGCGACTTGTACCAGTGTATACTGTATTTGGCTGTGCACGCCTTCTTTTGTGTCGCAACTGGCGGGCTATTAATAAAGCGTGCGCATTTGTACTTCTAGGCTGTGAAACCTCGACTGGAGCAGCTCCAAATAGTGCACGTGTTCTAGTGGTATTCATTTGCTTTTCTATAGCGGGTAAAATGTGAATCCATCTGCGGACAATGGTTCCGCCCCCGCCGCTGCCGCCGCTAGGTTGCTGCTGTGTAATGTCCGCCGCCGGCGCAGCTGCAGCTGTTGTTGTTGTACTTGTCGTCATAAAGTACATTTCAAGACGTTTCCGAATGGTCCGTATGAATGAATCTAGCTTTGGCAGTCGAGTCACATCTTCAGCAGCCGGTGCAAACGTACATTTGATCTGACGACATATGTGTGTGTGTGTGTGCGCACATGTGCGTGTGTATGTGTGTATGTGAGAAGAAAAAAATGTATTACCGCATATAGTGCCTTTTGAAAGTGTACAGACATGAAGCAGCGATCAAAGTCGGAACGTAGTCGCATGGGGGCACGTCCATTATTACGTGACATTATTGTCTTGAATGCTTGCGTAACCTCGAGACCAGTCTTTTGCTTTAATGGCTCCATCCAAACTTCATTTGTGAAATCATCACAGCATACAAAAATATAGCGATAATTGTCATTCACATGCATATCACGCTCTGGCATTACCATCAAATCTACAGACCAGAAGCGATCAGGACCACTAACGAGAATGGGTAAACGCTCAAATCCACGCCTCCATGATGGATGACCTTTTAAATAATATGCCGGCTCATTTAATAATATGTGCTCTTTCCAAGCTTCATTGGGTAGATTATATTGTGTCCGTAGCCATTTACCACCACCAATGTTTTCAGCCCACTGCTTATGCATCGCAATACTTTTTGGTCGGGGGGGTATAGTAATAATTATTAGTGTGAACTCTTCATAATTTCAGTATAATGTTTCGGAAGTTCCTTTTTTGACTCGTGTTCGCCCGTTTTATGCGATGATGACTCTGCTGCTCCTGCGAGTGGACGTGTAGAACGTCCTCTGGCCAATGCAGCAGCCCCACGCGATGAAATCTGACGCCCCCCCGCCGCTGCTGCACCTCGACCACCTCGTGTAGAAGAAGAAGAAGAGGTTGGTGTTACATTTTGTCCACCACGACCACCAGTGGTACCGCGTCTAGGGCCACGTCGCCCCATGGCGGCTGTTGTAGAAATTCTTTGCTTTGCCTGCAATGATGCAGCTCTTCTAGAGGGAGCCGTTGTTGGTTCTTCTTGTGGTGTTCCGAATTCAGTCCCATCCGCTGCAACATGGTCGTCGTTGTCGTCATCATCTACATTTTCCCCGCCACCCTCGTCATCATCAATAGTTTCAACCTTTTCCAAACTGGGATCATTATAGTCATAATCATCATCATCCTCCTCATCATCATCATCATCATCATCGAGATCTGTATCAAGAATTATTGATGGTGCACGATTTCCACGTTGTTGTTGTTGTTGTTGACCATGTCGCTCAATAGGTTCCTGCTTTGCCACTGTAGTTGTACTATCGATGGAGCCTTGTTGATCTCTACTCTCACCCACAGTCTCCAGGGTGGATCTTTTCTCTAGTGACCCTCCCCCCGCCGAAGTTGAAGATTTGTCGTCATTGTCTAGAATTTGCTTCCAAAAATGGTCGGAACCATCCGGCGCCGCTGTTGTGGTTGCATCCCCAATCTCCGGGCCAACAATGGCATGGTGCAAAACATCGAATACATCAGAGCCTGGTTTATTTTGGCCTGGTACTTTTACACGTCCTAATGGATCCAAGACATTTGATGCTATAGGTTCCAAATTTTTCAACACCTTATCCACAATTGGTCGATGCTCCGGTGCAAAACTGGCACGTATCAGCGATGCAGAATAAGGTAATGGTACAGCATTTGCTGAAAAAGGCACGGGGGCCCCTTTGCTCTTCAGACGTATGTTTTCTTGCAATTTGTGCGCTTCCTCGAGTACAGCCTCTGGCGGTATGGCTGGTATAGTTGGATCTATAGTATTGCGCAATTCTTTCAAGTGTTGTCCTCGAACTTTACGGGCTGCGCCATGGAGAAAACGAGACAATCTTTCATTATCTGCAACTGTTTGTGCATACAAGTTTGAATCGTTGGCTGCTTCAATTCGTGCCTTCTTTATTGGATCTGCATCATCTAGTGGTCTTAAACCCGCCTTCTCCCTATTCTTTGTGCCAATTGTACTGGTGCTGGTATTTAGATTTTTCATTGTTCAATAGTGCGTCGTCGTTGGTAATAATAATAATAATAACAACAACAACAACAGTAGTAATAATAATGACTGCAATGACAAAAAATAGTGTGAAAATTGTGGTGGCGGTGACATGCGATCAAAATGGAAAGGGGATGATTGACGATGGGCGAGGCAATGACAATATACTGAAAAAACCGCTTTACTTTTTCAATGGGCGAACATAGTGTGAAATAAATGTCGTTAGTAGTGTAACAAGTGCCTGGCCATTACATAGCGACAAGAGTGCACGACGAAGAGAGTTTTCGTGCATATTACTGGATAAAATTGACATAAACTTTTGTTTGTATCTCTTTAACATTTTCTTTCGTTTTTTATTCACTTGTATCACTCCAGACATTAGATTCGCAATGACATCCTGCAAACATCGTAGCGCATCTTCTGAAATTGTACTTATAATGTTTCGTCGTTCTTTTGCAGATGGCACCTTTGCCAGCTTTTCCAAAGTCATCCAGTTGCGTGCAAGGCGTCCAGTACTTTTCCGGCGTCTAGCGGTTCCCAACGCCGGCTTGCTTGGCGGCTCCAATTGCGGTTGTTGTATATGGTGGCTTGGATTGGAAGGTCCATTTGTCGTTGTCATTTTGTCCACGAATTGAATTTTCCTGCTCTGCACCACTGTGCGACCTTTGTTGTTGTTGTTGTTGTTGTTGTTGTGATCGTCGTCGCCTCAGGTGTGACCACTTTGCCTTTAACGGTCCTCCGGCTGCGCACAGATCTTTCCGAAATGTCTCGTCTGAATCACAAACACGTTCAATTGCTACTTCTGCAGGCACTGCGACAACTTTTCGCCCAGCTTTGTGACCGCCACCACCACCACCTCGTCGTTGTCGATGTTGCGATTCTGGTGCAAATTTCAACTGTCCTTCTCCTAATGGCGCCGTCGTCGTCGTTGTCGTCGTTGTCGTCTTATTTTTGGTGGCGTCCCTGTCGCCAGCAGCAGCAGCAGCAGCAGCAGCAGCGGCAGCGGAGGTAGCACCTAATATGTCAATATCACTCGACAGTTTTTCCCACTGATAGAATACGAGATCTTTATCCCAGGGAAAAAGTGAATTTGACAATCTCAACTCATCAGGAATTGACGGGTCTGAGTTTGCAAATAAATATCCAAAATTTTTATCAGAAATTGCTTGTTTATATGCTCCAATGAACAATGCTGGGTCCTGCCAACGTTGTGCAAAAGATTTTGTCGTCAATGCATCAGATGGAAAACTGCAATGAAATGATAACGTGGTGAAAATGTTCATACATACATACAGACAGACAGACAGACAGGCATACCTAAATAAAACGAAGTAAACACTGGAACTACGACTTTGTTTCAAATTCTGAAAGTGTAATGATTTTATATACATGCACCATAAAAAACACCATACTGACATACCTGTGTGTCAAACAAACTCTGTAGTGTTGCCACTAGAGAAATGTTGTGATGCCTAGCAGCACCTTGCGCCAAATCTCGTAGAAGACGTGTTGGATTATTTGTCCCTGTATTGTTTCGCCTCTCTCCACCAATGTCATCGTCTTTGTCAATCTCAGTGGCGGATGAAAGACTGGCCGAAAGATCATCTAAAACCAGCAATAGGTGGGAATCTTTTGTATTTGAACGTTCATCTAATTCCTCTTTATATTTGACCACAGTGCGCCACGAGTCGCAAAAATCTT
Source organism: Sphaerolaimus hirsutus (assembly GCA_964036195.1). NCBI lineage: Eukaryota > Metazoa > Nematoda > Chromadorea > Monhysterida > Sphaerolaimidae > Sphaerolaimus > Sphaerolaimus hirsutus. The sequence goes on from OZ038458.1 coordinate 19,898,816, forward strand.
CAATTCTGCCAAACTCTGCACATGTCTTTAGTGCTAAATACTTTTCTTGCCAATAGCTAAATAGAAATAGACAATGGTCTGGCGGGTGATCGTAAATATGCTGACGATTTTTGATTAGTTCAATTAATAGTGTGGTTTTTCCAGAACGTGATGAAAATTTATACAGATAACCTCAACTTGTAAATGATATAGTACATATATACATATTTATATATATACACTATTCATTTATAGTGAAATGATTTGTATAAATTCATATCTGATGATCCAAATATAAGCATTGGGAAGGAATGTTGAAGTCTCTGCATTTTTTCTATTCTTGTAGTTGGTTAATTAGCTCTGTGTGCGAGTGTGGTAGATTGTAATGCCGGCTTCCACTTTTAAGTTTAATTTGATCATACTTTTGAACATTAAATGTAAAACAAGTATGAATAACAAATTATTATGATCAATAACAAAAATGCTTAAATATGCCTAATGTAGTCATCACAATAAATCATCATTCAATCGCGGATGCACTTTCCATGTGTGTGCACCACATTTCCAGCAGCCTCATCATTGTTGATTCCTTTAAAATATTGCCTTCTACCCTTTTGACGGTCCAACTCAGCTTGTGTTGGATATAGTGACATTGACATTTCGCAGTTGGCATCTATACACCTCTGACACATGTCAATAGTCATCTGAAAGCAATAAAGACAAATTGTGTTTAACCATAAACTTTGTCATTAGTCATAATGATCAACTTACCCGGCATCTCCCATTCACATCTCGCACACACTGCCGAGTTGATGTCACAACGCTGAGAGAGAGAGAGCAAGAGAAAAATGGAAAATGATGATGATGATGTTTTTCACTATTAATAACATGGTATATGTTTACTCACCGACAATGTTCGCACATCAAAAGTGTGAGTCCCTCGGCACGTGTCAGGCTGAATGGCGCTCCACCCAGTGGTGTGAACTGTTCCGGATATGGATATTTCCTAAGTGACTTGTCAATGTCAGATGGTTTCAGGGTCCCATAAATTTCATCCTCATCTTGAAAGCATTCGCGTGCTTCACAATTCAAAATGCGGCACGGCTAAAAGTATAAACAATATTATTTTTTACTTGTAAGCAACAACAATAAAGAACACCAAAAGTACCACACCTTGCACATGTCGATGATGAATGTGGTTCGCCCATTGGAGAAGCGCTTGCCCTTTGCACGATTTGAAATATCCCGACATGTCCTGCACAGCCACAGTACAATTGTATTGGGAGGCTGGAATGGAAATGGAGGACCATCCAACACATCCTGCCTCACAAATGCCATGTCGAAAAGGGCCGGATTTCCACCTATGTATATATTATGTGTGTTTATGTTGCACCATCTCTGTGTGTATATATGACAATGACAAGTGTAATACAAAGAATAACAGACGAGCAACAGTTGTAGCACGGCCGTAGGCATCCACATGTTGAATTCCGCGTTCAAATTCGCTCAGTCCAATATATTTTCTGTTCCCAGGTGTATCCTTTGGTGGAGCAAGCTTGTCGCCAGCTACATTCCTCTTTGTGCCACCGCCACCTTGCTTCTGAGTAACATCAACTTGTTTTTTTGGCAGCTTTGACTGTTTGGCCGCCTCCAAATACATTTCATCATCATCATCGCTGCCATAATCTCCATCATCCCCATCTTCAAGGTGAACAATCTTTTGTGTGGATAGCATCGACTCATCGGCAATCCTTGCACTTTTATACTTTTTATTCATGTCACCTTCGAGATCGTCGCTGCTGCGTTTCCTTGTATCTTCTTGTATTGTACTGTCTTGTCGTCCTTTATCTGATGACACCGTGAACACATCGACAGACTGACTTTTTCCACCGGTTGTGGTATTTGCACTTTGCTGCGACGACTCAATGTGTTGTGACTCCGCCTCCTTCCAATTGGCCCCTTTCTGTTCATTGGACTCTGCACCTGCCACACTGCGTGATAGCCCAGCGATGTCTGTTTCGAGGCGCCTTGGCATTGATCGTTTCATCATTTGTAAATCACTACCGCAATATCCAAAGTCATGCTCACTGGTGTCGCTGCCAACAATGGTACAGTCTTCTTCTTGTTCCTCTTCTTCTTCTTCCTGTCCACGACTAGCACTGTGTTGGTGGTGGTGGTGATCCCTAGCTCGTTCAGTTTCTCCTCCTCCAATTTGTTTTCCTCCTCTGGTGTCCATTTGCAAGGTTTCTGGGGGGATTGCCCTGCTGGGGGGTCGTTCTTCTTCGTCCATTCCGATACTTCCGGCAAAGAACTCCCGCTGACTCCATTGTGCGGGCTCTGAATGCTTGGTATGACCGTCTGATCCACGACGTTTTCCACCTGCACCGGCACTGTTTGCACTTTTGTCGAAGGTGACGACCTTCTTCCGAGCTTGTCTTTGATGGATGGCTGCAGCTTCTCGGGCGTTAAGATATTCTGCAATGTGAGCATTATTATCCGCATATGACAGTCATGTGTAGTCTGCAAACATATCAATTATACCGGGGGGATCAGCATCATGAGCGACTGGACCGTATCTGGACTTGGCACTCTGTAGCAATCTGTCGACTGTGTGCTGCTCTCCAACGCTTGTTCTTCCACTCTTGCCAGATTTTGCTCCGCCTCTTGGAGCAATCTTTCTTCCTGCGCCACCGGATGGTACAAAGGGGTTGGTAACATTGGCGGCGGGTTGGATAAACATATCGTCATCGTTGTTGGTGTCTGCCCCATGCAACGCTCCTGTCCTGGATGAATCATGTTGCTCTCCATGCTTGAGTGACTTTTTCTGCTTAAGTTTGCCATTGCCAACATTTGTGTTAGAATCGGACATTCTGCACATTTGACAATCATCATTGTTATTATTATTTGTGAAAAATCAAATGATATCAAATATAAACAAACTTTTCAAATGATTCAACTGATTTTGGCACTCTAGCAGCTGTTGATATTAACTTTCTGGCACAACACGAACAGGATCCAATTGGAAATCCAATGACGATTGTAACAAATTGGGCTCAATTTTGATTTTTGCTGATAATATTTAAATGTAGTAATAAAGATTTTAATGAATGCCTGCAACTTTATTTATTTTCTATTGGCATATGGTGGTAGAATAATAATAATAATAAACGACAATGACAAATGCGGATGAAATGGAATATATGCATATGCGCACGCACGCACACACACACAGACACACACACGCGCACACACATACTATATGCGATTATAACCATATGGATAAGTTTTAACACATGATGCGCCGCCTACGCCTGGGGCAACAAAGAAGCGCTTATTGGAAACAGGCTTATAATACTTTTTTCGTCCATCATTCGATATTTTGAAATCTTTTGACAAAAGAAAGCTCAGTTCATTAACACCCAATTTCTTGATATCTGTTTTTTCCAAAAGTGATCGGGCAGCATCGCACATGTTTTCGTAGGACACTGTGGGCTTGCGATTACTCTGTTGCGCCTGCTCATCAGTTTCCGCTGCACTGGCAAATCCGCGCAATCTCACCGTCCTGTATGTTCCACCATCAACAACGTGCTTTGCAGTGTAGGCATACTGCTTTGGCTGTAAAAGAAAACATAAAAATTCAACATATTTTAAATGTCGTGGTAGGTAAAGAGTTATCAACCAACCCCAACAATGCAAATATGGTCTAATTTATATTGATCCTTCAGCACGGGAGTCAACTGTCCCAAGTAGTGTCCACACAACGCTTGCAAGTTTGACCCATCCAATGTCATTATTGAATCCCTATATTATATATGTACACATTTAAAAATTGGTGTATAAATAAATAAATAAAGAAACATTCAAACCAACGTATCCGTATATAAAAGCGCATCTTCAGGTAGCCTTAACATTGCCTCATATAATTCCACTCTGGCATATCCTGTCACAAGGGCGGTGATGATTGGAACACTGAATGCATTGTTTGGACCCACATGCGCCAGAGTTGAATCTTGATTTATCGAATGTTGTACCATTACAGACGATTGTGTGCCCAAATTTAATGGATCTGCTGAGCCAAAATGCTGAAACAAAGGCAAAAAGGCAAGTGTAACACAACTTTGAAATGGCAATTATCATCTCATATTTACCTGTATCCAATGGACGTTAACATTTGGATTTTCAAGCACCTTCAAGAGACCTCCGTGGTCGGTGAAAAATTCTGTGTTGTGGGATGACTTCTTCTGTGCAAATTTTCCAATTAGTGAATTGATCATCAATTTTGCCACCGAGCGCTTGACTGGATTTGGTGCAAAAGACCTCGGTGCAATATATATTCCAAATCGTTGAAAGATTTCATGAGAGTACTCTTCTGCACTTTTGTCTGGTGGTAGATCTGAGAAAAACAACAACATTTCAATCTTAGATTGTACAATCTAAAAATTAAACTAACCACTCGCTTGACATTTCAGTTTGTAAAATGCAAGCATGAATGCACTAATCAGACCCGAGCTGACGCCAGCCTCCTTTGACCATATCCGGGACTCATAGACATGAGCTGAAATTATTCTTATGACCTTCACACCTGCATGTCTGATTGCCGCACCAACCTCAACCTGAAAACTTTCACCTACATAATATCTTTACATGCAATAAGAACAACATGCGTTAACATACAGTTGTCCATGTGCCACGGATTATTTGCTCGTGGAATGTATGCCTACAAATGTCAACATTCTGCTCAATGCAGCATGATGCACATGTACTGTAGAATATTTTCTCATCTCCATTTGGCAGTTTTGCACGAAATGGCAGTGCTGGGATGAACACATCAGCTTGTGGATAATGAACCCAAGCTTTCACAACTCCAAAATTGCCCTGTAAAAAAGAATATATATACATATATTTACATTAACATAAAAATAAATGTCACATACCAAAACCCATTCATTCAAGTCGCCAGTGATGCCCCCCTCTGTAATTATCTTTCCAGGTCCTTGCGCCATTGGCTTTGTCAGACACATTGCAGGATACAAGCTGCAAAAGTCCAAAAAGTCTGCACTTGGTGCACAAATGCCCACATTGGTGTGTATTCCAATTTGAAACGTATCAATTCGGCCACCTAATAATAGTAATTAAAAAATATAAAATCCACAAAAAAAATGCCACTTCCTATAACTAACCAAAATTTGCATCATACACATTTAGCGGTTTGTCAGATAGTGCCTCTGTGAAAAACTGTTTCAACAGTCTGTTTGAACTTAACACATTTCGACATTCATGCTCCCAATATAAATCGTAGTGCAAAGGTTGTACAGCCTTAACAATGCTATTAGCTCGAAAATAGTCATATTCCCGAACTTGCAACGGCGTTTTGCCACCGAGCAACGTAAGTGGTCTGCATTTGTTGATTATTTATTGTTATATATCTATAGTATCCACATTTAATGACATTAAACAAACCGTGTTGCTGATAGATGCTTGGTACACATGATACATGCATGGTAAAAACAACCATGGATGTCGATCAGCCGAGATGGGGACACAGCGTCAGGTTCAAACTCTGCACCATCCACTTTGAAACGACGATTGTTGTCGCACTGTACGACATATTCACGCTCATTGCCAGCGTGTTGCACATGAACCTGAGAAATGACAATAGAGAATAAATACTACTCACAAGTTTCATAAAATAAACATACCCCAAAATATCTACTATATGCACTGAGAAAAGCCCTTGAAAATCGACTGTTTCGATCGACCAATGCCTCACCACGATAAATTGCCAAAGTATTCTCTTGCAAAAATCTGGCTGTGAAGATGAAAATGCACATATTCATTAAATAACATTATTATGGATTTTGGAAGATTATTAAGTTCACATACTCTGAAAAACGCGCAGTGCCAATCCAGAAATTGTAAATGTGCCAGACTCCGCAAACAAATCCACATTCAACAACTTTATTAGTTCCTCCCGAAATCTCATTGCCGCATATGATAATGCATAACTATCCCTTTGACAATATACCTTCATCTCCTCAGCAACATCAAACATTTTGTCATAGTGTGCATCATGGTATGCGTCGAAATCCCTAGCATTTCGTCCTGATGCCGAGAATTCCCACTTTGGCCTAACGTGACAGTATGCATCAGAGACATGTTCCTCATTCAAATCGTAGCAAAAAAATGACTTTGCCACAGGAACCTCGAATGATTTGCACAAGTTTTCCAAAGATGTTGGTATATAATTGGCCCAGCATATCATTTTGATTCCGCTGCGAAACTTGACATATAAGATTCTGTTTCCTCGTGAAAATACAGTCTGCGGAGTTTTGCACTGGGAAACCATTGCAGATAGTAAAAACTGGAAGTCAAATCTGCTCCCGAAATGGCTGACAATGGTTGCATTGGCATTTTCTGAAAATGTTTGATTATGTTAAGAAAACATAGAACAAATAGTAAAATAGAATATATATAACATACCCATACAAAAAAAGCTTTCAACAAATTCGTCAACGCAATTTTCGCCACGCCATACCGAGACTCTAGCAATGCCGCATCTCCTACATGATTCATGCATATCCTTCTGCCAACAGCGAGAACATGAACTGTAACAAGTAAAAAATGAGTATCTGATCTATTAAACTTATTGTATGTATAGATTATATAACCAACACGATTGTGGTCAGCAAGTTTGCCTTGTGCACATTTGTTGCTCTACAAATTCTAGTTTCTAAATCCAAAAAAACAATTTTCCTTGAACGTTGGATTTTGCGCGGGGTCAGTACGGGCAAATAGCATGCATCATGTTGCTCGCCAATTGGAATCTGCTTTTTGCAATAGCCACATCCAAAACTTCTTTGCTCAGGACATTTGTGAGTGTTCACATATGCTCCATTGCGATTTGTCAGACTAAAATAGCGGCCACATGCAGGACATAGACGTTGACTGTAGCATTTCGGCTTAGCCCACCTGCCCCTGCCTTGTACATATAAATGCTGCCTATGAAAACAATATAAATGTATAGTCATACATTCATTATAGTGTTGGCTTTACATCTCATTCAAAACTAACTCATAGCAGAATGTCGAATAAAACTTTCGCAAACATTCTTGGCATGTTTTTTCCTGGCCGTTCACCTTTGGACAGTCTGAAAGTAGGCTGGTATTCATAACATTTGAAGGTGTCGGAACTGTGCCACAATAGTTGCATCTAAATGGACATATATGCCTGGAATGTATATATGTATTAGCGTTAAATATATTTTACATGAATAAAAACATAGGCAAACCTTTTTTGATCAAAGAACACCTCTTTGCATGTTTCACAGTAGCCCCGCGCACTCAGAAATGTCACCAATCCCCATATCACAGCAAAAAATATGTTGCCGCCATGATGATATAGCATTATATCTATCACATGTCTACGTGTAGTGGTAAAGTCGCCCCAAATTTGATCTTTTGTGCCTTCTTTAAAAACCCTAATGGCAACGTCCTCCATCATTGGTGCACCTTGAATATCATTTAATGAACCCAGACCTACAAATACATTTGCAGGTGGTAGATGAGCTTCTGTGCGCAACTGTGATGCCAGTCTTTCCAGTTCAGCAGATGGACTCTTCTCGCAGTGACGTCGAATGCGACGCCAATAATTTCGAGAATCACGACCCGTATTGGGATTAAACGCTCTAATCTTGCCCAGTGCCAGGCATACAGCATATACAAGTGTCTGCTCACATGATACAACAAATTCACAATGTTTCCTTTTTTTCTTCAATAGCATGGCTTGGCGCAAACGTGCAGTCGTAACATCCTGATATATAGACCTTCTCCTGCCTCCACTTAATCTACCCACAGTGCCATAATTTGTCAAATTACTTAAATCTTCTTTTAATATTGTGTCCGATTCATCAGATTCATTGTCATTGTCAGCATCTATGAAGCATCTATCCATGTTGTATACAGACGTGGCATTAGAAGAGCATGGCTGATCTACCAAATCCACAGGCCTAGGGATACTTGGCGCATATGAACATGATGGTTGATCGGCAGGATCCATTATCTTTCTGAAAAACAAAATAAGTGTACAATACTCGTGAAATAGATAACGATCTTGTTAGCCCAATACTTACCAACAGTATTAACAAATAATACCATAGAATTATCAGATAAGTCGATTGTCTGATGGGAATTCAACAAGTTGGCAATGTCCTGTGCTGCCGCTACAGGACTAAATCGCGATCCCAAACGAAAATGTTCTACGTATGCTGCAAGTTTATGATTCATATTTGCATCTATACAAGTGAAAAAGTGTAAAGACATGACCCACATTCTGGCAAACTCTCATGTTGCAATGAAATCCCCACATATAAATTTGATGGATGACGGTCACCCACAGTATGTCTATAAAGATTCTTTTTTCAACATGTGCATAAAAATATTTATAGCTAATACCAAACCTGAATACACAGTCAATTGCTTCACTCAATACCAAGGCAATATTTAGATGACTATTTAGATTGTGAAATACAACTCTGAATGCATCCAGATTCAGTTTGAACCGTTCCACATGTTGAGATTGTGGCTTCAAAATAGTGAAAAATTCTCTAGCATATAGGATACCACTACCTGATCTACTTCTTAAAACATAGTCCAATGTTTGTTTCCTACTTCTTGAATTGCTAGAGCCTGCTGTGTCACTATCCATCGATAATGGAAATGATGACTAATGTTTCCCCTGCTGTTCAGGCTGTGATAAAAGGCAAGAGACAATATATTACAAAGGTTAATCTTACTATTTTCCCACATTACAAAAATATACATACTTCATAACATAGGAACAAGACAAATATGTGCAAAGTATCATGCAATACTTCACAAGGACAGTGCCGGCAGAAGTTGGTGCTATTCTACTGTCCTACATTCCAATGGGGCACATTTTCATGCTGATAAAGTGTGTGGCTACTGGCAAAAGAGGACATGTTGGAAGTGATGAAATATATATCCGGGATAGATTGGTTTATCTGCTCGATAGTAATCACTCCATAACCATCATGAAAGGCAAACTGATTACACTTTTTGAGTTTCAAACTAGAACAATTACAGAAGATGGTCCTATGCAACTTGTTATAAATTACTTTGGCTGTGAAACACATGATGTCTTCTCACTCTCCATCCCCTTTGGTGAAAACATACCAAAACATATTTCTCATATGATTAAATGGTGCATACACATTAAACGAGTATGCTTCATCATAAGGGATGAGATGCAACATGAATGTGCCAAATATTTACAAAAATTATGGCCTCATTTTGCAAGAAAAGAAAACATGTGCGAACTTGCAATATTTGCACTTAGTACGGATACAAATACTTCTTTTATACATGTCTTCAATTTTTTAAGCCAAGCTCATATTAACTTACAGCCATTACAACTAGTCCTTTCCTTTATATGTAAAAATGATCTTTTGGTGAGACCTCTACTGCAGACTTGCTTGTATTCAAATCAGCTAGGAGAAATCATGTCTAAGTGTAAAATATGTACCATTGTTGTAAATATTACAAAATCCATTCAATACTACAATCTGTCTGAATCACCACATCCAACTTGGATAAATATGATTACGCAAGTACAGGACAGTTTGCCAGCTCAATATGTACATCGCTTCAATTATGAATTTAAATATGATGCTATACTAGGCAGTGACAACCTTATGCAAGAAAAATTTCACTTTTGCAACAAAATAGATGGTCTACACTCTTCTACTAGGTGCACTATGTAAATACAGCTGGACAATAATATGGTCCTTACTATATGCAGCTCTTATTGTTATTCATTTAGAATGTTGAATTTATATCTTCAGTGAACTTGATGCCCTCTTTATATATCCCCACTCTTGTGACAACATAAAAATGCACAAAGCCACATGGTGTAGGTTACATAAAGCTTACTACCACTTCCATATTATAGAACAAAGGTAGTAAATTTACAAAATGACACATATTTATTGTTGTTGCCCCCAAAATATTTCCCCAAGACAAAGAGTAATAGGTCCAACTAAATGTATACCATTAAAATTTATTGTCATCTGTTTCATCTGTGGCAGACACAAAGTGTCATATTAAAGCCATAATAGCCAGATGCTTCTTCACATCAACACCACATGTGGTCGTTATTGCCTTTGTCCACATCTACCAGTACACATCATCATCGGTGCACATTACATTTTATAACCTACTTCAAAGCATTTTGCCGACTATTTTTATTTGTCTCAGCCAGTATATATCCCACATTGCCAAATTTACATTTTCTATTCTCCATTTAAAGAGGTCTTTGGCCCACCACACCACTAGGTATTGTCCAACACACATGTCCAATGCTATATAAAACTTTGGCACCTCTCCAACAATACAATAACTGGACATGTGCCAAATTGGAATGGTGCCAAAGCTGGACATGTGCCAATGCTGGACTTGTGCCAATCAATTTGCCACAGTGGCATGTAGTTTGGCACATGTCCAACTTTGGCACATGTCCAGCTTTGGCACCGCCCCAATTTGGCACACGTCCAGATATTAGCTAGTTGGAGTGGTGCCAAAACGTTTGGCACAAACATTGACACTCGTCCAATCACCAATGTTGGACAAGTGCCAACGCTGGACGTGTGCCAATATTGGACACGTGCCAACTTGGACGAGTGCCAATGTTGGTCTTGTGCCAACACTATTGGACAGACGCCAATTTAGTATTGGCACTCGCCCAATAGTGTTGGCACAAGACCAACTATTTTTTGGGCGCGTGCCAATGACGTCACCGGGACATAAGTTTCCGATCCGGACATTTGCCGGAAAAATAAATGACGTCATTGGCACCCGTTGTTTACTTGGCACCGTGCCAAGGAACGAGTGGTACATTACCTAGTGGTCTGGTAGGCCAAAGACCTCTGTTATACTGCTGGTTTTGTTGCATTTTTAGTATCAAAACATCCATTTCTATGTGCTACCATGGGTGAATAAGCCGACATATGTTGCTGTAATATATAATATATAAGTCACAAACATTCGACTATAAGGCGATATACGAACGATATGTCGACGAAAAATGGATATTTTTGACACAAATTACCACTTATAATGCTATCCCATGGCTCCACAGCCATTATATGGTCATATTTAACATCAGAGTATTGCCAGTGTCTGATATACCTATATATGTTGACACTAGGTCATATCTGGGAGCTTTTAAAAAAAACGTTGTTTTTTTTAAAAACAACGTTTTTTAAATAAAAAAACATCGAGTTAAAAAAACGTTTTTTTCCAACCCTAATCGTGACCTCACATAACTATCTATCCTCCCTAGGGTTGGCACTTGATTTTTTTGAACTGATTTGAAAAAAATCAGATAAAACAAAAATCAAAGGGTTGAAACTGATTTTAATTTAAAAAAATCAAAAGGCAAAATTTTTGGTAGACTTGCACTAGGTATTCTAGTTTTTTTAGGTATTCTAGGTATATTTGTTCTCTATACCCCCATTTTGGGCGATTTAAAAAAATCTGAGTTTAATTTAAAAAAATTGATTTAAAAAAATCAAGGCGTTTAAAAAAAATTGATTTTTTTCCAACAATAATCCCCCCCCCAACCGACCCATCCACGCATAATAAGCCATCCTAACAATGTGTTGAAACTCGGCCGGTATATCAACATCAATATCGTGATAAAAGCACGGATTAACTGGCAGCCAATTGGGCACCGGGGGCCAATTGTGCGGAGGGGTGCCTTGTCCTGCTCGCGCCCGCCTTTCTAGGTCCTCCTCGCGTCGACGCAGCTCGGCCGCTTTACGTTCTAGTTCCTGGGGAGGGGGGGGGGGTGTAGATAAACTGGGCAGACAGATCGCCCTACAATGAATGCTACCATATTTTGATGAATAGGGTCACGTGAAAAACTGCACCAAAATCACTCAAAGTAGAAGAATGAGATAACTACATATGACGAGAAATTTTTCTATGTTTGTTCCTTCATTCAGATGTAATATTGTAGATTTCATTGTAAGGTGTGATGCCACTGGAGTGTACCGTAGTTGGTCTAATAATTCCCCCGGATAATTATTTTTTCGTCAAACTTTTTTTGAGAGGGGGCGGCTATTCAAGGGGACGAATTGTTTCAGCAAAATTTTCAAGCATGTTTCTATTAACTGATAGCATAAATCTTTCTTTATTCACACAAATAAGATGCTTTTTGGGAAAATTTGATAACAAATTGATCATATACGTTAAAGGGTCTTGGGAGGGGAATTATTAGAGGGGGGAACTATTCAAGCAAATACTGTTTATTGATTTATAGAATGGTTTTGAGTATGTTTGGGTTGGACGAAAATCGACTCTTAGTGGAGAAAATGATTATAAAATAGATTCTTTCCCAAATTCAACCTACTTTTCTAAAAAAAATTCAAATTTTAAGTGATTTAAATCATAATCCAAAACACCCCCCAACCACCCAAAATGCCCCCCCAAACACACCTCCTGTTTCCTCAACAAATCGTCCTGTCCAGCGGTGGCCGACGCGCTGTGACTGTAACTCTGGCTGCCCGGCGCGGCGGCGGCACCCCCCGCAGCGTGTTGGGGGGTCGGCTGCATCGTGGGGGGTGGGTTGGCCGCACCCCGCGCGCCCTGAGGGGGGTGGGGTAGAGGTGAAGTGTGTTGAGTTTGGGGTTAGGTTGGAAAGTGGGGTGCCTAGAGGGGTTGACTTGACGAGAGGTTGGTTGAAAAGTTGTTTTGAGAACGTTTTCGACGAAAAAAACTCTAGGTATTAAGTCTTTTGAACGGAAATGTTAAATAATTTATCATACTTTTTTACTAATTTTCAAACTGCGACATGCAAAACATGCAATTTCGACTCAAAATAACCTGGAAGTACATTTTAAAGGTTATGGGACACTCTGAGTGTTACAGCATACCTTTCTGCATACTAACAAATGCAGAGGATATGTTGAATCTCACCAAAAAACAAAATGGCTCACAACAATAAACTGCAGACTAAATCAAATCAATCAGCCGGATAGAATTGTGATGTTAATATTGCAAAGCCAATGACCGTTTCATCACATCACCGCTCAGAATTCAGTAAATTTGAATAGCTGCACCAAAAGCACCGTTTTATCTCAATGTAACATAAATACATGTACCTATACCAATGTTTGTACACGGCCATAGGGCAGGTATGCGAGATCTTTACGCAGCCCGCTTGCCAACCAGGGTTGATAGCGGGTATTTACGTTTACTCTGAAATACGTGTTAACTGCGTACCCAGTAAATACTCATGGGTACAATACTTAAATTGTACAAGTGCCCACCTGTACGCGCACTTTTCCATGAATACTGGGTAGGGTTGGAAAAAAATTTGTAAGCTATTTTTTTTAAATAAAAATCGCTGGAGTCAAAATTAGTCTATAATTTTTTTCTAAAATCTCGTTTGAGGGAAATAGATGAACTAAAGCCACATAAATTGATAGCCAATGCCAACTTATGCTTTTTGTGTTAATATAATTTCTGTAGAGCTTTGGAAAGTCAGTTATTTTCAAATTTAAATGTAATATATTCAATTTTTTTGCTGTGTAAATCACTTAATTTCATGTTCAGATTCCACAAACTGACCAGAAAAACTTGCACAGACACATTTAAGTACCAAGAAAAATACTAGATTTTGTAATTCCATGAATTAAAAATACTTTATGCAAATTTACCCAGGCACTGGCCATATAAAAAGTATTTTACCTGGATATTTTACGAGCATGGGTAAAAATCAAAGTATTTACACGTACTTTTGAAAAAGTTGAGTACTTTTAACAACTCTGTTGCCAACACGTGTACGCGTGTGCATTTGAGCGCTTCGTTTCCAATCAATCAAACGCACGGCAGCTACTGGTGGTGGCAAAAATACGGCTTTCTTGTCTGGCTTAATGGGAATTAATTTCCCACCTACACAAATAAAATGCCACAGCACGCAAATATTACTCAACCTTCTAGCCCCTTTTATGGGTGTAGAAAGAAAATAGCCTAAGCTTAGCAAGTTCCACACAAATTTCGATTAATATCTTCAACGCGAGCCGGCTTTAGCAAATATGCGCGTGAAAAGCGGAAAGTACACACACGCTGCATGTAAATACCCCCGTGTACACATTGTACCAGCGCAATATGCCAGTGCACATGCTTAGTATCAGACGTGTGCGATGGATTTTTGTTTGTGGTTTGAGTTTTGTGAATGAATTTTTTTTTGAGAAATTTGTGGACTGGATTGGTTTTAACATTTCAATAAAGTAAATGATATTTCTTAGCAATTTGAAAGGAACCGATCAAGAGTCGCCAGGATTTCGACCCTTGCAGGGGTCCAGATAGGCAGATAACTGAGCGATTTGGAGGATCTTTTCGCCCCGAAATTAATAGATGAGCGGGGTTAGGGCCAGATAGATAACTGGTGTATTTGGGGGGTAACCCCCAACCCAATTTCACCACGTTAAATACAAAAATCAAAAATAGAAAAAGCACCAACGAAATATGAACTTGAATACCCCCCCCCCAACACCAAATCCGGTTCCCCTTTCTCATGTAAATGAACTGTTGGTTGTGTGCAAAAGTGAAACTTGAACACACCACGCAAACACCACAACGGCGGCTGAAACATTGAATCTGTGGCATGGAAAAATCAATCAAAGGACCATCGCATGGAACAGACGGCCCCCTTTCTCTAAGATATTGCTCCAAGTTCTATTTAAATGTGCCATGCATCTTCTCTGGAAATGCGTAGAATGCATAGCACAATCAACTGATTGCATGATATGTGATAGCCTCAGTCCAATACCGCAACCGTATTAATAACAGACGTTTCCCCCATGGCGATGTATGTATTTAATGCTGTAGATGGATGTATTTAAGTATGTACTGATTTACGCTTTCTATTGTTAATTCGCAAAACATTTATTGAAATTATTGGATGGATAGATTCGGCATGTGCTTCTGAATACGTTTCACAATCAAGAAATTGGGAAACTTTGGTTTTTAAATACAAAATGTGATACTGTTACATTTAAATACAATACAAATGCGGAAAAAAACATGCAGATTTATACTCTAAGCCAGTCAATATGTTTCTAATATTTCCTTAACTTTTGCTCATGGTAGGGGACCATGGGTATCCAAGATTTTGACCCTCAGGGTAGGGTTCAAACGGGATTGACTTTTCGGGATCGGGATTGTTTTTTTGAGATTTCGGGATCGGGATCGGGATTGGCCGGGATTGGGGTCACGGGATCGGGATTGGCATTTTTTCGGGATCGGGATTGGGGTCTTGGGATAGAGATTTTGGTCAATGTTCTGGCATCCACAGTTGTTCATAAAGGTCTCAAAACACTGTTGGATGCCAGAAAATTGGCATAAAATGGACTGTTTGTGTTCACATTTTTGCATGCAAAAATGTCATTTTTTCACTTTTTATTATTTCCACTTATTTTTCCGGGATCGGGATCCCGGACTTGAAAGTTTTTCGGGATCGGGATTTGAAAATTTTCGGGATCGGGATTGCTAAATCCCGGAATTTCACGGGATCCGGGATCGGGATCCCGTTTGAACCCTACCTCAGGGGGATTGCATAGATAGCAAATCACTCCGGAGGGATAGCTGAAATTTTTTGGAGGTTGGCCTTGGGGCCGGATTGCGGGGGTTCATATATGTAGGCTTTCTAAGGTTCAGAAGGCAGAAAAAGGGGACTTCTAACATGTATATAAAACACATGAATAGTCAAAATCAGCTGAAAATAGGCAATAAGGCATGAAATAGTGATTTTGAAGGTAAAAATAGAAAAAGTCGTGAAAATTAACGATTTTGAGCAGAAATTGGGGCAAAACTACTCAAAAATCGCTCCGGATAACTAGCTAGTTGGGCGTTTTAGGGGCCCACAACCGAAATGTGTGTCATCCTGGGCAACCCCCCATTTGAGAGAAATGTGCATCTACGCTTAGCACAAATGCGACCAAAATAAACTGAATGCACTGCTATCAGGACATGCAGGGCTTACAAGGAATGACTATAGCGAACGTTAGCGTTAGCGAACACGTTTAAAAACATTAGAATACGTAACCAAACTTTTCAGTGTTTCATGTGATAAAATTAAACCAAAATTGCTCGAACTAAAAGTCCCTTAACGTGTCATAACGGTTGCATGACGTAAGGGGCGACTCGCAAGGGGGACGCATATTTTACGATACAAAAACTACCCTAAACTAAACGTTTTTCTTACTACCGGGTGGCTCACGTCAGGCGCACGGTTTTGATTGGCCCCCAACACATCAAATTTGAATGAAAACCGCTCGAATTTGGTATGGGGGTAAATAAATGTACCCCATTTGTTGTGGTAAGTGCACGGTTTCATATCGCAAGATTTTGTGTCAGAGCGTGAAAGTATTTCATATTTACGTTTTTGAATGTGTCCCATTGTAGATGGTCCTGTGGAGTAACGTTGTTTTGCATAGGATGTGATAAATGTGGAAATTTAGTGATATTTATGTGTGTGCTTAACATACTAAATAGGGAACATTTATCTACTGTCATGCCAAATTTGGGCTATTTTTATGAATAATTGGTGCTTTGGTAGGCGATTGCCTGAACGCGCCATGCTCAAACACGTATTAAACTTTGCTTCACGTTCCGACATGAATTTTTGTGATGTGGAACCGTGCACTTAACACAACAAATGGGGTACATTTATCTACCCCCATACAAAATTTGAGCAGTTTTCATTCAAAATTGACGTGTTGGGAGCCAATTGAAACCGTGCGCCTGACGTGGGCCACCCTATACATTCTCAAACATTATAATTTTCGATGATCACCACGCCGGCAAAATATTTGGCAAGCTCCCAAAAAACCCGACCCAAATCTACCTGCTTAAAATCAAGAACATGTAAATATAACTGACCGTGCTCACAGCGGCCGGTCTCTGAGCCTCTGCAAACGGATTATAATCGTCCAAAGTTCCAGTACCGCCGCCCGACCCTCGCGCCGCTTGTTGCACAGACGGGTCCTGAGAAATTTCGCGTCGTTTTCTATGTTTTCGGGCAATTAAGAGGGTTTTTGAAGGGTTTGGAAAGTTGCCAACCGAAAATGGGTCGCCGAACGGATTTTCCTCTACATTTGCCATCGCGCGCGGACGGTTAGACGGAACGATTACTCTACAAAGAATAGTTGACTCACAAATTTACTCTGCGGTAAATGGATACTTATGTACCAGTTGGCAACTATCCAGTTTGCGTAGAAACCGATCACTGGAGAGTGCTGTGGATCGTTATTGAGTGTTATTGTAATCCGCTTACTCGTATGTTTCGCTATTTGTTGTATACAATCATTTTAAAGGCAGCTTCAACTGTTACAGCGAGATGACATAATGAACATGCTTTCAAAACACAAGTATTGCGGGGATTTTACTAGCAAACTCCGCCTTTTTCTATGTTTGTTCAGGCGGGGCTCGCTCTTCTGGGAAACAGCGTCATCGAAAACCGTGAGAATCCAGAATGTTTTCCCGAAATAAAAAAGAAAATATTTCGAAATTGGGTTAGGCCTCGCAATACAGAACGTTGTTTCATGCATTTTTATTGTGACAAACTCATACTCGTCGTGTATTTGTTGCATGTTTAACCCACATAGATCAGTAAATCACATTTCACGTCATCACAGACCATTGTTAATGTCTTCCCATACACATCACTCTTTTTAGAACAGAAACTCGCAGGCTTTTCATGTAGGAATCGTGGTTTATCTGTGATATTTAGAAAGTGATATTTACGTGGTTGCCGTAAATGTCTAAGCACGTTGAAATTTTTTTAGTTACCTAATTAATATTTAAGCCAGTGTCTACTGTTGCGTATCCAACACGTATTCACCACATTTTCCGCCCCAGTTGAATGCATTTTCCCCAATGTGAATTTGTATTTGGCGCCTGTATTTGTTTACATTAAGCATATTTTGTAGGATATCTACATTTTACAATGTATGTTATTGATTGATATTTCTGCTATTATAAGAAATAATTATGCTATTTCATTACTGGCCGAGTTTTAGGTAGCATACACTTGCCTATTTTAGCTCACATTTCAGCGGTTTTTCGTGATTACAGATTTTGGCTCATTTTACTTGTAATGTTTCCGTGTTGTTTGGCTCGTTCCCAATTCACAGCTTGCACTTAACAAGTAACGATGTATCCACAAACACATTTAGCAAAGTGTTTGTTGACACAGAACTCTTGCTCTTGCCCATAGAAATGCTGGTACCGCTCCGCTATGGTAGGTAGTTGTTTAGCAGTGGCAGAATTAGTCTTGGTGCCATTTTCAAAACTTGTCAAATCGCAAAGAGAAAATAAGTGATGTGTCAAGAGGCGAGAGGAGAATTTCCTATCACTATATCTCCCAACACATTCAAAACTAAGTTCTTCCTAGCGCAAATATTTATGTCCATCAACATTCTAACACAGCCAATTCACCTTTCACCATTCCCCTCCAGCAGCACTTCACTGCCCAGCTGCAGCAATAGCCGCCTCAGCCTTAGCCGCCAGCGCGCTGTAGTACTGTTTGAGGGCGCGCATCAAGGTCCTGATGCACAGCTCGTGGTGCCCGTGCTGGGGGGCACTCCCGGACCCTGTAAAATGCCATGTGAAATGTCAAATGTCATGTAAAGTGTCTAATGTCATGCAAAATGGCAAATGTCATGCGAAGTGTTTAAAGTCATGTAAAATTTCAAATGTTATGCAAAGTGTGTAAAGTCATGTAAAATTTCAAATGTTATGCAAAGTGTGTAAAGTCATGTAAAATGGCAAATGTCATGCAAAGTGTTTAAAGTCATGTAAAATGGCAAATGTCATGCAAAGTGTGTAAAGTCATGTAAAATAGAAAGTGTCATACAAAATGGCAAATATAATGCAAAGTGCCTAAAGTGATGTAAAATGTAACATGTCATTAGGGTTCAAACGATATATCGTATCGAATATCGAATATCGAAAATTTAGAAAAAATATCGAATATCGATATCGAAAATTTAGAAAAAATATCGAATATCGAATATCGACCATTTTTTCGATATATCGAACCTGTATTGTGTCCCCAAATTTACTTTTCATTTTCATTTTGAGATGTTTATGGTTGATCTGATGTGCTTATAGTATTGTATTTGATGAGTAAAAGTACAGTATTTATAATGTCATTGTTGTTGGAGTGCTAAATTTGAAGCCAGAAAACGCTGATATACTTTTTTTTGCCCTTAAGCAATTAGGTTAGGATGAACTGTAATATCTACCAATTGTTATTTGTCTGATACACTTTGATTCATCATGTTTTTCTTCTATTTTCTACCATTGAGTTATGTAAAGCTTGTTAAAATCACTTGCACCATTCAAATTTCAGTAAAGAGATGATTAAACATGTGTGCAACCACATGAAAATACAATATGCCACTTGAAATATGCCTTGCTATACCAAAAGCATATCGCAATATCGAATATCGAAAATATCGAAATATCGAATATCGAATATCGACCATTTTTCAATATCGAATATCGATATCGAGGTTCCATATCGTATCGATATCGAATATCGAGTTTCAGAAAAAAATATCGAATATCGAATATCGATATCGAGGTTCCATATCGTATCGATATCGAATATCGATATCGAGGTTCCATATCGTATCGATATCGAATATCGAGTTTCAGAAAAAAATATCGAATATCGATATCGAAAATTTTGAAAAAATATCGAATATCGAATATCGATATCGAAAAGTCATATCGTTTGAACCCTACATGTCATGCAAAGTTTTAAAGCCATGTAACCTGGCAAATGTCATGCAAAGTGTCTAAAGTCATGTAAAATGGAAAATGTCATAAACACCTTCCCGGACAAGTTCACCACCCATTTTTTTATTTCACTTCGGTTGTAATATCTCGGTCTATGGTGGTGTTATAGAGCTGAAACTTTGAATATATAAAGTTGTGACACCCCCCTACTCTGCTTCAATGGGGGGAGATGGGGCGACTCACTGCAGGGTGGGTTGCCCTATATACAACAATTTTTTTGGCTTTTTTGGTGTCCCAAACAAGTTCACCACCCACTTGATTAACTACACTTCTAGGGTTGTATCTCCAGTTGTGAGGTTGGTATAAAGCTGAAATTTGGGGGATGTCTTGCAAACAACCCCCTCTCACAATACACTAGTGGGCGGCCGGCGACGACCCACTAAAGCATGGGTCGCCGCATATAAAGTTATTCATTTTTTTTAACGACCAAAGTCTCACAAACAAATTCGCCACCCAACTGCATTATAAAGAAAATGTTGTGAGAACATACCTGACATAAAATTGAGTCAAATTTGAACCCTAGTTCTGCTCATGAAATTTTTTTCAGTAGGGCACCCACCCCATCCCATAAACAGCAGACCGAAAATTTCATTTTAAACCAATTTTTTGTTTCACACTTAAAAAGTTGGTTTACAAAGTTCACAAGGGAAGTGTCCAAGGTTCAAAGTTACGTAAACAACATGACCTCTAAAATGCCTCCATAAGGAAATTCATTTGGGGTGAATATAACAACGTCATAATCACTTAATCACAGGAACAAAATTTGACAAAATTTTCACTTTTTCATTCACCCCAAATAAATTCCCTTATGCAGGTATTTTAGAGGTCATGTTGTTTACATAACTTTCAACCTTGGACCCTTCCCTAGTGAACTTTGTAAACCAACTTTTTAAGTGTGAAACAAAAAATAGGTATAAAATGAAATTTTCCGTCTGCTGTTTTGGGACGGGTGGGTGCCCTACTGAAAAAATTATAATGAGCAGAACCAGGGTTCAAATTTGACTCATTTTTATATCAGGTATGTTCTCACAACATTTTTTTATAATGCAGTTGGGTGGCAAATGTGTTTGTGAGACATGGGTTGTTTTTAAAAAATGAAGAACTTTATATGCGGCGACTAGGGTTGGCCGATGTTTTTTTTAAACGTTTTTTTAAAAAAAACAACGTTTTTTTTTAAAAAAAAACATGACGTCCGAAATGTTTTTTTTTTTAAAAAAAACATCAGCCGAAATTTTTAGTACTAAGCACTAGGTATTTTGCAAAATTTTTGCGCGCAAGTAGGGTTCAAACGGGATTGACCTTTCGGGATCGGGATCGGGATCGGGATTGGTTTTTTGAGATTTCGGGATCGGGATCGGGATCGGGATTGGCCGGGATTGGGGTCACGGGATCGGGATCGGGATCGGGATTGGCATTTTTTCGGGATCGGGATTGAGGTCTTGGGATAGAAATTTTGGCCAATGTTTTGGCATCCACAGTTGTTCATAAAGGTTTAAAAACACTGTTGGATGCCAGAAACGTGGCATAAAATGAACGCTGGGGGTTTGCGTTCACATTTTTGCATGCAAAAACGTCGTTTTTTCACTGTTGATAATTTCCACTAACTTTTCCGGGATCGGGATCCCGGACTTTGGAGTTTCTCGGGATCGGGATCGGGATTTGAAAAGTTTCGGGATCGGGATCGGGATCGGGACTGCTAAATCCCGGAATTTCACGGGATCCGGGATCGGGATCGGGATCCCGTTTGAACCCTACGCGCAAGCACGCAATTTCACACACAAATTGACATTGGTGGTTGTTTTCATTGGTTTTGTTGCATTTTTAGTATCAAAACATCCATTTCTATGCGCTACCATGGGTGAATAAGCCGACATATGTCGCTGTAATATATAATATTGAGGTAATGTGCTCCCATGTACCTCCACAGTGTGTAACTTCACTCCCAAAGTAACAACCTCCTTTTATAACCTTGTTTGATCACCATTCCGTGCCAAACTTTACCTGAAGTCACGAACATTCGACTATAAGGCGATATACGAACGATATGTCGACGAAAAATGGATATTTTTGACACAAATCACCACTTATAATGCTATCCCATGGCTCCACAGCCTTTATATAATCATATTTAACATCACAGAGTATTGCCAGTGTCTGATATACCTATATATGTTGACACTAGGTCATATCTGGGAGCTTTTTAAAAAAAACACAACGTTTTTTATATAAAAAAACGTTTTTTTTTAAAAAAAACATCGAGTAAAAAAAACACGTTTTTTTTCCAACCCTAGCGGCGACCCATGCTTTAGTGGGTCGTCGCCGGCCGCCCACTAGTGTATTGTGAGAGGGGGTTGTTTGCAAGACGTCCTCCAAATTTCAGCTGTCTATCGCTTTCACAGCTGGAGATATGGCCCGTGTAGTTTAGCCAATCAAGTGGGTGGTGAACTTGTTTGGGACACCGAAAAAGCCACAAAAAATGTTTGCATATAGGGCGACCAACCCTGTAGTGAGTCGCCGCACCTTCCCCCATGATACGGAGTAGTGGGGTGTTAAGACTATATACCCACCAAATATAAGCTTTATACCACTCCCATAGCCAGAGATATTGCATCTGAAGTGAAATAAAAAAATGGGTGGTGAACTTGTCCGGGAAGGTGTTTACAAAGTGTCTAAAATCATGTAAAATGCCCTGGAAAATAGCAAACATTCGTATTCATGTGCCATTTTTCCAGGGCATTTTACATGACTATTGTTTGACACTTTGCTTGACATTTTCCATTTCACATATCATTTCCAGGGTCCGGCAGTGACACCTGGTCGTTGAGGCGGGTCAGGCGCTCGGCGACCAACTGCTGCTGCTGATCGTGCAGCTGCACGGCGCTTTCGTAGCGCGCCGTCAGCGCGGCCAAGTCCTCGGCGCCTTTCTTGCCTGCAGCCTCGCAGGCTTCGGCTTTCTCCTTTTTGGCTTTTAGTGACTTCATTTCGTTGCGGCGTTTGTCCATTTCGGCGCGCTCTTTGATCATCGGTTCGCATTCGGCTTTCAGCCATTCCTGAGTTTTTTTTTGTGGCGTTGTGGATTGGCGATCCCTAGAGGCGGCTTTTTGATGCCAATCGAATAGAAACCCTTGAATAAGACCCGACCTGAATAACTCCCCTCTGTTTGCCAGGTGAGGAAAAATAACTTCCCTTGAATAATACCCCCTCTTGAATAACCGCCTCTGGGTATTTGATATTTATGTGTATCCACAATGTGTATTGGAATGGTTCAGATACATACAACCAATTAGCACAAATTAAAGCATGCATACCTTGTTTTTGTTGTTGTTGAACTGTTACATACCTGGATTACATTAGTTGACGGAATGTATTCATACACTGGTTAAAGTGCGAGTTCTGAGGAAGAAATAACTCCCCCTCACAAACTTCTCACGAAATAACCCTCCCCTGGGGTCTTATTCGAGCATCTACGGTACACCGAGCATCCACACACACCTTCAACGGATTGACCACGTTCTCAATGATGTCCTTAGCCATGAGTCTCTGCGCGCCGCCGGCCGACCGGAGCATCTCTGCCACGGCGAGCATGGTCTGGGCGTAGTTGGCGCCGCCGCCGCCCGTGGCCGGCATGCGCTGGCCCAACGCGTTGGCCGCGTCGCCCGCCATCTCGTAGCGGTTGCGCGTTTTGCTCTTGTAGTCTGCGTTGGGTGGTGGCATGCGTAGTGCTGTTTCGGTAGTGGAGGGATTGGTTTGTGAGGAGAAATGGCGCGAGCGCCATGAGCACTATCGGCAGCAGAGATTAATGGCGTTACGCAGCAGTGTCACAAGAAGTTGGCGCTGATGCCGCCATGTTGCGGGAAACAAAGCGCACCCGAACAAAGCCTCATAAACGAGTTCTGATTAGGTATATGGCTCAGCGCCAATGACGTAAACGATGACATTAGTGATAAAAATCGCTACCAGAAAATGACACTCAGTTGTTGAATATACAAATCTAGTGCACCTACTCACAGAAATCTCACACTCTGCTCTTCACTACTGGCGTAAAAGCGCCAGGCGCCAATGCAAAAACTACTCGGTTTTCGCGCTGGCGCGGCGCCACTCTGCTGTGGCGCCATGGCACTTTTACACAACCACTCATACTATTGTCCCAACCAACCGCCATAAGCGCCCACTGCCTGGTTCACTCGATCGGCCAATTTTGCCGTGTGCGCCTTGCTGTGATCCAAAAGTTTGCTGCGCGCCAAAAACGCGTCGTCGTAGAGATCGGCCGCGGCGGCGCGGTCTTTCCTGTTCTTGTGGAATATGTCCGGCATGCTGTGCGAGCTGTTCGACGTGGGAGGGGGCCTGGTGTTGTTTTTTGCTATTGGGACGGCGATTGCTAGTACGCGATGTGTTTTTGACTGTCCGCGGATTTCTTATTGCCTGGTATGGGAAGAACTTTTGGGGAAGTGGGCATTTCGCTGTGGATTTTTGGTATCCAAATCAGTGCTTTCTTATAAAAAAAGTCAAGCTCGGTTTTTTAATTTGCTCGACTTTGTCTCTTTACTTCTATCCAACTCAGTTTCGCAATAAAACAACCCTCACACCTCCAGATAACCCACTTAACCGAAAATGACCGATCTATCCAGCCCTACAATCGAAACGCAGCCACCGCCGTCCGAGATGGAAACTGCCCAAGAATCGGAAACTATTGGCGAGCTGCCAAGTCGGCCATTTACGCTCAAAAAGTGGAATGCGGTGTCCATGTGGTCTTGGGATGTGGAATGCGACACGTGCGCTATTTGCAGAGTCCAGTTGATGGGTTAGTGGGTTTTAAAATATATTTTGGGCGTGTATACGTATGGTCATCCTATTGCTGCTTATTTTTCGTCTACGAGAGCCTCGTGTCTCGTTTATGCAAATGTTTTCAAAATGTTTCTGTCTCTCGTGTCTCGATTATTTCCATCATTCCTATCAACTGATCAGCCTCGCGCGCTTCTATAGCCTTACTTGTATATTATCTAAGTTTTAATGATGAGCAAACGTTAATGGTAAAAATGTTTAAATACAAAGCCTCATAATCATAAATATTAGTCACATGCGCGGCGTCAAGGAATGATTTTCCTAAGGAATCATATTTTTCCTCATTTCTGTGCTTTGTAACACCGCAGTGCCACATAAATTGCGATGCTCGCTCAAAATACGGCAAGCGGTAAATCACTCGCCTAAAAACAACAGAAAAACAACAAATAAAGCACATCCCATGTTTGCGCTGTCAGAAACCTGCCTACACCTGGGGGTGGGACAAAATAGAAATTTACAACCCCGTTGGCACTGAGCCAACAGTCAACCACCAGCCCCCGCCCAGACGCGTGTCTCCGCTGCCAGACGGACTCGCGGCCGGCAGAGTGCGTGGTGGTTTGGGGCGAGTGCAACCACTCCTTCCACAACTGCTGCATGGCGTTGTGGGTCAAGCAGAACAACCGGTGCCCCCTGTGCCAGCAGGATTGGGCCGTGCAGAGGACCGGGCATTGAGGCTGGATTTGGATGGGGTGCCTGGGTTTGAGTGGGCGGACTTTTGGGGTTGTGTGGATTTTGGGGGTATGCATGGCTGGGTTGGGTAGGGTGGTTGAAGATCCTGGTAAAGCACAGAAATTTTTCCAACTACATATGTATCACTCGGTGGATTTATTTACAATTTATCTTCTCGAACCCCCCACGAGGGTCTCAATGCAAAAGGTCAATCTACTTGAAAGGGCTTTTTGCTTATGAGGCAAAATTTTGACTTTACAAAAAGTTATTTTCAGTTTCTAAATAAAAGTTCTGGCCCCAAAGATCGCAACATTTGTTTGCGGGATTCAACGGCAAAAAGTAATCCTGAGATCCTACAGCCATTTTCCCCCGAAATCCGCACAAATTTTTTATTCTGGTCGCTTTTGAGCGATTTTACATCTACTTCCCTGCCCTGAATTACAGCGCTCACGCTCATTTTTGACGGGTCTATGAGCACTTTTTGCAACTTAATCTAATGTATCAAGTATCAACTGTCCTAGTCTTATTTATTATTCTGTTCCATTTATATTATTCTTTGTGGCGCAAAAAAAGTGTTTTTATGATTCTTCGCATTTTTGGTTGTTTGTTAAGCTCATTTTGGATTGTCCATATCCATAATAACCACTTTGTAACGTTTTATTTTGAATGACATTCTGCATTGAACTTTATTGCAATATAATTTCTTTTACTGTATGTTAACTGCAAACATTATCAGCGCTCATCTTTCTATTTTCCCTCGCTCTTCTGCTTCTGTTGTGGTTTGGGTTCTTTATAGGGTTGCAAAAATTCAATTAAAATTTATTTTTATTTAAAATTTTAATCGTATTTTTAGAATGGCCGAAAAGTAGGTATAGAGCAAGAATAAATATCTATAAAGTCGAACAAGCTCGAATCTGTGTCAATGGAGTTGCGCATACGTTTACAATCTATCTTGATCAATTCTTGATCAATTCAAATAAAGTTTAAATAAAAAACTCGCGCCAATCTGATTCACACCTATTAACAATATCACGCTCACAATCAACAAAAAACACCTTATTTTCACAAAATCATCGAAACGCATTCATTCACGAACCCCCAGCCGCAAAACACAGCAAAACCAAATCACTTATCCCTCAAGCCCGCGACACTCAGTTTCACGCCCATTTCCTCCCTCTGGCCCACTTTCAATCTCTCCCCCATGAAAGCGACCAGGGGGCAGTCCCAGACCCTGTCAAATGTCAAATGTCATGCAAAGTGTCAAAGTCATGGAAAATGCCCTGCAAAATGGCAACTCGGTTTGAGTTTGATACTTTGCATGACATTTGACATTTTACAGGGTCTGGGACTGGCACCAGCGCGGCGCAGGCGTCGCGCATCCGTTTACCCTTTGCCAGTCTGTCGCGCCATTCGAGCACCACGCAGTCGATCGGGGGGCACTCCCAGACCCTGTAGTGCCTTGGAAAATGTGTGGAAAGTGTCATACGATGGGTGTCAAGTCATGTAAAATGTCAAATGTCATGTAAAGTGTCAAAAGTCATGTCAAATGTCATGCGATGTTTGACATTTTTCAGGTCATTTTACATGACATTAGACACTTTGCATGACATTTTACATCTTCCAGGGCATTCTACAGGGTCTGGGAGTGGCACCAGGGCCTCGCTGAACTTGTGCCACACGCTGCTCGTCAGGCCTAAGGGGTGAAGGTGTGCGTGCGCGGCACCCACTGATTTGAGGCGTTCTGCGTGGTGTGTGGATTTGATTTTCACGGGTTAGGATTTTAATGGGCGAGTTGTTGGTAAGGGTGTCTGGTTCTTATCAGTTGTCGATTCTAAATATTTATGCTTGTATCCAGTTGTCGTTTCGGCAGACAAACACATACGTTCAGTCCAGGAAAAGTTCGACATATCTCAGCATTTCAGAATTTTGTGACAATGTACAGAAGAACATCGATATCTGCCTTGATTTCTCAGTATCGATCATAAAAATATCCCAATCGCAAAAAAAGCTTGAAACCTCTATCCCCATAACCCCACCCACCAGAAGAAATACCCCCCTTGTCCAAGTTCATGATGACATAAGTGATCATGGTGGCCACAGCGACGTCATGCCTGTCACATGCATCGACATCTTTGCGCATGTGCACTGATAAGAGCGGTCGCAGATGCGGCAGCTTGAACATGAGTCTGTGCATGATCTTGGCGCCCACGCGGCACGCGCCCGTCGACTTGATTAGTTGAGTCCAAGCGTATTGGAGGGAGGCGATCTTGGGTTGGAGGGGGCTTGATTTGGTTGATGTGATTGGCTTATAGACACTAGTTGACATGGCAAACTCGTGTCGACTGAATGTCAACTAAATAACACAAAAAAAGTTTTAAAGCAGATCACAAAAGAAACAATGAAAATTATGTCTCACCGTTAGGGATGGCCAAAAAACGTTTTTTTAACGACCCTGTTTAAAAAAAACGTTTTTAAAAAACCCCAAAATTTAAAACGGTCTTTTTTTAAAAGCTCCCAGATGGGTCAAGGTACAGGTATATCAAACCATTGCCAGTACTTTGTGATGTTATATATAGCCACAGAATGGCTGTGGAGCCATGGGATAGCATTTTAAGTTGTAATTTCTGTCAAAAATATCCATTTTTTGTCGACTTGTTACGTATATCGCCTTTTGTCAAATGTTCGTGACTTCAAGTCAAGTTTTGCATGGAATAGCACTTATACAAGGTTATAATATAAGGATAATCCATTGACAGTGATAGGGTTGGAAAAAAACGTTTTTTTTTAACTCGATGTTTTTTTTATAAAAAAAACGTTTTTTTTTTAAAAAAACGTTTTTTTTTAAAAGCTCCCAGATATGACCTAGTGTCAACATATATAGGTATATCAGACACTGGCAATACTCTGTGATGTTAAATATGACCATATAATGGCTGTGGAGCCATGGGATAGCATTATAAGTGGTGATTTGTGTCAAAAATATCCATTTTTCGTCAACATATCGTTCGTATATCGCCTTATAGTCGAATGTTCGTGACTTCAGGTAAAGTTTGGCACGGAATGGTGATCAAACAAGGTTATAAAAGGAGGTTGTTACTTTGGGAGTGAAGTTACACACTGTGGAGGTACATGGAAGCACATTACCTCAATATTATATATTACAGCAACATATGTCGGCTTATTCACCCATGGTAGCACATAGAAATGGATGTTTTGATACTCAAAATGCAACAAAACCAATGAAAACAACCACCAATGTCAATTTGTGTGTGAAATTGCGCGCTTGCGCGCAAAAATTTTGCAAAATACCTAGTGCTTAGTACTAAAAATTTCGGCCGATGTTTTTTTTTAAAAAAAAACATTTCGGACGTCATGTTTTTTTTTAAAAAAAAACGTTTTTTTTATAAAAAAAACGTTTAAAAAAAAACATCGGCCAACCCTAGACAGTGATGGATCACACTGTAGAAGTATGTGGGAGCACATGGCTAGATATTTTATGCTACACTAACATATCACAGCTTATTATGACACAATAGCATGAAAAAATGGAAGCTTTCACACTAAAAATGCCTCAAAACCAATGAAAACAATCACAAATGGTGAAGTGTATGTGAAATTGTGCGCTTGCGCGCAAAAAATTGCAAAATATCTAGTACATAGTACAAAAATTTCTGGCTGATGTTTAAAAAAAACGGTTTTGACGCCTCTGTTTTTTTTAAAACAACGTTTTTTTAAAAAAAAACGGTTAAAACAACACCGGCCATCCCTACTCACCATAAAAAATTTAATACTCTGTATCACATAGTAAGTTGAAATCACATGAGCAAATTTTAGTTGACACGAATTTTGATGTCAACTAGTGTGTGTGGGCCCAATATGGTGAAAGACATCGAGTGTTAGTGCGATTATTGTTGTTTTGTTAGCGATAATGCGAAAGCCATAAAATCTATGACATGTGTGTCTTCTCGCCGCATTTGAACTCACCTGCTGTCCATCCAATCTGCCGCCCTCAATGGAAGCTTTGCTCAGCGGCCGTTCAACGACGGTACTCTGCGTGAGCATTTTCCGCCTCTGCATTGCGCGCGCGCCGCTCGAGGTGGACACGTTCGTGTCGATGGACGAGTTGTCCGAGTGGAGATCGTACGCCGATTTGGATCTGGGTTTACTTTCGATTTTTTGTTTGATCGGGACATGGAAGCAGTGGTTTTTCACTGAGTTTCAGTGCTTTGCTCAACCCTGAAATTCAGAGATTGGAATCTTAAAAAATGTCATTTTTCCGGTGTTTTTGTTCCTGTCATTTAAGGTTGTGTTTTGCACTGAATTGATTACCTCTTCATTGGGAAAATTAAGTTCAGGAAGCATCTAAAAGTGTGAAAACAACTCGCGCAAACGCTCAAGTATTTTCGGCAATGTTTGCGCGATTTTCTCTGGTTGTGTTTTTGTTGCCTGCGCCACAATCAAAACTTACCTCCAAATAAACCGTTCAGTTTATTATCTGTCCAAAAATTACCTTGTCTTGTTTAAGTCTTCCCCGCTTCGGAATTTCACAACTCCCAGGGATTCTTTACTTTTCGCTCTTTTCTTTTTGTATCCACTCTCTGTGTTATTTTTCGGAATAAGCTCTTTAGTCGCTTGCATTAGTTCCTCATAATATTTCCTGTCCTGTGAATCCATCGATTTTCGCGTGTTTGTGAGACTTAGAAATATCGGCGCCGCCAGTTGCACTGAAAGCAGATTTCTATCCGAAGTGCATTCGGATGTTGGGGTTGCCTGGAAAGCCCCCACACACTAGTTGACATGGACACCAAATGTCAAGTGGTTCCGATCCCAATTCCAAGCTTGCATTTGAAGGGTGTGCTTCTAAAAGTACCGATCTACAAATTTTTCAAATTTGAGTTAGGACCATTTTTGGGGTCCCCATAAACATGCGCTTCAAAAAATTTATAATATGTGGGGGGTGTGAAATTCAATTTTGAGATATGGGGGGTCGAAAAAAGCAAAAAAAAATCACAAAATACGGTGTTTGAAATTTTAAAAGTACCGATCTACACACTTTATTCAAAATTGTTCTTTTAAATGTATCGATATGCACATTATTTTTTGTGCTTCTAAAAGTACTGATGTCAGATCGGCGTCTGATTCAGCAAAAACTCATTTTGTGCTTTTTTATTATGGGTAAAAGTACCGATCTACAGCTGTCTGATTTTGTGCTTTAAAAAATACCGATCTACATGCTATTACCAATTTGTTCCTTTAAAATGTACTGTACTACAAAAATATAATTCACTAAATTTTATATAGCTAGTGTTATGTGTATTATCAATGATTATACCCATGCATGTGGATACCCAACAATATGGCCGAAATACCCATACCAAAATTCCCATACCCAATACCCATGTATGGGTATTGCATACTCCAAACTTTCAATTGCGATTATCTCAAAATCGATTTTTTGATGATCGGTACTTTTAGAAGCACACCTTTCATTTGAACGTCATTCGTCGGCCTGTCAGCAAGCTTTGAATTGGGATCAGATCAGAACCCGTTGACATTTGGTGTCGGTGTCAACAAGTGTGTGTGGGACCAAAATGGTGGATAGACAGTCTGAAGTTTGATTTATTAATTGATTAATGTGTATGATGAAACTTGTCTGCCGAATGAAAAACGAAATTGTGGTAGGTCGGATGGTCGGATTCTACTTGTGGTCGAAAATTTCAGCTTCCTTTAAAAACACGGTTATGATGTTTGCATTAAAAATTTTTTAAACTTCAGCCACAAAATGGGCTATTATTAGTGAAATGGGCAAATGGTGTTTCTAAATTTTCTTCACCATTGGCATTGCGCACACTAGTTTTCACCCGAAATTTGGAAAACTCATAAATCAGCTTTGAACACATTTGAGTTTTCTAGAATGAGGTGTTCGTCAACTACAATTAACGGAGATTCAAGGCGACTCATTCTAGAAAACTCAAATGCGTTCACAGCTGATTTATGAGTTTTCCAAATTTCGGATGAAAACTAGTGTGCGCAGGGCCACTGCATCATACTCACCTCCCGATTGCCATCATCACTAGTGGATGGCAAGCACAAATCGCTGCCGATTCTCGTGGCCGGCGGGGTCACCATCAATGGACGATCAGTAGTGAACGAGTTAGCTCTTTCCCGGGATTCAGATTTGTGCGAACTGAAATGCGAAGTTATGCATAGATAGCGGGTAGGTTTTTACCGTGCTATTTTTATTTACCTTTCATCTTTGACCCTGTGAAGGACAACCTTGACGGTTGATTGAACGAAATTTGGCACGTTTCCAAATATGTTGTCGTTGCTGACTGATCGGCGAATCGATGATTTATTTGATAGCCTCGGTGAAGTTGAATTTGGGCGACGTCCCTTAGCTTTTGATGGGTCGTTTCCCATATTTTAGGTCGATTTAATATTCACCCGATCTGAGTCGTAAATAGGTAAATATATAAGTATACTGCTTGCTTGACAGCTTGGCTATCTCACCTTCACTGGTTTTCTAGAACTTTTCTTTTCAAATCAATGTCACAATGTGAGGGCAAATGTTTTCGCCACTTCACCTAGGCCACTTGAGCCAATGGGGCACTGGGCCCTGAAACCGCTTTTGTGTTTACACAACTTTGCGACAGGGGCGAAATTCTATTAGCCCGATGTGGGCGGGGAGCCAATCAGGAGCCAGTTCCAGACGCTGTAAAGTTTCAAATGTCATGCAAAGTGTCAAAGGTCATGTACGTTTGCCATCTTTCAGCCCATTTTACATGACTTTAAACACTTTGCATGGCATTTGACACTATGCATGACATTCTACAGGCTCTGGGATTGGCACCAGGTGTGAATTACTCAAGTAGATAAGCGACAGTTTACGTAAACGCAATTACAGAGATAAGTATTTTCATCGACAAATTTTATTTGCTACTTCACTTGCTATTTTGTTTGTCACTTATATTTATAATTGCTTATTAAAGGTAATTGGTTTAGGCCGCCCGATAAAACCTGTCGGACCAATTTAATATAGAGCCAAAAGTCTATACATCATTTTGCTGACATCACTACAAGATGTCAATTGTGAGAAGATTGGTACAGTGTGGTTTGTGTATTTAGCTGCTTTCGAGATCACTTTCGTTGTGCTGGTGTGATTTGAAAAAAAGCTTTATTTTTATATGAAGGATAATTACTTTGATGCTTTTTAAAATGCATTTTTGCAGTTTTTAATATTTCAAGTTAACAATTTCAGTTTCAGTTCAAATTTCAAATTTTTTAAAATTTTAAAAACACCACTTCACGGCAGGGCACTTCACATTTTTTACTGCAGATCTCTTGTAAAGATTATCTCATTTATTTGTTGTTTCTGAGATGTCAAATTTTGACAAGTAGATATCCTATGACTTTGTTGCCCCTGGCAGAAATATTGTTGCGTCAATGTGTGGTTATAATAAACAGACTGCAAAATGAAAAACGACATTGTTTATTTGTTTATTTTGATACGATGTTTATTTGTTTGGATAACAAGTTTGGAATTGTATGCGTATTGGCAGACAACTGTAGGAGAATCCCCAAATTCCATTTTGTGCACTCGAAAATATTAGCCTAAAATAGCGAAACCAGTGTAGCAGCGATCAAATTGAAACGTTGACGATATTTTATGGAAGCAAAGCAGAATAAACTGTGTTGAATTCTTTCTAGAAAGTTCAAACAAATTTTGTCCATACTTCGATCATCTACCACACACTATTACCCTTCATCTGCAGTTTTTTTTAATTTAAATTGAATTGTAGCCTAATGTCACGCGGCGCCGGGCATTGGCTTCCTTAATCCACTGGGTACATTTTTATGTCTATCTCTGAATTGGCTCAGTGCCAAAATGATATCCAAGTTTTCTAAATGTGTCCGATTTGCTCCGGCTGTAATCCACTCATGTTTTAGGGCAGATGAGCTGGTTGGACGGGCGCTGTAATGCAACAAATTTGAAAAATGGGTCTTCTGAAGATTATTGAAAACTCTTTTTAGCATATTTGCTTGAATAATTCACCTTTGAATAACCCCATTCAAATAATTCCCCCTGTTAGATGAGTTGGGAAAAGATAGTTCCCCTTGAATAATTACCCATTAAGGCATATGATTAAGTTGTTTTGTCCAATTTGAACAAAAATTGCATGTTATTTTGTGAATCAACCATATTTCGTGAAGTGACTTGATAGGAATATTGTTGAAATTTTGATGAAACAATAATTCCTGCCCTTGAATAATTCTCCCTCGAATAGTCCCCCCCCCCCTCAGAGAAGTCTGACGAAATAAAAATTCCCCAGAGGGAATTATTTGAGCAAATACGGTATATAAATATTTTACCTCAGGTCCACAATCAGCAGACTCTCCAAGAAGTCTTTCGCTGGTGCCGAGATTCCCTTCAAATCACGCGGATTAGTAGAGAACAAACAGTTCACCACATTGTTCATCAACTGCTGATCGCTCTCCGCAGTTGTGAAGAATGGTGATTGGCCGGTGAGTCTGTCGAAAAAAGTTTTTATAAAAAAAAACTTTTCAAAAACGACTGCGGCTTAATGAAGGTCCACCGCAAAAACAGTGCTCGTTATCTGCAGTGATCTGCAGTGAAGTGTCTTCACACAGACATTTCAACACACTTTATAAAATTTCCAAGCACTTTAACTGTAAAGAATTTAGTAATAGAATTCGTTAAGTGTCGGTGAAGTGCATTCCGTTCACGTGTGATCACGGGCTGTGAAGTGCCTGGTGATCAGGCGTGATGAGGCTCTGAAGTGTGATCACAAGGGGTGCTCCAGATTCACACCACTTCAGTGCACTTCACGAGAACTGTTTTTGCTGTGGACGCGCAGATCATCAATGTAAATACTTCACAGCTACTCACAGCACATAAGCGAGCACGCCAAGCGACCACAAGTCGGCACTCGTACTGGCCGGAGACTGTCCAACTATAACTTCCGGCGCAGAAAATTCCATAGAGCCAATGGGTGGCCTGGTATTTGCCTTTCGTCTCAGCTGATGGGGTCTGGTGGGCAGCTTCACTGCCAGGCTGAAGTCCATCAGTTTGATGTACGGCCCGGCGTTTGTCTGCCGGACCATGATGCCCTCGGGCTGTGGGAATTTTGGTGGAGTGTGTATGCAGTTTGTAGGTTGGCTAATGCAAAACCGGGTGTGTGAAATTTCCCATCATGATGTGTGAAATTTCCCATGATCCAAGAAAATCCCATGATGGAGGTGTTGCTGACTTTTTGTTCGACATCACATCACTCCGCTTCATGGGTTATGAAGTTCAATTGACTTAGCAAATTTTGTGTGTGTCATCGCTTCTACACATAATTACGTGACGTGTTTGTCCATAACACGATATGGGCGTCATTTCCAGACACCCATAAACGTGTTCCCACAAAAAACAAACCCTCAAGTTCAAATGCACGATGTGTCGTTCATGGATGTGCTCCAATGCGCCAAGCATTTGACTGATAAATCGCGCCAACATTCCCTCTGATACCTCGTTGGAATCGATCAGGTGGTCCAGCAGTGTTGTTTGAGCGCTGCGTTTTTGGTGATAAATAGTAGCTTTGATGGTGAGTTTTGTAACATAGTTGACTAAGATCAATACTACCCATATCAAAGCTCATTTTTCATGTTCCTAGAGCTATTCTCGCACACTCCATGTAATGTGTCAATCTCCAGAATCCCCCATGAAATATTTACACCGGTTTTCAGTTATGCTATTTTTAGGATCGTGTCCAAAGTGTATCAATTTTCAAACTCCTTGATTTTAAATTTGATTTCAAACTCCTTGAAAAGTGTATGTTAAAACTTTGGCAAAAATTTTCATTTAATTGGGTGCAGGATTTGTAAATGATGTGCCAGGTCACTCTGACTTACTTTTCCATGAGAATCCACGATCCAGTTTTCTCCTCTGCCATAGCTTCAGCCACGGCGGCGATGTTCACATGCCACAAAAGATTTCTAATGGCCACTTCCTCGGCCATCAAATCCTTAACGTGATAGCTCATTTGTCTGGCCACAAAATTGCCAGTTGCCATTTGGCCGGGTGCCAATTTTGCGCGACGCAGCCGGCAAATGCAGCAGAAGCGGCCCCTGCGCGAACGGACCACCCTCAGAATTTGAGCAATTTATTTGGTTATGTGTTGAAGTTTGATGGTGAAATTTCGCATTCAAATAGCAGAGGGAGGCCGCGCGCACAGGGGCACTTTTTGTTTATTTTTTGTCGTTATTTTATCGTTTCGGCTTGTCTGATTCGTTTTTTTTCTCTTCAAAATTCTAGGTGTTCATTTCTAAGCCTAGCTAAGCGGAGAGCACGCTGCTTCCCTCTACTAAAAAGCATTCGGTTATGGGAGCCCAGTTAGGCTTAGGAAGGTTCACCCGGCATTAATAATCTTTGGACAATTTTGTATTTGTTTCAGTTCATTTCGTACACCGGGCATTAGTAGTTGAAAGAAAAATAAAAAAGTGGGAAAGCGACCAAAAATGCTGTAACAATATTGCAAAAAGCACTTTAAAACATATAAATACATAAATAAATCTCCGCGGGAGGCTGGCAGATATCTTAGGCCAAAAATCTGCTGTTTCTCACATTTCGCCTCACCAATAGCTATAAAAATTGTGATAAACAAAAGGTTAACAATCTAGGCCATGCATGTGCTCTCAATAACATTTTGTCAGTCCTAAGCTAACCTTACAGGAAATATCGCTAAACACTTGAACCAGTAAGTGTGCCAAAATCAGGCAACTTTACATTTCCTAAGATATAAAATCTATTAATCTGCAAATGGCTGGTGCAACATAACTGAGCTTACCATTGCATTCAGATCCATTAATTAAATTACACACATACTTATTCATAGAAGAGTGCCCCTTCACATAATGGCAACTGCACGAATTTACATTTATTTTTCATTTTGTATAAATTTTAGGGTTCACACTTCCATGAGTCTTGTGCATAAATGAATTACATTCTTTCACAGCACACAAATTGTGTATTTCACATGGAACCCCTGATCCATGAGATACACCGACTAGAATGGGACTCAAAAACCAACATCATAAATGAGTGGCTAGAAACATAAAAAGTAAAATAAAAATCATTGTGTATTAAAAATGAAAGAACAGAAGAAACAAAAATTGGCACAACTCAGGCACATTTGTTCTAATTGAGAAACTGGGCACTTGTTGAGGAGCATCTTACTTAAAAATATCTCCATTGAAATCATACATTTCTTTTACACTTCTGGATGTCATTTCCACTCTCCTTCTGGGCATTGGCTGTATCTCAACATCATCAGCTTCAGCTGTAAAAATGTAAAATACAGTTTGTGAAATGTAAAAAATCTGCCAAAAATCACACAAAACATACCCATGACTGACACACTGGCTGCAGTAGTTGCCCTGCCAGCTTCATTGGTGGCAATGCATGAGTAGACACCACTGTCTCTAGTTAAGGCACTGCTGATTTCCAGCACAACTACATTGGTTCCCTCACGGAACATTTTGACCCTGGAGCAGTGTGCCAGTGGATGCCAGTCCTGTTTGATGTGTTGGGATGTTTTTTTATTAGGTAAATATGTGTGGAATCTTCCTGAGTGCCCTAGAGGTGTAATAAATATATTCACGGTGTATTTATATCAATATTCCTGATAACAATAAGGGTTCATCACTGTCGCCACAAACTTGAAAAAAACATTATGTCAAAATGAAAGTGCCCAGGGGCCAGTCCCGCAAGTGGACTTGACTCTTGCCTTTTAATGTTACTCATTACTTTGCTCTTGACTTTCCATTGAAAGTTTACTTTACATGTGACTTGACTTGCTCTTGACTTGACTCTTAACTTGGCATTTGTAATATTTAACTCTTTACTTGTCCACTTGCGGGACTGGCACCAAAACATGCAAAACACTCCCTCCCCTACAAACCTTGACCCATTTGATCTCCGGGAATGGTTCTCCTTCCACACGGGCCTCCAACGTCAGCGTTTGCCCCAACGCGCAGCTACCCGGTTTCAGTTGTTGCGTGAAATTGGGCCGTTCGGATTTCTCAATCCAGAATGTCTGACTGGCCTCGCCGTATTGATTGGTCGCGATGCATTGGTACTGGCCCGCGTCGGACGAGTTGAAGTTGATGATGGATAGGAGGCACGTGGACCCGCCGAGGATTTTGGATCTGGGGGGTGATGTGTGGTTGTGTGGATTGATTGGCTGGGGGTTGAACTTTCATTTTTAGTTGACATTTTACAAGTTGACGATAATTTCGACTTTTTCAATTACTTAATTAAGTTGCCTTTTGTCATTTCGGACAGCGCTAATTGGTTACGCTAACGCTATCTATTTATGTTATCGAATATATTCAGTACGCTTCAGGGTATTTTAAATTCATACCCTTTGAAACTTGAATCAAGTTACAATTATCATATTATCATGCTACGAGAAAATTTGAAAGCGATACAATTTTTTTGATATTTAATCAAGTGACAGCGAGAGTTACCCAAATACGTCACTTGTTCATTAAAGACAATATTCAACTCCAAAAATTGCATCACATCACTTTTAAAGTCCCCCAAAAAGTGCAAAACTGCCACCCACACAAACCTATGCCTCG
The DNA here is from genome assembly GCA_964036195.1 of Sphaerolaimus hirsutus. Lineage (NCBI taxonomy): Eukaryota > Metazoa > Nematoda > Chromadorea > Monhysterida > Sphaerolaimidae > Sphaerolaimus > Sphaerolaimus hirsutus. Next base: position 19,936,837 of record OZ038458.1, read on the forward strand.
AAGTGGAGTTGCTCGTGTCCAAGGGCTGCCCCTTGAAGTACCACTGCACCTGGGGGTCGGGGTAGCTGGACACGTGGCACGTAATTTCAATCGAGTCACTCGTGCCGCAGAAGTACCGGTCTTTGGCGCTAGGCGCGAACCACGGCGCGCAGGCTATGAGGGGTGGTTTCATGTTGTTGCATACTCGGCTGACACGATACTCTACAAACAGATCGGAGTTATGTCTTCGGCTGGCAGACGGCCAGCCGAAAACTTATGGAAGACGTGATGACGAAGTGATGACGTCATGAAGACGACGTGATGGCGAGAGATGATGATGGCGACGAATGTGATCACGTCATGATGGAGTGTTTCCTCCGGAAAAATGTACGGCGTAATGTCATCCGAGTACGTATAAGTGATTATTCTTCGAGGAGTCATTTGATGTTGAGATATTGTTGAGGGCATAATGTCAGCCCCTAATAGTGACTAGAGTCCAGCCGCCATTGTGCCTAGCGGTCTAGCGGTTAGGGCGCACTTGTTCATTGCGAGAGAGTTGCGGATTCGATTCCCGCCGTTGGCAGTGCAATTTTGCATTTTTCTATATGTTTTTTTTTGTTGCGTTTTTTGTCTCCAATCAGATTTGGACCCTGCTGTTTATCATTTTAACACCCACTCAACCCTCACACACGCACCATATCTCTCCGCGTAATTCTTGAGCATGGCGTCCCTCATGTACGGGTCCAAGATGTGCAGCGGCCGCCTGTCGGCGTCCATGACCGGCTTGGGCTTGGACATGAGCAGGCTGGGCGCGCTGGCCGGCGACGGGTCGGATATGCCGTAGATGTTCTCGGCGCGCACGCGGAATTGATACGACTTATCCAGGGCCAAGTTGCGCACTTTGCACACCGGCTCGGGGATGTTGTAGTCGAGCTGATTTGTGGGGGGGTCTTTATTGTTGGCACTGTGCCAGTGAATAATGGAGCCCCACTAGCGTTCAAATGCGATTTCGATCCCTAATCCTGAAAATTTTGGGATTTTCGGTTCCGATGCCGAAACCCAATCCCGGGCCCGATCCCAAATCTCGAAAAACTAATCCCGATCCGGTCCCGAAACTTTCCAAATCACAATCCCGATCCCGACAACAATGAAATAATTCCGACCCCGAAAAATGCCAACCCCGATCCCGAGAGCCAAATCCCGGTCTCAAAACTAAAAAAACAATCCCGATCCCGAAAAGTCGAGGCCGTTTGAACCCTCAGCCCCGCCAATTCTAACTCACCACACTCCAATCTCTATCAGGCAATTCCCTCACTTCAATAATGTAGGTCACCTGTGGGTACCTAGGGGGTGCCCTCTTTGTGGGTATCCAGGACAATGTCAAATAGTGCCCATCTGCCTCGGAAATGAAGGGACCCCTGTCCGGGGGTGGCGGGATGCCGGCGAACTGTACCTTGCCGTATTGATAGTCCATGGTGATGTGGGTGCCCGACTCGGTGCGCACTGTTTTGGCACTGTAGTCGGTTTCAACTGTGGGGCGGATTGGGGATGGTTTTTTCATGTTTTTTATTGTCTTGCATATCTAACATACTGATGTGTTTAATTTGAACATCTTACAACATATTGCTCTTTTCCCACCCCTACTTTCAGTGGTTCATTTTGGGGGGTTTTAAAAAAATTTTATGCATGCATAAAGTTCTTTTTTCCAATTGCAATTTGCTGCCCATCGTAGGCAATTTTCTAGAAAACGTCATTTTTAGAAATCTATTGCAAGAAATATTTTCGTTTGAGCTGCCGCAGACAGTATTTTGTAGACATTCAAGCCTATTTCATTTTCGTTCCATTCATCTAAATTCATATTAGTCTTTCATATTTCTAATCTGCCGTTTTTACATCTCAACCCACCGGAAATGCTCACGCTGGCAATGGTCCTGGCACTTCCCACTTTATTCGTAGCAACGCAATAATAATCGCCGGCGTGGTCCATCTTAGCTTGGGCGATAACCAGGGCATGGCACCCCCCTCCGGCCGACGAAATGGACACATTGTCCGGCCCCCCGGGTGCCAGGGGTTCCCCATCTTTGAACCACTGCACTTCGGGGGTGGGGGTGCCGGTCACCACGCAGTCGAGCACCAAGGGGGACCCGGTGAACAGGTGTCTGCCGCGCAGGGGTTTGATGAACTGGGGGGCCCTGTCTTTTTCACGGCCAGCGTCCATGCCCGTCAGGAGTTCTTCGCGGGCTGCGTGTGGGTTGTGGGAGGGTGTATTTGAAATGTGCATTTAAAATGGGTATATTTTTTCGCAAAGTTGGAAAGTCCTTAATATGGTTGGAATAATATTATTCTAAAAATACTTATCGGTGACGTTATTCAACAAAATTTGAATTTTTCTTTGTATTTATTTATGTAGAACGCACTGCCCCATTAGTAAGCCACACATAAACCACACCACACGCAGGGGTCTGCAATGGTAGATTTGGGGGCAGCTATCTAGCTGTCTGGAGCCATTTTTTAGAAATTTTTCCCAATTTTTGTCCAAAATTGCTTATTTTCTTAGTTTCTTTTCTCGACTTTCACCTTCAAAGTCACTAGTTGATGTTCCTTATTGCCTATTTCAGCTATTTTTGTAAGTACTGTATTTGCCTTTAAGTTTTTCACCCATTTTTAGCGATTTTCCTCCTTTTCTAAATTCTGATCTTGCAAAAAAGCCTATATTTATATGGAGGAGCGATTAGCTATCTATCCAACCCCCGGGGGTCAAAATCTAGCATACCCCCGCACACACATTTGAGCACGTTGAGCTCTGCGGCGGTCCTGGCGCTGCCGTGTTCGTTCTCGGCCACCAGCCAGATCTCGGCCTTGTGGTCGTCGTTGGTCACGTTCAACAGCAGCAGGTGGTGCGTGCCGAACTCGTCGCTGAACATCAACGTGCGGCTGTCCGCGCTCAGCGGCTGCCCGTTTCTGAGTGGTGGGGGGGTGGTTTTAGGTTTACTGTTGACTGACGAATTGTGCAGATGGGTTATCGAAATTTGGTTTGTTGATTGAAAGTACTTTTCTCATCTATTTTCCTTTAAAAAATCAGGGCAAGTCATTTCCGTTGTACTTCGCTGCTGTTTTTATCTCATGATAGCTGTGGTTAACAGCAAAGGCATATGAAAACTTCGTGAAACCTTCATGTCCTCATCCCGTTTTAAATATACATACTCCAGTGACTTCACGCCTTGCACGCGTGGTACACACTGAACGCATGCCAACAATATTTAACGCATGCGTATTCATAAAAAATAAAAAATTCATTGTTTTACGTTAACATATTCACAACAATGACTTTTTAATATTTTTACCGAAATCGCATGCTTTAATGTTTTATTGGCACGCTTCCAACGTGAGACACTAGTAACTTTACGTGCAGAGCCTCATTTCACTGGATCATCCCTAAACCCAAAACCTTCACACCCTTTATTTCCCACCACCCACCTGTACCACGTAACTTTGGGCGTGGGCTGGCCGATCACGTTGGCGGTGAATTCGGCAGTGGAGCTGTGCGGCACGGTGACGTCCTGCAGCGGGCGGCGGATGCGCGGCTTCGACGGCCCCGTGAACCTTTCATCTCCGGGTGCTTTTTCTTGGTCCTTTGGCGCTTCTGTGGGGGTTGGAGGGGGTTTTGAGTGTGGGAGCTGTTGTGGTTAAGTGATTGTACGTTTTCATGCGTCACTGGTTAAGATTTGCCTGAGTAATGCGCGGTTACAATTATGCATGAATAGCGTTCCAAAAATCTCGGGAGTTTTGTATTTTTAAAAATATAAGGGAATATAAAATATCTTATATTTATTTAGCTCCAAATTTTCCTCGCGAGATTTAATTATATTTTTTTATGATATAAAATATAAAAATATATATGTTTTGTATATTTTTTCTGGGTTTATTAATATTTTCTCTGCGTTTTTAGTGAGATTTAATTATATTTCGAGCGATTTTCTGAGATTATATTTTTTTATGTTTTTTTTTTCTTCTGAAAAACACCCATTTTTGGAATGCTATTTGAATCCCGCTTTCTCGCCAGCATCACGGCTTTCGTGAATCATTATCACTAAAAAATGAGAAGTCCAACCACCAACTAGGGTTCAAACGGGATCCCGATCCCGGATCCCGTGACATTCCGGGATTTTGCAGTCCCGATCCCGAAAATTTTCAAATCCCGATCCCGAGAAACTCCCAAGTCCGGGATCCCGATCCCGGAAAAATTAGTGAAATTATAAAAAGTGAAAAAATGACGTTTTTGCATGCAAAAATGTGAACGAACCCCCCCCCCCCCCCAGCGTCCATTTTATACCACTTTTCTGGCATCCAACAGTGTTTTGAGACCTTGATAAACAACTGTGGATGTCAGAACATTGGCCAAAATCTCTATCCCAAGACCCCAATCCCGATCCCGAAAAAATGCCAATCCCGATCCCGATCCCGTGACCCCAATCCCGGCCAATCCCGATCCCGATCCCGATTCCGAAATCTCAAAAAACCAATCCCGATCCCGATCCCGAAAAGTCAATCCCGTTTGAACCTTACCACCAACCACAAAAAATGACCCAAAAACAAATCCCGAAGCCACAAAACAACCAACTTTCCACAATGAGTTCTGCATTTGTGCTGGCCGTGCCGAATTCATTGGAAGCGACGCATCTGAACATGCCTTCGTCGCCCATCTGCACCTCGCTTATGGTCAATCGCTGCAGTCCCTCAGCTAGTGTTTCGATCTTGAACCTGCCGCCCTGCTCGATCGTGATGCCGTTGCACAACCTGGGCGGTTTGGGTGAATTTGATGATTCATTCGTATACCGAGTGGGGGAGTGCATACTTCACGCAGAATCCTACCATAAATTTATGAAAAAAATCTTGTGATAAATTTCGTATCTATTTATTTTATAGTAACAACGAAATATTATGATGAAAAACTGTATATTTAATTTTTGGTACATTATTCAGATAAGTTATTGTAGGTTTCCATGCAAAGTGTGATGTCCTCCGCGCATATACTCGGCGGACAGCAGAGTCTTTGCGGGATCCTAACTTGATCTAATGTATAAAAGTTTCTGATAAATTTCGTATTTGATTATTCCATAGTAGTCCGCCGAGTATACATGTTCCTGAGACATCCAATATTATTGCGAATAGTGCCCCGGGGATGTATTCTTATAAATTTTTTTTGGGATTTATTCTATTGGAGATGTCTTCATTCAGTTGGTTGAAAGAAGGAACTTTATGTAAAGGAGCGTCATTGTGTTATCCGATGTTATACCCTCTGAAGTAGGAGTTGCAGTTATTTCCCTCTACAAGCATACTATTTCCCGAACATATACAATAACATTTTATCTAGTGTAGCCACACATTCCATCACACCCAATACCCCCACCCCCCCCCCCCCTCCAACCAACCACTGATGTTTCGGCTCCGGGTTTCCATAGGACACGCACTCATAGATCACGCAGCCACCCACGCGCATGCGGCGCACGGTGAGGGGCGTGCTGAAGCCGGGCGCCTTGCCGCGCTTGAGGGTCTCCTGGGCGCTCAACGGCTTGTCGCGTTGCTTCACTGGGAGGTTGGGTGGGAGGTGGAGAGTGTGTTCGGGGCGTGGATTGTGATCCTAGTTGTACAGTCAAGTCAAAAGCAGTGTCATTTTTGGAAAGTTTTATTTTACTGAGGTTGTAATCGTGTAAATCCTCGAATAAGACCCCAGGAGAGTGATTTTTTCCGTCAGAGTTTTTGAGGGGGCGTTATTCAAGTGGGGAGTAATTTTGTCTCACACGGCCAACAGGGGGAATTATTGAAGAATGTTTTATCCAAGGTGATCTTAGGGTGGTTGTTTTGGATTTAGGGTGTGGTTGTTTTTTAATTGTATTAAGTTTTTACTCATACACTGCTGAAAGAGTGTTTTACCCCACCATCTATAAAAACAAACCCCAACAACTCACTCTCCACAATGACCTCAGCAGTTGTCCTAGCAGTCCCATAATCGTTCTCCACAACGCATCTATAACCACCCGAGTGCTCAGACTTGGCCTCGCCAATGGTCAGGCTCATGACTCCGTCGTCCGACTGAGACATGGAGATGTTCGAGTGAGCGTAGACACGCGACCCGTCTTGGTACCTGGGGGGGGGGGGTTGTGGGGTGGGGGGTTTTTGAGGGAGTTGGTGGGGGTGATTTCCCACTAATCATGTAGTCCCACTAGTCATGTAAACCCGTTAGTCATGTAGACAGGAGTTAGTGGCAGTGGGTTTACATGATAAGTAGAGTACAGTGTGTGTGCACTCGCATTGCTTTGTCACTATTTTGGACTAAAAGGAAAATTGAAAAACTCAAATGCATAGCCACTGATTTATGAGTTTTTCAATTTTTCTTTGAGCAGTATCATGACAAAGACAATGTGAGTCCACACGCATTGCGGCCCGCCGTATGTACTCTACTTATCATGTAAACCCAGGTGCCACTAACCCCCGTGCCATGCTAATCTCCGCTAATGTCTGGCGAGTCTACATGACTAGCGGGTTTACATTTACGGGCACAGGGTTCTGAGAGTATAGACCGCTGATTGAGATTTCATTCGCCATAAACGTTTGAACATTTTTATTTATTACTGCAATCATTTTCTCACATTTTTCTCCCATCAACTACCTCAAATCAAAAACGCACCAAATAGCCCTGAGCACTTTGCTGCCCGTAAATCGGCACCTAAGCGTCACGCCGGCGCCCTCTTTCACTTTGACGCCCTCCATCGACTCGACGCATCTTGGCGCCTTGCCAACGAGCGACATGCCGTCGTCCATTTCCGCCGCTTGTTGTATTTCCTTCGGCTGCTGCGGCCTGAGCGGCGCCTTCACGACGGCCGTGCACTTTGACTGGGCACTGCCTTGCGAATTGGTCGCGATGGCGCGGTAGGTGCCCGCGTCGGATGAAGTGCAGTTGGGCATGCTTAGGGTTAGGGTGCCTGGGGGGCGGGGCTTGTATTTTGTTGTGGAGCATAAGTATAAATATGTGTGAGTGTCTTTGTAGTGGAATGTTTGCTACGTCAACAATAGCTGACGAACTCCTCATTCCGAGCCAATTTAAATGCGTAAAAACCGATTTATAAGCTTTGTAAATCTGTCAACATGTGTAAAACATCTACGTAGTAAATACCTACCTGCAATATTTGAAAAAAATTCCACCCGAACCCACCATCAGGTCCGTGATCGCACTTTCTATTAGCTCCATCCACCTCAATCTTCTCACCATCTTTGTACCACACAATTTGCAACGTTTCATCAGCGCCGCCGGGCGGAGTCAATTTGGCTTCCAATTTGAGCGTGTTTCCTTCGGTCGCACGAGTGTCTCCCAGCGGCACGGTGAAAACTGGCGCCATATTGGCCGATCGCTTCCCCGGGCCGCGTAGAGATCCGTCTGAGTTGCGAAGGGGGTTGCGTGTTTGAAAATAATAATTGGGGGTTATTTGTTAGTCGGTTATGCCATTTACTAATGCAAAAACAAATATTTTTCCGTATTCCCGCGAAATACCTCAAGGGGTTTATTTTTCCAGAGTGCAAATTTTAAGGGGGGTTAATCAAGGGGGTATTTCGAGGAAATACGATAGCACAAATTCGGGGTTTCTAATATGTCATGTATGTTTTTTAGTGATCTTCGAAGAATATGGATGCGAAAATTATACACTTGTCTTGTTATAAACATTACTCGCCCGAGCTCACCATCGATGCGCACAACAGATTTTGTCGACGCGGTGCCGTGTTCATTGGTGGCCACGCATCTGTACGCCCCTTCATCCGCGGTGGTGGCTTGCTTGATGATCAGCGTGCTCCTGCCCACCTCGCTCGACGATTGCTCGATAGTGATTCTGCACGAGATTGTGTTTTTTGAAAGATTTTTCATCATCAATTAAACAGGTGCCGGTCCCAGACACTGTAAAAGACCCGATAAAATGTTAAAGTCCCTGTAAAATGTAAAATGTCATGTAAAAGACCCTGTAAAGTGTCATGTGTATCCAAATCTTATTCTAAAGTATTCTAAACTGTTGTTTTTGTATCCAAATGTCATTTTTGGATATTATGGACGATTTGGATACAATAACATAAATAATATTTGGATACGCATAGCACTTCACATGGTCCATTGCATGACATTTGACAGTTTACAAGGTCTTTTACATGACACATGACATTTTACAGGGACTTTTACATCGTACAGGGTCTTTCACATGGCCTGGGACAGCCCCCAGGTCTCGTCTCATCACCTAGTATCCATCGGCAACGGCGCGCCGTCTTTTGTCCACTTCAATGTGGGCGGCGGCACGCCTACAGCCTTGCATTCTAGATCGAGTGTGACACCAGCCAGTCGACTGACATTCTCCAGTTCCAGGGTGAATTTTGGCATCTCGCCAGAGTCGACGCTGATCTTTTCGATGACTTTTGCAACTGCGGGTGTAATATATGTTAAAAATGTTGCTGTTAGATGAGCAAAACAAATCATACCTTCAACGTGCGTCTCAGCGGAAGTTTTCGCTTCGCCAAATTTGTTCGTAGCCACGCATCTATACATGCCCTCATCGGACAATTTGACATGTTGAATAATCAGTGTCAAAGTGCCCTGTTCGTCCCTGGCAAACTTGACCCGGTCACTTTCTTTTAATAAAGTGCCATCCTTGTACCACTTGATGTCGGGATTGGGCGCGCCAGTCACCGAAGTTGTCATTGTCAATTGAGTTTCAGTGGTAACCCACTGTTCAAGTAGTGATTTCGTGAAGAATGGCGCCTCGCCGGACTTTTTGCGGTCGATTTTGGCGGCTGCGATTTGGGTATTTTGTGGCTTGAGTTTTTAGGATTGCATAAGATTTTTGATTCATTCTTCATTTAATGATGGCAAAGTTTTTCTAAGTTTGGAAGTATTGCTGAGGTAATTTCCCCTGGGAAAGTCCCCTTACAGTTGATTGTTCAGAATTTTCATACTGGGGAGCTATTTATCTTTCTCACAAATCATTTGAACCCGGACCGAATTGAAAAGGACTTGATATTTACAAGAATACATACACAATACATGAAGTATAGACATTTGTCCAAACTAAAATTTCACTATTTCTTATTCATCCACATCTTCATGACTACAAAACAAATCACCCCAATCTAACCCTGCACAGTGACAGTGCACGCTGTGTTAGCACTGCCCAATTTATTAGTGGCCACAGCCCTGAAAGCACCCTCATCGCTGGCAGTGGCACCATCGATCCTCAACGAGTGCTTGCCTGTATTAGCATTGAAAAAATCTCTGGGAGATTTATATTTTAAAAATCTCAGAAAATCTTATATTTTCTGAGATTTGTATTTTTTTCTCACGATTTTCTGGAGAAATTTAATTATATTTTCTTTTTGAGAGATTTTCTGAGATTTTTAAAATTCAAATTCTGATATTTATATTTATTAATATTTTTTCCAAGTATTTTGAGAGAGATTGAATTATATATTTTTTTTGTGAGAGATTTTCTGAGATTATATTAAATTATTATTTTTTTAATTGACGATTTTTTATAATGCTAGCCTGTATCCAAATCTGCGCTGATGTGCACCCTCTCGTCGGCGCGCATGGGCACCCCGTTGCGGAACCAGGTCACCCCCGCTGCCGGGACCGAGTCCACGCTGCAGCTGAGAGTCAGCGAGTCGCCCGATTTGATCTTGCGGTCGCTCAGGTCTTCGGTGAAGCGAGGGGCGTATTCCCTTTTGGCGATTATTTCTTCCTCTTGGACGACTGCGAGGGGTGGGGGTTTTGGTCGGAAGTGGAATGCGGTGCAGTGAGTTGTTTCGCCCTGTGTCGGTGGTCATCCAAACACGTGGCTTATTTAGACCCGCTGCTCATCTAATTCTTCCCGCTGCTCGTACATAGCCGTTGCTCATCTATGACCCTAATTGGGGAGGCATAGATCACCAGTGGGCAAAGGAATTGTCTCCTATCTAAGTTTACTCCAGTTTTGAAACATTTGTTTACATTGAGAATTTTCTAGTCCAGCCGTGTTTTTAGCATTGTGGTAAGCTCAACACCAAAAGACATTCACAAATTCAGTTCAGATTATCTATGTAACTGCCGAAAATTTTTGTTCCCCATACCTTCAAGTTGCAATTTGCTCTGAGTCACGGCTTGGCCCAGTGTGTTCACAGCCACACATTTGTAAACACCTTCATCTGATTTGGTGAAACTGCCAAAGGTCAACTTGCATGAACCATTGTGTGTCTTGTTTTCAATTGTGATGTTGTCACTGGCTGATAGTGGGGCTCCATCCTTGTACCTGACGTTTTTGCGTTGTTTTATGTGATGTGTCAATTTTGAAATCTGTGATGTCCTCCCAGACCATGTAAAATGTCAAACGTCACTCAAAGTGTCAAAAATCATGTGAAAAGCCCTGTAAATGTGTTTGCCATTTTGCAGCGCAGTTTACATGGCATTTGACACTTTGCATGACATTTGACACTTTACAATTCATTTTACGTGGTCTGGGAGTAGCACCTAGGTGTTTCCAATCAGTTCCACGCAAACGAACCAGCTAATTTCTGCCAGTGGCTTGGCATCGACAAAGCATTCAATCGTGGCCGCGGGGCCCTGTATGCGTCTGTCCCTCAGTTGGACATTGAAAACTGGTGCGTAATCTGGTGGTGCTGCCTTCCGGCGGTCTTTGTCCGCTGAAATTGACAAGGGAGGTCTCAGAAACGTAATAATTATCTATGGTGTAACGTAATTATTTGAGAAACCAGATACCCTATATCCTCGATTAAGCCCCCCTTCTAAAAATTCCCCCTATTTGATGACTGACGAAAAAAATAACTCGCCCTTTTTTGATGCTTGGGAAAAGTGATCTGTAACAATATGTATTCTTTTGCAGCTGATGTTCACTAGCTTTGGTTTCATTGCATTTGCATGAAATCATGGAATGTGTATTCTGACTTGTATTTAACCCCGTTCACACATTTACCTATATTGATCATGCATTTTACCTTATAATCTGACGGAAAAATGGCCCCTCCATCAAAAAACCCCGCTTCGATTGACTTCCCAGTCAAAAAGTCTGATGAAATAATAACTCCCCTGGGAACTTATTCGAGTATATACGGTAGTCACACACCACTGAAAACTCACGTTTGACAGTCAACTTAGCCGAGCACTTCTCAGTACCATGTTCATTATTTGCCACGCAACTGTACTGGCCACTCTGTTCCACTGTCAAACTGTCAAATGTCAAGTGCCACCTGCCATCAGCCATATCTGTGACAGTGATGCCAGCTCCCATTGTGATTTCTTCCCCATCTTTGAGCCACTTCAATGTGGGCGTGGGGTGTCCACGAACTTTTATGGTCATTGTGGCACTGCCACCTTCTGTTGCCATGGTTCCAGCCAGGGGTACCACGAATTTCGGGGGACTGGCTTCTTGTTTGGGTGCCTCGGGTACTGGGTGGTGTGGTAAAATGTTTGCATGGTTGTTTATTGTATGTAATTGATTTCAACAAAATTTTGTAAAGTGTCAATTTTTGCTGTTTTTTGTGCATTTTTACTAAAAATTCTGATGTTGTAATCCTCTGTTAACTCGATCGATAATTTAACCAAAATAAAATTCATTTCTATTCATTTTATAATACTAGAAATGAGAATATTTCTATTTGTAAGATTATTTCGAATTTACTTGATTATTCAAAATTTTGATGGTGTGGTGTAGTGATGGAAAAGCGCCATGGCGCTGGCGCCTGGCGCTAGCGCCAAAGCAAAAAGCGCCATGGCGCTTTTGGCGCTTGGCGCCTTTTTGCTGTGGCGCCATTGGCGCTTGGCGCTGGGGTTTGGAAAAGCGCCAAAAAAGCGCCAAGAAGTACTCAAAATTCATCATTATTTTATGCAGAAAGACCTGTTAAGTAAAATTTACATGAGTATTTATATGTGCTACTGTCATCGTAGTTCCGGATCTACATACCCTATTCTTGATTACTTTTTAAACAATTTCCTTGTGATTGCATGGGTATTCAACATTTGTCCCATCTAATCCGAATTATGTAAGGCTTTATGTGACTATTAATCGGACTGGTAACACTCTTCACATAGGTTTTAGCTCAATCACTATACTGAGCTCGTTCCTTGCAGTTTTATTTGAGCAGGGTCAAAGGAAGACCCTGTAAACTGTAAAGTTGAGTAATAAACATCATCCAATATTTCATAAATACAACTTTGTTAAGTGTCATGCGAAATGTCAAAAGTTGAATCAAAAAACTTTTTTATTTTGATTGACATTTTACATCACATTTACTTCTTGACATTTGACATTTGATTTTACAGGGTGTGGAATCACTTTCTGAAGCCATTCCAACAACTAGTTAAAAAAACGAAAGTATTCCAAAAAAATTGAAAACTTCATTTGAAAATTTGAAAATTATTTTTTGTGAAAAAACAACTAAATTCCAAAAGTAATTTTTTAAAACACCTAAAAAATCTTAGCACTTTTTCAGATGGTGTGCTATACTTAGTCCAAACACCCAGCTGCAAAATATCAAGACAACAATAACAAAAGTGACAGCAGTTGACATCTATCTTGCGCCAAAAACAAATTAATAGCAGTGCATCAGAATGGCCGCATATATGAGAAGTAAAATTTTTTTGGCGCTGGCGCAATTGGCGCTTGGCGCCATTTTGCTCTGGCGCCATTGGCGCTTGGCGCTGGGGTTCGGAAAAGCGCCATGGCGCTTTTGGCGCTTGGCGCCAAAGTTCTGGCGCTTTTTCCATCACTAGTGTGGTGTGAGGGATAACTTCACTATTAATTAAATTTAAATTATTTCCTTAAAACTCACTGCGAATGGTGAGCTTGCACTCTGAAGTGATAGTCAATTCTTCATTTGCCAACTCAATTCTGTAACTTGCTTCATCATCTTTGATACTTTCTGGCATGGTCAAGTAAAATTTGCCGCCATCTTGTTTCATGATCAAACGATCGCTGGCGCTGATTTCTTGACCATTTTTGAACCTACAATGTGAAATTGTACAGCTTAAACCTGAACACTTTCATGTAATTCAATTCACTTTATTTGCTGATGTTTTATTTGATGTCAAAAGTTTAATCCTAACTTTTACCAAATTTCAATTTCGATTTTCCTTCAATGATCATAAAGTGCTTGATGTTCGACTGATAAATCCACAAAAGTTGCTATTTATGAATAGTTTGTTGAATGTATACGCGAAGCGACAAACTCCGCCCACCGACCATTTCACACTGGTCACTTCTCCCTTCACCTCTACCATCAAAACAGCTTCCCTAGACTCTGTCACAGTCAAGTCCGTCAATCCCTTCAAGAATTTGAGCGGCGGTTCCGGTGGCAGCGTCACGGTCAATTTGCAATCTGAGTCTACCGAGCCCGATGCATTTTCCAGGGTCACCCGGTAATTTGCTTGATCTTCCGGTACGGCCGACGAGATTTCCAGTCGGTATTTGGAGTCGTTCAGCTTGTTCAGCTGGATCCGGCTGCTGGCGTAGATCTCGCGCGTGTTTTTGAACCTGAACATGTTTGATTGAATGTGACTTTTGATTCAATAAAACTGGCTTTTGTGTCCCGGCCCGGGATTGGGCTGTGAGCTTTTTTTGTAAGTTGATTTATGCGTGCAAATCGCAATTTTGGTATACCGTATTGCCTCGAAATACTCCCATCGGGGTTTATTATTTCGCCAGCAAAATTAAAGGGGGGGGGGGTTATTCGAGGTTTTTTTTTTTATTTCGTCAATTTATTTTCGTAAGGATCGTAGTAAATAGTAGGCATTTGCGTACCCAAAACAGGTAATAAATGTGTCCAAACAGGATATATTTGGACATAAAAACGTAGCTAGCTACACAAACTAGTCTATTTGTAGCTGTAATGTAAATTAGCAGCAATAAATACATCATGTACATTGCATACATGACGTATTTATTAGGTACATGACGTACATCATTCCGAAGGGGGGGGCATATCGAGGGGGTTATTTTTTCCCCAGCCCATTTTGAGGGGGGTAATTCGAGGGGGGGGGGGTTAATTTGAGGGGGGGGGGGGTAATTCGAGGTAATAAGGTATGTTTTGATGGAGCAGGAAAATACTTCAAATAGTATAAACCGTATAAAGTTTACATACCGTATTTTACATTATATAGTTTACATTCCTAGACATACCCGCTTGAATACCCCCAGGTTTGAGCGAGGTGAGGAAATAATAACCCTCTCCTCGAATTACCCCCCTCCGAAAAAAAAACTCCTGGGAGTATTTCAAGGAAATACTGTACTTAAATATTAAAATACAAATCGCACAGCTGCATGTGCAGATTTGACTACCTATCTACGCATTTAAAAAATGCGTCACAATTTGAAATATTCCAATTATTCAATGTAAATATACATATTCTCAATGCACAACCAACCACTTGACATTGGTCACTTTTCCACTGGTCTCAATCTCCAGCGAGCAATCATTGCCCTGCTGTACAGTTTGGTCCTGCAGTCCTTTCACAAATGTGGGCAGTGGTTCAGGGGCCGGTTTTACTTCCAGTTTTGCCTCTGAATCAGCTGAACCTGACTCGTTTTCTGCCATCACCTGTGATTTTGGTGGATTTTGATTGTTGTATACCTAGTTGAAAGAGCAATGCCATTGTGCTTGGGAGATTACCGTATATACTCGAATAAGTCCCCGGGGGAGTTTTTTTACTGGGGTGTTAATCGAAGGGGAAGTTTATCGAGGGGGGTCAGTCGAGGGGGAGTTATTCTAGGAAAGGAGTTTTTTCATCAGATATAAGGTAAAATGCTTTTGATACACGGATGTCTTTCCCACCCATCAAAGAGGATGGGGTTATTTTTCCCCAGTCAGCTAACAGGGGGGAGCTATTTGAAGGGTATTTAATCGAGGATATGCGGTAGTTTCTGACCCACTTTGTACTCTCCTATGTCATCCATCTCAGCATTTTTGATTGTCAGGCTCACAGTGCCTCCATCCACTGACATGATGAATCGATCGGAAGCGGTTATTTCCACACCATTTTTGAACCAGCGGATCTGAAATTCAATGGACACACTCGTTTTTTCCCCGTTTTCCCATAATTCAAAAAATCACATTCGTACCGTTTTTGGCTTTCCGCCACCCACTTCTGCATCAAATGTCACGGTTTTGCCTACTTGTACAGTTTTGTTTGTCAACCCGCGCGTGAATTTCGGTCGCTTTTCCTTTGGAAGTTTGACAGTCAATTTGCCGTATGAATCCACTGAACCGCCATCGTTGCTCAGCACCACTTTGAATTCACCCTGTAGGAAATTGAATGTATTTATTTTATAGGTTTTGTTTAAGTCTGCAGACCGCACGCTATACATTATTCTGAACTAAACACTCGATCATGACGTCATTCTTAATCAAGTCAAAAGTGTTCAAAAAGAGACGTTCCAGGCACAAAAGGTGCATAGCTGGTACCTGACTCCGCCTTTTTTTCTTTAAATATGTTTCTTTTCTGTGAAAGTGAGTGCATAGGTATCCCGCTGGCGCATTGATTCGAAAGACATAAGTTCGTGTGCATGAAACTGTTTTGTCCGCGGAGTATAATTTTCTTTTGTAAATTTGCCAGAACAAAATCTAAAATTGAAATTTCAAAAGTCATTACTTTCATTTTGATTTCCCATGGAAACAAAAGGCTAGGTAGATTTTAACCAGAAAATTATGCCCAAAATGAAAAGTGTGACATAAAAAACGGACCTCGTCCTCTTGCAACGCCTCATCAATAGCCACCTCAAACTTTGTGTCAGACAATTTCTTTACCACCAATCTTGAACCATCTTCTTTCAACTCAGTGCCATTTTTGTACCAGGTTACGGTAGTTACCTTTCTGTCAACTTCAACTGTAAATTTGCAGGTTGCCTTCAGTTCCACAGTTTTGTCATTCAGACCGCGCACCAGTTTCGGGGCTGGTTCTGAAGGTTTTAATGCATGTTTTATAGGTATTTTTATGTATTTATTGTATAAATATCTATTTATATGGTTTTATGTATCTCTCATTTAGAATTTAATAGTTTGTATTAGAGTTTCTGCTTGTAAAGGGCAAATATTTTGACACCAAGAAAAATGTTTAACACAGACAAATTGCACAGTTATACGTGCACTTTTTACCTACAGTGCAGGATAAACTTCAATTTTACAAAAATCTGGTAAATACGTATTTATTTACCATCGTACCATTAGTATACTTAGTTGACGAAAAAAACTGATTAACCAAAAACCTATTTACTCATTTGATCATTCACAATCACAATACTCCAAAATATTTAAATTTACCAGTCACAGTAGCATTCGCATCGGCGCTCGCTTCGCCCATTTCATTCTTCACCATAATCGTGTATTTTGCAGCGTAAGTTTCAGTGACGTCATCCACTTGCAATTTGAACGTTCCCTCGCCAGAAACCTTGTCGATTTTGACCCTTTTGTCGGATTTATCCAGGGGTTGACCATTTTTCAGCCAAACAGTTTCTTCGACAAAACCGTCGATGTCGGCTTCGAATGTCAATCGATCACCGACTTGTACGGTTTGATCGGTTGGGGGTCTGATGATTTTTGGCGCCGTGACTGGAAAGTTGTGTTTGAAAGTTATTTTGATGTGGAGTGCAAAATGGTTTTTATCAGGGGTTTTTTTCTGGCTCGGGATTTGATTAGCCGAGTAATAATTTATGTTTAAGATTAGATACTGGTTGAGTATGGATAAATCGTTCTGGAGTCAATTCCACAAGTGGAGAAGTAAAAAAAATTTCGAAGTGAGCAATTTCAAAGTTCAAAGACAAGTATATTTATGAGTGAAAATTTAATTATACTTAATTATTTTTACTTTTCACTTCTCGCTTCAAACTTTTTTTTATTACCTCTCCACTTGTGGAACTGGCATCTGATAAACAGTCTGGCTGTCAATAAGATCCAAATACATTGTCGGACAGATTAATCGAGCAATTTCATGTTTTTCCCGGTGTGAAATCCACAATCCCAAAAAACTGACTTATCATGGTCAATTTCGCGTCGCACGAAACACTGCCTGCCTGATTGACTAAACTACACCGATATTTGCCCATGTCTGCCTTACTGAATTCCTTGATTTTCATGCACAGCTCGCCCGTGGATTCGTCGATTGTCACTTCATTTTTCATCACGGATTTGCCATCTTTTGTCCTGTATTTTTGTAGACAGGTGATTTTTTGCTAAAAAAAACGATTACCTATTTTTAAAATCTGTATACAAAGTGATGTAAAAGTACCATAGGCGCCACACACGCTGGATGCCAACTGAATTCGTGTCAACTAAATTTTAGTGAATTATGTGATTTAAACTTTCCTATCTGATAGAGCATACCTAGTTAATTTCACATCATGAAATTTACCAATTTTTCATTTTTCATTCCAGCTTTTTACAAACGTTTCGCGTTATTTAGTTGACAATGAGTTGGAACGAATTTGCGATGTCAACTAGCATCTGTGGGCCCAAAGCGCCAGGAACAAGATGCTTGGCGCTAACAATAGCAACGATCGCAATGACGCTTCTGGCGCTTGGCGCCATTTTGCTCTGGCGCTTGGTGCTTGGGGTGGGAAAAGCGCCATGGCGATTTTGGCGCTGGCGCCAAAGTCCTGACGCTTTTTACATCACTAGTTATACACACTCACCAAGACACTGTAGGCATCTGGCCGCTATTCACGCTCAGATCAATTTTGCATCTCAGCTCCACAACGGCGCCATTGGCCACATCTTGATCGGTCAATTTCTGGGCGAATGCTGGCAATTTAATTGTGGCCGCCACGGACAAGTCAGCATTTGTGTCTGTATCCCCAGCATCGTTGCTGGCGACGCAGGTGTAATTTGCGGCGTCTTCCAGGGCACATTCGTCGATGGTCAGACGTTGTTTTCCATTTCCTGGCGCTGACAGTTTGATGTGCGCACCGTCGGAGATTGGCTCGCCGTTTTTCAGCCTGTGGTGGGTTGGAGAATGTTGTGTGACTATTTATTTATGAGTGAATTTCAGCAGGGCGCTGTTACAGTTAGATACAGCAATATGGGGTTCAAACTTAAAATCAATGCATGTTGACAAAAGATGAACGTGATACCGAAACGTGCCTACACGCACACTAGTTTCCAATAGAAATTTCGAAAACTCATAAATCAGTATTTGAACGCATTTGAGATTACCGGAATTAATGATTTTTAATCATCACCTGCTGTAGTTAACAGACCTCATCAGTTGACGGAGTTGGCCTTATTCCAGTAAACTAAATTGTGTTCAAGCTGATTTATGAGTATTCAAAATTTCTGTTAAAAACTGGTGTGAAAAGCCAACATGCTGTTTATCCACAAGTAAATATTTCCAATTTGATTCGTTTCTCTGAACTTTCAACCATTGTAAACTTGTAAATATTTGCATCTGTATCAAGCCGCCACTTCCCCTAGGGGGCACTTCCAGACCCTGCAAAAGACCCTTTACAGTGTAAAAGACCCTGTAAAATGTCATGTGTGCCCAAATATTATTTTATCGTATCCAAATCTTATGTTTTATATCAAATAGTAAGATTTGAATACAAAAACATAAGATTTGGATACGATAACATTTGGATTTGGATACAGATGACACATTACATGGTCCTTAACATGACATTTGACACTTTACACGGTCTTTTACATGACACATGACATTTTACAGGGTCTTTTACATAATGCATGACAGTTTCAGGGTCTTTTACATTACACATGACATTTTACAGGGTCTTTTACACTTTACAGGGTCTTTTACAGTGTCTGGGAGTGGCACCAGGCTAAAAACGAATGAAAAACCATCACTAACCATGTGATATTCTTCACCTCCCCTCCAAACTGGCACTCGAGCGTAGCTGATTGTTCCTCTGTGGTCTTTGTAGGTGACAATTTCTTGAGCAATTCAGGTGCCTTGGGCTCTTGTTTCACTTCTACTGCCAGTGGCGCCTTGCTGCTCATGCTGCCAGCTACATTTGTTGCCTCGACTCTGAAAATGGGAAATGGGTCACATTGAAGTTGGTGTTGAAACAGGGGGCAGTCCCAAGCCCTGTAAGTGTAAAGTAAAGTGTCAAATGTAAAGTAAAGTGTCAAGTCAAATGTCAAATGTAAAGTAAAGTGTCAAGTCAAATGTCAAATGTAAAGTAAAGTGTCAAATGTAAAGTCAAGTGTCAAGTCAAATGTCAAATGTAAAGTAAAGTGTCAAATGTAAAGTCAAATGTAAAGTAAAGTGTCAATTGTGTATCCAAATTGTGCTGACCGTGGCAAAATGGATGGATAAAGAAATACAGAGAATTGATAATTAGGCTCATATTCGCACATTTACTTATTTGCACTATTTTACATTTCTGCACTATATTATTTACCCATGGAGAATATTCAATTGAGAAAGTGTTCTATAAGTTATTGATAGGTTTATGTGAAATATTTAGGTTGAAAAGTCAAATAAGTTATTATTAGGTGTATTAATATAAAATTAGGCTCATTCAACTCGCCGTAATTTTCTGGTCATGATTATATATACATTTGCATAATTTACTTGCAGTTTACAAAAGTCAAATCTTGTAAATATTTACGTGCTGCGTAATTATCTAGGCCAGCGTCCTAATGGAGAAATAGTGCCCTGTATGCAACTAGCATTTACTGTACGTGTTTTACGAAGCCCTTCGCGTAGGCATAACTGTTTTACCCTGTCCACAACTTATATTTATATCTACTTAATAATTATAATACTTTGCTCAAGCTGAATATATTATAGACCCTGCTCAATTAATATACCCATTTACCTCGAATAAGTCCCAATTTATCCATTATGAAATATACGTTTCCAGGAAGTGATGATTATTATTATATCGAATATACCCTACTCTATTTACGTCATTAGGAACATTTGCACTACTATTTACAGTTTCCCAACCCTATCATATTAGTCCCAATGTGCGTCAATGTTTTCTGACAAATTGAACCAAATTAGTAAATCGGCCGAGTTTGCCGACTTCGCGCCTCTCAAGATTAATAGTTTTCTATTAGTCCAATTTGTACCTGGTATTTCTTTACCATAATTGTTTGAATGTATGCACGCATAGAATAAGCCAACTGTTTCGGTAAAATGTGTCTTATTGTTACATTTATGTCTTACTTGTGCATTTGTATTAGAAAATTACTGTAGCTGTTTTTCTATACGTGATTTCCGTGTCTTAGCTACTTTGAGAGTTTTTGCTTCAGTCTTCTGACCCAACCCAAGTCTGCAGTCTGCGGACTCACCCCAAGTGAACAAAATAAGCTAGCGATAGAAACTTCGACTAGGAAGCTCGCTAGGCTTTGCGCTTTTGTAACACGCTGTATCTGATCAGAATAAAGTACCTGAAACAATCTCGAAACCCCTTTTCAACACACAACTACAAAATAAACTCAACTTGGCTGTCGACAAGTGGACGTTCGGCAACAACGGGAAATCAACCACTCTAAAGGCCGTTTCTCACTACGGTCTTGAAGCAGCCGGATTCGGTGGTAGAAGACGCTGACTTCGGTGGCTTCATCATATGGCGCAGCGAGCAGGGTGATTGCATGACATTGTGCTATCACCAAGCCGGAACGGACATTGTGCGGCAGTTGGCAGAACTTCAAAAGTCCTGCTGAACATCAATTGGCCTTGGCTGAGCGTTGGCTGTTGATTTGCAGACAGCATTGTGCCAAAGTCACGGCACTCCTGTCTACATCCTGGGAGCGGTTCTACGCTCACGCGCGGAGGACACTGGAGTTCTGACAAGCCTGTCAGGATTTCAGGCAGCTTTCACCAGTGTTTTGGCAAGGTGCTAGACGCTGGGCGGCACCGGCATTTGACAAGGAGTCATTGTCGGACGGTGGTCAAACTTTCGCTGGACGCTCCTGGATATCTGGACACCAGTGACCGCTCGCACGTCCTTCCTAAGCCAAGGGAGGGTGACCTGACGGAGACAGGATCGCCACAGAGCCACGCTAGTCAAAGGGCTGTTTTTTGGGCATTCGCGGAGGTCCCTCGCTCCACTGGGTAAGAGTGGACTCATACCTCGGAAGTGCAAAAGTAGGGGTATTAGTGTACAAAGGGCTGTAGCTGACAGAGGGCTGTAGCTGACAGAGAGTGGATTTGAAAACCAAGTATTAGGATACTTGGTAGCGTGTAGGGGCTTTGCGGAGCTCCCATCAAATATACACGCTGTGCCTGCTCGGTACCATCAGATCAGACAGCACAAAAGTGCCAGAATTCTGCATTGCACAGGCGCAATTGCAGAGCAGTGTACAGAAACACTGCCCAGAATTAGAAAGTGCACCAGAGTGCACAGAAACGTGTCACAGGCGACACGGCAAGCGCAGCCCTGCGCACAGCGGCACAGGAGCCGCTCAGGAAAGCAAGTGGCCGGCGTGGTCACAAGGCACACAGGCGTGCCAGAAAGAGCGCCAGAGCGCTCAGAAAGAGTGTGTACGGACCCTCTTTGGGGCGCACACTGCTGGGCAAAGAACTTGTTTATTGTCCAGGTGGATTTGACCGGTGTGTTGAAGTCAACGCGTGTAAACAATCACGTCAGGGGCTTTAGGAGCACACCTGGTGCCAGTGCAGTAAAGGTCAACGCGTGAGAACACGTCAGGGGCCTGTAGGACTGCATTGGTATTGTGCGTGGCACAACAAATCCGTGGTGCACAGAGCACTACATAGAAAGACGCAGAGAAGCGTCCCAAGCGTCACAGGCGACGCACTATAAAGAGAAACAGTGAAGGAAAATTCATCAGCGAAAATGGTTTCGCCAACGGGTCACATCAGAAAGACCCTGGGGCCAGCAAAGCACAGGGTGGAAAGTAGATTGGCAAGAGAATTTGCCAAGTATGACCCAGAGTTATTTGCGGGAGCAACAAAGGAAGAAAAGAGAACAGAAATGAGAAGAGTGATTGCATCTGTTAAACAGGAGGGTGCAAAATTGGAAAGTGCAATGAATGCAGTGAAAACTCAATTTGACGCATGGAGGGATATTGTCAAGGACATTGACGAACCCGATCAGATGGAACAAGAACAGAAGATATACCAAGACTCATATGAGGAATATGCAAATATGTCAGACTTGGTGACACAGAAAGTGGTAGCCATGAATGTGTACATTGAAGAGTTGCAAGACATGATCCAGCAACAGAGCGGAAATACTATGTATGAAGTCAATACAGCATTCATACAGCAGATGGCTGCCCAGATGGCTCTGACAGCTCAGGGAGCTGCTCCGGGGGCCAGTTCAACCAATGCAACCATAGCAAAGAGCGTCAAATTGCAGAAACTGGAAGTTGAACAGTTTACTGGGGAAATTGTCAAATTTCGATCATGGTGGCAAATGTTCGAATCCCACATCCACAATCGGACAGATTTGGAGGACATTTCCAAGTTTTCATACTTGAGGAGCTTGCTGAAAGGCTCAGCATTTGGC
This sequence comes from Sphaerolaimus hirsutus, assembly GCA_964036195.1. NCBI lineage: Eukaryota > Metazoa > Nematoda > Chromadorea > Monhysterida > Sphaerolaimidae > Sphaerolaimus > Sphaerolaimus hirsutus. Next base: position 19,959,324 of record OZ038458.1, read on the forward strand.
ATGATCAGTGGATTGAGTGTGACCGCAGAGAATTATGCACCCGCAATTGCAATGCTCAAAAAGAGATATGACCAGCCAGTTGTGGTCAGAAACACGCTGATGAATAATATCATGAAGTTGCGACAGGCCAGGAATACCTGTCAGGATATGAGAATTTTGTTTGATGCAATTGAAAGGCTGCTCCAGCAGTTGGAGTCACTGGGTGAATCAGTGGAGCATCCAATGCTGTTGAGCCAGCTGCAACAGAAAGTGCCACCCGAGGTTCTCAGAGAAATCCAGAAGGAACAGGGAACTGAGGAAGCCTTGACGGTGGAAAAATTCAGAGAGCTGTTTGGCAAGCAGCTAGCGCTCAGTGAGGCTGTACAGCACGCACAGCAAACTGAGGCACCAGTTCAGCAATCGCGCCAGGGATTCGGGAATAATCCCCGCGCACAGCAATTCAATAATCGGTTCCAAGGCAATGGGAATCGATTTAGAGGGCCAGAGAACCCAAGGACCAGCACAGGGAGCATGTCTGTGATCCAGAATGGACAGAGTGCACCACAGGCTGGATTTATGAATCCTGGGAGGCCGTGTGTGTTCTGCAATGACACACAACAATTACACTTTAATGATAAGTGTCCAAAGTTCAAAACTGCCAGAGAAAGGAGAGTGATTTTGTCAAAGGCAGAGCGATGCCTGAGATGCCTGCAGAAAGGGCATTACATGAATCAATGTCAATTTACAAGGAGTTGCTTCTATTGCAAATCCAATAGGCACCACACGGCAGTGTGCCCAGAGAAATTTGGTGACAATGGCAATGGAAACGCTGGACGGCAAATTCCAGCATTCAAAGCAAATGGTCAACTGAGTGGCCAGCAATCAGCAAACAATGGCAGAAAGTCTGTGCCGACGACCGGTCGACCAGCACAGAGCCAACAGAGAAAAGCCACAGTGAATTGTGTCACTGTGGAAGAAGCTGGACCAGAAATGGTAGAGACAGAAACCATATCCAGCACAGTGGTTACAGAACCAAATACAAAGCAACAGGATACGTCAGTGAACCTGTCAGTAAACAGGAATATGTCAATGTTGATGACAGCCAGAACCGTAATTGAGGCTTCAGAAATGGATACAGAGATGGAGCCTGAACAGCCACCACTACAGATTCAAGCGTTCCTGGACACAGGATCCCAGGGAACGTACATGTCAGAGAAAGTGGCCAAGAAACTCAATTTGAAGAGTACAGGTGAACACCACATCCAAGTGTACACTTTCGGAAATGAAAAGCCGCACTATAAAGTGGTACAGCAAGTGGAATTCAGAATGCGGCTCAGAAATGGCCAGAAAGTTGATATGGTGGCTGATGTGGTCCCGACGTTGACCACAGAACAAGTCAAAGTGCCTGTATCAGAACAGGACGAAAAGTATCTGCAGAAGTACTTCCCGGATGAGAGTTATTTTGCAGACAGAATTCCCAGAGAAAAAGGGACAGAGTGCAAGTTCAAGCCAGACGTTATAGTGGGCTTGAATTATTTCTGGGACTTGATGTCCAGAAACACCAGCACCACCAGACTTCCGTCAGGATTGTATGTCATTCCATCAGAATTGGGATTGCTGATGGGAGGTGGGCAGCTGACGAGCAACAGAAATCAATGGACCACGGATGGCACATATCCGGTGGTGGTCAACACAATTGTGCATCAAATTCAGAGAGAAAAGTGGTACGAGGAAGCACCGTTGTCAATTGCTCCTGTACCAAATGTCAAAGATATGGACAGACTGGATACCATTGGCATAATGGACCAGCCAGACCTCGTCGAGGATGATGAGGCCATCAAACAATTCAATGAGAGTGTACAGAGAAACCCAGATGGACGATACTCTGTAAAGTTCATGTACAAACCGAATTTGCATGAACTCCCAGATAACAAAGCAATGGCGTTCAAGAGGTTCAGGTACCTCACCAACAGGCTCAAGAGAGACCCGGAATTACTGGAAAAAATTCAGGCAATCATGAAAGCGCAAGAGGAGCAAGGAGTGATTGAAAAGGTCCAAGAGGATATTATGGATGGCAGAAAATTCCATATATTGCCTCATCAACCAGTGATAACGCCAGAGAAAACTACCACAAAGGTCAGAGAAGTATATGACGCCTCAGCAAAACCGCCAGGCATGCCAAGCTTGAATGAGTGCATGTATCGCGGTCCAGTCATACTACCACAGCTGGTAGGGATGCTGATGCGATTCCGATTGCATGGAATTGCACTGGTCGCAGACATAGAGAAAGCATTTCTGCAGATCAGTCTGCAGGACAGTGACAGAGATGTGACAAGATTTCTGTGGTACAAGGATCCCACGAAACCATCCATGGAGGACAACATTCAGATTTACAGATTTGCCAGAGTGCCATTTGGCATAATCTGCAGCCCAGCGCTGCTGGCGCTGACAGTCAGATACCACCTGAATCAAGCTGGCACAGAGAATGCAAAATTGATCGATGAAAATCTGTACGTGGATAATTTGATCCTCAGTGTGGACACAGAGCAGAAAGCAATCGAATTGTACCAGGAATCCAAAGTGCTATTCACAAAGGCACAGATGAATCTGAGAGAATGGAACAGCAACAATAAGAACTTTACTTGGCAATTGGCAGAGTCAGATGTGGCCAAGGAAATTGTCACAACAGTCCTAGGAATGAAATGGGACACAGAAAGCGACCAGATGTGGCTAAAAACGCCAAAGACAGTTCAGCAATCACAGTTATCAGAAACTGACCAGAAAATCAAACTTCCCACGAAAAGGACAGTTGCAAAAGTGACTGCGGGATGTTTTGATCCAATGGGACTCGTCAGTCCTGTCCTACTGCCAGCAAAGAGATTTTTGCAAACGTTATGGCATTCAGGACCAAGTGCCAAAGAGTGGGATACTCCCCTGTCTGAGGAACAGACAGCAATTTGGCAGCAATTAGAGACAGAATTGCTCAAGGTTGGACAGATCAAGTTCAACAGAAATCTGAATTATCAGAGTGGTGCAGATGCACAACTGCACATCTTCGTCGATGCCTCAGCAATGGCATACAGCGCAGCGGCATACATATGCCAGAAAACGGAAAATGACAGCGGCACGTCAAGCCTGCTGTACTCCAGATTGAGACTCGCTCCAAAGAAACCAGAAGTGACAATTCCACGGCTGGAATTGTTAGCAATGTTGATCGGCAGCAGAATGTCGAAATTCATTCACAAGGAGCTCAAGGACGTCAAATTCAGTCAAACAGTTGTATGGTCAGATTCAACCTGTTGTCTGAAGTGGCTAACAACAGCGAAGCCACTGGCATGTTTTGTCAAGAACAGATTGGATGAAATCAGGAAAATTCAGAGTGAGACAGAGAACATGCACATCAGACACATCGCAGGACTGGAGAACCCAGCTGACATGGCCACAAGAGGCATGAATATGTCAGAGTTGGAAGGCAGTAACCTGTGGTGGAAAGGGCCAGAATGGCTAAGGACTGGAGAATGGCCAGAGCCGAAAGTGGAGCCAGTCACGCCAGAAGTAATGGCAGAAATCAAGAAAGAAGAGCTCAAGTTCCCAAAAGCCAGTCCAATTTACCTGGGCGCCACACAACAAGTGGTCAGTGACCCAGATGCCAGCAATGTGCAAGCTGATGAAAGCAAGCAAAGCAACCCATTGGGAATTGAGATTCAGAGATTCTCATCGCTGACAAAGTTACTGGATTCAACAGTATACGTGATGAGATTCGTGCAACAGATGCACAAAAAGCGCAGCAAAAATGACAGTCAGAATGGATTGTCAGAAGTCATGAAAAGTATCTGTGGTACAATGAAACTACAAGGAATTATCAGTATTGAAGAGAGAGAGATTGCGTTGAAATATTGGATCAAAGTGACGCAACAAAATCATTACAAAAGAGTGGCAGAGATTCTGGCAACAGGCCACAGCAGAGGCAGCCAGGATGGCAAGAAAGCAGCTGCAGACCAGCAGTTGATCAAATGGCTCAATGTACAAATGCATCAGGATGGAATCCTGAGGTGCCATGGCCGAATGGAGCATACAGACCCACAGGAGGTCACAGTGCCACTCATACTGTTGCCCGCAACGGCTACAGTAACTCAGCTGATCGTCAGAGACCAGCATGAGAGGTTGATGCACGCAGGAGTGCAACATACATTGGCAGCGATCAGACAAAAGTACTGGATTACACAGGGCAGACGGGTGATCTACAATGTGACGAGAACCTGCCCAACCTGTAAGAAATTGGGAGCGAAACCGTACCAGCTTCCACCAATGCCAGATTTACCAGAAACCAGAGTTCAGAGAGCCAGACCGTTCCAGTACACGGGTTTGGATTATTTGGGACCAGTTTGGTACAAAGTGGACAAAGATCACAGGAAAATGTGGATCTGTTTGTTCACATGCATGGTGACACGTGCAGTTCACCTGGAAAGTGTGCTGGACATGACAGCACAAGAATTCCTGAATGCAGTCAGGAGATTCATCGCTAGGCGCGGAAAGCCTGAGGCAGTGATTTCAGACAATGCGACGCAATTCAAATTGACAGAGAAAGTGCTCAGCACAAGCACTGACAAGGCCATTAATACTGGAAAGAAATGGTCAGAGATGGTCAAAAGTGGGGCAGTACAGACTTACTGCTCACAGCAACAAATCCAGTGGAATATGACTACTCCTATGGCACCATGGCAAGGAGGAGTCTATGAGAGAATGGTGGGCATCACCAAGAAACATTTCAAGGCAGCTGTGGGGCACAGAATGTTAACCCTGCAAGAATTGTTGACACTTCTGCCAGAAGTCGAGGCAGTGATCAACAGCAGGCCAATCTCTTACATCTATGGTGATGTAAAGAGCCTCAGAGTGCTGACGCCAAAAGACTTCCTGACAGGGGAAGGTCAGATTGGAGCACCACAGTTTGATGCAGACAAAGATGGAGAATTTGTGCCCAGAATGGATAACGCAGCGAAACTGCAGAAATATTGGGAGACAACCCAGCAAACTTTAGATAAGTTCTGGGACTTATGGCATCAAGAGTACATTCCGAGCTTGAGGGAAAGAACTCAGGTGACACACAAACATGGCAGATTGACAGCGACTCAAGAACCCAAGGTGAATGAAGTTGTGCTGATTTATGAAGAGAACATGCCCAGAGGTGCATGGAGAATGGGTCGCATCGAGCAGTTAGAATCCAGCAAAGATGGACAGATTCGCTCAGCAAAAGTCAGAACTACCAACAGAAATGTGGTCAGCAGACCACTCAATCAATTGTATCCGTTGGAAATCAATTCAAAGACAATGGATATCCCAGAGACAGCAGTGACAGTCAAAGTGGATTTACTGGACCCAGCAATTGTCCAGAAACATGTCAGAAATCAGAGCTCAAACAGAGACTCTGTACCAAACCCTGCTCAGAGGAACTCAGCATCAGATAGAGTCCTGAGGAGTGCAACAGGGAAGGCCACAACAACCACCAGCAATCTAGTAATTGGAATGCTGTGCATGGTGTTGATGCTGACAGGCATGTCAGAGTCAGCAACACTGAGAGAAGCCGGCAAAGCTTACAGCGAAGTATTTTCTAGAACATACGTTCTAGAAACCTCGACAGTGAGGCCACCATCATTGGCAGCTCATCATGGATTGCCGCCTTTGCCTTCAGAATGGCCACCAAAATCTGTCAGAGAAATGCAGACTTATGAGAGATTCAAGGATGCAATCAAAGATCATCCTGTGGAACAGGTGATCAGCTCACAAAGCCAGAAGTATCAGATTTGCACCAGTGGAAGGCATGGACATGCGCTTACAGTTCCTGAAGAAGTGCAGTGCCATATCCCACCAAGGAATTTTGTCAAGGCAATGAAAGTTACACTTTACGCACAGAGACAGATTCCACAGAAAGAGAAAGCATACAGATGCTACATCAGAATCAAAGAAATCATTACACACACCAGTTTCTGGGGAGCGAAAGGCATTACAGGCAATTTTGAGAAATACCAGCAAGTTGGCGTGGTAGCCTGTAACTATGCAAGAATTCACAAGATGTTCAGAGGAACACCTTTGGTGGAAATGGAGCCCAGAGTGTGGACAACCAATCAAACCTTGAAAGTGGAATATTCATGGTGTTGCCATGACAAAGAGAATATCGTCAGTAACTTCTACATGGAAGAAGGAACCGTGGCTTCACTCGATGGAAAGACTGTAATCAGCGACTTACAAGATTTCAGCCAGTGCAGAGCCATGATGGGACATTGCAGAGACCACAACTATGGAATCACAGTGTGGGACACGGAGAACTTCAAGCATCAATGCGCATATGAGAGAATTGGCAGATTCAAGTCAGAGATATCTGGCCAGACAATAATTGTGTCAAAATTGCAAGCAGCATACTCCCACAGCAACAAGACAAAGAGACCAATTGGCTCAGAATGTGTTCCAGGAGACACATACTACACCGATCAAGGAGGTGTATTCATCCAGTTTGACAGAAGAGAAGATGTGCCTGTAGAATGGGCAATGCCAGGAAAGATAGTGGAGGCAAGAGAGTCGACAATCAGTGGAACATTGTATGCCAGATTGGACGACAGAAACTCCAAGTTTCAGTTCCTACAACATGTGGTCAGAGAGATGACTCAGGCACAATTTGCGATTGTATGGCATCAGCTATGTCAACTTCGCAAGAACCAGCTGGACATGTTGACTCAGCTTTTCCGCATCGATCCAACACTGGGGATTCGAGCCATGCTGGGAAGACAAGATGTTCATGCAGAATGGGCCGGAGAAGCAATTATGTTTTGGGAATGCAAGGAAGTGCAGCCATACATAATTTATCAGACAGGAAAAGTGGGAGAGACATGCTACAAGTACACACCAATGAGATTGGACAAAGACGGGCCCTTGTGGTTCAAGAGCCCAGGCAGCAGAGACTTGGTGGAGAAATCACCAGAAGAGGACTGCAGCCACACCACACCGCACCTGTACAGAAATGAACATGGACAATGGAAGTCCGCACATGGAATGGTGCATGTCACAGAGACACCAATTGAAATGACATGGAAAGGACAGTGGCAGGCCTTCACATTTGATGCGCCTCACCTGTTCACCAACATTGTCAACAGAGCTACCAATTTCATGGACGTCAGAGGCCAGATTCAGAGACTACAGAATTTAGAGCATGTGCAGAACCAGTTGATCGATTACACGGCAGACATGTCATTGGATCCCAGAGTGATCAGAAATTCAATAGAAGGCATTGGAGCTGGAATTGGACAGACGGCAGCAGGAATCGGCAAGGCATATGGTCACTATATATCTGGAGTGTCAAAAGGGTATACCAACTTTATGGGAGGAATGCTGAAAGGACCCTTTCAAGTGATCATCAACACAATCGCAATGCTGCTGGGAATCACAATCCTGGTAGCTGGAATCGTAGCTGCAGGATACCTGTGGTACAATTGGAGAATTGCCACAGGAAAGCCAGTGATTCCACCATGCGTATACACATGCATATGGAAATGCATAGTGTGTCCATTCAAGTGCATATGGCTATGCTTCAGAGCCGTCAGATACACTATCAAGAAGTCAACTCAAAAAGAGACCAATTACCCACAGAGAAAAGTACGCAAGACAGAGTTGAGACCAGCAATTAAGAGAAGGGCCAGATCCAACTCAACACAGTCCGTCAGATTTGCCAGGAGAGCAGAAACAGAGGACAGAATGGCAAAGTCACTATCAGCATACGTTCAGCCAGATGAAAGTTCAGCTGATGAGGGACAAGTCAGAGCCAGGAACAGAGACAGTGTTCACATGCCTGATATCCGCAAATTCACCACACGCGAACGCGCAGGAAGCGACACGGGCAACTACCTGCTTCATCATCAGGCTAGGTCGGCGTTGGCATCATCAACAACCGGACCTGCAACTTCACGCACACCCACGACTTCGCGCACGACCACGTTCACCACCGAGGCGACTGTGGAAACGCCGCTCATCACTTTGGCGCCCACCACCACCAGCATGTGACGTTGCTGCAACAACGGGGTGCAGCAACTCTTCCGCCCGGAGTGTGCTGACCGTGGCAAAATGGATGGATAAAGAAATACAGAGAATTGATAATTAGGCTCATATTCGCACATTTACTTATTTGCACTATTTTACATTTCTGCACTATATTATTTACCCATGGAGAATATTCAATTGAGAAAGTGTTCTATAAGTTATTGATAGGTTTATGTGAAATATTTAGGTTGAAAAGTCAAATAAGTTATTATTAGGTGTATTAATATAAAATTAGGCTCATTCAACTCGCCGTAATTTTCTGGTCATGATTATATATACATTTGCATAATTTACTTGCAGTTTACAAAAGTCAAATCTTGTAAATATTTACGTGCTGCGTAATTATCTAGGCCAGCGTCCTAATGGAGAAATAGTGCCCTGTATGCAACTAGCATTTACTGTACGTGTTTTACGAAGCCCTTCGCGTAGGCATAACTGTTTTACCCTGTCCACAACTTATATTTATATCTACTTAATAATTATAATACTTTGCTCAAGCTGAATATATTATAGACCCTGCTCAATTAATATACCCATTTACCTCGAATAAGTCCCAATTTATCCATTATGAAATATACGTTTCCAGGAAGTGATGATTATTATTATATCGAATATACCCTACTCTATTTACGTCATTAGGAACATTTGCACTACTATTTACAGTTTCCCAACCCTATCATATTAGTCCCAATGTGCGTCAATGTTTTCTGACAAATTGAACCAAATTAGTAAATCGGCCGAGTTTGCCGACTTCGCGCCTCTCAAGATTAATAGTTTTCTATTAGTCCAATTTGTACCTGGTATTTCTTTACCATAATTGTTTGAATGTATGCACGCATAGAATAAGCCAACTGTTTCGGTAAAATGTGTCTTATTGTTACATTTATGTCTTACTTGTGCATTTGTATTAGAAAATTACTGTAGCTGTTTTTCTATACGTGATTTCCGTGTCTTAGCTACTTTGAGAGTTTTTGCTTCAGTCTTCTGACCCAACCCAAGTCTGCAGTCTGCGGACTCACCCCAAGTGAACAAAATAAGCTAGCGATAGAAACTTCGACTAGGAAGCTCGCTAGGCTTTGCGCTTTTGTAACACGCTGTATCTGATCAGAATAAAGTACCTGAAACAATCTCGAAACCCCTTTTCAACACACAACTACAAAATAAACTCAACTTGGCTGTCGACAAGTGGACGTTCGGCAACAACGGGAAATCAACCACTCTAAAGGCCGTTTCTCACTACGGTCTTGAAGCAGCCGGATTCGGTGGTAGAAGACGCTGACTTCGGTGGCTTCATCATACAAATCTTATTTTTCGTATCCAAATCTTATGTTTTTGTATCCAAATCTTATGTCGAAAAATAAGATTTGGATACAAAAACATAAGATTTGGATACGAAAAAATAAGATTTGGATACACAATTGACACTTTACTTTACATTTGACATTTGACTTGACACTTTACTTTACATTTGACATTTGACTTGACACTTTACTTTACATTTGACACTTTACTTTACATTTGACATTTGACTTGACACTTGACTTTACATTTGACATTTGACTTGACACTTGACTTTACATTTGACATTCGACTTGACACTTTACTTTACATTTGACACTTTACTTTACACTTTACAGGGCTTGGGATTGGCACCAGGTGTGTGTGGTAGTGTGCGGACATTTTCTTCGGTTCATGTCTTTCATCTGCTTTTGGTTTCATTTCGAGTGAACACGGTATATCCTCGAATAAATCGAATACCTCACTCCCCCTGTTAACCGAGTGAGGAAAAACACCCCCGCAAATAACTCCCCCCACTTTGGTGCGTAGGAAAGAGGTCACATGCATGAAATATATTTTATGTGTGTGTTCTGTAAAATTTATATAATTATTCTGCACTTTGTGCCGACTAGTATTGATTTTATTGCTTCAATTAAATTTAGAATTGTTCATCCAACTTATGATTTATTAGAGTGATTCAGCCCCACTTACATAGTAATTTGAGCACGTATTTTGTGCTACATTCTGATGAAAAAATCGTCCCCCTCAAAAAAATCACCTCAAAATTTATATTCATAAACAATCAGCCAGACCCACCTATAATTTCCCTGGTCCTCTCCCTTAGTATTCGGAATAGTCAGTTTGTGCGTGCCATCGGGCATGGCCTCGATCTTGGCGCCCTGATCGCCGGGCTTGATGGGCTTGCCGTCGCGGTGCCACGTCACGTCGGGCGCCGGCGTGCCCGCCACCTGGGGATTTGCGTGTTTTGAGTGGAGTTTTTGGGATTTTTTTTGCGATTTTTGGATTTGAGTTTTGGAAGGGATTGGATGGAGGTTAAGTAATGGGTGTTCCGGGTTATTTATTTGCAACTGCTTTTTGTTGGTGGTGTGCAATCTTCGCAGCAAAACGAAATGTATTGTAACACTGTTTTTGCGGCCATTGGACATTTTTAGACAAGTGTTGTTTTAAAGTCTTTTCAAATTATTTTCAACGTGTGTATACACGATTGGAGCTAAATTTGAAAACGACTGACCTTGCATACAAATGTAGCGGGGCTTCCTTCATCCACTGAAACTGGACTGGGCTCCTGAATGAAACTGGGCGCTTCCTCCATGGGTTCTGGCACTGGAAAGTGAGAATGTTTGTTTTGCTGGGCTTTGTGATGCTTCACTTTGTACTATGAATTACTGTGAAAAATTGGACAGCTTCCATGCTGACAACAGTTTTCACTATTCTAAGGAACAGTGGGTATATTCCCTATATTCACTTGTAAAAATACACAAAAACAACTTTTACAAAAGTCTAATACAAACCATTCACAGCCACAGCCGCATCACTCCAAGTACTGCCAACTTCATTGGCAGCCACACACTTATAGGCGCCAGCATCAGCAGCCTTGGCATTCTTTATGGTCAATGTCTGCGTGCCATCAGGCTCAGACTTGGCCACGATCCTGGCACCATCAGGCTTCACAGGTTCACCATCTTTGTACCACTCTATGGCAGGTGTAGGGGTGCCTGCCACCTTGCCACTGACCACAATTGTGTCACCCTCTGTGGTGGCTGACTCTTTTAGTGGTTGGATGAAATCTGGGGCTGTGAGGACCTCTGCTGGCTTTTCAGCTGTTGGAGCTGTAAATGAGGTTGGGGTTTTTTTGGTTTGGACTGGATGAGATTTGAATTGTGGATTTGTTGTACTCCGCGGACCGCATGCTATGCGCTTTTCTGAAGGATACATTGTTAATGAAATCGAATCATCCAGCTAAGGAAAAATATTTCAGGAAAAACACTCTTCTCCTGTCCGCGTCTCCACCCTTTTTTTGTTGTGAAAGTGCGTATACGCGGCGGACAGCACACTTAGTATTAAAACCTACCCTAACCCATCTGAATAATGAACCAAAAGTTAAACAGTTTTTTCATCATAACATTTCGTTTTTACTATGGAATGATTACATACGAAATTTATCACAAGATTTTATTCACTAAATTATGGTAGGTTTTCATACTAGGTGTGCTGTCCGCCGAGTATACATAAGTATATTTACTGCTCACGCGTTATTGACAATTAAGACATGAGTAATTTTGGACGCATACTTTGCGGTCCGCCGAGTTTACTTTGAGTGGGTGTGCATAGTAGTAGGTGTGCAGAGTGTGAATAATTGTACTATGTTTACTAATTTTTAAAGTAACATGCGAGTGAAAATTTTGCAAACCCTTTTCAAGTCCATTCAGAATTGTTACAGTTGCATGCTGGGGAATTTCATGGTTATTTAAAGAGACCAAAGTTTCATTTTCACGATTTATCTTGCTGATTTGGTCCTCCTGTGCAGATTGAATTTCAAATGCAGAGGATTCACTGCATGGCAGATTCTGGTGCCACTGATTTGGCTCTGATGCTGCATTTTCAGCATTTTTCTCATTCTCTTCCTTGAAATGATCATGTTTTTCTGATTGTGATGTTGATTTTTCTGGTTTCAGAGCCTGACATGTATATTTTCCTGGTTTTATCGCTTTTGAATGCAATTGAAGTGTACAGACACCATGTGCATCACGCACAATATTGATGTCAGAGAGTGATGGTTGAATTTCTTTCCCATTAAGCATCCATTTCATGATCATTTCTGCATCTTCTAAACTTGACACGCAGCAGAATGTCACAGATTTTGGTTGCTCTCTCTGAATCTCTGCTGGTGACAATGTTGCCTCTAAAAGCGTTTCCACCAATTTTGTTTCGGCATTGTCAGGTTTCAAACTGATGGCTGTCACAGCTTTTCCCACTTCATTGCTGGCAAAACACTGATATTGGCCAGCTATGGCAGATTTCATTGAAAGGACTAGCTGCTGTGTGCCATCATTCATTGATGTAATTACCATTCCAGTTTCTGGCAAAATCTTTTTTCCATCTCTACACCAATGTACTCTGGTTTCTGGTTGCATGGGTACAACTTTGCATTCCAAAGTTATAGTGCTGGTTCCATTGCTTTTTGTATCACGAATTATCTTCAATGGTTTTGAAAATGTTGCCGCCTTTATGTGTTTTGGCTCATGTTTGACATTTTCAGAAGGTTTTGCATTGACAGCTTTTTCGGGAAATTCACATGGGCCAGGCTGACTGACATTTGAAACAGCTTCATTCATTTTTCGAGCTGCTGGTGCAATTTCTTCAATTAGCATGCAATTCTGAATTTGAGATGAGATTTCTATCTCTATACTGCATTGAACTTCATTTTGTCCCATTGTGCCAATTACTAGCAGGTCACTGGCAACTTCAGCACCATTTACTTGCAGGTGATCAGTTCTCACGTCCACATCATTTGCTGGAATGCCATTGGCATCCTTCTCAGCTGCCATTGATCTCAGGTCGTCAGTGGTTGTCTGAACATCAGTTGCTGCCAAGTGACCACTCACTGCCTGTGCATCAGCTGTGTACACGTCATCAATGATTGTTTGAACATTCTGTTTTGTTCTCGTTGTTTTTGGCAAATGTGATGCCACATTGACTGGTGATTGCAGACTTTCTAATGATACTGATGCTTCTAGTTTTCTCTTTTTGATCACCTCAATTTTGTCACTGACACCTGTTGATTGAAGTGTGAAATTGAATTCTCCAATGCAGGCACCCATTGCTGTGAAATCATCAGTGGGGACTGCAGTTGCTGGCAGGTTATCAGTGACCATCAGTAGACCAGCTGTTTGCAGATCAGTGGGGGCTGCCTGAACAACAGTTGTTGGCTGGTTATCTGTTGCCTGGCTATTCGAGCTTTCTGTTGCTGTGAGATTTTCCACATTTCTTTTTTTGATCACCTCATCTTTGTCTGTGATAACTGATTCCAACTGATGTGTGAACTCTGCATTTTGTTTATGTGGCTTCACCATTCCTGTATCATCTTCTGATTTCTGAGAATCTGTAAAATCATCTGTCTGAATGGTCTGCTGATATGCAATCTTCTGTGAAACTAATTTTGTGCTGGTCTCAATGACGGTTTGCCATTCTGCTGCTGTGTCTGTTTTGTCTGTTTTCTCCATTTCTACTGTTGTAGCAGAACTAACAACACTTTCAGATGAATGTCTCATGTCTGTGGTATTTGAATCATCTAACACTAGCTGTTCAACTACTAGTGAGTCCTTAATGAGTGCTGGTGGATTTTTTATTGTGACTGTTTCTGCTGGTGCAGAAATGGTGACTTCTTCCCATGATGCAGTGTGTCTGTCTCCTTGTGGCAGTATTCTAATTGTGTTCTCATCACTTTGTGCAGATTCTGTGGTGAACTGAAGTGCTGTGAGTGGTGTGTCGTCAGGTTTAGTGGGTGGATATAGTCTATGTCCAGAAAATGAAATCATTTCTATGTAAATGTTTTAGTACTGGGTAAGAAAGGGTGGAATGACTTTCTATTATCTACTGTGGGTATGTCAACAAAACATGTACAACAAAAAAATTTTGTAAATAAATGGGTTTTTAATTCAGAACACTATAATTGTTGATAAGAATCTGTGTGCTTGGTGAACGAAATCTCATTATTATTAAATGTAAATAAAAAATTAGTTCAATGAAGTAAATCAATGCAAGCGTTCAAAACATCCATTTTGCCATCAAAAATATATATCCTTCACCGACCTTTTGTTGTTTCTGCTGGCTCAGCAACAGTAGGCTTTGCCTCTGCTGCCTCAGCAGGTATCTCATCTGCCATCTCACCCACCTCCATCTGTTCAGGATGTGCAATTTCCTGCTGCTGGGCAAATGTAACCTCCAGTGGGGCCTCTGTGTCAGCTTTGCCAGCTGTGTTAACAGCTTCACATTTGTATGAACCTACATCTTCAGATTTTGTTGATTGAATGGTCAGTTTCACATGACCATCTGGTGTCACTTCTGATTTGATGTGCTTCCCATCTGGCTTGACTTCTTGTCCATCTTTGTACCAGTGGATTTCTGGCATTGTGCCAGATGGGCCAGGCTTTAGTGCACATTTCATCACAATGTTGTCACCTTCCAATGTAGCTGCCTTTTTGAGTGGCTCTGCGAATTCTGGTGCTGTTTCTGTGACTGGAGCAGCAGATTCCTGTTTGGCATGTTTGATATCCAATATTGCTGTTGTTTCTGCCTTGCCAAGTTTATTTATGGCTTCACATCTGTATGTCCCAATGTCTTCTGATGTGGCATGATGGATTTTCAAACTTAGTGCACCAGATTCTAATATTTCAATTATTACATGCTGCCCATCAGCTGTTACTTCATTGGCATCCTTTTTCCAGTGGATTTCTGGCATAATTTCCTGTGGCTTCAATGTGCATTTTAGGCTCACATCATCACCTTCTTCTACTTTGGTGTCCTTCAATGGCTCAATGAACTCAGGAGCTGTTTCTGAAATGAATGCATGTTTTATATATTTGTTTTAGTACTGGGTAATAAAGGGTAGGATAGTTACTATTATTACATTTATTGTGGGGTGTGTGCACGCCAACAAATCATTTGAACAAAAATATGTCGAAAACATAAAAAGGAAATACAATAACCCCATAAGAAAATGCATATCAATTAAAAGTAGACAAGAGCATCAAATTACACATATCCTTCACTGACCTTTTGCTGTTTCTACTGCCTCAGCAACAGTAGGCTTTGCCTCTGCTGCCTCAGCAGGCACTTCATCTGCCATCTCACCCACCTCCATCTGTTCAGGCTGTGCAATTTCCTGCTGCTTTGCAAATGTAACCTCCAGTGGGGCCTCTGTGTCAGCCTTGCCAGCCTTGTTAACAGCTTCACATTTGTATGAACCTACATCTTCAGACTTTGTTGATTGAATAGTCAGTTTTACATGACCATCTGGTGTCACTTCTGACTTGACGTGTTTCCCATCTGGCTTGACTTCTTGACCATCTTTGTACCAGTGGATTTCTGGCATTGTGCCAGATGGGCTAGGCTTTAGTGCACATTCCATCACAATGTTGTCGCCTTCCAAAGTAGATGCTTTTTTGAGTGCCTCAACAAATTCTGGTGTTGTCTCTGCGACTGCAGGAGCAGATTCTTGTTTGGCATATTTGACATCTAATTTTGCTGTAGTTTGTGCTTTGCCAACTTTATTCATGGCTTCACATTTGTATGTGCCAACATCTTCTGATGTAGCATGATGGATTTTCAGGCTGAGTGCACCAGATTCTAATGTTTCAATCTCTATATGCTGGCCATCTGGTTTCACTTCATTGGCATCCTTTTTCCAGTGGATTTCTGGCAATATTTCCTGTGGATTCAATGTGCATTTTAAGCTCACATCATCACCTTCTTCCACTTTGATGTCCTTTAATGGCTCAATGAACTCTGGAGCTGTTTCTGAAATGAATGCATGTTTAAATATATATCTGTTTTAGTACTGGGTAAAAAGGGTAGGATAGTTGCTATTATTACGATTACTGTGGGGTGTGGGCACACCAACAAAGCATTTTGAACAAAAATACTTTGAAAACATAAATGGGAAATACACTGAAATCCATGAGAAAATGCATAACAGTTAAAAGTATCCAAAAGTATTTCAATACAGACATCAAATTAAACATATCCTTCACTGACCTTGTGCTGTTTCTACTGCCTCAGCAACAGTAGGCTTTGCCTCTGCTGCCGCAGCAGGCATCTGATCTGCCATATCACCCACCTCCATTTGTTCAGGCTGTGCAATTTCCTGCTGCTTTGCAAATGTAACCTCCAGCGGCGCCTCTGTGTCAGCCTTACCAGCCTTATTAACAGCTTCACATTTGTATGAACCTACATCTTCAGATTTTGTTGACTGAATTGTCAGTTTCACATGGCCATCTGGTGTCACTTCTGACTTGACATGCTTCCCATCTGGCTTGACTTCTTGTCCATCTTTATACCAATGGATTTCTGGCATTGTGCCTGATGGGCTAGGCTTTAGTGCACATTCCATCACAATGTTGTCACCTTCCAATGTAGCTGCCTTTTTGAGTAATTCTGCAAATTCTGGTGCTGTTTCTGCAGCTGGAGTGGCAGCTTCCTGTTTGGCATATTTGATATCCAATTTTGCTATAGTTTCTGCTTTGCCCACTTTATTTACTGCTTGACATTTATATGTGCCAACATCTTCTGATGTAGCATGATGGATTTTCAGACTGAGTGCCCCAGATTCTAATGTTTCAATCTGTATATGCTGCCCATCTGGTGTCACTTCATTGGCATCCTTTTTCCAGTGGATTTCTGGCATAATTTCCTGTGGCTTCAATGTGCATTTTAGGCTCACATCATCACCTTCTTCCACTTTGGTGTCCTTTAATGGCTCAATGAACTCTGGAGCTGTTTCTGTGATAAATTCATGTTTTATGATTTTATCTCTACATTGGGCAGGCAAGGGAGGGATAATTTGCTATTATTTACTGTGGGTACATCAACAGAATATTTAAAACAAAAATACCTTGTAAAATCGACAGGCAATTAACAGATAACAATACCAGGGGTGTAGGAAGGTATCAATCCCGGGGTTTCAAAACATCCATACATGAAATATAAGTAAGATTTTACCAACCTGCTGTGGCTACCACTGGCTCAGCAACAGTAGTCTTTGCCTCTACTGCCTCAGCAGGCATCTCATCTGCCATCTCACCCACCTCCATCTGTTCAGGCTGTGCAATTTCCTGCTGCTTTGCAAATGTAACCTCCAGTGGGGCCTCTGTGTCAGCCTTGCCAGCCTTGTTAACAGCTTCACATTTGTATGAACCAACATCTTCAGATTTTGTTGATTGAATGGTCAGTTTCACATGACCATCTGGTGTCACTTCTGACTTGACATGGTTCCCATCTGGCTTGACTTCTTGTCCATCTTTGTACCAGTGGATTTCTGGCATTGTGCCTGATGGGCTAGGCTTTAGTGCACATTCCATTACAATGTTGTCACCTTCCAATGTAGCTGCCTTTTTGAGTGGTTCTGCAAATTCTGGTGCTGTTTCTGTGACTGGAGCAACAGATTCCTGTTTGGCAAATTTGATATCCAACTTTGCTGTAGTTTCAGCCTTACCAACTTTGTTGACTGCCTCACATTTGTAGGTCCCAACATCTTCTGATGTGGCATGATTGATTTTTAGACTGAGTGCACCAGATTCCAATGTTTCAATTACTATATGCTGTCCATCTGGTGTGACTTCCTTAGCATCCTTTTTCCAGTGGATTTCTGGCATAGTTTTCTGTGGTTTCAGCGTGCATTTCAGACTCACGTCTTCACCCTCTGCCACTTCTGTCTCTTTCAATGTCTCAATGAATTCTGGAGCTACTTCTGCATCTGGAATAGCGGCAACCTTTGCATGTTTTACTTCCAATTTTGCAACTGTTTCTGCCTTGCCAGCTTTATTCACAGCTTCACATTTGTATGTTCCAACATCCTCGGATGTGGCTTGATGAATTGTCAGGCTTAGTGAACCAGATTCCAATGATTCAATCACAATGTGTTGGCCATCTGGTGACACTTCTTTAGCATCCTTTTTCCAATGAATTTCTGGCATCGTGGCCTGCGGTTTCAGTGTGCACTTCAAGCTGACATCATCACCTTCTACCACTTCTGTTTCTGTCAGTGGCTGGCTGAACTCTGGCGCTGTGTCTGTTGTTTCTATGGCTGATACTTTAGCATGTTTCACCTCAAGCTTTGCTACAGTCTCTGCTTTGCCAGCTTTGTTTACAGCTTCACATTTGTATGTGCCCACATCCTGTGAAGTGGCCTGGTGGATTGTCAGGCTCAGTTTGCCAGATTGAAGGGTCTCTATTAAGATGTGCTCGCCATCTGGGCTGACTTCTTTAGCATCTTTCTTCCAGTGGACTTCTGGCATTGTTTCCTGTGGCTTCAAGGTGCACTTCATGGTGACATCATCACCTTCAGCCACTGATGTCTCTTTCAGTGGTTCAGTAAACTCTGGTGCCTGTTCCTGTGGTGCAGCAACTTCTGCCTGCTGAGCTGTTTTGACATCCAATGTGGTTTCTGTCTTTGCTTTACCAGCAGTGTTAATGGCTTCACAGCGGTAAGTGCCAACATGCTCAGACTTTGCCTGTTTGATTATCAGTCTGCAGGTGTTTTTCTGCTTCTCAATTGTGATTACTTCACTTGGCTTGCACTGAACCTCATCTTTGAACCACTTAATTTCAGGTTCTGGCTTGATATCAGGCTTTAGCTCACATTCCAGCTTGGCTGATTGGCCCTCCTCAATGGTGGTTGATTGAAGTTCGGTGACAAATCCAGGTACCACAGTTACTTCGTCACTAATTGCCTGTAAATAAATGTAATTTTTGAGATTTGTGTAATGATGGCAATCAAAAATTCTTTGGAAATTGGTGTTCATTAAAAAAAATTTCTTTGGAAGTTTTAGAATTTTTATTTCACCACCAGAAATCACTTAAACTTTACTTTTTGTTTGAAAAATTGAAAAATCTAAAAACGTTTTCAAATTTTCCATTTGTTCTTGGTATTTTTGGTTGAAAATGCAAATATAATACAGAAACACAATCATTTTTCATATCAATATATATGTATCGGCAAAACAAAAAAAAACATTTGAAGATGTGTCTGTGGTAACAGCTCGGAAGGCCATGAAACATAAAAATAAAATTGTAAATTGTAAAAATATTCAAAAATATTCGAAAATTATTTTCGAAAAAATTCGGAAGTTGAAGTCAATTTAGAAAGAATACAAAATTTAAAACCTTCCAGAGGGTTAGCCATCATTGTTAGGGGGGCCCATGTTATGAATATCTATTGCTTTGCTCACCTTGCATTGTGCCACAGTTTCAGCTTTGCCCGCATCATTCTTGGCTTCACATGTATATTTTCCAACGTCATCCTCTGTGACATTGTCGATAACCAGCGTTTGTTTCCCTGTCGCCTCGTCGCTCTTCACAATAATGTGCTTTCCATCAGGCTTGATCACGGCTCCATCTTTGAGCCAAATTACCTGAAATTATTTGTTCATTTTTTTGCGATTTATGAATTTAAGGTTAACAAAAATTGATGAAAATTCTTTACCTGCGGTGCTGGTTTGGCAGCGACCACGCATTCAAGCTGTGCTGGCTTGCTAATTGTCAGCGACACGTTTGTCAATTCTTTTGTGAACTTTGGTGCTTCCGCTGCCGATGTCACACTGACTTTTGCACTGCTCTTCACACTGCCAGCTGCATTAGTCAACTCACAGGTGTATTCACCCATGTCTGTCAGCAAAGTGTCAGTAATGGTCAAGATATATGTCTGTTTGGTGACAGTGGTGGTGATTCTTTGGTCAATTCTGATTAGTGTGCCATTTTTGTACCACTGTGCCGTTGGGGCGGGTGAGCCAGTGGCTGTGCATTCCAGTTTGCACTGTTCGTGTTCTTTGATAGAAACATCCTTCAGATTGGCAGTGACACTGGGAGCCGTTTGCGCTGGCTCCGGTGCCGCTGCAGCTGTAAAACAGTTTAATTTTTTTATTTGTTTTATTCATAATTTTGATATACTCGGTGGACCGCAAAGTATGCACCCAAACGTACTTATGTCCCAACGAGCAGGATACTTATGTACGCGTTTTCACAAAAAAAATACTTAGAAAAGAAAATGGCGTAGTCGAGTGCAACTTGCAAGGCGGAGTCAAGTGCATGTTTCATGCCTGATATTTTTTTCATTTAGTATTTTTTTGGTATTACGATGACGTCATGATGGAGTGTTTCCTTCAGAAAAATGCATAGCATACGATACGCGGAGTATAATTTCAGAGAAACAAACAAGTGACATCCAAAGTGGCATCTGCTTTGACAGAGCCACCTTCATTGGTGATTTCCACGCTATATGTGCCCCTGTGCTCCATCAATGTGTCAGTGATTGTCAAAGTGTGAATCTCTTCTGTACTGGTCACTTTGTAATGGCTTGTTTGGGTGATTTTCTTGCCATTGAATAGCCAGTTGACTTCAGTTTTTGTGGTCGACTTCACTGTACATTCGAATTTCGCTGTCTCATGCTCAGTGACTTTGGCATTCTTTGGTGGTTTCAGGATTTCTGGTTTCTCTGCCTTCGCTGAAAGGTTGTGCAATATTGTGCATAAATGTTTGCTTTGCGGTGGTTTGAAAGTGATGGAGTGTTTCACGAATGAAGCAGTGTTGAAAACATGCGGTTGACATCGTGTGTTGTGTGTGATACAGGTGCGGCATGTAAACACAAGAAACCTGCATACTGAACTTTGTATCATTTCAATTTGTTTTTTTTTGCCATCCCTACACAAATTATTTTTATTTCCCACACCGAGCCCATTATTCACAAAATAGTGCTCTGTTCCCACACTCATGCCATGCATGTGTACATGCTGACTAAAAAATATCAAACTCTCAACTCACCAGCAATAACTTCGAGTTTTCCCTTGCAACTGTCCTCGCCCGCATCATTTACAGCTACGGCGGTGTATTCCCCTTGATCAGTGAGTTGAGCGTTGTCAATTTCCAGTTGACTGTGCAAAAGTCCATTTTTGGAGAAATTGCGCACGCGTATGCGGGCGACCATTTCGATTTCTTTGCCGTCTTTCAGCCTGGGAATTTAAAAAAAAATTTTTTTTGCTGGTGAGGTATTTTTTTTATTTTGTAAAAAGCGCAGCCTATCATCAGTTTGAAAAAGTTTCTATATTGATCCAGCATCTATTGTTTACCACTATCTGCAATTTTTCAAAGTAAAATAAGCTGGTGCCAGTTCCGCAAGTGGTGAAATGAAAAATCGTGAGGAAGTGAGAAGTGAAATGGGAACCGAATTGAGTTGAACTTTAATTGAACTGAATCATCATGCACTGACCATTTGACCACAATGCCTTTAGATTCGGGCAAGGCGCATTCGAGTACCGCTTTCTCGCCCTTCTTCACAGTGACATTTCCAATTTTCTGGGTGAACTGTGGTGGCACTTGCATGGGCTCGTCCTGCGAAATTAGGTACCAAAGTAAAAAGGGCCAAACATGAAAAAATTAGTGATTTTGAGTGAAAATTGACGTAAAATCATCATAAATTTGGCTCACATATATACCCAAATCTTCGAATAGTCCCCAGTGGAGTAATTTTGTCGTAGGAAGTTTTTAAGAGGGGGTTATTCTGGGGGGAGTTTTTTTTCCTCAGAAAACTTGGACTTCATTCATTGTATGGATGCCGTCTGTCAACTCATGTAATTCGGGTATTTGACTGTCTGGCAACAACAAAAAGGTGTCTATACACTGCAGACACATCATGTATTTGCTGTCGCTGACGTACGCTAATATTCTTTCGTATTTTTGTGTTGCATCCTTTTCATCCTGAGGGGGGTATTTTTCAAGAGGGGGGAGTTATTCGAGGGGGCTTATTCGAGGATTTGCGGTAGGTAGATAGATCTTTAGGAAGCTTCAGTATCTAGTCGCAACTTTTGGGTAAAGACAAAAAATTTCAGCTGGCTTAGATAGATAGCTGGGAGGTTTCTGACCTAGATATTTATATAGCTGGAGCATTTGGGTTAGGGGGTCACCCCCAACGCTCTGTTCAGGTTGATAAGCTTGAATGAGTAAAATCAGTGCATAGAAATGTCATTATTTTTATCACCACCTTCATAATACCTGTCCGTTATACTCCATTCCATGTCAGAACTTTTGACAATTTCCCACCTATGCTCGCAACTACCCCCACCCCCATTAGAACCCAGCGAACGCGACCCACCTGTCCCTTGTCTAGTTCGTCATCAGCCAGGGACTTGTCAGTGGCCGCGTCGTCCACATCCATGGTGTCGTCGGCGATCGCAGCCTCGCTCAGGTCCTCGGCTAACAGTTGGGTCGCCGTGCATGATACCTGAATACAGGTGGAATGTGTAGTTAGAGCCGGGTGATATTAGTGTTAGTATTGATGGAAAGGGCACTGGAAAATAAATTATTGGGGCTGTATTTTAGGGTTTCCACCAAGTTTTCATACTTTCATATTCCGTTCTGGCTTGAATGATTTTGATGTTAGTCATATTTACGTGGTGAGGTTTAAACTGGCGCCATAAAAAAACAATGGCGCCCGTTGCCAAATGGCGCCAGTAAAAAATAGCGCCAGGCGCCAATGGCACCATGGCAACATTCAAAATAATGGCAACATATTGCCATTCAAAATAATGACACCGGATAGCGCCATGGCGCTGGCGCCTTTTAACGGCGCTAGCGCTACAGCGCCAGCGCTACAGCGCCAGCGTTACGGCGCCAGCGTTACGGCGCCAGCGCTACGGCGCCATTCAATCACTATTCCAAACTTAGTGCATGTAAAGCCGGAATTACAGCTCAGCAGCGTTTGACGTGAAATGATGACGTCGTAAAATTGATTACATCAAAATAGACAAAGGTACAGCATTGAAATTTCAGAATTAGATAGTTCTAGTAATTGTGTGTAATGTCCCAAAAAAATTTATCAAATAATCATTATTTAAGTAGTTATTAATTTAATGTCAAAATTTTTTGGTGACGTAAAATGTTTGACGTGAAATGTTGACGTAGAATGTGTAAATTTTGACGTAAAATTAATAACTTATTAAATAATAATTATTTGCTTAATTTTTTTTCAGACATTACACACAATTACTAGAACTATCAAATTCTGAAATTTCAACGCTGTACCTATGTCTATTTTGATGTAATCAATTTTACGACGCCATCATTTCACGTCAAACGCCGCTGAGCTGTAATTCCGGCTTAAAAGTCATTCCATGGTCACTTAAGTTACAGCCCAATCCCATTTCTGCATGCCTACAATCCACTCACATCTCCCAACCACAAAAAACACTCATCCACAAAAACCCGCTCAAAACCCCCCAACCCACCTCTCCAGCCTCATTCTCCGCCTGGCAGACAATCTCCCCTACATACTTAGCGGAGAAGTTGCTCACGGTCATGGTGCACGTGTTGCCCACGGTCTGGATGGACACGTCGCCGCCGTGCTTCACTTCGGTGCCGTTGATGTACCAGCGCAACGTGGGGGGTGGCTTGCCCGTGAAGATTACTCTGGGGGGGTGATTTGGTTTTGGGGGGTTGGGGTTTTTAGTGCTTAGGTTCTATCAATTTGAGGTGATAATGAGCATTCTGTTTTTTTTCAGCTTTGTTTGTTTGAGAGCATAGTTTGTTACAGATGCACAAAAAAATCTGATTGTCATGTTTGGTCTTTTGGGGGTGATTTTTGCCTTCATCAGAGTATGGAGATTTCTAAATCACTTGATCAACCATAAATATTTATAGTCTATTTAAATGTCAAGTAATTTACGACATGACGCGATTCCTTCCACCCCCCACTTTCATTCATCATTCATCGCAAATCATCCATTTCATACACCCCAACCCTCACCACAAAACTCACTTATGTTTGACAGTTTCACCTTCCTTCACGGCCACATTGCTGAGCCACTCAGTAAAATCTGGGGGCTCGCCCCTGGGAAGAACAGTTAGAGTTGCTGAACTCTGTGCCTCTCCAAACTCGTTCACAGCTTTGCACAGAACTGTGCCTGAGTAGTCGGTGGTTATGTCTTTGATGACCACCTGGTAGGTGCCTTTGTTGGCGGTGATTTTGATGTTTTTGTTTTCGGTCAACTTGCGATTGTTCACGTACCTGTAAGGGGTTAATTTTTGTTTGGATATTGGCAGAAGGATATGAAACCTACCAAAACCCATCTGAATAATGAACCAAAAATCATACAGTTTTTCATCATTATATTTCGTTTTTCCTATGGTATAATTAATTACTAAATTTATCACAAGATTTTATTCATTTAATAATTGTAGGATTCTGCGAAAAGCATGCGCTCTACACGCTATATGCTTGCATTCGTATGATTCAAAATCTGTATGTAGAATACTTGTGTAAACTATTAAAAAATGACCCATCGATAGCTTTTTGCTAATAAAAACCATCCAGAGAATACTCATTATTCAGGGACAGCTTTGGACATCTAATCCTATCCAATTCAATTTCAGTCACAGTGGGGGATTATTTAAACGATCCCGAATAAAACAGCCTCACCCCCACACAAACCACGTGACGTCAGGCATGGGCTCACCCAAGAGCACAGCCTTCAATTTCAACGTGTCCCCTTCTCTGCACGTGGCGTCGGATAGGGACTGCTCGAACTCGACTGGTACAGGTGCGATCACAGTTATTGGTGCAGAAGTGGTCGCTTCACCCATGCGGTTGTAGGCGACGCATTTGATCGTGCCTGTGTGGGGGGTTTGGGTTGTGTAAATGGTGTTTATTGGCGCTGCACACACTAATTTACTGGTGGTAAACTAAGAATTTGGTAAACTCATTTTTCGGCTTCTGAGCCCATCTGAGTTTACCGGAATGAACTGTTCGTCAACTTTAGTTGACGGAAATCAAAAATAACACATTACGGTAAACTCAGATCCGCTCAGAAGCTGAAAAATGAGTTCACAAATTTCTTAGTTTACTGTTAGTAAACAAGTGTGTGCAGCGCCATTTAGATAATTGAAGTGTGAATTAGAGTGTCAATTTTCCGTTTTTCGATTCCGTTTTTCTCCAATAATTTTTAGCCTTTCGCTTTCCGTTTTCCGGCAGAAATTTTTTATGTTTCCGTTTTCCGCCAAATGAAAAAAATTTTACCCTTATATTTTCGGTAAAAATTGTCTTTGACACCCTAGTGTGAATGCATTGCATACCTGTCATCGCGGTGCTGGCGCCCCTAATTTCCAATGAATACACGCCATTTTCCACTTTGAAATCAGTGTCTTCGGTTTTGACCACCAGCTCATTGTTGATTATCCATTTCACTTGTGGTTCGGGATCACCAGTCACTATTACTTTCGTCTTTAAGACATCTCCTTCTGACAGGTTAATTGCTGACAGTTGTGACTGGAAAGCTGGCTTCGTGCCAGTAATTTTCTTTGTCACAGCCATTTGCGCAGTGGTGCTGACTTTGCCAGCGGTGCTCTCAGCGCGGCACTCGATTATTCCCGCATGTTCCGGTTTACATTGCGCAATGCTGAGTATGCTGGTTTGAGAGCCGTTACTGTTTGTGACAGTTTTGATGCTGATGCCATTTTCGCCATCCTTCACTGGTTTGCCATCGCGCAGCCATGTCACTGTTGGTGACGGCTGCCCAGTGACGGTCACTTTGAACTCGACTGGCTGGTCTTCATCGACCCTGCAGTCGTCCAGGTGGCCATCGAATCTTGGTGGAAACGTTGGCTCGGACACGGTCAATTTGCCCTTGCATTCAATTGAACCAGATGAGTTGGTGGCTTTGCAAGTTATTTCACCAGTCTGTTCAACAGTGGTGCTGGAGATTTTCAGTGATGCCTTGCCTTGGGCGTAGGTCATGATTATGCCAGGTGATCCTTTGGTTATTGGCTGGCCATTCAGCAGCCATTCAATTTCTGCCTCTGGTTCGCTGGTGATGGTCGCGTCAAATTCAGCTGGCTCGCCAGCTGTGACTGACTCGTTTTGCAGTTTGCTGGTGAAGCCTGTGTAAGACAATTGTAAACTTTGAACAGTTGATATATCATGTATTATCCAGGCTTGGAATTTCAGTGAGCAAACTCATTGGACTTCCCCATCACTGGCAGGGAATTGGAAAAGATACTTAAAATGTTATTTTCATATTTTCTATTTTTCTCTCTTGGAATTGGAAAATATACTTAGAATGCTAATTTCTCTTCGGATTTTTAGACTTATCAACGAAGATACCTCAATTCTCAACCAGACTACTGCTTGTTGATGTGAGCTGAGATATGAAGGAGTAAAATTTTATCATGCAGGCTTCCACATGCGCCACAAAAATGCATGGGTATTGCATGAATATATCCCATAATAAGTTCACCAACCAGGTGGGCCAGCCTTCCTGGACACTGTCAGAGTTGCCTCGCTTTCAGCCTTGCCAACATTATTCTCTGCAACAACCAGAATCATGCCATCGTGGTCCAAAGAGGACTGGCTGATTTCCATGGTGGATGTTGTTTCCGTCGATGTGATTTTGATTATGGAAGTGGATTCAATTTGACGGCGATTGATGAACCTGGGGAAGGGGATTGAATCATTGCGGTAAATCATTTCATCATTTTGGTTCATCATTTTTGCTTGCCAACCATTGAAAAGTGGGTGTTGGATCAGCATCAGCGGTGATAGTCAGCTTCACGGTTTCACCCTCATTGACACTGACATCCTTCAATGGCTGAGTAATTTCAGGACTTCTGGCCACAACAACTGCATTCACATCCAAACTGGCTGTGGTCTCTGCTGTGCCAGCATCATTCTGTGCTTTGCATGTCACCAGGATTCCTGTTTTAGCCATGACCGGCGTCCATTTCATTTTGCACACACCATCCTGGAAAAAGAGTTTCACACCATCCTGCCCATCTTTCAGCTGACTTCCATTAGCCCACCAGGTGACCTGTATGTATTCAATTTTGGCTTGTTTCTTTACATTGGGATTGCTCACTTCACAATCAATCAAATTCTGCACCAAACAGACCTGTGAAGACTCCAAATCTCCCGTGACCTGTGCCTCAAACTCCACAGTCTCTCCCACATCAATAGTGGCTGGCTGCAGCACTTTTGTGAACTTTGGACCTTTCACTGGCTTTTTCTCCACCACCAAATCGCAACTGCACTCAGCTATGCCCATTTTGTTTGTCGCAGTGCAAGTTATGGTGCCATGGTGGCTCTTTTCGAGGCTGGTAATCATCAGTTTGTGGCTGTTACCCATACTGGCAGCTTTGATGGTTGCTGGCAATGGCTGGCCATTGAAGGCCCAGGTTATCTCTGGTTCTGGTGTGCCGGTAACCTTTGTGATTATTGGGTATTTTTTGAGTGATTATGATTGTTTTTATTGGATGCAGTTATTTTGACGAATGAAATCTAACCACCACTTCGAAGGACACTGAAGTAGCTTCCATGGCACTTTTGCCAGACAGGGCCTTCTCGAATTGTGGTGCAGTTTCCTTTGTGCGGACGATCAGTGTGCCAGAGCAACTGGTGTCTCCCATTCTGCGGATTTGAGGATTTTGTAGGTTTATTGGGATTTTCTATGATTTTTGTGTTTTCGTTTCGCCTCCAAAGCATTCTTACTTTCTTGTATGATAGTATTTTGCATTAACAATCCAACAGTGATGGCAATGAGAATGGTAATTTTAAAATACCCATATAATATGGTTGAACACGATGGCTTTCACAAACCACATAAAACAAACCTATTCACTGCAGTGCAAGTGATTTCTCCCTCAAAATGCTTGGACACATCCTCAATGATGAGCATGTAAATACCATCTTCTGCGATCATCTTGATCTTGTCAGACTCAGTTATTGGTGAGCCATTGGATAGCCACTTGACATCAGGCACAGGATCTCCAGTGATCACTGCCTGCAGATAAAATCACCACATTTTCGTGATGTAGATGCATGCAGGTACTTGCGCTAGCACCGAAGCGGAATGCTTGGCATCCATTTTGCGATTGTAGTATGGTTTCAACATTTCAGCGCTACTCACATTTCTAATTTTGACAAACATGGATTAAATACCTACCGTTTTTCCTCGAAATACCCCCCTCCCACCCACTTGAAATACCACCCCCTCGAAATACCACCAACAAATCGAACGTAAAGAAAACGTAATTGACAAAAGAGTTGTAAAAAATTATTGCGAAATAGTAAAACACTCGAATGCCCCCTCGTTTGACCCCCTCACGATTTCTACTATGAAAAATCAACCCCCGGGGGTACTCGAGGAACTGCGGTACATCTAATACACAAACAGGAAAAATTTGACACCTAACAAACATACCTTAAACCTGACAGTGTCCCCCTCCCAGCATTCCACATCTTCAATGGTCTGCTGAAACTCTGGCGGCACTTTATTTTTCTCCGGATCGGGCACCACTTGCAAATTGGCACTTGTTTCAGCCGCGCCCAGTTCATTTGTGATGCGCACGGTGTAGGTGCCTGTGAGGGGTTAAGTAGGACGTTCAATTAAGTGTAGCTGGTGCCACTGCCAGACCCTGTAAAATGCCCTGTAAAATGTCAAATGTCAGACCAATTTTGTCAAGTGCATTGTCAAAGTCCCGGTAAAAATAATCAAGTAAATTTTTATGACAATGGGACTATTTCTCTGACATTTTACAGGGTGCGGTACCGGCCCGTAAAGCCAATGCCGCAATACCCCATTCAAGTGACAGAATAAGTTCAAAGTTATCGGTTTTGTATAGTAAGCTACAAATGTCCTATCACGTTCTATTCTCATTTGAGTTAACACTTTCCGGGGAATTCGCAACTCATGAAAATGAAAATAAGAAAGTGTCACTTGACTGGGTGCAGGATTAGCCGTTTACATTTATGTAAATGACACCGTGTTTTCGAAACAATTTGAATCAATGTTAGCCATTTCTGCAATCGTTTTTAGTTCTTCGAACATAACCGATCACTCCATAAGCGTTATATTTATGTAGTGATGTAAAAATGCGCCTGGCGCTAGCGTCAAATCAAAAAGCGCCATGGCGCTCTTGGCGCTTGGCGCTAGTTTGCAGTGGCGCCATTGGCGCTTGGCGCTGGGGTCGAAAAAGCACCATGGCGCTAAAGTCTTGGAGCTTTTTACATCACTAATTATATGTTTACCATTATTCGTTGGTGCAAGAGAAATCCTGTTCTCTTGTCAACACAAAATCTAAGTATTTATGACATTTTTATGGTTAACATTGATTTTACCATAGAACAAAATGTGTAAATTGCAAAACAAAAACATAGTGCTCGCAAAAACGTGTTGGCTCTCTGGCAAAGTATGCACTCTCTGCTATTGTCCACGTGTCATTAGTAAATTTCAGCGTTGAAATTCCACCGATATTCTACTGAAACTACTCTTCTATTTATATGCATTTAAGTAGAAATATCAAAATTTGACCAAAAAATGATAAAATGTGCATTCAAACGCCAACTAAAAAGACTGTGTGAATTGACAAAAAGTGTTGTGAATGTTTCATCTTACCCAGTGATCCGCCGAAAGCTAGTAAAAAGTTTCAAGTTTTCAAAACTTCGCTTCATTTGACAAAAAGTTGCATTTGATTTAAACACATACCTGAATCCTCCGCTTGAGCATCCTTGATGTGCAGTTTTGTCTTCTGCCCATCGTAGTCGATTTTGAAATCAGCGGATGGGTGCAACACCTAAAAAAGAGCATGCACGTAAACTCGGCGAAGTCAAAAGAAGAAGTTAAAAGAAGTCAAAGTGAGCAGTGAAATGGCAGGTACCGTATACCTCGAATCATCACCCCTCGAATAAACCCCCCCCCCTCAAAATGGGCTGGGGAAATAATAAACCCCACTCGAAATACCCTCCTCCGAAATGATGTACGTCATGTGTGTGATAAATCATGTATGCAATGTACATTATGTATTTATTACTGCTAATTTACATTGCAGCTACAAATAGACTAGGTAGTATGTGTATGTGTTGTGTTGTGAATGTTTCATCTTACCCAGCTATCTACGGTTTTATGTCCAAATATATCCTGTTTTGACACATTTATTACCTGTTTTGGGTACACAAATACCTACTATTTACTACGATCCGTACGAAACTTTCTGACGAAAAAATAACCCTCCCCCCTCGAATTAACCCCCCCCCCCCTCAAATTTTGCTGGCGAAATAATAAACACCCATGGGGGTATTTCGAGGTAATATAGTAAAAACAGCAGAATACCAGAGCCTTCAAACCTATGGGCTATGTATCCTTTTCAATAGTATTCAACATTTATGTTTTGTATCAAGATCTTACATGAAGATTTGGATACAAAGCATAAGATTTGGATACAGTATAAAGAGGATACATGCCTATAAGTCTAAAGGCTGTGGTATTCTGCTTTTTTTACTTGCCGAACTGGCACCAAGGATCTTTTTTCCCTGAAATCTTTTTTTAACAATTTTTATTTTATTAATGATGACGTCATGGTGGTTTCCTTCAGAAAATGTATAGCGTGCGGTCTGCGGAGACTGCACAGGAATGTAATCGTGTAAAATTGAAATATTCACCTACTGGATTTAATCAAATATAATATAACGAATATAACGTTTCAGCCTGATCCTAATTTTACTCAATAATACACATCACACACATCTGATTTATTCAGGGGTCTATTTTCTCGCAATCGCAACTGACTGATCTGACACATGGAGGTGTTTAATAAAACAGGTGAAATGGGTATACCTAATAGGATTTAAAAATCAATTCATCTTTTGCTCATTACTCAGTGATTTTGTGACTAAACAACAAAACACTTCTCAATATGCCCACCGTTTTAACATTGACACTGTCACACATGAAATACCATTTCCGTCAACTCACCTGTCCGTCAACTAGCCAAGCGAGTTCCGGTTCCGGCCACCCGTCAACTTCGCACTCAAATGTCACCGAGTCGCCTTCGTCGATTCGCTGGTCGGTCAACTCCGTCACGAATTTCGGAGCCTCTGCCTCTTTTTCAACTGTGAGCAAATTGAAATGGTGAAATTGAAATTGAATGGTGTGTAGTTCGAATCGAATGGAATTTGGGGTTACTTCCAGAGCCTGTTAAATGTCAAATGTCATGCAAAGTGTCAAATGTCATGGAATATGGCAAACCCGTTTGACATTTTATAGGGTATTTTACACGACAGGGTCTGGCAGTGACACCTAACACGCCTACCATAACCATAACCACACCATAACCATAACCATAACCCTACCCCCCAAATAGCCCCCCTACCCCCTCCCACCTTTGAGCACCCTAAAGTATGCGCTGGTGGTGGCCTGGCCGTACTCGTTGGACGCCACGCAGCTGTAGTAGCCCGTGTCCTCCACCTTGACCGGGTCGATGGTCAGCGCGAAGAAGCCATCTTCGTCCGCGTAGAACTTGTGCCGGTCGTCCGATTCTAGTTTCACTTCGTCTTTGTACCTGGGGGGTATTTTTTTGATGGTGCTGTGTGGATATCTTATTCTATAGTGTTCTTGTAGTAAGTTCAATCAACTACTATACTCCAGTTACTTTACACCCTGCACGCGTGGTTCCCGCTGGAAGCGTGCCAACGATTTTTTATGCATGCGGTTTTCACAAAAAGTTGAAAAAGTGATCGCTGTTATCACGCTATACGTAAACTCATTCACAACAATCATTTTCTTCTTCTTTACACAAAAATCACATGCTTTTATCATAATTGGCACAGTTCCAACGTGAGACATAAATAAGTGCGATGGCAGAGTATCATGTCCGCCGAGTATACATGTGTATGTTTAATGGTAAAGCTGAATTGTACGTACTAACTCATGAATGATACAAATAATCTTTAGATATGCAAAGCGCCATGGTGCTTTTTGCTTTGACGCTAGCGTCAGCGCCAACGCCAGTCATTTTGTTCCTGGCGCCAAAGAAAAATAACGCTAAGCCCCAAAAGCGCCATGGCGCTTTTTGCTTTGGCGCCAGCGCCATGGCGCTTTTCTATCACTAGTCAAGGGCAACAACACATTGGGCTGTAGTACACACTAGTGCACTGCCAGTAAACTAAGATATTGGGTAACTCATGAATCAACTTTGAGTGGCATTTGAGTTTACTGGGGTTAGGTGTTCGCCAAATTCAGTTGACGGAATTTAAAAATCAGTCAATCTGTAGTGGTTGATTGAACATACCGTATTTCCTCGAAATACCCCCCGCCCCTTGAATTAACCGCCCCCTCGAAATACCCCCAGGTGTTTTTGAGCTGAGGAAAAATAACCCCCCCCCTCGAAATACGTCCCGTCTGGAATGATGTACATCATGTATTCAATGTACATGATGTATTTATCTATGTTAGTTTGTGTTGCAGGTACACGTATACGCCAAGTTGTGTATTTATGTCCCGATATATCCTATTAGGACACGTTTATTACCGTTTTTGGCACCATAAAACCGTGCTCTACACTAAGAATTTCGCGAAATTTTCTGGCGAAATAATAACCCCCCCCCCCCTCGAATAAGCCCCCCCTCGAAATACCCCCTCAAAATTTCCACTCTGAAAAAATACGAGGAAATACGTACTACATGTAGAAGTTCAATCAACTACCTACTACAATTCCAAAAACTCAAATGCGTTCAAGTGTGATTTATGAGTTTACTAAATTTCATTCGTGAACTAATATCTGCAGCGACATTAACGCATTTGCTGCTTAAAAGCGGCATGAACTTTTCTGAAAATCAAGAGAATTTGAGGTCCTGCGTCAAGTGGCGCCAACGCCATTAATTTTCCCTCATCAACCAATGTGCGCCTATATTTACACTAGATTTAACCCTAACTCCTTCACAACCGTGAACATTATCTCTTAACTTCAAGCCACCAAACTGACCAAGTGATCTCGGGCAGCGGATACCCGGTCACTTTGAGGCACATTTTTGCGCTCGACTCCTGCACCGTGCGGAAGCCGTACTGCGTGCGCGTCACGCTCGTGCCCTGCATGTCCAGCGTGGTGCCGCCGCTGCTCGACGCTGTTGATGTGTTGATTTTATTTTAGATTTGGTGTTTTTATTTAAAAAAAGGTTTTTTTAAATAAAATTTGGACAAACCAAAATCTCCAGAGCTGCCGCTGTAGAGCGACACGCTGGAGCCGCTGGGCGATATGCTCGGAGGCGATTTTGTCTTCTTTTTTGGCGGTCCTTCATCGGCGCCTGCAGTAAGGTGGAATTTTCTGAAAGATTGAGTGGAAGCAAATATTGTCAAACAGCTATTAATTGCCAAGATTTTCAGCGATTGACAACTTTCTAGATTCGAAATTCTACATTTCATCATAAATAATCATGAAAAATCATCGCAAAAAGGTGATTGTACTCTCGAAAACTCTGGAGCCCTTTCTGGACGGCGGCTGGCTGTACTCGCTGAACTCGCTGCGCACTTCAGCCAGCTCAATATTTTCAGTTCCGGCCGCGCTGCTGGCAACATCTTCCTCTGTCACTGCGCAATTTATTAAACACCTAATTAGTAAATTAATTAATTTACCCCAAATTTTCGGGTCGACCAATTCGATGCCGCCGTAGCCCACATCGTGCAGCTCCAGCACGTACATAGTTTTCATCTGTTTCGTGGGAGTTTGCTCCCTGTCCACCGGTGTGGACTCGCGATCGGACATTTTCAAATTTGATAATTAATTAATTGATATTTTATTTGAATGGTTATGGTAATATTGAAATGATTTGGGGGAATAGGGGGGGGGTTCGAATTGATAAACGGAGTAGATAAACGCTAGCTAATGAGAGCACATGCACGGCCTAGATTACGAATAAATTTTCACGTCGGGCATCAGCCAAAATTTTTTTGGCCAGTCCGTCCCGCGGAGCAATGGTTACCGAATAGCATAAATCAATCGTCCCATTTTAATTAATTTGCCAACTAAAGCGGCAATAAATTTTACATTTTGTAGATTGAATATAAAGTGGAGAACGATTAGATTTGCCTAGAAAGTCGCAATGGTTCGTCTGAGAAAAGTGATAGCAAAATTGTAAATTATTCATAACAGGGTTACTTAGTTTGTTACGGTGGCTTTGAGTTTGTAATTCTTATTTAACTGGTAAATTTATGTCTGAGATACCGCGAAATGAGGCGCCATCAAAAAAAGGTGCCATATGATTTTTTTGATTAAAAAAACTTCACCAGCTGTTGTTTTCATTGCCGCATAAAAGCAGAAAATGCACACAACTAGTGAAGGACACCGAAATTAGTCAACTGCAGCTAAAATGTGCATCTATCCTATTCACTTTCTATCGACAGTTAAAAGGCGCACAGTAAAGTGCCTTCAACCTTAAGTCACCGTGTAAACTGGCACTTATTTTGGCCTTCATAAATTTGAAGCTATGTATTCACCAGCTAAGTACGAAGTTCGGTTTGTGCACTGCACTGAACCAGGGGGGTGACAGTTGACATCTGCGATCTCAGATTTAGCATTTGCACATTTCGTTATGTACTTGCTTATGGTCGAAAGTGAATGCTTTCTGTTCTGCAAGTTCAGAAGCCGTTTTAGGAAGAGAGATATTTCGAGACTACAGGGTGTTGCAATTGCAAAAAAATGCAAGTGACCGCTACTGCGTTTTAGGCCATTGCGCGCCGCGGTACAAACCTTGCTCACATTTTCATTTCATTTTCATAAAATATGACTATTTATCATTTCACAAAATCTGGGACACCTTTCATATGTCTAAAATGCCGAATTACCCCCTGCTTACATAAACGAAAATGCGAGTGTGCCAGTTGTTCTGCTAGTAGAACAACTTGGTTAAGAAGTGGCTTATTGTAAATACCTAATGTGGCTGAGAAATGTGCTAAAATTGTCTTAGGGATAGAGTGAAATGACGTTACATAAGATCGTATTTTGTGGTTTTATACTGTCTACAAGAGGGACATATTTTACTTTTGTTGACTGAATTGTAAAAGTAAAAATCCATTAATGAACTGTAGTATTTGATCAACTCATAACGTATTCATTACGTAACTTAAGTACTAGGTAGATAGGTATGTAGGTATTATACGTGAAACTTGTCGCAACTCTAGTTGAGGAGAAACGTTCACAAATCCACCTATTTATTCTTCTGCCTTGATGAACAGAAACTCAAAATATTCTAACAGTTTCTATTATTCTTAGCTCTAACCCAGAATTGCACAACGTAACTATAAAAAACATAAATAAGCATTCTAAAATCTTTATCCACCGGAAAAGGTGCCCCAAGGGATACAACGTTTCTTCATATACTTTTTTATTCGAGTATGTTCTAGCTGTGGGGTCTGTTTGAATTATCGCCTATATCGACTAACACATTAAACATTTACGTAAATATTAATAGACAATGTGTGTTCGAAAATGGACTCTAAAGCATACTTTCATGCATTTATTTTGACCAGATGATTTCTATGGATTGACAACTAGTTATAAACATTGGCAGCCTTGATACTCTGCACTCACAGTGACTTATGTCTTCAGCTGGACCACATTTCACAAAAAAAAAGAAAAGAAATTCCTGCATACTGGCCCTGAATACTATTAAAAAAATATTGTTGGCTTCACTGGAAAGTATTAAATGCTCTCCTAATAAGATTACTTCATTCTTATGTGTAAAATTCACTGCCTAAACAATATGATTAGCAATAATTGTCCTCAGCTGAATTAAACATTAATGGTTTGATAAGTGAGCATTATACCTGAAACTACCAACTGTATCCAAATATTTCACATTTTGGCACATGGCCAAAATTGACTACGGTAATGACGTTATGTCCAATATTGCTGGACTGTTTCCTCCAGAAAAATGTACGGCGTAAAGTCGCAGTATAAGCATCATTTACCCATGCAAAATGGGAAGGCAATTGAGTGTGTAAGGGTACAGAAAAATACAATAAAACACGATATGGCTACGGCGGCACCAAATTTACAATCAAATCCAACCCCCCCCCCCCAAAAAAAACCCTCTCCAACCGAGTGTCTCTTTCGTATGGACAACGTCTTTAAGCCACGCCTGTTTCGAGTACTCAGCCGCACTCTGGTCGGCGGGCTTGATGTGGAATTTCGGCTGAGCACCTTCTAGCGGCGTCAGGATCAACACATCTGGGTCAACTGGACTCTCGCTGATTTCGTAGTTTGCTAACTGCGTTGGCGGGGTTTAGGGTTGGAAAAGGCATAGGAAAAAAGGGGAAAGCTAAAAATATGGAGAATTATAGCCAAAAATGGCTATATAAGACCATACCTATATGAATAGCTGAAAAAAGCAACAAAGTAGACATGAACTAGTGAATTTGAAGGTGAAAATGAACAGAAAGGTATGAAAATTTATGATTTTGAGTGAGAATTTAGGCAAAATTTGTCAAAACTACTCACTTTTACATTTTCCGTGGGGAAGTATTTTACTCGGCTGAGGCTCTCTGTGCATGTTTACCCGCTGTGCATGTAGACCCAAATTTTCACACAAAATCGCTCATTTTCATACCAATTTATACATTTTCATCTTCAAAATCACTAGTTCATGTGTTTCATTGTCTATTTAAGCTATTTCTTGTAGTATATGTGCCTATATACCCATTTTTAGTAATTTTTCACCTACTTTTAGCGATTTTTCTACCTTTTTTCCTCATTATGAAAAAGCCTATACAATGAACCCTCACGAACCCCAAAAATTTGTTTTCTAGCTATCTATCCCTCCAGAGGAGCTATTAGCCATCTATCCAACCCCCTGGAGGGTCAAAGTCTTGAATACTCCTGACATGCACAGCGGGTAAACATGCACAGAGGCACAGGCCCTTTTACTCACGTTCAATCATGAGTAGTTAAAATTTAAAAATATACTTTACGTTTTCTGTACTCAGGAGATAAGTTAAAGGAAATACTTTAGTTTACGTATTCTTTGAAACAAGTTCAACACATTTTCCAACTCTTGTAAAATGTCAAATGGCATGCAAAGTATCAAAAGTAACGTAAAATGCACTGCAAAATGACATGACATTTTACATTTTACAGGGTCCACGACTGCCCCCAGGCTTATCCCATGAGCTAATTACAACGGTTGATCGAAAAACGTAATATACAACTGCCCGAAAATGCGACGCACCCTAATTGAGTGCACAAAACGAAATTCGGGCATTTCGTCTGGGTCGTCTGCTGGAATGAGTTCGGTGAAAACTGCCCGATTTTTGAACAAAAATAAGTGACGCGGCTCGCCGGGTCCAATTTTCTCGCCGTCCCACACGATGAATTGTTCCTGCGATTGGAAAATGCACGTGAGACGAGATCTTGTTTTATGTTACATTCGGGGTTATGAAGACTAGAGAGGGGGTACCGAATTTCTAACAGGGGATGCAATGCCTCTACTGTAGAACAAAAACCCCAACACCACAAATTTTCCCAAACATGCACAAATCCCGAATTTTTAGTCAAAAAAATCGTCGAGACACCGAAATTTTTGTCGTCACAAAAAATACCGTGTGAAAGCGCTCTAAGAAATTTTCGCGGGATCACATATTCGTTTCACATGTTTCAATTTCCAATTTGATATTGGTTGAAAAGTATTTTCAATTGAGAATCAATTTCAATGTGTGCAGTAAGCAGGCAAACCCTCATATGCAAATCTAGGAATTTTAGTCATAAGCAAAACAAACACATTTCTATTTCCTCGATTTACCCCCCCCTTGAATTAACCCCCCCCCCCCCTCGAAATACCCCCAGATGTTTTTGAGCTGGGGAAAAATACCCCCCCTCGAAATACCCCCGTCTGGAATTATGTACATGATGTATACAATGTACATGGTGTATATATTGGTCGCAGTTTGAATCGCAGCTACACATAGGTATACTAGTTTGTGTACCGATGGACGTTGATATGTCCAAATATTTATACCCTACTTGGACACGTTGATTACCTGTTTTCGGTATATAAAAGCATACTCTTTACTATGAATTTCGTGAAAATTTCTGACGAAATAATAACCCCCCCCCCCCTCGAAGAAGCCCCCCTCGAAATACCCCCCTCAAAATTTCCACTCTGAAAAACTGACCCCCTGGGGGTATTTCGAGGAAATACGGTAATAACTCCAGTCCCAAGCCCTGTAAAGTGAAAAGTCAAGTGTGATGTAGAATTCCAATCAAAACATATGAAAAAAATTTTATTACTGGAATTTTGACACTTTGGATGACAATTGACAAGTTTGTATGGCTATTGTCATGACAATTGACAATTTTGTATGAAATTTGTCATGACATCTGACACCTACCTTACACTTCACAGGGCTCGGAACTTTCACCAGCACTACCTTTCAACCAGAATGAAACCCCCCCCCCCCACAAACGTGTCTCAACATGCGGCCACACTTGTTCACATCCCCTGGATACTGCACGATGTTCCTGATGAACATGAGGTCGTTGGCGCGCTGCGGCACCGACAGCGCCAACTCCAAGGCGCGCTGCAGCGCTCGCGTGCTCATCTCCGCCCGCCCCGTGTATCTGATGATTTTGGGGGGTACCGTGTTTAGTTGCTGAATAATTTCTCCTTTGGATGATTCTTGGATTGCTTGAATAATCCCCCCATGTATGACGTGTGAATAAAAATTAATTTTCCATAACTTGAATAATTCACCCCTAGAATAAGGCACATGAAAAATTTAGTGTGGATAATTTGAACAAAAGTGGTATGTTATGTTGTAAATAAAGCATAAGTAGTTCATGAAATGAGTTGACAGAAATATGCTTGAAAATTTTGACGAGATAATAACCCCCCCCCCTTGAATAATTTCTTCTCTTGAATAGTTACCCCATGAATAGTTCTTCTCTTGAATAGTTAATAATAGGAAAAATAACTCCCAAGGGGAATTGTTCGAGTAAATACGGTATTTTGATTATGTTGTAGCTTTATTTTTTAAATCGCCCCCATTTTCCTTTCTGAAGTTCTCGGTTTTCCGAAGTGTGAAATCCCATTTATATTTATGATAAGTTTAATTTAATTTAATTTATAATAGAGCGGATGAATGCAGAGAAATCTTAAGTTTTACTCATACATCAGGGACATCCAAGATGCGGTTAAGTTCTTCCGCACAGAAGTTGAAATTTTCTTCTCGAAATTCAGACAGATGGGTAGCACGGTTGAAAATTGTAAATATTGGCGAGCGTTATTGGTTTTGTGAAAACCTGATTTTATTCCGAAAATGGTGTCTAACTGTGATGCAAAATTCACGACGGAAATGTCCAAATAAAACTCACTTGACAAATTCCTTGAAATAATTCTGGTAGGACGTCAGCCGCGCTGGTATAGACTTTAGATAATCAGACAAATGTGATTTTCCGCCACACGATTCTACTTTGGTTGCAACCGACTGCGAAAATGGGCGGAGTCGGGTAATCATCTTAATTCGTGACAACATCAAATCTAGGTACCTAAGTATTTGATTAGCATGGCAAAATCGATATATGTAATATAGCTCCTATACAAGTGATGCTACTTCAATTCTTATCAACTTTTACTAATCAACTTTTTAATAGGTAAACTGTTCACGATATCGCATAGACATAGGTAACTGTGATTTAGAGACCATAATGTTTCATGTTACGATTACATTTGGGAATCTCTTCTAAAAATTATGAGAAAATGCCAAAAAAAATTACTCACATCAAAGAATTCCTTAATTTTCGGCTCGGCCAATAACTTTTCCGTCTCTGCCAAATCCCGGCAGTACTTGACGTGGTGATCAAAATCACGCTCCAAGCGCACGAAAGTTTGGCCCACTTTGCTTGGGTCATCCGAGTAATATTGGAGACCTTTGAGCAGCACACTGGAAAAATTATGAGGTTTTTGAAAATCAATCTGTTCAGGTGCCAGTCCACAGCCCTGTAAAGTGTAAAGTCAAGTATAAAGTCATACAAATTTGTCAGTTGTGACAATTGTCATGCAAAGTGTCAGGCAAAATGTCAATTGTCCTGCAAAGTTCAGTAATAATTTTTTTGTTTTTATTGACATTTGACACTTGACTTTGCACTTTACAGGGCTCGAAACTGCTCCCAGTTCAGTTAAAATCAACAATGTTTTTG
The DNA here is from genome assembly GCA_964036195.1 of Sphaerolaimus hirsutus. Lineage (NCBI taxonomy): Eukaryota > Metazoa > Nematoda > Chromadorea > Monhysterida > Sphaerolaimidae > Sphaerolaimus > Sphaerolaimus hirsutus. The sequence continues at coordinate 19,999,404 of OZ038458.1, forward strand.
CGAACAAACTTTGCGTGGAAATTGTAGAGCTCATTCAAATTGAGCATCAGCTGGCCTTTCATCTGTCTGATTTCGCTCGGCGTGGCTCCATCCTCGAAAACTGGCTCGTAAGATTCGATGCAGTGCCGCAGTTCCGTGACGAACTGTTCCTCGCTCACTAGCAGCTCTTGGTACACGGCGCTGTGGTGTGCAAAACAATTTCGTTTTCGTAGATTATTGGGAAGCTTGTAAATACAATTGCGAGGATAAAATTATTGCTGTGCAAAAAAATAAACCTTGAGGCGCTTGGCAAAAGTGGTAAATATTAAATGGCAATGCTCGCATGTATGTATTTACATTCACATATTCGATAGATAACGATAAAAATTGATTCCTACCGTTCTCAAATGTAAAAACGCCACAACTTTGGCGCCAAGCGCCAATCGCGCCTGAGCAAAAGGGCATCAATAGCCATGGCGCTTTTTCTACCCGAAGGTCAAGCGCAAATGGCGCCAGAGCAAAATGGCGCCGAGCGCCATAAGCGTCATGGCGCTTTTTGCTTTGGCGCTAGCACCAGTCATTTTGTTCCTATCGCCGGGTAAAAATGGCGCCATGGCGCTTTTCGTGGGCATGGAGCCAAGCGCCAATGGCGACACAACAAGATGGCGCCGAGCGCCAATTGCTAGGCACTTTACATCACTAGATGGGACAAAATAAATATAATGTAATTTGATTTTATAGCCCTTCGCTCTTTTAGCCTTCTTTAAATTGTTCAACTTTTTCCCAAAATTCCCCAGCCCACTAACTCTCTTTTGGCCATCGCCTCCTCCTTTGGCGTCATTTTCATCGTATCCGCACCCTCCAGTTCCCTGGTCTGCCTGCGCTGTCTGTAATATTCGGATGGAGTTTCGAAGTAAGATCCTGGCACCCAGCCAGTTCGCGCCGGCCGCGCCTGAGAAGGGGTTGTGAAGTTAGATGGTTGTGAAGTGAGGCGGTTGTGAAGTGAGACGGTTGTGAAGTGGCGCGTTCGAATTACGTTTGTGAAGCTGTTGCCGTGAATCACGCGTTGTCAATTTTTTGTGCACGTTTGTTAGTCGAGGTACGGGGACAATATCTACCGTACTCGTAAATTGGGGGTACTGTTTTGGGTATATTAATATTAATTTGATAATTCAGACTAGGGCTGGGGGGGGGTACTCGTGTGATATAAGGCTGTGTTGGGGGGGGGGGGTCGCAGCGGCAGTATTAACACAAATAACACATTCGTTTGCCGTGTATCACTCAAACAGCATCGGGTCAACTCCATCGTGAAGTGTATCAACTTGAAAATGGTTCACATTGCGATGTGCCTGTGCATAATTCTCAAAATACATACCGGTTGACTTCCATCGGTTTCGTCCTGTAGTACACGCACTTTAAATCACTAAACTTCCTCTTTCAACGAAAAAACACTACAACGAAAGAATGAACAAAAACCTCACAAACATACAATGACTCTTAGTATGGAAACCTATCATAATCCATCTGAATAATGAACCAGTTTTTCATCAGTTGAATGCAGTTTTTCATCATAATATTTCGTTTTTACCGTGGAATCATTGATTACAAATTTTATCACAGGCTTTAATTCATCAAATTATGATAGATATGCGCTCCACTCAGTATAAAAGCCACACTCTCAAAAACAGCGCAGTTTAAACCGCACCTTAGTCCTGACAAGCCAATTAGACGCATTCTTGTTGTCGAGCACCTCGACCACCTGGCCCTGTTCGAGCGCGATCGAGTCGCTGTCGCTCGCCTCGGGCGCGTAGTCGGCTATGGCGATGTAGACTGGCAGCGCGCGCGTTTCCGTGCCCTGCGTGGGGAAGGGTTGTGTTGAGTGGTTTGAGGGTTTATGTGTGTTTTGGTGCCTTTTGGTGCTTGGTGCTGTTGTGGTGCTGTGACGCAGTGCAGTGCAATTTCACGTTGACGCCCTGAAATCACAGTGATCATTGCATGCTTTGACCGATGACAAATTGATATTAAAGCATCAACTTGAAATTGAAATTTGAGGCGTGATATCGATTTGTCGGTGGACCATTTTTCATCCAACGTTTTTCATTCAAATTCGAATTTAGCATCTCCCATATGATAAATTTTTCATTCAAATTCGAGTATCGAACAATTATTTTAAATAAAAAAGTTGAAAACATGAAAAAATTGAATTCATCGGTGATGTTTAATTTGTCGCTTCACCTTTTATTTGCCGTTGTGGTGTAAATCCACCTTAAAATCGTAAGCATAAGCGTGTAAGTATAAATACCGAAATACCCGGGTATTTTGGGTAAGCGTAAATATGCTTTGGAACCCCGCTGTGGCCTGCCCTCTCATCTATGAAGCGTTAAATGTGCGGCAAAATGTGCGATTCACAATTAATGTGGGTGTGCTCACATGCCATGACATGCCACTGGCACGTGGATGCTTTACGCCACTTGTCACGTGTCACACGTCGTGGAAGGTTTCGTGGGACACTTAACACCATGGCGGTGAAATGATGTGCAGAGAATATAGATGTGCCGCTGGTGGTGAAAAAGAAAACATTGATGGCCAGCGTCGTGAAGTCGCCTGGTCAGTACTGATGGTAAAGGCACAGGGAGCACCGCACCAGCACCGGTGCTGGTGGCTTTCGGTGCTGGTGGCTTTCGGTGCCCTGCCCAACACCGGGGCACCGGGACCGGTGCTCCGGTGCCTTTTCATCACTACTCATCAGAGTTGAGGAAGTCATATCTCAACAAATTGCATTATGCTTGTGGTATGGAAGAAGATTGGGTGGCTTCACTCTTCACGTTGGCCTCTTCACGCGCCCCATCCCGCTGAACACGTAACCTAAATTCTTGGCAGACTGCCAAAAAGGGCATATTACAACTGCAAGCCACTCAAACTCACGGAGACAATCTCCTTTGTGGATGTGATGGCTCCTCTCGCCGTGCTGAACTCTGAACTCTGTTCCTTCTCGTAGGTGGACGTGGCCATGTGAGACTTGTAGCTGACCTCGGTTGATGCGGTGTACCTGCGCGGGTGGTACACAGGTTGAATTTGCACTTGTAAAGCCGGTTTTACAGCACAACGATAAATAAATGGTGATACGACAAATAAAAAGTCACCGAAAAATTCGTTAGTTTCATGTTTTCAAGTTTTTTATTCAAAATTCATGTTCGATAGTAAATACCACAGCAATCGAATAAAATACGCCATGAAATAGTCGATATGGCGCAGGTAGCAGTCCCGTACCCTTAAACTGTCAAATGTCATGCAAAATTTCAAACGTTCGGAAATTATTATATTTTTTAAAGGGCACTTTAATTGAAATTTGACACTTTACTTCACACTTTACAGGGTGTGAGACTACCCCCTGACCCACCTCTTATAAGTGCTGCTCCTGGCACTGTAGCCACTGCTACTGGTCATCTGCCGTCTGGACGACATGTTCACCAGCTGTATCCCCTTCCAATGGCCGTGCCAAAATTATGTCCTCGTGCCAAAACTGTGCCAAATTGTGCCAACAAGGGGTTTTAAAAGTGCCTAATAAAGCTTAGCGAATGACGGCAATTTCAAAATGGTCCACCCAGTGAAAGTCGGCCACCGTGTGTCTCTATTCAGCATTAGAGAATAGATTGAATAGCGGGGGATTAATTGACGACACACTGCTCTGGTGCCGCCACTGGGGGTTCGCTGGTGATTTTGGTATAAGAAATGTGAAACTTTTTGTTTGTTTGTTTTTTGGATGATGGCAAAAATTGGATGACAAGTAAAATGGAAAATGCGCAGTTCTGGCCTAAATACGAATGTGAAATTCAAGCGTACATAGTAAAAAACGGTAACTCGAACACGTCTCCGTCTAAAATATTCCGAGAAATTCGCTAACGAAAATTCGTTCGTTTACCACTAAGCAGAAAGGTCTTATAAACGTATGACCGATTAATAACATTGCTAGTAATGCTAAACAGTGACTCAAAAACGCCGAAAACTGCGTTCTAAATATTACTTTGTGCTGAGCAGATATTTAACAACAGCGAAGAATATTTAGTTGACAGTGAAATCTTCAAATGCTCATTGTGTGCTCATTGAACAGGCGAATGTTTAAGTGACTGACTAATCGATTGTGTCGTAGACGAAATTTAATCAACCAAATTAAATAAAATTTATAAAATCTTTTCGGCATTTCCGGGTCCAATGCGAACACACACTAGTTTACCAACAGGAAATGCTCGACCATTTTGGGAAAGTGTTTTGACATCACAGTACGAAACACTGTACACAGTTGTGGTTCCGATTGTTAGAAATAAATCTGGTTCAAAAAATCCCGATTTCTGAACCAGGTGTCCAGTTTTTTGTTGACAAAAACCATCAGAATAACACATTCAAAATCTTACGGTAAACTTGAGCGGCCGATGGCATCTCTTCAATTCAACGGATGATATACGACAACACGAATGTCGCATAAACACATCGCTGACCTAAGAAAATGGTCATTTAGCTGGCTTTAGCTGGTTGAATTTGGGGCCTGAAAGTTTTGCCTGCCCAAATATGGAATTTTTGGGCTGCCGCCATTCCAGATGTATGGTGTCAGTTCAGAATTTTGCCGTGCATTTGTTGAAGATGTCATCCGCGCCGGGTTACAGCTGCTAGATGAGTGCCGCCCGCCCCCGGGAAATATTTACAGCGTGAACGATTTTTGATTTTTTGGGCCAAATTTTTGAAGTTTATAAAATGTTTTCCGCGTGTAATGACTACAGAGACCAACTTCAAAGAAACAAAGTTTTTACACATTTTCCACTTCAAAAGAAACACCGTGTAATCTATAAAGCGGCTACATTTCTTTGCTTTGCTAGGATGTCCGCTGCAATACACGTGCATACACTAGCACTCTGTAAAGGTGAAGCTGCGACAACTCCTGTGTCCCTGCTGAAATACTGCCGTGCGAACTGAGGAAACATTGTGCAGTTAGACATCTGTCGGTTGGGAAATTGGGTTTCAACCCACTAGATTTTCATAAATTGTTTGTTTGCATGTAAACTCCCTGATATTTTCCATTTCTATTTTGATCTGTCACTATTTTCAGCCTCGAAATTAGTCTCGCTGAAACAATTCACTCAACCTCACTCAAACCTCACTCGCAATTTCTTCTAATACAAGAGCGCCGTTCTATTTTTTTTTCATCAACTTTTTACACGCTGTTCTGTTCCGGAGGCTGTCGTTCGATATGTTTCGCGGCTGAAAAAATGTGCCAAAACCTCCCGTTCTATTAGAGGTGACCTTCTATTCGACGAGGTATGCCGTTCTATTAGAAGAAATACGGTAATCACACCCACTAGAGGTTCACTTACCCAGATGTCTGGCATCCCCTTGCCTTCGGCTTGTATACAACCTCCCACGCTAACGGAGGGGCCCCGGGGCCCGGGGGCGGCCGCGCGGCACAACGCACGAACTGCACCGCTGCAGTTTCAGGGCACTTTTATATATACGTACACGAAGTGCACTGCGCACACAGAGTTGTAAACTCGATTGAACTGAATACGTACATATTTACGTGTACAGATGCAGTGCGGCACAAAGTGTGTTTTTGGCTCAATTGCAACTTTTTTTGAGCCCGCAAGGTGTATTTGTGTTTAGTTTGCGGTGGGGTTTTTTGGGAGATGTTTTTTTTCGTGTCGATTTGATCGTGATCTAGGTATCTGATGAGGCTGTTCGAATAATCCGGTTCACATTGAGAAGGGATGACACAAATAAATCTGTACTCGCACAGAATGGATACGTGTATTCAGTCGATATGCAACTTTGTGATTGGATGACAGTTTATTGTCAAAGTGAAAAATTGTTTAGTCGTGTAGAACCAACAATCAATTAGGGGTCTGTATTATACGTAAATACATCTAGCTGGCAGGATGGGTACGTGTACATACAATGTAAACACCATCCACGACACCTACTTGCACAAACACCCTAACACCGTATCTCAAGCTATAATGGGGGGGGGGGATTTTTTCAAAATGTTGAGGGAATATACTTGACATCCCCCACTACTATATACGGGCTGGGGCAGGTCGGCGACCCAGTCGAGTGTGGGCTGCCTCAATAATTGTTTTGGCATTAATCGGTGCCCAAGCAAGCGAGGCCGGCGCCCAGTGTTTTTATTATTAAGGGCTGCCGAACTAAACATATCAGGTGTAATTATATCCGAAATTTTGAGGGGTGTACCCAACACCCCCCGCTACTTTACACCCTGAGAGTGGGCCACAAGGAAATAAGCTGATTGTTCAATCCAAAATTAGCTGAAAATTTAATCTGGTACTTGTGTATCGTTTCCACCCATACATGAGTTCCAGATTAAACTTCAATTTAGTGTTACATTTTAAATACACACTTTTAAAGCTGGTTTACAATGTCCTCTGTGAGATGATTTAAGGTAAAAATTTACATAAACAGCATTACCCCAAAAATGAACCATGGTTTATAGTGGTCAACACAAAAGCTGTCCACAAGTTGAATTTTGTTCCTGCAATGTTGTCATTGATGACATCATTAAAGTGACCCCCCATTGAATCGATTTTGGCTGAAAAATTGCTGATGCAGTCAAGTTTTGTTTGTAGCAGTTCTTCATAAAATAAGTTATCTGGTGAATATCTAAAGGGATTTGATTTGTGTGAGCTGAGACTGTCTGAAAGCTACATGTTCTACTGGGGGGTTGAATTTATGACGTCACTTGAACGAGGTGCTATGGTCATATTAAAACTTATTACCATATTACCATAGTCATATTACCACTGTTTGGAGTCACGACGATTTTCGAATACCCTCAAGACACCCAACAAAACATGGGATAGCCAAACACTAATAATTAAAATAAATACCGAGTAAAAAAGTGGCGATATGTTCGAAAAACGTTCTAACCACACTATGCAATTTTTTTATAGCGCCAAGTCCATCGAAGGTCTTCGCAATCAGGGCACAAACAGCTGGGTAAATAAAAATTGTTTGTACGGAGTCATTAGCATGATGCATCATTTCCAGTTTTGGTGTGCTTCCTTTTATTATTGTTTTCAAACCAATAAAACATCATAGTCACGACAGTTGGTGGCTGTTTGTTTACTCCAAAGGTCTTTTTTAATCATCCAGAATTCAAAATAAAAAGAAGAACCTCACTTTGTATTCTTCGTTTTACCAGATTGTGCAGTAGGTAAACTCCGGTTACTTTACACCCTGCACGCGTGGTTCCCGCTGGAAGTGTGCCAACGATGGTTAACGCGTCCGAGTTTCATAAAAAGATGAAAAAATTGTTTGTTGTGTTAATGTTATTCATTAACATATTCACATCGATGAATTTTTTTCATATTTTTACGGAAATCGCATGATTTAATAATCATTGGCACGCTTCCAACACGAGACATAAATCAGTGCGAGGGCAGAGTATCACGTACGCCGAGTATATTAAAAAATATTAGGTAAAAGTATTTAAAAAAATTTATATAAAATATTCGGTAAACACCTCGGCTTAAATAGCACGGGGTTGTGCCTTGGCTCAATCTGATACTAAACAATAAAAAATAGATCTTACAAATCATTATGCATCGATGGCTTTTTTCACTGTTCTTCCTTGCAAATTACCATGGACGACATGATGGCGCCCTTGCCATTGAACCAGAAGCGAACATGACCACTGTTCGTGCACAGAATCCGGTTCCAATGTACCGTATTTGGCTGAAAAAGACCCCTTGAATAATTCCACCTCTTGAAAAATCCCCCCTGTTAGACAAGTAAGAAAAAATAGTTACCGTCGAATTACCCCCCCCCCCCCCCCTCTAGGCAAATGATAAATAAGGTGCGTAAAATTTGAACAAAAATGGCATGTTATTGTTGATAAGGACATGCTTGAATACTTTGATGAAATAATAATTCCCCCTTGAATAATTCCCAATCTAGAATAAAGAATTAATTAAAAGTTTGATAAATAATTAATTTCCCAGTGGAATTATTCTATGGTGGTCTAATTATTCTAGCAAATATGGTATTCTTTTCAAATAATGCTGTGTAAAAGTGGCACGAGATTTCTGGTCAGATACACAAAATAACCTTTTCATTTCAGCCACAAATTATCGCACATTGGGAGTATCCAGCAGAAGAACACCAGGTGTGAAGTTCAATTAGCCAGACTTATTTTTGGATAGCCCGATTACTTTCTGGCATGCTGTCATATCCAAAAGTGATCCTTTTTCAACCAAGATGAAAACACAAGAATCACACTGAATTTGGCAGCCCATAACTTTTCACCCATAAATCGGCTTGCCCAAAAAAATTCGTCGGGCTAATTGAACCTCCCACCAGGTCACAACAAAGGATGGTTACATACTCAACGTTCATAGAATCCCACATGGGAAGGGTGAGACAGTGCAAAATGACCCAAGGCCAGTAATTTTCCTGCAGCATGGGCTGCTGGGCAGCAGTGCAGATTGGGTGCTAAATATGCCCTGGCAGTCGGCAGGTTGGTGTAATAAATGAATCCTTGATCCATGAAATACCTAATTTAGTCGGATAATTCCCCCATGAAGAATTCCCCTTGTTATACGAGTGAGGAAAAAATAATTCCTCCTTTAACCATTTAATCTTTTTTTGTGTCCAATTTTAAGAAAAATGGCTTCATATAACCATATTTCATGAAATGAGTCAATAGAGAGATGCTGGAAAATTTTGAAGAAATATAATTCTCTCCTTGAACAACCCCCCCCTCTAAAACGTCTGACGGAAAAATAATTACCCGGGGGAACGATTCGAGTATTTTAATACGGTAGTTCCAACTTATACTCATCTTTTTAGGCTTTTTCTTTGCCGATGCCGGCTTCGATGTTTGGCTAGGCAATTTCAGAGGAAATTTCTACTCCAGAGAACATGTGAAATACACCGTGGAGCAGAAAGAATTTTGGCAATTCACGTGAATTCATCAGTGACTCTTGATTTAGCACCTTATTCACAGTCATACTAAACACATAACTCGATGCAGTTGGGACCAAATGGCAGCATATGACCTTCCTGCAATGATCGACTACATATTACAGCATTCTGGTGTGAAGCGATTGCACTATATGGGCCACTCTATGGGTACTATGACAGCCTTTGCCGCTTTTTCTTCTGATCAGAAATTGGGTTCGAAGGTGGGTAATATCAGGTGCCTATCCCGGACCCAGTAAAGTGTAAAGTAATGTGTCAAATGTCATGTAAAGTGTAATGCAAAGTTCCAATTGTCATGAGTCATGATAAATGCAAAGTAAAGTGTAAATTGTCATGTGAAGTTCAGTAAAAAAATAAAATCTTTCTTTTTTGTTTTGATAAATCTTTGACACTTTACTTTACAGTGTCTCGGACTGAACCCAGAGCAAACCTTTCTTTTAGAAACATGCATCCTATCATCCAAACAGGTTGACAAGTTTTTTGCTTTGGGACCGGTGGCAACTGTTGGTTACATTGGTGGCTTGCTCAGAGTGATTGAACCCATCTCAAGCAAACTCGATGTAAGTGGCTTATATGAATGATGTAAATGCGCCATGGTGCTGGAGCTAGCGCCAAAACAAAAAGTAACATGGTTTTCTTGGCGGTATTTTTGCATGGCGCCAGGAACAAAACGCCTGGCGCTTGCGTGTAGCGCTATTTTGACTGGCGCTTGACACTAGAATTGACACTTGACAGTTGACACTGCACCAAAGTTCTGGCGATCTTTACAATACCGTGTTTGTTCTACCGTATTTGCTTGAATAATTCCCCCATAAACAATACTCCCTCCTTGAAAAATTCCCCCTGTAAGCATGTGATACATTTATTCTGTATAATTTGAACTAAAATGGCATGCCATATTGCCAATAAAGTATAGTTGACAAATGAGTTGATAGAAACATGCCTGAAACGTGTGATGGAAAAATAACCCCCCTCTTGAGTAGTTCCCTCCTCCAAAGTCTAATGAAGAAAATTCCCCAGGGGAATCTTTGAAGCAAATACGGTACCATGTTGTGTAAAGCTGGGCCACAACCAAACTTATCACCACAATTGTGCAGTTTATGCTGGAATTAATCCAAGCTTATGAGTTTTTGCCCCCATCACACATGATGGATTGGATGTCAGTCAATGTGTGCGGTTTGTACTTCTCAGTCCAACATCCACTGTGTAAGAATGTCATGTTTCTGATAGCTGGACAACAGACATATCAATGGAATCAGGTGAGCATTCTTCCTGAAGAAATTGCAGTTTGAAATTTCCACAAAACTATACAAACTCAGATATATTTACAAGCCAAAAAGTCGAAAAAAGGAACAAATTGTAAATTTTAGCAGAATTTTGTTGTGAATTTGTCAATTTTGTTTACTTTGAAATCAAATCCAGCATTTTGTTCTCCCCATGCAAATATTTTTGTGGATCTCAATGCTTATTTGTACTGTCATACTATATACTTCTTAATTTTATTGCATCAGACTAGGTTGCCAGTGATTATGGAGCACACTCCGGCAGGGACATCGACCAAAAATGTGATACATTTTGCCCAGGTGTGTGTAGTTTCCTTTTGTTTTTGTGTAGTATACTGCTTGAACCGCGTGCTATACATTTTCTGACCGAAACGCTCTATCATGATGACATCGTTAATCATAAAAAAATTGTTCCGAACATAAATAAATAAACATTTCACGCATGAAAAATGCGTTTTTCTATTTTATATTAAAATGTTATGGTTAAATTATATATTTATTTTAATCATATTTTGTATATAAATTGAATTACCGTATTTCCCCGAAATACCCCCCCCCCTCGAAATACCCCCCTCAAAATGGGCACTATGAATTTGTGGTCCGGGAAATGCATAACAGGGGCCAGTTCCGCAAGTGGAAAAGTTAAGAGTTGAGTAAAATGACAAATGACAAGTTTTGAGTAAAGTTTAGAGTTAAGAGTTGAGTAAAACGACAAATGATTTTACTCAACTCTTAACTTTTAACTTTACTCTTAACTTATCATTTATCATTTTACTCAACTCTTAAGTTTTAACTCTTAACTTTTCCACTTGCGGAACCGGCACCAGACGTTCAAGACACTACTGTGTTACGTTAGAACATCGTTTATACCATCAACATCCTTAGGCTGTAAAAACTTATAAATGGTGGTTTTTGTTGCATTTTTCACGTTTTTTTCTCTCAAAATTGTCACTCTGAAAGAATAAACCCCCGGGGGGTAATTCGAGGAAATACGGTAGGTATATTAAATTTGCAACCGTTTTCAGCAAGTGCGAAGCAAGAAGTTTCAAGCATTCAATTGGGGCTCCGATGCAAAGAATATACAATTTCATAGACAGGTATGTAGCATTACCTGCCTCGCTGACAGGAGCGATTTCCATTTTTCATCCCGTACGGTTTACATGCTCACGGTTTTCATGCCATTCTGTGTCACTTTACTAGCTAAGTGTGACACTTTACTTGCTACTCTACTGTGACAGTTTTCATCCAAAGTATTACACTTTACTTGCTTTGAGTATGCCACTTTTCAAGCCAAAGTTGTGTGTTTTGCTCTAATTTACTCTTTTACATGAAATGTGGCATACTGTATTTCTTCTAATAGAAGGGCATCTCCAATAGAAGGTACATGTAAAACTGCTGGAAGCGCTGATGTCAGACAGTTCCATCATTAAGTATGGTAGGTAGTTAGTAAAATTTTTGATATCGTTGTTATTGTTCTTTTCAAATTTTCTATGAATTGTTTTGAATGATGCTTAATAAAGACTGTTCAGTATGCCCTGTACAATGTTGGCTGACATTTGAAGAAAATGTCTGAAAAGATGACGAAAAATATAGACGGGCAATCTTCAATAGAAGGGTGGGTATAAAGTTGTTGAAAAAAGAGAAGGGCGCCGTTCTATTAGACGAAATACGGTATTTAGTGGCGTGCTCGTGGCTTGTAAACCGTAATACTTTGGCACGTAAAGTGGTATACTCTGGCATGAAAAGTGACACATAAATTTAAAATGTAAAAACATGTCTGGGGCTTGAAAACCGTACGTTTCAGCAAGTAAAATGGAGCATTTTAGATGAAAAACGTGAGCATGTAAACCGTAAGGGATGAAAAACGGAACACACTCGCTGACAGGGGTCTTACATTTTGTGTTCTGCGTGGCATTGAAAATGCCATTAACCCAAAACACTTTGATCATTTGATCAACCAAAAAATGTCTGCCAACTGTATGGATGGCAACATTGACACAAAGTGTAAAACACCCGTTAATGCGAGCAAAAAACTTATTTATTACACTATACATTTGTCCATTCAAACGCAAAACATGCAGAAAAATCCACCAATTTATAATGCGACGGATTTCAACGTCGAAACCTATCTATTCAGTGGAAGCCTGGACATTCTATCCGACCCAATTGATGTGGCTTTGCTCGCAATACAACTGCCGAACTTAAAGGTAAAATTACGTTTGAATTTTTCACTATTGGCGCGTCAACTGGTTTGTGTCAACTCGGATTTTGGCTTTACGTGTCGCAGAGCGCTCTCCAAAATGCACATGTGGCAATGTTGAAACAAAAATATTACGGCAAGTGCATTGAAAGATCGCTCTGCGACACCTGAAGCCGAAATGCGAGTTGGCACGTGCCAGGGGGGCCAGTTCCGCAAATTGAGATATAAAATGTCAAATGTGAAGTGAAATGAGAAGAAAATTGGCAAAAGCGAAGTGAAATGTCAAAAGCGAAGTGAAATGGCAAATAAATTGGCAAAAGCGAAGTAAAAAAAAAGAAGTTATTTCCCTTCGTTTTTGCCATTTTTCTTCTCACTTCTCAATTAGCGGAACTGGCCCCAGTTGACACACAAGTGGCAACTAGTGTGTAGGCCGCATTAATGCACAAAACTGTAAACTTCAGCAAAACAACATCTTGCCGACATTCAATCACTTTGATTTCCTTTGGGGACTGAATGCGGTTGGAGATGTCTATGAAAAGATTTTGAAAATTATTCAAAATGGATCCAGACATCGCCGACACGATAGCAGTTTACCTTAAAGTGATCTCAGTTGACACGTCGCGAATTTTTTATGGCGTTAAGCACATCGATATTTGGTGTTTTGTGGAATTTGATTTGTTATTCAGCACCTAACACGTAAAATAGTTGTGAAGTGTCAAGTTGCAAATACCTATTTATTCATGTTCAGTATACTGATTTTGCGATATCTGTACCTTACAACTGCCTGCTTACTATTTTTTGGGCAAATTGTCAAATTGCAAATGAGCAGGTGGAATTTTTTTGACTGGAACACGTAAAATACGATCTATCTTACTATTCAATTTCAAACAGATGACAAAATAGCGGTTGTGTCCGACCACCTATTTTAAATAAAATCGAACGAAAGAACTCAATCGGCTTTATCATAACTTGGACCGGTCTAAACCGACAACAAATGGGTGTATTTGCCTACAGCAAATGCTGCATAACGGCGCACCGCACACTGAAATTTTGCGTTCAGCGTTCGAACGTTTTTGCACGCTGAACTACAAACCCTGAAATCAATATCTAAAGAACACAACATTTTTGAAGCGTGAAAATTCTACTCGCATGTTAATTGCGCGAAATATTGCAAATTCCGAAATTTTTACGCTCCAAAAACGTTGCGTTCTTTACATTTTGATTTCAGCGTTTGTAGTTCAGCGTGCAAAAACGTTCGAACGCTGAACGCAAAATTTCAGTGTGCGTCACCTTTGCACTAGTAGCGTATCCTGTTATAAATACTTTGCAAATATACTCGGGTTACTTTATGCCGTACATTTTTTTCGGGGAAACACTCCTGTATTTAAATTACATTTAATTAAATTGTATTTAAATTATATGTATTTAATCTATATTTATGTATTTAAATATAAACCAGAGCAGAATTCAGCAATGAAACAGCGTGGGCACTTAAAAATTACCCACTAGATGGATCGGTGATATTAAACTTTGCATACAATCTGATAAAGCTGAAAAGACATACACAGTGGTTCAAAAGTAGTGTAGCGGTTCGGAGACATGTTTGAGGGATACTGTGTGTAATACTAGCTGTATTTCTGGTTGCACTGCATAAATATTACACAGCCACATGAGAAGTTTGTGACATTTTGGTTGCCAAAATCTTATTTTATTTTAAATCTTATCTTATTTTACAGCCAAAGTGGTTTAAAAGTGGTCGGCAAAGCATCCAACATCACAGTGACTAACATCAATTCAGGGTCTCATCTCCAACATTTGTTATAAATTTCATTTTGAAAAAAATTCCTTAAAAAAATTCCAAACACTTTTGCACCAGTGTATTTAAATACGGGCCAGGTGCCAATTCCGCAAGTGGAGAAGTTGAAAAACCATTTTGAAAGTGAGAAGTGAAGTCGAAGTGAGAAGTAAAAGGTTAAAGTGAAATAAATGTAGAAGTGAGAAGTTGAAGAAATGTTAATAATTTACTCAAGTTTCAATTTTTTACTTCTCACTCACTTCTAAAGTGTGTTTTTACTTCTCCAGTCGCGGAATTGACCGCAGAAATCGATCGGCTGTTGGCGACAACAAGCAATTGAGTAGAAAAGCTCCCCATCGGGGAATATGATTTTGTTAACCGATTACATAAAAAATCACTGCGCTGGGGATGTCTCACGTTTTGCGTCAAGGAGTGATGCATTCGGCGCAGATGAAGACTCCTGCATTTTGTGTTCGTGACCGAAACATAGAAAATGGCACCAAATCACAACGCCGAGCACCAGGGGGCATCCCTGAAAGTCAAGTGTCAAATTGTATGTAAACTGTCAATGAAAAAATCTTATTACAGAGCTTCTAACACCGCATGACAAGTGAACAACTTCGTATTACATTCTACATGAAGTTTGACACTTCACTTTACAGGGTGCGTGACTGGCACCAGGTGTTTGAGCAACCTCCACTTGACAAAACATCTCACCTCCCAGCGATCGCACACGTCCTCAATAGCCCTGGCCACGAGCCGGACCCACTTCTTGTCCATGCTGCCCAGCGCGTTCAAGTTGTTGCCGAGCGCCTGGCGCACGGGCAGCGGCACCGCCGGGCACAGGGCGCACTGGTCGGGCGCCACGTCGCCCAGCACCGACGGCAACGGGGGCGTGCCGCCGTCCGCCGCCCCGCTGTACTGGACCGCGTGTGAAGCGTGCCCGTCTGAGGCAGTCCCGGACACTGTGAAATGACCTGTGGAATGTGGAATGTCATGTGAAAGAGCCTTGGAAAATGTCAAGTGTCATGCAAAGTGTCAAAAGTCATGTAAAATGTCCTGGATTATGGCAAACGGTTTCCATTTTCCAGAGCATTTTACAAGACCTTTGACACTTTGCATGACATTTTACATTTTACAGGTCTTTTACATGACATTTTACATTTTACAGGGTCTTTTACAAGGTCCTGGACTGGCACCTGATTCTTGGTGCACCATGCTCACTGGCGCGTAGGTGCTAGCATCATTGTCAGAATCCACTTGTGCACCGCTGACGTCTTCGAGGAGGTTCCACTTTCTTCTACCAACTCTTTTTCGCCTTGTCAGAGAACCAATGGCCCATTTGTCTGAAAAATTGCGCGACAGTTCGTTGGCGTTTAGTTGCGGTTATTTTTAGTCTTGAGTCAAGAGTTCGGCATCACGTCTAGTGGTAAACTAGGTTTGAGCTTTTTCAGTGCAGCTGTTACGGCGCTCGTGTTCCGTACGAGAGGCGCGGGTTCGATTCCCGCTAGTGGCAGTGCACTTTTTGCACTCCTGCAAAGTTACCAACCAGACGCGAGTGCGTAAACAGACATGCTTCAAGGGCGTAGAAACGCATGTGCTCCATGCCCCTGTAGTTGCTCTTCTTGATGTGCGTGAAGCAAGCCACGGCCAGCTCCTCCCCGGACAGCTCGCTGAATAAATTGCTTCTCATTATCTCGACCACGTATCGCTGCAAGAGTAATTTCTATTGGAATATGACTACCGTAAAACTTCAAACAAGACCTCAGGGGAGTTTTTAATTGGTCAGAAGTTTTTGGGGGGGGGGGAGTTATTCAAAAATCAGAATTCAGAAATTTCAGAAAAACTTTCACTTTATTCATTATATGAATGCATTCCGTCGACTCCTGTAATACAGGTATTTCACAGTTCAACAATGACAAAAACAAGGTATCCATGCTAAAATTCATGTTAATTGGCATCTGGGAGTAATTTTTTCCTCACCTGGCCACCAGAGGAAGTTATTTAAGGAGGGGTGTTATTCAAAGGGGCTTAGTCTACGATACACGGTATGTCTGTGTAAGGTAATGCCTTTTATTACAACGATTTAGTAATTTGCTACATTTTTCTCCAGTAAAAACAAACAAACAAAACACGAGTTTGTCAAAAACTCTAACTTGGCTTAATTTGACTGCTCGGGCTGCCCGACAAATCGGGTCAATCGAGTACACAACAAGCAAACACATCACTTACCCTGTATCGCACTTTGAGGTTGTCCCACACAGCTCTGAGGGCGGCGACGCGCGTGTCCACGTCCCTGTTCGCAGCCTCGTACCTGCCATCTTGGAACAGTTTCCTGGTGGCGTCGCCGTAGAAGGGCGGCTTGAAGAAGTCCAGCTGGGCGATCTGCACAAACATCTCCATGGGGCTCCCGGAGTGAATGTCTTTTTCCGTCCGCCACACCCTGAAAATGTGAAACATTGGGGGGGGGGGGTAGGGATGACCGAGGGTTTTTGTCAAACGTTTTTTTATAATAAAAAAACGTTGTTTTAAAAAAACGCAAGCATCGAAACCGTTTTTTAAACCTTAGCCGAAATTTTTAGTGAGGGGTTGTTGAAAAAACAACGTTTTTCCCATCCCTAGGGGGGGGGGGTAAATAGATAGTATTTATCCTTTATGAAAATTCCTGGCGAAACAAAAAACACCACCTCAAGCCCCTCGAATTGACCCCCGAACATTTGATGGCGAAATAATAACCCCCCAGGGGTATTTCAAGGAAATACGGTATGCACCGTCGCGACAAACCGAGGCCTCTGAGCAACAGCCGCGCACAAATTGGCGCAGAAATCGTCCCAATGCTGGTCGAGCACGATGGTCTGGTGCCGGCCGCCCACGCCGCCGCGGTTGCTGTGCAGCGAGCACCGGTTGCGCTTGCGCCCGCCCCTGCGCAGTCGCTGTTGCGCGGCGGGCTGGTCGGGCTGGTCGCCGCAGTCGGCGCGCATCCAGTCGTCGAAGCTGATGGCCGCGTCGCCCGCGCTGCTGCCCTGCGCCGCGTCAAAGTCGCTGTCGCTGTCCAGGTGCACCTGGGGATGGGGAGGGTTGAGGGGAGGGTGCTAGTGCCCCAATGTTTGAAACACATTAACATGTGCCCTGGTTACACTTAAGACCGCAAAGTGTGCGTCTAAAATCACTTTTGTTTATTACTTATTTCACCTGGTGCGCGACGTCGGGCGGCAGCTGCGTCAGCGTGTACTCCGTGCAGTGAGAGTCTGAAAAGTGGAGCACAAGTTTTTCGTTAATCGAGCCGATGTGGGGGGGGGGGGTGATTGGCATCGTAATGTGACAACTATTTACACAATGACTTTTCATGTTTGGAACGTTCAAACGTCACGTAGAATGTTATACAGACTTGTCAAATGAAATGATAAAAGTTGGGCATCCTCACTCTTATACGCCACCCTCGATCTTTTCACTGGGTTCGGTAGTGCCACCCGGGGCAGTCGCGAGCCCTGTAAAGCTTAAAATCAAGTGTCAATCAGAACAAGATTTTACTACGGAACTTCGCATGATAATTGAACACTTGCCTGACACTTCGCATGACAATTGACAAAGTGTACATTTTTACAAAATTTGACTTAAAATAAACTTCACAGGGCTCGAGACTAGGGTGTCAAATTTCCGTTTCCGTTTTCCGTTTCCGCCTTTCCGCAGGAAAATTTTTTACCTTTCCGTTTTCCGTTTTCCGGCAGCCGAAAAATTTTTACCTTTCCGTTTTCCGTTTTCCGGCAGCCAAAATTTTTTTACCTTTCCGTTTTCCGTTTTCCGGCAGCTGAAAATTTTTTACCTTTCCGTTTCCGTTTTTCCGGCCCATTTTTCCGTTTTCCGGCTGAAAAATTTTTACCTTTCCGTTTCCGTTTTACCAGGCCATTTTTCCATTTTCTGGCTCAATTTTCAGTTTTCTGGCATTTTTCCATTGTTTTTCCAATCTGTATTTATCTTCAATTGGCTCATCCCATTGTGTTGTTTTTGTCTCTTGGAGCAGCATTGACAACTGGGATTTCAGGGTCAGTGAAACAGGTGCTGTGAACCCAATTGGGTCATATGCTGACACCAATAATTTATTCAATTTTTCGTCTGGTTGGTGTTGTGATGCTGTCAATTTGCAATTTTGGTGTTGATATTGCCAGCATGTCCGTTCGGTGATTTTATTTCATGCCCATTACTGCGACAATTTTATTCACCTTTGGACTCCTGTTGTTTTCTGTTATTTCATTCATGACTGATCTGGAGTTTGACAGCCATTCCCTCATGTTCATAGAACATTGGTTAAATAAAGCTTTGACTTTGTAATATAGTTCTAAAGCTTCAACTTCATTCGTGACACTCATGATGAAGTTATCGACGTAAATGTTGTTTATTATCATCACCAACTGGTTTTGTTCCCCTTCATTTTCTTCATATTCATTCATGTTGTTTATTGTCACATTTAAATGGTATTTTATGACTGCTCCCAAAATTGCTGAGCTGCAGACAAGTCCAAACAGTACGCGTTTAAAACGAAGTACTAATAAGTTATTTTCAGTTGCTGGTTTTGAGGCATCTTTCAGCCAGAAAAATTTTGTGTAGTCTCTAGCTTGGTCATGCAATCCTATTTGCAAAAATGCCTTTTCAATATAGGCAATTAATGCTAGATTGCCTGCCCTGAACATCAGGAGTAGGCCCATTGCTAATGGTGTTGTAATTGGTCCTCTAAAAAGACACTCGTTGAAACTGGGCTTACCTGCCGACCCATCGTACACGATTCTGCATGATGTCGATTTGCCCGGCGTGATTACTGGCTGGTGTGGCAGGTAATGAATTCCCTTGTTGTCTGTTTTGTCGTCACAGATCTCAATTATTCCCTTTTCTAGTTGGTTGTCCAAAACTTTCCAGTATTGTTCGAATAAGTTTGGATCTTTGTTGAATCTTCTTATCAGTGATTTAAACTGCACCAAGGCTTCTGCTTTTCCCGTGGGCAGGTCACTGATACTCTCTTTATACAGCCAGTCAATATAGTATTGTTTGTTGTTGTTGTTGAATTTTATGCTATTTATTATCATCTCCTCTGCAATGTTGTCATCAATTGCATAGGGGTCATCAGTGATTCCCACTGCTTCTAGACTGTGAAATTGTCGTAGTGTTTCCTTTCCTATGGCCACTATGGCTACTTTTTGATGATTTTTTGTTGGTTCAGTTAAGCTTGAACTACAAGTGAAATTACAGGCTTGATCCATAGTTGCAGAATGTACAGCTGCCACAATCAAAGCCAAACAGGCAAACCTGCATGCAGGTTTTCCTTCTGCAAATTTGTCTATTACCGTGCTAATTTCACTTTATTTTTTTCCGTTTCCGTGAAAATTTTGCTTTCCGTTTTCCGGCATTTCATTTTTCCGTTTTCCGTTTTCCGGCCGACAATTTTTTTTTACCTTTCCGTTTTCCGTTTTCCGCTGAGTGAAATTTTTTTACCTTTCCGTTTTCCGTTTTCCGGCAGAAATTTTTTTTTTACCTTTCCGTTTTCCGTTTTCCGTAAAGTGAAAAAATTTTACCTTTCCGTTTTCCGTTTTCCGTAAAAAAAAATTTTTGACACCCTACTCGAGACTGCCACCAGGCAATTTTCACTCCACCCACCAACATCCCCAGCCGCTTCTGCGGCAACAGGAGAAACCGGCGCGTCACAATCGGGAGACTCCAGCTTTTGCCGCGCACCGGCCGCCTCAGTATCAAGACCCATGTCCACTGCGCAACCGGGGGTTGCGTCGGGGCATTGCATCGATTCGGACATGCCGCGGGGGTCTCCAAAGGGGTCGGTTGGCACTATCTACACGTGGAATACTGAGGGGTGTGAAATGATACGCTCCCTCTCATGAAAGATCGAAACCTTGTTGGTGCCTGTTTTTTTTCGTGAAATAACCCGATCAATCGAAAATCGGTTTTTGTCCAAAAACAAAGTCCGCATGTGTGTAAAATAACTGTGATTACTTTGGTATTAGTTAATGAGAATTTTTATTGAGTTCACGATGACATTCATATTCATAACGCTGGCAGCGATGTCAAACCAGAATGTCAATTTTATAAACAGAAGACGCTCTATAAACAAATCGTAGGCGTGTAATGTAAGGTAAAAGTGTAATGCGAGATAAAATATACACCAACGAAATGCAAAAATATTCATTTTCGGTGTGCAAAAATATTCATTTGGTATATTTTTTGCTATTCTCCCGCCACCATTTCCATAACAAGTAAATTAAAACATTTAGACAAAATTTGATTGAAAACGCAATACAGAATAGTACAATCACAACGAAACTCCTCCATGATCTCAGTGTCTGGTGGAAATTGCAGATTCCTGTGAGGAATGAAGAAAATATAAATAAACAGTGTAGACAAACAAACAGACAATATTCACAAAAAAGCATGTTTTCTAGAGAATTCATGAAGTTTCTCAATTTAAATCAACCCATCAAACGATCTAAATAAAAGTAACATGAGATATCAATATTAACCACTGTGCTACAAGTTTTACTGTTTTTAGTTTTAGTTGACAATTTTTTTCTTTGAATTGTTTCATTCGACAGTTTACATTGACAGTTGATGAAATATTCACGCTCAAAAATTGGAAAACATTAAATTCCAACGTTTGACATGTATCTATCTATGTTTTCAAAGTTACCGACGTCGATATTCGATGAGAACAAATCGATACTCGACCATAAACTCTCGATCACAACCACACTATCCAAACCCCACACCAAATCACCCCCAAACCCACCATATAACTGTCACACACATCCTCAATAGCCCTGGCAATCTGCCTGGCCCACTGTCTATCCATCTGCGTCAGCGTGGAGTGGTTCAGCAACAGCACCTGCCTGATGGGCGAGGGCAGCTTCATCCAGAAGTCCCGCCCGCCCTCACTCAACATCCCGTCCAACTGAGTGGGTATGTCGCCGCTAGCTGGCGTCTGGGGGCACTCGTGGACACTGTAAAGTGGCTTGGAGAGTGTAAAGTGTCATGTAAAGTGTCTAGGGTCATGTAAAATGCACTGGAAAATGGCAAACTGATGTTTTACATTTGACATGAAATTTGACACTTTGTGTCAAATTTCACGTCAAATGTCAAACGTCTGTTTGCCATATTCCAGGGCATTTTTAGTAACTTTAAACACTTTGCATGCCATTTCACATGTTACAGGCCATTTTACAGGGTCCGTGAGTGGCACCTGGGACACGTTTGCCTGCGAGCTGCCTGAAGGTTTCGAAGCGGAATTTGCACTTGACGACTCGGCCCGGTCGCCCCACAGCTGTTGCAACACCTGGAATTTGTGAAGATATGTTCGAGGGTGTACTGGGGCCAGTTCCGCAAAATGAAAAGTAAAATGGCAAATGCGTAGTGAGAAGTGAATTGAGAAGGAAATTGGCAAAAGCGAAGGGAAATTATTTTTTATTATATTTTTTACTTCGCTTTTGCCAATTTACTTGCTATTTCACTTCGCTTTCGCCAATTTTTTTTTCTGAATTCACTTCGCATTTGCCATTTCACTTCTCACTTCTCAATTTACGGAACTGGCACCTGAGCATGTCGCGTGTTCACTGGGTGTGCAGGTTGACTGTGCGGATGGCAGATTTGGGAGATTTCCGAGGGAAATTAAATATTTACAAATGGCTATTTAATGATTCAGCTAGAGGTGCCAAGTGGAGAAGTGAAAAACAATTAACTGCGGAATTCACACAAAAAGTAAAAACACAACAAATCAAATGTGATATCATGTACTTGGTCTTCAAATGGAAACATGATTTTTATTCTTACAAAAAATCAAGAAAATAAAAAAGTAGCTTTACCTCATAATCTTGATCATCATACTCTATATCGGCGCTGTCCTCCTCAAACCCAGGCCCCTCCAGAATACCGGCCGCGTTCACATCGAACTCCAATGGTTCGAATTTCTTCGATTTTCGCCTCGGAGTGTTCGTTCCACTTTCAGCGTGCCGTATTACGGCCTCGCCTGAGAGTGGGTTTTTTACATTTTTTTCAGATTAGATATCGAAAAGCGACAGAAAAATGGTGACATAACGTTTCAACTACACAACGGCAATTTCATAGCAATTTTACCGTGAAATTAGGTCATGTTACTGAAAACAGTGACAATTTCGCACCGTGTAGAAAACGATAAGGTATTGAAGTGATGGGTAAAGTGATATTCAAGTGACAAGTAAACATGAAAACAATTTACTGCCATCAAAAATTTCCCTCACTTCACATCGTGCGGAATCGGCCTCAGAGCATCATATAATTATTTATGTCGAATTTATGAAGAGTTCAGAATCAAACAATGTCGAAATCAAGCCAACTGCCAAATTGATAAAAATATGGATAAAAAATGATAAAAAAATTATTATTAAAAAAATCATCCCAAAATGTCAACACGACATACATGCTGCAACAGCATAGAACTGCAGTCGCTGCATATTTCTGTATTTGCTCTCTTGTATTTGTTGGAAACATGCCAAAGCCATATCCTCCGTTGACAAATGATTGAAATTGCCAGTTTTCATCATCTCACGAACCAATTCCTGCGGAATTGAGGTGTAAACTAATAAGTGATTACTTAATGGGAAAATGGTGAAATGTTTGGAACCTCTCGGAGTGTGGCATCAATTGCACACCATACCCGAGGCGATTTATAAGCCGCAAATTTCATGCGGTTTTTCAAATTTTCCGTCGAGGTAGTATTTACCCTTATAGTCGAGGTAGTACGAAATTTGACGTACGCTTACTTTACTAGTTTCGTTGTACTCGAAATTTTGTCTCTTGCATGATCAGGTCAGGAATAATACCTACAATGGACAATCAAACTTAGTGAAAATCATCAATTTCTCACTTTAATTTTTAACGCATTCTCAATCTACATAGACAATACTAAATGACAACCAACTTTATATCGCCTCGTGAGCGTCTCCCAAACCCTGCGAATGACCTCCACACGCATATGAATATCTCTGTTCGCACTCTCGTACTTGCCGTCCTTGTAGAGCTTGAGATCGGGGTCGCCGTAGAAGGGCGGCGTGAAGTACTCCAGCTGGGCGATCTCCCAGTACAGCTTCGACTTGTCCGCGTAGCTGACCCGTGCGTCGATCGGCTGCACTGTCCATAAACTGCGAGTGGAATTCATTTTGAATGTTTTGTTATAAACTTCAGCTTTGTGGTAACATAAGCCCCCCGCAGCATAACGATTGTCTTTTTTGATTTTTTTATTCTGATTTTTGAAATTTTTTATTATTTTTTGGTCACTTTACCAAGGGGTCAACTGACAAGAAAACTCGAATATTCCATATTTTTGCGGTTCAACGACTGTGACGTCGAGTGACAAGTCATTTTCATAAATTGGAAAAGTGATAACTCGAAGTGATAACAATGCAATATGAAACAAAATTAAATTTTCAGTTTTTATTCAGATGGGATATGGTAGAAATTGTATTTTAAAGTGTGCAGCCAGTGTGCACTCCGCATGCTTTAACCCGCCCCCCCAAAAAACAAACAAACAAAACAACAACAACAAAACAACAACAAACAAACAAAAAAAACAACAACAAACAAACAAAACCAACCCCGGTCTCTCCGCAATAGCGTCGCACACGTGGTCGCAATAGTCCTCAAAGTAGGCATCCAGCACCAAGGTCTGCGTCCTGCCGCCCACGCCGCCGCGCCCGCTGCCCACTTTGGGCGCCCGGGTGTAGTGCGTCCGCGGCATGGGGTGCACTGCGGACTTGGGCCGGCCGGGCTTGCCGCGCTTCTTGCCGCGCGGCTCCAACGCGTCGAAGTCGAGCAGCGTGTCGTCGTTGCTCTCGGGCTCCTGGGAGTAGGGTGTTTGCGATAGGGAAGGGGTTGCGGCGTAAACACTTTTCGTATTTTCTCTGAATACTCCCAAGGGGGGGGGGGTTTATTTTATCAGAGTGCGAATTTTGAGGGGGTTAATTGAGGGAGGGGGGATTTTGAGGGTGTTAATCGATGGGGGGTATTTTGAGGGGGTTAATCGATGGAGGGGGTATTTTGAGGGGGGTGTTGTTTCGCCAGACCTTTTTAGCTCCCTGTTTGTTACGTAATTACGCAAACGTAGAAACATGCAATAATAACCGACATGTATTTATTTATATGCGTCTAGACTTTTATAGGTATGCAAATAGATAGATGGTATAAACCGTGAGGAGCGATTCGCCATCCATCCAACCCCCCAGACCCCAGGGGGGTCAAAATCGTGGAAACCCCCCAAATGGCGTGACAGGCACAGACCTGTTTGCGCGACGGAGTGACGTCTTTAAGCTGTAGCTGGACAGACTGCTCGGGCGTCGCCGCGCCGGACTTGTCCTCGGCGCTCTCCACCGCCGCCGCGCCATGAGAATCTGCCGCGCCATGAGAATCTGCCGCGCCATGAGAATCTGCCGCTCCGTGTGAATCTGCAGCACATGCATCCACGTGTGATGATGGATACAAACGTAGGTGAAACGTGTGCGAATGGAGGCTAATACCATTTCGCTGCGGATAATGGACCTTGGGCAATTGGTAACGTGCCAGCCGCTTTTACTTTACATGATTTTAGTCTTTAGATATGGAGCGCATTACTTTAGGCCTTTTTGCCCGAGCTAAGACTACCATAGGATATTTTAATCACCACTACACAACCAAACATGAGTGTGCACACGCAAGTAAACAAACAATGGAATGGTAGCCACTAGCATCTAGAAACCACAGCCCCTTGAACACTTGTGCATTGCAAAAAATGCAATGGTCCTAGGTGAGATTCGAACCCACCACTTTGGAATAGACTTTTCAGTGCGCCATAAAACGAAAATGCCCAGCCAGACAGCCGTGACACCAAAACAAAATAATGGCACAAATGCCAAACTGAAAAAAGAACCAACCACAGGGACAATCTGTGCTGTTGGCTGCGAAATCGGGTGAAAATGGATGATTGCCAGATGACATGGGTCGACTTGGCCCCGCGCCAGGTGAATCGTGCTCACTCATGATACGTTTTCAGCTGCTACTATCTGGCACATGGATAAAAATTTACAGCTTGCAATAAAAATACCTTTTTAGCGAATTACTCGATTAATAGATTGGGCGTAAGGAATCAAAATCACGTTGGATCGTGATCGAATGCTTAACGGATGGTTATTTCAGGATATATTTTTCAAATTGTAGGTTCAAGTTCATTACAAACAACAATTGGACCAACATTCATTAAATAGGTGCGAAGCACCACACACAAAAAATTTAGTTGTGCGTTCGAACGTTTTTTTGGACCCCGGAAGCGGAATACATATGTTAGAAAAATTCTAATTTTTGGAAGAAAAAATAAGCTTGAAAGGAATTTCTGGCCCTTTGAGCAATTAACATGTAGGAAGATATAACTTTTCGTTCCTTATACAGGACTCCGTTCGGTCGCATAACAAAAAATTCATGTTGGTGGTTCCCATATATTTATATGTAAATACGTCAAAGCACACAATAGCAGTAGGTGGCCAGTCCCGCACATTATAAAATATACCATGTACCGAGATCGTTTAAATAGGTACATGCAGGGACCCGTTCCCGGGCCGGACAAAAAAAGTGCCAGAAATGGACTTTCGTGTAGCAATTTTGTACCTACTTAGCAAAAATTTCGCGCGCAAGCGCGCATTTCCGCCCCCCCACTCTTTCTATAATTCATATTTTCGATTCCGGAGTGAAATCACCACTACAAATGCCTTCAACGCAGTGCCCTGTACCTAAATTTAGGCGCAAATAAGTACTTAGAGTACACTTTGGCGTTGGCGCCAACGCCAATAGGGTCATGGCGCTGGCGCCATGGCCCCATTCCGTTTACTATAGGAGGAAATTTTAGGGGGGGGGGGCGCCGCCCGCTCAAAAATACTGCGTACGTCCCTGGGTACATGACATTTTACATTTTTAATTTTGCAGGGGGCGGAACAAATGCGGGAATTATATCACACATTTACGCAAAGAAAATACACAATCGCATCACAAATCTGGTCAGGTCAGGATTGGTTCGCCGCGAATGCAGCCGCCTGCGGGATGGAAATAAAACTCAGTAGGTAGATAAGATGGGCAAAAACTTTTTCTGAGGTACTTGTTCTTTATTATGTTGTTCCAAAACACATAAGTGCAACAACTTCTCTGAAACACGATTAATCTTCATAGGTAACTTACATGCAAAAACGTTTAAAAAAATCCAAGTTTTGAGCCCAAATTGACTACCGTATTTCCTCGAAATACCCCCGGGGGGTTTATTTTTTCAGAGTGAGAATTTTGAGGGGGGGTTAAACGAGGGGGGTATTTCGAGGGGGGGGGGTTATTATTTCGCCAGAAATTTTTTGAAAACCAAGTACTAAATAGTCGTCTGAAACGTACGCAGACGTCGAAAATGCAACAAAAATCGCCATTTATAAGATTCTAAAGACTTGTATAAGTGTGTAGACGTATAATCACTGTTCTCACATAACAGAGTCATCGTTTTTAACGTGTGTTTTGCATTACCCAGATGACAAACCGCAGCCTTTGTCATCTACGTTCTCTATACACTAAATTTGGGGGGGGGAATTTCGAGGGGGGGGGGTTTATAAGTTCATAGTGTCCATTTTGAGGGGGGGTATTTCGAGGGGGGGTATTTCGAGGGGGGGGTATTTCGAGGAAATACGGTAATTGACATTTTTAATATTACTTTTCTAACCACTCACAACTTTTCTTGTCACTTAACAAAGTGCGTAATCAGCGAGCTACAAACCTCCTCCCACTCGTCGCAGGCGTCTTCAATTCCCCTAGCGAGCTGTCTGGCCCACTTCCTGTCCATCTGACTCAACGTGTCTTGGCTCGCTGCCAGCACGTGTCTAATCGCCGCTGGCAAGTTGGTGCACACCTCGCAGCCTGGCTCCGCCCCTTGGCTGGGTGCCAGCAGAACGAGTGTATCCAACGCGCGAGCCATCACGTCATAAATGCGCCACTGGTGCCGCGCCCATTGCTCGCGCATCCTGGTCACTGCGGTAGATTGTGTTGGATAGAGGATATTTGAAGGTAGTTCTCGAACTTTTTGTTGTACAAAAAACAAGTGGAAAGGGAAAGCGACAAGTAAATATTTTGATTTTGAAACTGTTTGAAATCGGTCACTTGTTGAAGTGTTGAATAGAACAGAGTGTAGAACTAGGGTCCAAACGGGACCACATCCCGGTAGACAGTTCGGCAAAACTCCGGTGCTGAGGCGATCCCGCTCCCAATGCCGAAGTCCCGGTTCCGGTCCAGTACATCCAGTACCGGTACTGATAGAAAACAATTTCCAGTCCCGGTCCCAGCCCGAAAAACTGAGCCGCTCTAAACCCTACTCAAACTCACTCATGTTACTGGCGCTGTGGGTGGGCGGTTCGAAGGGCGGCAGGTCGGCCGCGGCCAGAATCAGTTCAACGATGGGCTCCACCTCCTCGACGGGCTTGTCCAACTTGTCGCGCAGCGTGGCCACCATGTGCACCTTGCACGCGTCCCGTTTCTGCTCCAACTTGGAATCCACCTGCGCGGCGCGCGCCGCCCGCACCGCCGTGGCTGCGAGAGAAACGTAAATAACGTTGAAACGTAAACGAAAACGTTGCAACGTAAGCTGGGAGGAGAAATCAAACCGGCACTGATGGGCAGATTGGCCGTTTTCTTTGACGGGGGCCTCGCCGTAATGAAAACCCGGCCGTAATGAAAGTCTGGCCGTAATGTATTCCCACCCGGCCGTAATGAAAGCCTGGCCGTAATGTAGGGGATGCTACATTCCGGCCGGGCAACATTCCGGCCGGTTTTACATTACGACCGGGTTTACAATACCTGCGGGCAGGGGATTATCGACGAGCGGCGGGTGTGTAGACAGGGGGGTGTCTACGGACGACGTGTGCGCAGTGCGGCAAACACAAAGGGCAGAAAACAATGCAAACAATACATAGCCCTTTGTTTTTGCCGTAATACAACAATCACCATGTATCTAACCTCCATTTCCCTCCCCCAAATAGCGTTGGGCACCGGTACCCGAGTCGCTTTTCACAACACTAGCACAAATATTTGTCGCTAGTATAAACTGATCTCAGATCTTACGTTCTCTACATCGCCGCTTTTTTACACACTATATCTAACATACATACATTTATAGCTAACATACATACATCTACACAGACATACAGTATATTAAATTTGAGGGGGGATAATTCGAGGGGGGGGGGTCTATTATTTCGCCAGAAATTTTCGGAAATTCCCCATACGCAGACGTAGAAAAATCTAACAATCACATAGATTTATATGTGTTTATAGGCATATATTACTGTATATACACAGAAACCCTTCCCTAACGTCACTTAATCATCAGTTTTCACCTGTGTTCTGCATAGTACAGATCACAAACTGCGGTATTTTTCATGTACGTTCACGTTACACTCAATTTTAGGGGGGTATTTCGAGGGGGGGGGGTTATTATTTCCTCAGCCGAAATTTAGGGGGGGGTTATTTCGAGGGGGGGTTAATTCAAGGGGGGGGGGGATAATTCGAGGTAATACGGTAGATATATTTACACGCTTACAGGAATTTTTGCAATTTTGAAAACATTGGTGCGACTCAGCAAAGCATATTGTCTTGGACACTTATGTGTAGTTGCCACTGGACAAAACCAATAAACAAACCTATCTAAAAAAACTGATTGTTCATTCGCGGCAAATATTTGTGGTAGCGTTGTGAACAGTGACCCGGGTACTAGTGCCAAACGTCCCCATCCCCTCCCCCCCCCCCCCCTAGGACCCGGCCGTAATGTAAAACCGGCCGGAATGCAGCCCGGCCGGAATGTAGCATCCCCTACATTACGGCCAGGCTTTCATTACGGCCGGGTGGGAATACATTACGGCCAGGCTTTCATTACGGCCGGGTTTTCATTACGGCCGCTACACCCTCGTTTTCTTTTTAGGCTGCACAGCCAGCTTGCAGCGCCGTTGGCTGTAGTCCATGGAGGGCGGCAGGCGCCGTTTCAAGCTATTTTTCGATTTTTCAGGTGCTGCTACAGCCTGGGAGGTTTGGAATGAGGTTTTTCGCAGATTAGAACTCAAAAAAGTGTTTTCAGTGTGTTTAAAACGTTTGCGGATGGTGAACCGCATTTAGTTGACATTTTTGTGCGATAGATTCTGGTTACTCACCGTCCGTTTGCTGCCGTAGTTCGGCCGCATGCCGCGTGTACGTAATTTTCCTGCGTGTGAGCTGACATTTTACATACTTAAAGCGAAAGGGGAATTTTGTCATTCCTTAATCTTGGTATGAAAGTGTATGGTTTTCACTGTAAAATAATTCCTTTATCTAAGTTCCATTCTATTGGCATGTATTTATACACTAGGTCTTATTATCTAGATGGCTCCTTAATCTGGGTGGGTTTTTACATGTAAACAATCATATCACAACAAATGATGAAAAGTAACCACAGAACACCATTTCTGTCTTCACCATTCAGGCTTTGTAGGGTTCGTATACAGAAATAACAAATAATTAAGGAACAAAAAGTCAGCTAAATACATTTTTGGGGCAAGAGTTGGGGTAGCTAGATTTCCAGACAACACCATGCCAAAACAACTGAAAAAGTATACCAGAAGTGGCAGGCTCATCGTCACTCCCTTGCACATGGGCACCCCCTTCAGGGTAGTCTGGGTCCTGCACCTCACTCTCACTGGAAGAGTTTGTTTCACTGGCCATCACAGGGGGCTGCAAACTGGGGTGATACTGTTGAGGGGTGCACGTTTTTTGTATTTAAATGGGTGCCATAGTGTCCTGAAATTTCTTTTTCAGTAGCAAGGAAAGGTGTTTGGTTTTCCATTCCCTGGGTTGTGAAATTTGCTCACTTTTCAAGATTCTGACAGGAAAACTGGTGTTTCATACTTTTCATGATTTCAGTAACTACTTTTTGCAAAAACTAAAACTTTCATTCCCCATTTCAATTCACAACTTGATATGTACTACTTGAGCAAGGTAGAGAGGTGAAAATGATCACCTTCTGGCAAACTGACTTCCACCATCCAGTCATAATCCAGTTATGCACATTGCTACGACAACTCACAAAAATTCATTACATTGCAGTTTCAATGAAAAATAAAAATGTTGTTGAGGTAAATACATTCACCACAAACCACAAAACACAAGGTAAAAATATTTATGCAAAATATACACGATAATAAACAGACTATTAATTAAACTAGTATCAGATCACAATGTGGCAACACTCACCAGTTTTCAACTGAACTTTGAAAACTGATCAATCTCATCTTTGAACACGTCTGAGTTAACAAATAGAGCTAGTTATTTTTGATCTCCGACACCTTATTCTGGTAAACTAAAATGCGTTCAAAGCTGATTTATTTGAGTTATCGAAAATCCGATTTGGAACTATTATAGTTGTGTGTAGGGCCAATAATACATTTTGGTAGTAATGACATCAAATCGGAATTACAACTTATTTGTACTTTTTTTTAGTTTACAGCAAAATTAATATACGATACTTTTTGACGTAAATTCAAAATACATCGAACCGCTGAAAGGCGGTTCGAAAGTCATCCAGCAATACCCACTTTACTGTGCATCTGGTTGCGCCAATGCTGCTCCATCTGCATTTGTCTGCGGGTAAGAAAGTTAACTACAATTGAACGAAAAAATACTTCCGCATTTCAAAAACTGATGACTTCTTATCAATCGAGTGGGTTAGCTTAAAAACCCAACTGAATCCTAATGACGAACAAATTGGGATCACGAAAAAAACGGTCAAAAACACACCTCCCCCCAATCATCACATGTGTCCTCCACCGCCCTGGCGACGTGTCTAGCCCACTTCCTGTCCATCTGGGCGAGCACGGCGTGGCCGCAGCCGAGCGCGTTGACCACCGGCCCGGGCAGCATGGTGCACGTGTCGCACACGTCGCCGACGCCCGCGCCAGCCGCTGAAGGCTGGGTTGGCAAAGTGCCAGCTAGTGTGTCCACCAGGGGGCGGTCCCAGACCGTGTAAAGAGCCGTGTAAAATGTAAGATGTTATGGAAAGTGTCAAAAGTCATGTAAAATGCCCTGCAAAATGGCAACAGAGTTGCCATTTTGCAGTGGCAACAGAGTTGCCATTTTGCAGGGCGTTTTACATGACTTTTGACACTTTGCGTGACATTTGACATTTTACAGGGCAGTTTACAGGGTCTGGGACTGGCACCAGGTTGGTGAGCGCGCTGTACATCCGGTGCTGGTGCTTCAGGCGCGCCTCCAGCATGATTATACGCCGCCGACTGCTGTCTGTGACATGCAGAAATGCACGTATAGCCGAATGTAATGTTCGTGCGAATATTTACCGCAATTCGTAGATTTCGTGAAAACAATGTGAGCCTGGTGCCAATTCCGCAGATGCACAAGTAACAAGTGGTAAAGAATGTATAAAGTGCTACAACTCAAATAAAAAATAAGCTTACAAGCGACATTTTAGTTTCTGAATGGAATTCTTGTTTCTTAAAACTCTGCGTCCCGCCATTTTTTACTTCTAAATTTATACTCCACTTTCTGGTCATAATTACAACATTTTGGTCCGCAACAAAATTCAAAAGGGAACAAAGTGCAAATACATTTTTTTAAACAATGTTTACATTGTGATTGTATTTTGTATTGTTTTACATTATTGTTATACTGTATTTTTTTTCTTTCCTGTATAGGGTTGGAAAAAAAACGTTTTTTTTAACTTGATGTTTTTAAAATAAAAAAAACGTTTAAAAAAAACATCGGCCAACCCTATTCCTGTAAACATCGAGAATCATACAATCGAAACGAACAGCGAGAATTTTTAGATGCAGAAGCCTTGTAGGGAGGCAGGTGGGCTAGCTGCATGAACTGTTGCATGTGCGAGTTGACTTCGTCCCTGCCCTTGCCCCACATGCCGCACAAGGTGCCCACCATGTGCTTGGCGCACTCCGACCTGAGTTGCCGTTCCCGCGCCTCGCATAAGGCGTCTTTGGTGCGCATGTCGCCGTCCTAAGTGGAACGATTTGTTTTTAGGTTCCCAATTGGCTCACACACACACTAGTTGACATCGCAATAAATGTCAACTGAATGTCAACACAAATTTTTTTTAAAGCATCACATTTTAAAGAAACAATGAAAATTGTGTCACGATATAGAATTAACTATGATCTATCAACACATAGGAAAGTTCCAATCACACGATTGACCCAAATTTAGGTTGACACTAATTTTGATGTAAACTACTGTGTGTATGCCCAATGTGGCGAATAATTTTTTCTTCATACCCACCAATTTCCCACTGGATGAGCCTGGTTCGGAAGCAATTGATGGTTCATCCTTCGCATTTTCATCAGCCGAAATAGTTGCATTGCCGGCATTCAAATTGGTCACTGAGATAATCGTTTCGTTATAAAGTAAACGTATACAAATTATTTACGGTTCAAACGAGACGTTTTTCGGGCCGGAACGGGGCCCAAAATCTCCTTATCGGGACCGGGACTGGCGCATCGTATCGAGACTTGCTTTTTTATCCGCACCGGGACTAGTGATGTAAAGGCACCGGGGCACCGGTGCCCCGGTGCTGGGCACCGAAGGGCACCAGCACCGGTGCTGGTGCGGTGCCATTGCAATCTTCAGGGGTGCCATGCCGGTGCCAGTGCCATTTTTTTCAGAATAGCACCGGTGCCGGTGCGGTGCGGTGCCATTTTTTTGCCGGTGCCAAAGGTGCTAGCACCAGGGCCAAAGTAAAAGGCACCGGGAAAGGCACCGGCCAAGGCTTCATGTGCTGTGCAATTTTGTCCCTAGTATGTGCTTATTCATATTTCAAAAAACAGCGATATATTTACCCAACCGTTTTCGCCTTTTTTTAAACCTCCCATCAAATAAATATACCTACTGTGAAATCCATTATACCCGATACATGATCTGATGAGCAAATCTAAAATTTTGTTGAATTTTAAATCATTTTTATATTTTATATTTATCTTACTTTTTTGTTCAAAATTTGTTGTCAGTTTATGACAGAGATAGTTCCATTCTCTGTACAGCAACGACTACGATCAGTAGACAATAGTGGCTATGGACATTGTAGTGAATAAAATATTTTATCTTTCATTTGTAATCATTGTAATTGCTTCATAAAAGTGATTGCCACATCATTCTGATCATTTTAGTGCTCAACCATCAAAATCGGTTGAAAATTCATGGAAATTTGCACTTCCAAAGGTGAGACCGCTGAGAAACTGCCCGATATTTACTTCAGAAATTCCAGCCCGGTGCGGTGCCTTTCGGTGCTAGCACCGGCAACCCGCCGGTGCCCTTCGGTGCCGGATCCATTTTTTCCAAAAGGCACCGGTGCCGGTGCGGTGCGGTGCCATTTTCTGGCCGGTGCCCCAGGGTGCCAGGTGCCCTTTTCATGTGTTGGCAAAGGTGCCGGTGCGGTGCGGTGCCATTTTTCCCGGTGCCTTTAACATCACTAACCGGGACTGGGGTGTCGGAACCGGGACAGCAACCGCTGCAGTCCCGGAAATTCGCCGAACAATCTACCGGGACCGTGGTCCCGTTTGAACCTAATACAAATTGAATAAACATCAATTTAACGATGATTATAAAAAGACAAACCCGCTTCATGTGCGTAGAAGCGCATGAACTCCATCGACTTGTACTTCATCCTTAGACTTTCCTGGAAAAAAGCCATTGCCAATTCACTACCGTTCAAGTGTCGAAATTCACCAGACGCGTGCAACATCCGGACTAGCTCCTGCGAAAGAGTGAAATTTTACCGCTTCATTTTATCGACATGAAAAATCATAAACATGAACAGGTTTTAAGAAGCGACGTTTTTGTCGTATTAAAGCAGAATTGTGAATGGGGCAGCTGGAATAAATTTCGCCGTACGGCAATCTTGGACTTGAACACTTGTTATTTTATCTACCACTTATCATTTTCCCATCAGTTGCCACCTTTCTTGTCACTCGTACCGATCTTTTCATTTTTCCTGGCCGAATCGGCACCGGACTAGTGATGGAAAAGCGCCAGAAAATGCGCCATGGTGCGGCGCCTTCAAATGGCGCCAGCGCCATGGCGCCATCCCATCGCTACACAGAACGCTCACTCGAAAATGACCAACGCGATATCTCCGTTTCAAGCAGAGCCAAATCGATTTAAATGCCTCCGCACGACGCTCCACGTTGTCTCCATTCGCGTCGGCGAACCTCCCCTTTTCCACGAAAAACTTCACGTTCGGGTCGTCCAAAAACGGCGGCGTAAAAAAGTCAGATTCGGCGATTTCCCGCCAAAGTTTTTGTTTGTCGACGCTAGTGTTCCCTTCGAGATCGATGTAGAATTTCTTCCATAGTCTGAGTGCAGTTTGAAGGGACGGTAGGGTTGAAAAAAAAACATTTAAAAATAATTTCAAACACATATTATTTGAAATAATATTTAAAATTTTATAAATTTTTTAATAATTTTTTTAAAACTTTTATATTCACCTACAAGCAGTACAGTTTGTTATCCTACATGTGCAAATGCCGTTTCACATCGGAAACACATGCGCTGGTCAAATCAGGAACACTTGATACAACTTGCGACAAGAAAAAACGAAAACAAAAAAACTC
The DNA here is from genome assembly GCA_964036195.1 of Sphaerolaimus hirsutus. NCBI lineage: Eukaryota > Metazoa > Nematoda > Chromadorea > Monhysterida > Sphaerolaimidae > Sphaerolaimus > Sphaerolaimus hirsutus. Next base: position 20,034,312 of record OZ038458.1, read on the forward strand.
ACGGTTCCCTCTCAGCTATAGCAGCGAGCAACTTTTCATGCACCATTCGCTCATACTCCGGTTTGACCGTGACCGAACTTCGCCCCCCAATACCCCCCCTCCTGTTGCGGGTTACATATCTGCGCTGTTTGCTGCGAGAAAGTTTCTCCTTTGATCCGTTCCGCTGCGACGAATGGCCAGACGGCGCCGGCGACGTGCCCGGTTCGGGGATGTGCGGCTGGTCGAGCGCTTGCAGCGCGGCCGTGTCCTAGGGGCGGTCCCAGACCATGCAAAATGTCCTGGAAAATATCTAATGTCATGAAAGTATCTAAATCTACGCAAAATGCCCTGCAAAATGGCAACTGAATTGCCATTTTGCATGGCTTTTTACATGATATAAGACACTTTGCATGACATTTGACATTTTACACGGCATTTTACAGGGTCTGGGAGTGGCACCAGGGTGGGGTAGGTAGGTAGTAGTACGCCGTTGGTGGTCAACATCGGCTTGGTGTCCCGTTCCGCGTCCGACGTGCCGCTGCCGTTCACGCTGTGCTCCTGCGAATAACGATGCAAAATAAAATATCGTTCAGAATAGTTGAGACAAGGGTTGGCATATCATTTTTAAGTGATTTTTTAAACATTGATAAAAATTTTTTTTAATTTATTTCAGTTGATACACTTGACAGTTTCAGTTACTTCCAGTCACTTATTTTTAGTCAGTGCCACATTTGGCATTTTGCCAAGGGAAAGTTGGCCTTTTACCAAGGAAAAGTTTTAACTGTGGCTTCTTTGAGCACATTTTGTGCAGTAATATTCATAAATATGTGGTAAACAGTCTTTCAGCATATAGTACTACAGGTCTCTGCCATGCTTCATGTAACATACAACTTGGCAAAGTGCCAGTCGAGGCACCAGTGACCAAAAGTAAATTCACACACTTGCCAAAAGGGTTCAAACCAAGACCAGTTTTATGAGATCAAGACTGACAAATAAATTTTTTGACAACAAGGCAGAAACTTCTGCGAATGAGCAGAGACTATGGCTGAGATGGCAGCCTTGTTCAAACCCTTCTTGCCAAATGCAATTGCATTTTTCACTCTGAAAAATTACTTTGGTCCAGTCAATGTCCATGTCCATGTTTTGCTGTGCAAAATTGATGCTCTGTTGCAGGTTGTGTTGCCACTGATTTGGACAAACTTTGGTGGGGCGTTGACGCAGACCAACTGTCCTGCAATATCTGAACAACGTTGTGCGTGACACCTGCACAGCAATTTTAAAATTTTACAGGGCAAAATTATCTATATAATTGAGCAAAGCCATAGGCTCAAATTTTCACACCAAATATTCTCACTGACTTGTGTGCCCACCTCCAGTTCAGACTGCCTGGAAATGGATGCTAAACTGCAGCTGGAGCTTGTTGCAGCCTTATGCAGCAGCTGCCACTGCTGATGTGCATTCAGTTTGGGTGGCCGGCCAGGTTTATGCTGTGGTGACAATGCAAGCCCAGCACGGGCCTTGGCCAGCCAGCGGAAAACAGATGATCGCGAGAAGCCAGTCACATTACAGATGTCCATGACATCCATGCCACATTGCCACATGCGCAAGGCTGTCTCCTGCTCACGCTCTGTGCTTTCCTTGCCATACACTCGGTGCTGCATAGAGACTGATGTTCTGCCATCTTTGAAAGTACTTTTCTCAAAGAAATGTCAGATTTGGAGAAATGTCAGATTTGGCTATGTGCTGTAAAAACAATATGCCAGCCCATATGCACAAGTCTCAACTATTTTGAAACATACAAAAAAATTTGCCTCACAACAACAAAGTCTGCAGTTGGCAATATTCTGGGGATGCCTGCAGATGCAGACATCCCCAGAAAGGTACCCACTTATGGTATCCTTTTAATGGTTAAAAACCTCTGGTAGCAAACACCCACGGACACCCCACTGTCTGAGCTCTCTAGGACATGTACCTCAGGGCCGTATCCAGGGGGGGGCGGGGGGGGGGGGCTGCAGCCCCCCCCCCCCTCCCGGGGCGAGACCAGAAAGTGACCGGAAAATGCTACTTTTTCAAGGTCAGTGTCAAAAATTTTGCACGCAAGCGCGCATTCTTCACCAGAGATAAGGTATTGTCATAAGATTTGCTCCATGTGGCCGCAAATCGCTATAAATACACTCAATGTTGAACTTTTCACTGTTTTGTATGTATATTAACATACATATACAGCATTCCATGGCGCTGGCGCCAACGCCAATGGCGCCATGGCGTGGCGCCTACTAATGGCGCCAGCGCCATGGCGCCATTTAACGACTATGTAGCTAAAATTTTAGGGGGGGGGCTGAGCCCCCCCCCCCCCTCGCCGGCCTCCGTAAACAAGCAGCCCCCCCGCTCAAAAATCCTGGATACGTCCCTGATGTACCTGGATATCTGTGGCACATGACAGTGAACATGGATGGCCCAATTGGCACAGGCTTATTACCTGGTGTCTTATTAGCTGGTGCATTGCTGGTAAAAGTGTCTTGTGATTTTTTAGAAAACAGAAAATGGACAAATTTGCCCTCAGGAAATAGAAAATGGAAAGTTGACACCCATGTCTCAACTATTCTGAACAGCAGTGTAAATTTTAGAGTTATTTCTAAAACCTCTAAAACCCAAAACCGTATTTGCCAGAAATTACGAGTAGGGAGTTAGTTGGGTAGACATCCACGGGTAGATAGCAGGTATTTACCTGATAACTAGGCGTTGCACTAGCAGCCGGCTCGTGGCCGTCATGCGGTGGGTCCTGCCCGTGAAAGAGTTCGTGATAGGCGAGCTGCGAACGCGTGGCAAACGAACGGCCGCACAGCTCGCAGACGAGCCGCTGTCGCCGCGACGAAGCGCTGCCGCCGCCCGACTGCGCGGTTTCAACGAGACAAGTTTTTGCATGATTCATGCATGTTGTCGAGTGGCAACTTGCACTGGCAACACTACTCGGAAGTGGGTTTTTTAATAGGCTTAGAAAATATATAAATAGACTTGTTAAAGGTGTAGAAGGAAAAAGGGAAAAAATGGCTAAAAATACGTGAAAACCATCTAAATATATATATAAAGCACATAAATTGCCAAAAATAGTTGAATATTGCAAAAATTCCGACGAACAAAAGCGATTTTAAAGTTGAAAAACTATAAAAAGCTATTTTGAGCGAAAATTGGAGCAAAATTTCGCAAAAATAGGTGCAAATAGATAGATGGCTGCTTCCGCCTACGCAAGTAAACAGGCCCAATAAATTTCTAATGGAAATTAGTTTCCGGAATTGAGACAAAATTGCCCGGGTTCGAAATGGTTCTCGTTGTCGAATTACCGTGCAAATCCAAGACACGAAAAAAACTCACCGCAGTATCTCCCGGCTTTTTGATAACCGGCTTCACATCCTCATCGGAAACGGTCGACTCTTGTTCCCAAATTCGTTTTGTTCCGGTTTTTGCACTTTTTGCAGCCTTCTGTTTGGGATGTTCACCTGAAAAGTTGCGCCTGAATTTGAATGGATCAATCAAATTACATCAAAAATTTGGAATGCAAACCTTTCCAGGATGCATTAAACTTTGTGAGCCGGTCATTCAAGTCAGATATTTGAAGGAACTCATCCGCTAACTCGATAGCAGCCTTGAGCGGCTTAGAGTTCGTTTTTGAAATGAAAAATCGTGTCAGCATTCGATCGACGCTCTTTTTTCCCGTGCGTTGATCCAGCTGGAATTGCGAACGTGACAACAATTTAATGAAAAGGTGTCCATTGTATTTTAAGTAAGCACTTAAATTTGTACTGAAGAAAGCAGAATTACCATGGATAAGCGTTTGGAAAATTAGGAATGGCAGGTGTTTTTTCAAAGGTTTCTCAACACCACAAAGTACTGCTATCTGTCTGACATATTTACCTGTATTTATATGTTGACTCAAACTATATTTGGGGACTTTTGGAAAAACCAGTGTTTTTAAATAAAAAACGTTTTTTGAACAGGGTCTTGAAAAAACGTCGAAATACCCCCCTCAAAATGGGCACTATGAATTTGTGGTCCGGGAAATGCATAACAGACGTTCAAAACACTTACTGTGTTACGTTAGAACATCGTTAAGGCTGTAAAAACTTATAAATGGTGGCTATTGTTGCATTTTTCGCGTTTCTCTCTTAAAATTTTCACTCTGAAAAACATAAACCCCCGGGGGGTAATTCGAGGAAATACGGTAATTTCATCCATACTTAAAATAACCTGTGTTCTAATGTACTGGTCGAATTTTTCGTCCCCCTCGAAAGGCACGATGTCATTTTGTTTAATCCAAGCTGAACGGCGGTCGTCAATGAATTTCACGTGGAGCAAAACTTTGGCATCTGCAACAAAACAATCAATAAATTTCAGAAAAATCCATACCTAAGATTGGGACATTTACCTATCAAGTATAGAGAATCGACACAAAAATTTTGAAAACGATAAACTCGACGGACCGCATGCTATGCATTTTTCTGAAGGAAACACTCCATCATGACATCATTTATAAAATTAAAATAATTCCAGCAAAAACAAGGAAAAAACATGACGGGAAAAAACATTCCTCGTTTGTACGCGACCCCGCCTTTTTTTAGTAAATATTTTTCTTTTTGTGAAAGTGCATATATAAGTATCCAGCTCGCGCGTTATCGACCAAGACATAAATAATTTTGGGCGCATACTTTGCGGTCCGCCGAGTATACCTTAGTACAATTACCACATTTACCGTAGTACAAAACAAAATAGCTGAAAATAGGCTATAAGAAACGTCAACTAGTCATTTTGAAGGTAAAGCTCGGTAAAAAGCTATGAAAATTAGCTAGATTTTGAGCAAAGATTGGGGTCAAATTTTCCAAAAATCTTTACAGAAAACTGTATAGCTGGCCGATTGGGGAGAGGGAGGAGTCAGGGGATATCAGCCAAAAAATTGCCTCCTGAATGCCTAGCTGACCAGCCTCCACAATAGATAGATAACTGGACGATTTCGGGTGGGGGGGGGGGTAACCTACCCCCTAAACCACACACAAACCCCTCAAAACGCACTGGAAGCCGTCTTGCCTGGCATCCTAGTAGAGAGCTTGCCGCCCTTCACTTCGGGCACGAGAATGGCCGGCCAGAACGGGTAGCCGTGCAGTTTGGCCCACACCAATTGGCCCGGCAACTCGAACGAATCCTGAGCACTTTCGGCAACTGCGTCGGGTTGACGGGTATTTGTTGAGTTGCCGGCTGGTGTGGGTGGATTTGGTGTTGGGCTGGGATTCTGAAAAGGATAGATTTTGTTTAGTTTTTCCGTGTTGAAACTTTTGCAGCACAAATATAGCAAAATGCCACATTCCAGGATAAGCGCTACGGCGCCGGCGCGAAAAAATATTTATCACAGAAAATTTTTATGGCGCTTCGCAAAGGTGTAAAAGAAATCGCCACAACAGCGAGAAGCGCACAAATCACGAAACTTCCAAACTTCCAGCACCATCCAACTAGGGTTCAAACGGGACCAGTTTTTCGGACCGGGACCAGAAATTTTCCAATGTCGGGACCGGGACTGGGGTGTCGGACCGGGACTGGCTTTTTTTCATTCGTCGGGTCCGGACCGGGACTGGGATCTGCCGAACCATGTAGCGGGACCGCGGTCCCGTTTGAACCCTACATCCAACACAACTTCACAACCAAAACGTTGTTTCAGCGTGCAAGTTTGAGAATGCACCGACCTGTGTCACCTGCGATTTGTCAGCCATCGTGCTCAGTCGACAAAATTACTGCCACCAGTGAAATGACCACAAAACTGCTTAGCTGCTAATTTATAATTAGCTGCATAGCTGCTGCAATATTCTGGATGCGACTATTGAAAACGTGATCAAATAATGTATTATTTAAATAAAAAAGGAATTCCATATGAACCCCACGGTGTGCAAACCATTTTCATTTCGATGCACAATGCTCTACGCACTTGTCAACCGAAATTTGGAAAACTCGTAAATCAGTTTTAAAAACATTCGTGTTTACTGAAATGTGGTGATTTATGAGTTTTCAGAGTTTCAGCTAAAAACTAGAGTGTAAGCACAAATTGAACTTGTCCATTGAAACAGCGCGGAGACGAAAGAAACTGGAGAATTGGATTATAAAAAATGCTGAATTTGACGAAAAAATATTTAATGCAAGCAGACACTATTTTCGTAGTATTTTTCCGCGAAAATTTCAAATAGATCACTCCAATTTCCAGTGCTCAGACATCGGTGAAAAATTTCAGCCACAATTTTACATTTCATTAATGACATAGAAAATAAATGGAAGAAAAGTAAAAAAAACTGCAAAATGTAAATGGAATGGAATGCTAAGCATTATGAATGAGCGTGTAGAAAATGCACCAGGAGCACCAAATTGTGGCAAAATAGATGGCGAAAAAATCAAAGGAAGTGACTAGAAAACATGACGAGATCGATCAAACGAGAATAAGAATCGACAAACTACCACTCGTCTCCACAAGATTCACGGGGTTCAAAAATTATTTAGAATTAGAAATCGCATCCTAGTATACACATTTATTTATATTTTACCTAGTTAAAAATATCACTTTTTAGAAGGAAGGTTTTGAGTTCAAACGCTGTGCCGATCCGATTATGGCAAAATGTCAATAATATCGATAATACCGTATTACCTCCAATATAAGGCTTCCCTCTAATATAAGGTACCCTCTAATATAAGGTATAACTTTTGGCTATTTTGAACGCGACGAAATAAATATAAGGTACCCTCTAATGTAAGGCATACCTCTAATATAAGGCACAGCTGGCTGCGTGCCAAAACGCGCAAAATCATGAAAACGGTCGCCAAACATGGCGGAAAATGATGAAAATGGTGCGGAAGGGCATTGCGATAACTCTTCATCGACTTCTGACATTTTGTAGTGATACTGTACCACCTATTTCTGGTAAAATTTCTTTAAAATCTGGTGAAAATAATTGAAGGTACCCTCTGATATTAGGCATAACTTTTGGCTCGAAAAAACTGACGAAAACAATATAAGGTCCTTATATTAGAGGTAATACGGTACCAATATTTCAAACAGCTGGTCGCATCACCCCTGGATACCCCAAATAGCCCACACATAACACTCACACCTCAATATCCAGATCAGACCTGACACCCCTATCCCTCCACTGCACCTCGTGCTTCAATTTGGGCTGTTCCGTGCGCGTGTGCCACACGTACACCTTGGTGCACTGGTCGGCCAAAGGCACTAGGTCTTGCGGCCGCACTTGCAGACTTTGCAACAGATGAGACTCCTGGGGGCAGTCTCAGACACTGTAAAGGGTAAAGGGTAAAGTGTCAAATGTTATGTCAATTGTCAATCGAAAGAAAAAAAAATTATTACGGAACTTTGCATGACAATATTGACACTTTGCCTGACACTTTACATGGCATTTGACATTTTGTTGACACTTTACATGACATTTGACACTGGACTTTACACTTTACATTGCTTGGGACTGTCACCTGGCCGCCGCGCGGCACAGAGTACGTGAAGTTGGCTGAGCGGTGTTGCATCAAAAGACGTAGCGGGATGCCGAAAGCCGACATGTCTGCGGTTGCGAACGAAATTCATTCGCGGCCATAAATTATCTATAATTGCCCGGCGTGTATTTCGGCAGCTCGAATTATTGGGATTATTATAACTTACAACAACCACTTACGTTATACTCACTTAACCAGCATAAGTGACATACAGTGACCACTTTCATTTCATATCACTTTCAAATTTACTTGTCATCAAAAACTTGGCTTATAACTTATGCAAATACACCTTTATTTTCTTTTTACATGGCAAGTTGCCAATCAGCGACAACAAAACGGGTGAATCAACAACCATCCATCCATCCCATCCACCAACCAATAGGAAAAGGTCGATCCTTCCCCCACGCGACAGCCCAATCGACAACTTTTCCCTGGCTGACCACCGGCCGCTCGACCATCAAACCACCCACAAGTCCCACTGGCCAGATGCCAACTGAGTCGGCGCACTGGCGCACCTCGTTGAACACGCGCAGGTCGTACGTGTTGTCGTCGTCCATGAAGTAGATTGCGGTGTTATTGATCGAGTTCGGCGGCAGATGCTGTCTGCGTGGGGGGGGGGGGTGATTTTACCGGTGCAATACCGTCGTTAATCGATTTTGTGACCGCGCAAATTTAGGTCTACTCGGCGGACCGCAAATAGCATTGAAAAAATCTCTGGGTGATTTATATTTAAAAAATCTCAGAAAATCTCAGAAAATATAAGATTTTCTGAGATTCTTATTTTTTTCATGATTTTTTAGAGAGATTTAATTATATTTTCTTTTTGAGAGATTTTTTAGAGATTTTTTAAAAATATCAGAAAATCTCTCAAATTCTGATATTTATATTTATTTATATTTTTTTGCCTTTTTTTTGAGAGAGATTTAATTTTATGTTTTTTCTTGAGAGATTTTCTGAAATTATATTTAATTATATTTTCTAGAAATTGATGATTATTTTCAATGCTAACCGCAAAGTATGCGCCCAAAATTATTTATGTCTTGGTCGATAACGCGCGAGCTGGATACTTATGTGTGCAAATATTTAAAAAAAGAAAAAGGCGGAGTCGCGTACAAATGAGGAATGTTTTTTCCCCGAAATGTTTTTCCTTTTTTGCTGGAATTATTTTTATTTTATTAATGATGACGTCATGATGGTGTTTCCTTCAGAAAAATGCATAGCGTGCGGTCCGCCGAGTATACACTTGGAAATTTTGGAAAGTCATAAATCTGTAAAGCACACATTTGAATTTACCAGAAAAATGTTTGATCGCCGTCAAATAGCAGTTGACAAACTCCTCATTGTGGTAAACTCAAATGTGTTCAAAAAACTTTTTTATGCTTTTACCAAATTGCGTTTCACACATAAAATATCACATTTCATCCTCCAAACCCCCCCCCCCCAAACCCCGACCTAATCCACGAAAGTGCCTCATTCCTCTGCGCGACACCCTTGGGCATGAGCCAGCTGGGGTCATTCTGATGCATCTTGTGCTGCTGCGGCGTGGCGGCCGCCAACAACACGTGGTCCAGCTGCGACCGCTTCAACAGCTGCGACACCGACTTGGACGTCTGCTCCGAGTCCTCGACGATCACCCACAGGATGTTGGACACGTGCATCAAGGTTTGCGATAGTCTGCGCGGGGTTGGGTGGGACTAGGGTTGGCCGATGTTTTTTTTAAACGTTTTTTATTTAAAAAAACGTTGTTGTTTTTTTAAAACATGTCGTCCGAAATGTTGTTTTTTTTTAAACATCGACCGAAATTTTTAGTACTAAGCACTAGGTATTTTGCAAAACTTTTGCGCGCAAGCGCGCAATTTCACACACAAATTGACATTGGTGGTTGTTTTCATTAGTTTTGTGGCATTTTTAGTATCAAAGTATCCATTTATATATGCTACCATGGGTTAATAAGCCGTCATATGTTGGTGTAGTATATAATATTGAGGTAATGTGCTTCCATGTACATCCACAGTGTGTAACTTCACTCCCAAAGTAACAACCTCCTTTTATAACCTTGTTTCATCACTATTCCGTGCCAAACTTTACCTGAAGTCACGAACATTCGACTATAAGGCGATATTCGAACGTATCGACAAAAATGGATATTTTTGACACAAATCACCACTTATAATGCTATCCCATGGCTCAACAGCCATTATATGGTCATATATAACATCACAGAGTATTGCCACTGTCTGATATACCTATATATGATGACACAAGGCCATATCTGGGAGCTTTTAAAAAAAACGTTTTTTATTAAAAAAAACGTTAAGGATGTTTACTGGTTGTTAGAAGAATTTCCTGGGTGGGTTGTAAAGATTCTAAAGCAGCAGGGGCATAGTGCTAGCCCTAAAAATTTTTTTAAATAAATGTGCTCAGTAAACCGTCAAAAATGCAAAAAGTGCAAAATGCAACAGCATTCACCAACCTAGTCAACTCGGCCTTTTGCGTCGGTCTGGCGTAGGTGGGCGTGATCAGAACCAGCCGTGTCTGCTCGGCGCCGGGCGACAACCTGGGTCGAGTTTGGCTGCCGGCGGCCAACCGCCGCAGTTCCTCTATCCGCCTGGAGCAACGGTGCAAGTCGCGCTCGGCGCCCGACACCTGTGAGGAGATTTTTTTGCCCGACACGTTTTTTGTCAGTGTGGGAAATCGGACGAAGCCCGATTCAAGGCGCACAGATTTACTTCAACTCAAATGGGTTTTGGGCCCAGATGCAATTGGGAAGGCAGGCGTGCCCGGCATACCCGACAAAAGCACATGAATCCATAGAATGATCGATTTCGTTCCAATTTTTGACTACATTTATAAAATTGTAAAAACGCGAATATCAGTGTTTTCTGAAAAAAGTTTGATGGTAATTACCCTTATTTAATACACTAGTTTATACACTTTTTACAAAGTACAATGCCGCAACGACACGGAAAACATTGCAAACAAAAAATACCGTCAAAATAAGCTCATCAATCCTCAAATGAGCCTCAATTAATTTCTGGTCCAAATCCTGCCTGGTCTCCTGTCCAATGGTGAGCTCCCTGTACAGGGCCAAGTACTGGGTGCCCAACAACATCAGCAGGGCGCACAGCACCGAGTAGAGCACCTTGCCCGACGTGGACGCGGGCATGTGCATTGTCGGGCACTGGGCTCATTGGGTTGAGGTTTTGTGATGGTAGTGGGGTTGGAGCATTTTGAGGGGTTTTATGGGGGTTTAATGGTACTGTAACGGACGTTTTTGTTATTGTAGGCCACTGGAAAGTGGGTAATGATTTCAGGGACGGGTTATGGTAGTTAAGGCTAAATATATAAAGTGTAGCTGTCAAGTGAATTTGCACCAATTTGAAACCAGAGTTGTGGAAAAATATAAGAATAGATGGCATGTTAGTGCTCTGTGATCTTTTGGAACAATTAAACAAAATTGCAATGCCGAAACATTTGCTGCACAGAATTCATATACAATAAATAAACTCTCGCAGAGAAACAACAAGGTAGCAAAATCTATCATTAAAATAACAACGGAGAAATAATCATCAGACCACAATACAACAATTCACATCAAATCTGATGTTTCGGTCGTTTCTGCTTCAACTTTTTCTTCCAAAATTTCGCACCCTTGGCACTGCGAACTTCGGCAAATGTGTCGAAAGGGGCCGCCGCGCCAGCCTGCAAGGAAAATAAAAAAATAATGGAAAACGAAAAACTGGGGGATATTTTGTCGTCAGAGAATTTGGACACTTTCGATTTTTTTAAGAGAGGAAAGCGGGTTATTTATGAATGCCTTTTTAGCACTTACTCTGTAAAATTTCATCCAATCAAAAAACAAACAATAAACGCACTCTAGTTTTCAATCAAAATTTCCAAAACTCCTGAATCAACTCAACTAGATTGAACGTAAATATTTGGGTTTACTGAAATGAGTTATTTTGAATCCCATCAACTGTAGTTGGGGGACACACCATTCCAGTAAATCAGATGCGTTCAAAGCTGATTTATGAGATTCAAAATCATAGCGAATTTCGGTTCAAAACTAGCGTGTGTAGAGACAATGGGCTTTTTATGCTCTGGCTGCCAATGACTCCAGTCTGTGTAGAGCTTCATTATTTCATTTTTTGCACAAGTTGGAGTATTTTTACTTTATTTGTGCTACATTATGTACTCGTGTGAGACCGGAGCTTGTTCAAAGCGGACATATTTTTAGTAGTTCCTACGTCGCTTACACGAGGGCGCCTTTCAAACGGAAGGCGGGGGGATTATTAAAGAGATTACGGTAACAAATAAAGATATCTCACCTTTTTGGGCTTCTTTCTGTGTTTGGCACCGCCGCGTTTGTGTTTACGCTGCTTGCCAACCTGTTTTTGTTTTGTTTCATCCCCATCTGACAGTTTGTCGGCGTTTAGATCACTGATACCTGCAACATTACTGTATATTGACCGTATTTCCTCGAAATACTCCCAGGTTTGAGCGAGTTGATGATAAGGTCCTCCAATAACCCCCCCCACACGAAATACCCCCATCTGGTATGAGGTCGTTTTTGACATGACATGATGATATGGCAAAACATATTTACATGGATCACTTCATATTTATTCTTGCTCCGTTTCCCCAGTTTCCGTTTCCCCAGTTAGACCCCAGTTTCCGGGAATAAAAACATATCATTTTATTTATTTAGAAAAAAAAAACTTTTTAATTTTATCCTGAAAAAATGCAAACAGCTTACTACATCGATTTTTCCAATCTTAGACACGATGTCTATACATATTTATTTACATATTCCAAAAAATTATCGTGCTCATTTCCGAAATGAAACAAAACAAACCGCTTATATCACTGAGTCCGCTGCACGTGCTGCCAACTTCAGTCATCTCATCTTCACTCTTCACATCTTCATCAACATCAACTTGATTTGTCACACTTTCATTCGAACCAGGGGCTGGTTCCAATTTCTCGGAAGTTTCCAGGGATGTTCCAGCTTCACCGGGGATGACAGATTCATTCTGGAATTGTAAATTTCTGAATGAAAATTGTAAACACAAATTTACGGTTAATCGCGCTGCTTTTGTCCTATTGAAAATCAAACTGGACAGCGTTCATTTTTAAGAAATATTATCAAATTTTCATCAAAAAATTTCACAACGCGAAGCACAAATTTCAATTTTTTTTACATTCTTAAGTAACATGTTTGGCCAGTTTTTGTCCAGCAGTTTGGATTTGCTAAAAAGTGAAATCAGTTGTCTCATTGTTGTCGCATTTTTATCAGTTCTGTGCTGATCTTTGTTTATTGAAATCGAACGCCATCCACCACTGTAAAAAATGATGGAAAGTATTTTTGGGTAGTTTCTCAACATTTACCTCTGAAGATACTCAAATAAAAACACGCCATTTTTATTAACCGAAGAAACCAAGCACTCGCGATCTCAGATGGCCCCTGTGCCGAAAAGTCGCTCATTTTAGCACGCAGCGCCAGAGCAATATAAAAGGCCACAAAGCCAGCATGCAATTGGCTAACGCACTCTCAGCAGGCACGCCCTCATCACAGATCGCAAATGATTTCGCACAAAATCGAACCCGTCACATTTGCCTAACCTCTGGACCATCGTTATCATTATGCGGTCTTGGCTCGCAGCCAGGTGGCAGGACAAAATAAGGTAAACGGCCGCGAAAGAAATCGTTCAGGACCATTCGCGCTACCACCGTGATGTCTGGCTCGCCGCCCTGAAAAAAATAAATGCGTGAGTTTTTCACAATGAACTTGAAACGTTCCCTGGTCGAGCAGAAACCTTAGGAAAAATGAAAAAATGCCGGGTGTCCCACCGAATTACCTTTCTCAACTTCCCACTTTTCACGGCCAATTTCTCCAAAAAGTCATCTGTGTCGTTCCATTGGTCCACACCGTAAGTTTTCACCATGTGTTCTTTTTTAACCCGCGCCAGTACAGCATCCACGTGGTGTTCTGGGTCTTTCACGTTTTCCACACGGACCACGCCTGAGAAAAATACAGCTAAATTTATTCTGTTTAATTCATCCTTTTTTATTTTCCTTTAGTTTCCTGGGGGCGCCTCCAGACCCACTAAAATGCCATATAAAATGTCAAATGTCATGCAATTTAAAGTGTCAGATGTCATGCAATTCAAAGTGTCAAATGTCATGCAATGCAAAATGTCAAATGTCTGAGCAGAGAATGGCCATATAAAACAAATTGCAAAATACTATTCGCTCACCTTTCAAGACCAATTCTGATTCAGAGTCGCCGCCGGCCGGATAGACCACTCCAGGGCAATCGATCAAATAGATTCGCTTCATCAGAGTGACGTACTGCCACACCTGAAACAATTGCAGTCCGATTAACACGATCATATATTTTTTTAATTTGAAAAGACAAGGTAAATAGATACATAGCTGGACATTGGGGGTGGGGGCGGTGAGCAGATTTTAAAATAAAAATAAGCATGTTAAATCACCAAAAATTGGGGTACAAAACAGAACAAAAATAGTTCCACACAATCATAATCTAATTCATCTATTTATCTAGATCGATTTATATGCAATTATAAATAGTATAAAAACGATTTCTTTAATGAAAAAATAGTACAAAATGAAAGTTATTTACGGAAAGTATAGTACAAAGTTATTTACGGATTTCTTCTAGTAAACTGCTCAGTGTATTTTTTATTGTTAGCATCTACCCGAGTCTGTTTCAAAATGAAACCAGCTCATGAAGTCTTATCGCAAATAACCAACCTTTGTTTCTCCCGCAATCGGCGCCGCTTTGCACACTTTCTTTTTCCTGAGCGCATTTATGATGGAACTTTTTCCAACGTTCGGGTAGCCCACGAAACCCACGCTGATCTGCTGCCGTTCCGGATGTAACTGTAAATTTCAAAAGCAGTTCAAATGAAATGAATCCATATAAGTATTTACGGCTCGTAAATTACGTTTTGAAAAAATGCAATGACTTCTAATTGTTTGGCCTCACACACGCTAGCTGACATCGACACCAAATGTCAACTGGTTCCGTTCCCACTTCAAAGCTGGCGTTTGAACGTCGTTCGTCGGCTCGCCAGCAAAATTTGAATCGGGATCAGCACCAGTTGACATTTGGTGGGCCGTTTGAATAGGCGGTATTTACAAATAAACCTGGACTTTGGTTCATTCAATGAACTTGATTGGGTTTTTAATTTCTCAAAAAAAAGTAAATCGCCTCGTTTGATATTGAAGAACACGTGTTACGGAGCCAGATCAGTAGCACTTTGCAAGCCTGTTACCATAAATTTTTCACATTTTTCGTCACCAACCTTCGCAAACTGTCTCAGCAAATTGATCAACTGCGACTTGCCGAACGAGTGCTCGATGCTGGCGTGAAAAGCCACGGTTGGGTACTCGGCGCTGAGCAGACGCATCCACTGCTGAGTAACCCAGCTGGGCACCAGGTCGACCTTGTTCAGCACCAGCACCAGGTGCTTGTGCGCCTTGTGCACTTTCAGGAAGCGCTCCACCTGCAGGCAGCGAGTGCCCAGGGGGTTTCGCCCGTCGAGCACCTCGATCACCACATCCGACGAGTCGACCACCTGGGTTGCAATTCAATTTGCCCGATTTTTCGGGTAACCCGCTGTCGGGCACGCAAAAACGGCATTTTAACGCACTTTGTACAACTCGCCCCATACTCTGGCGGACTGGCCGGCCTTGAACAGGGGATTGGGATTTTCGGTTTTGTTCTCCTGCCTGGCGAGCTCGCTGGCGACTAGATCGCGATCTGTATCAACTTTGTAAGTGTCCGTTTTTGTGCTCGCTGTGGCCGCTAGTTCCTGTAGAAAAGAAGTTATTGAAGCCTTGAAAACTATTATAAGTGGGTATCCGCAAGTTTGAGATCTGGGAAATACATGCATTCAAAAACAACGATTTACTAAATATTTAATGATCTTGTTCTTGCGATTGGTCAATGTTATAGGCAACCAGTTGCCAGTCCCATACCTGTAGAATGCCCTGTAAAGTGTCAAAGACCCTGTAAAATGTCATGTGTCATGTAAAAGACCCTGTAAAGTGTCATGTGTATCCAAATCATGTTGTGTCATATCCGAATATTATGTTTTGTAACCAAATCTTACTTCTGGTCTAAAGATTTGCATAAAGAAACATAAGATTTGGATAAAATACAAAAAGATTTGGATAGACATGTCACGTTACAGGGTCTTTTACATGACATTTGACACTTTACAAGGGGGGTTTAAATGACACATGACAATTTACAAGGTCTTTTACATTTTACGGTTTTTACAGGGTCTGCGACTGCCCCCAGGTGTATGTTGAAAACTCAATTTACTGTACTCGAATGCTAGTGTAAGCTTTTCCCATCTCACCCATTTGCATTATAAATTATCTAGGTATTAAAAATTTAAATTAACCTCCAAGGTTTCAACGGAAACGTTAGGCCGTTTACGTTTCGACTTCTTTCCAAACGTATCTTGGAAGCTCTCAGTTTCCAAGATGTGCGCCCGCGCAGTCTGTAACACAAAAATTCTATAGAAAACGAGAAAATGTTGCAAAAAAGTTCAATGAACAAAATTTGTCGATTATCAAATATTTACCTTAGCTTTTTCACTGAGCAAAGTAACAGGTAGTTTGGTGTGTCTCAAAATGACTTGATAGGGGTCGTCGCGTGCGGTAGCCAAATTCTCTTGAAACGTTTGCAACTGTTCCTGGCCGACTACTCGGGTGTTGCCTATACGTTTTATATGGATTTTTTGTTTTATATGGATTTTAAAATAAGTGTGTAAGCGAGTTTGTACACTTGCATGTGCAATACGGACTTTGTAAAATCATAACTGCGCAGTGAATAGCTTCTGGCCGGATGCCAATTCAAGGAGGCACAAATTGAAGGTATAAATCCAGTTGTAAATAGTATTTAAATAAATCAAGTGATTAGTAAATCCAAACCCCTCATCACTCAAAATGTAACAAGTCACTTGAATTGTCACTTATAACATCACTTAACACTTTTCTGGTCATATGTCAACTTGTGCAATGGGCACAATGGAAAATGCATATAAATTATGTCGGAGCTCACCGAACCACTTTCTGTTGGGCTCGACCCTGGCCACGGTGCCCGCGGCCAATGTGGACTGGAACGGCGCGGCTTTCACGATTTTTCCACGTCGGTCACTGAAGATTTGGTTTCGTGTTGTATTGAGCAGAGAGGAAATTTGACTTCTTAACACTTGAACTTAAAGGCCCTGTAACATTTTCGGAGAAAGCAAAAATCTTCGACAACAATATTCACACATGTTAGATAATTCCAGCTCGTTATAATAAGTTTTAACACAAACTGCGACACATCTGCTATTCCTCAATATATTTGCCTATACAGAAAATTCAGGAAACAATTTAATTTTGGTAGTAGCAGCACTACAATATGCAACCAAATAATGCTTTTTTTGTTAATTTGTAAATTAAGATAAATCGGGAATCAATCGCTCCACCGGAGAACAAAATTGCTTTGGGGGGATTCAGGAATCTAAAACAAATTATATTGCGATAAACACCTAGATAGATAGCTGTGGGATTTGAGTAGTAGCCCACCCTTACTAAACCCCCAAACCAACCGTATGGGTTTAGAGTTTTTGTACATCTTCAGTCTGTTGATGGTAGATTTAGTGCGCATGTGGGCACTGCCGCCTTCGATTTTGCGGTCTGCGTGCAGGCGACAAATTTTAAGCTGACAAAAGCTGACAAAGCGACAAAAATGGTGGCGCAGTGATTAAAAGGCGGCACAAACGTCATGACGCTTTTCAAGTGCTAGCAAGAAGCAACAGAGGGGATGTGGCATTTTGTTCCGGCGCCACCCCCGACCCCAAGTAGGGCTCAAACGGGATTGACTTTTCGGGATCGGGGGGATTAGTTATCTGAGATTTCGGGATCGGGGTATTAAATTTCGGGATTGCGTTTTTCAGATTTCGGGATCGGGACCACAAAATCCAGAAATTTTTCGGCATTCGGGACCGGTATCCGTTTGGACACACCCCCGAGCCAATATCAAATAGCACAGTCACGCAACGCAAAATTACCCCTAAACTTTTGCACGTAACCGACCAGGATTCATGCTGTGGTTGCCAGTTTTGAACTTTTCCTTGTTCACCTTCGTATTGTTGCTTTTGCTGTATTTTGCCATTTTAGCTTGCAATTTTCCGCCGGCGCCGCCGCCCCCGCGAACTTTTTTGGTGGATTGCCGTTTTTTGGCCATCTTTATTTTGTACCCGATCGTTTTTCTGAGAGTATGCATTTGTCGTCTGATGATACCGTATTCCCTCGAAATAATCCCAGTTTTATTTTTTCAACGAGCAAATTTTGAGGGGTTAATAGAGGAAGGGGGTATGTTTTTATCAAAAGTTCAGATGACATAGGATTTCGGGTGGCAAGCTTTGTTGATCTGGAAATATACCCTGCTATTTCGACATTCGGATTAAATTCACATTGGATCGAATAATGAATTATGTACATAAATACAATCCAGTAAAATTTACAAATGAAATCACAGATAATGGTGCACCGAAACCGGTGGCACCGAAATGGTTTCACAACATGGCACCAAGTGACAACAAAAACATCACTGTATCACATCACCATCAGTTTATTTCGTTCAGCACCGAAAAAATAATTCACAATGTCAAAATATTCATCTTTCAATGGTACCGGCACAAAGTAGTGATGGAAAATTGTCAGAAAAATGACATTCGCGTTGGCGCCAAAATAGCGCCGTATGAATGTGTAGGTACCATATTTCCTCGAAGAGCACCCCCCTCAAAATGGGCACTATGAATTTATTAGCCCACCCCCTCGATATAACCCCCCTCATTTTGAGTGTAAAGGGAACGTAAACGACAAAAGCTACCGTTTGTGATCCGGGCAATGCAGAACAGACGTTAAAAACAATGACTGTGTTACTGAAATACTCAGTCTCACTCCGGAAAGGGGGCTGGGGTGGCACAATTTACCGTACCGTACAGTTTACCGCAAACCCACACCGTATCTAAAGGGGGCCCTGGATACGTTCTTGACCCAATCTAAATATTACACAAAGACGCCAAAACTTCGGGCGCCAAGTGTAAGGTACCAATGGCGCACATTGGCGCCAGCGCCAAGTCAATTCCATCACATCACTCAAATGGCATGGATTATTTTGTAGGCTCACGAATGAGGAGTCTAGTTCCGTATGTCGGTTGGGTTGTAAATACCTGAGGAAAATTGTAGAGAAATTCGTAGGCCTTTCAATAAGTTTACGGCAAGGGTTGTCACTCAAAAATTGCCCACTCGGGAAATTTTAAAATCAAATTAAATCAACATTAAAATTTCAAATGGAGATGGAGATACCGACATTAGGAAATAGACTCCTCAATTGTTTTCAGGGTGTAAATTACATATTTACATACAGTGTGACTGGATTCAAGGCATAAATCGAAGAAAATAGCGCCAATTTCACAGAAAATAAAACAAAGCTCAATTTCCATTAAAAATACCACCAACACACCTTACTACGACTCTACAGTATGCACATATATATAAAGACCATTGCACACTTACAACAAAAAGGCATCGCTGAAGCAAGTGATATAAAAAATTACCTGGTGACCTACTATGGACATTAATTTCAATTCAAATTAATTCACACGAAAAAAAATACTTATCCGTTCAAACACTGTATATCGAAAAATATAAACGAGTAACTAGCAACCAATTTAATCACCGAAAATTTACTTGGAACTTTGTCAGTTTTTCAAAAATCCTTCAGTTTTGTGGCATTGGCCCTACACACACTATTAGTTTTCACCGTAACCGATATGGAAACTGAAATGGCGACATGGCTACATACAGCCTACTCTTTTTGTATGCTATGTGTTTTAGTTTTAAAATTTTCAAATTTTAACTTTCATCTAAATTCAACTTTTAATTAAATTAAATCATTCAGCCGTTTTCATTAATTTGCATTTGAAAAAACACACAACACACACGAAGTCACGGTGAAAACTAGTGTGTGTAGGCACATTAGTCACCCGAAAGGCAAAATCTCTTTTTTTCGATTTGCCAGTGTCTTCAAGTGGATAAATATATATTTTCCAGTGTCTACAGCTTGAAAAACACCAGGATAAAAAGTCAAACTACCGTATTTCTTCTAATAGAACGGCATACCTCCAATAGAACGGCAGGTTTTGGCATGTTTTTGTACTCACGAAAACAATAGAACGGCAGCCTCCTATTGAACGGCACCTCCAATAGAACGGCACGTAAAAAAGTTGACGAAAAAAATAGAACGGCGCTCTTCTATTAGAAGAAATACGGTAAGCATCATTGCTGTATCCTGGCCGTATTCATACATGGTACAGAATTCGAATAAAAAATCTGATACGCGTTCAAATGAAGTCGCCCTGTGAAGTCATAATGCGTAATTGAGAAAAATCTACCGAGTGTTCGGAAAAAATGACCTTCGATGTCGATATCCATTTTTCTCAAAAAAATTTCTGATGCGATATTAGATGAAAAACCGACTTTCGTGACAATTAAGTCTTAAATGCATTAATTTTTAATTATAAATAAGTATCCATTTTAGTACGAATTTTCGTATGAACACGATCTCGATGGTCGATACGGTCGAAAGCTATACCTACTCGATAATGATAAATTTTGAGTAAAAAGATTTTTAAACGAAAAACTACTCACAACAAAGACAATAAACGGTCGCTCGCAGCTGAAGTCTTAGCTACCCATTTTTGCATTGGAACAAATTGGCACCGGATAAGGTGGCACGCAGTGAAAGGAGAAAAAAACAAGATAAAAAAGTAAGCACCGCCCCGAAACACTGCAACAAACCACGCCTACACGCATTACATATAATACACATAAATATGCCACAATTATTATAGGGGTCTTCAGGTATGTAAATCAATCGGAAATGCGACCTGACATTGCATAAGCATTCAAAAAGCCGGACAATGATTATAAAAATGTGTAAATATAACGTTATGCAAAATCACATCCACGCTATGTGTACTATACATCCTATTGTCTACGCTACCTCACGCGCGGATAAAAACAAAAAAAAACAACAGAAATTCACGAAACCCAAATATTGGGGGAGAGGAAACCCTATTCAACGTTTCTTAGCCGGCTTAGATTTGCCAGCCAACTGTTTGGGTATGATCTGCTGCGGCGGCGACGCGCCGCCCGACTGCACTTGCTGCTGCTGCGGCGACGACTTGTTGCCGCCGCGCTTGCTAGTCGCCCTGGCCAACATGACGCCCACGGTGGCCGCACTGGGCGCGCGCGCGTACGTTGAAGGTGCTAGCAGCTTGGACGTCAGACGGGCGCCGGGGCTGAGGCTCGCGCCGCTCGACGGCGACTCGCCGTTGCTCTTGCTGTGCGCCGCGGCGACGTCCGGCTGCGAGTGAACATCCGGTTGTACGGTAGCTTTCCGTGTTATTCGACTTAGGGCTCACACACACACTAGTTGACATCGCAAATAAATGTCAACTGAATGTCAACTAAATAACACAAAAAACTAACAGAAACGATGAAAATCAAGTGATATTAAATTAACTATGCTCTATCACACAGTTAAATTGGATCACAAAATTAACCAAAATTTAGTTGACACGAATTTCAATGTCAACTAGTGTGTGGCCCCTTGGACACGTGCCAAAGCGCTCGACTCACGGCGCTGTACATGCGTTCCACGCTGCCCTGTTTGCGCTTGGGCAGCGGCGGCGGCGGCGGCGGGTCGGCCGGCTCGTCGGGCACGTCTTCTTGCTGCGGACTGGTTGAGCTGGCGCTCGGCTCGCGGCTGAGCTCAGCTGCTGATTGGCCGGGCGACAAAGGGTTTGGGGCTGATGGTTCTGCGGATGAATTACGGCCGTGGGTGAGAAAAAAAGAGTGGAAAAGCCGGGGGGGATATTTAGTTTGCCCGGCACGATGTTTTTCGGGCAGCCCGATTCACTTATACCCGAATTATGGATTACACTTGATTTTTCAACTGTTGTTCAAGCTGTTTTTTATCACAGAATGAAAACTCAATTTTAAAATAAAAAGACACATTTTCTGGTTATCTATCACACCTTTCTCGTCAAATACTCGTCAGCAACATCCCCAATCTCAACCAGGAATCGAACCTGTGACAACGACAAGAGCGCGCCCATTAGCCACGACACTTTTGTCGTCGGGCGTCAGTGCGGGCAGACTCGGCGGCGGGTCGGGCACTTGCGTGGGCGCGGACGCGCGGCGTGACTGCAACCGCCCCTCGCTGCTCGACTGCGTTACCTGTGGGGTCCTGCGAGACGAATTTGGATGCATTTTTTTCGTGTCTCCATATATGGCGGATAAAAATAAAAATGGGGGGCTGTAAAATGCGCCAGAAATATTGAGTTGCTGATTTTGAATAGTTTCACGTCGGAACCGATCGTGGGGGATCGTGTAAAAACCCAGATCGCTTAAAAAGCCCTAAAAAATGGGAAAATTTCGTCTGACATTTTACAGGGCATTTGACAGGACTTTTAACAGACCGATTTAACATTTTCAACATTTGACAGACCTATTCGCCTGCGGCTTGGGCGGCAGCGGCGGGGGGCTGTCCTCATCTGGGTTGGCGGCGCTGCGACGTGCCGCCGCACCGGCGACGTTGGCGTCGGCGGCGCGGCCGCACTTGTCGAACCAAGAACGCCACTTGGACACGATCTCCTGCTCGTCGGCGGCTACTTTCGCCTGCGTTGGGAAGGGATATTCTATTGGTGTTTGAGGATTCACTCAAGTTTATATTGTGCTGAGTGAAAGCGCTGCACAGTTGATGGCTAGCAAAAGCTCGAGCTGCCATGGTAAAGTTGGGTGAAACTGTTTCTTGTACCTTAGTATAACACGGTTCCGGTTAGGGTGGCAGAATTTACCGTACCGTTTACCGCAAAGCCGTACCGTTCGCCACCGAAGTACCGGTACCGGCAAATGAAAATCACAGCCCGGTCTCGAAAAACCGACAAAAAGTAATCAAAGCAAAGCACAGTGAGCCACGCCAACTCACCTCCCTCTCAGCGAGCACTGTCTTTTGCTGCTCCAACCTCTCTCTCATAGCAGCCTCGTCCTGTCTCAACTTGGCCTGCCTTGCCTGTAGCTCCGACTGCGCGTGGCGCACGTGCTCCAGCGTGAGCGCCGTGTGCCGTCGGGCTTGATCTGACGCGGCGCACTCGGCCGCCAGCCGCTCGGCTCGCTGCACCGCGCCGCCGCACTTGGCTCGCTCGGCCGATAGCTCGCAGGAGAGTCTGGGTGGGTGGGTTTTGATGTGGTTTGGTTTGGATGTGGTTGATCAGGTGTACAGTGCCTAAACAATCAGGCATCCACTTCCCAAAAGTCGATAACTCCAAAATTGGCAAAATTGAGTTAATTCAAAAAACGGCATCTAGAATTGGTCCCACACATTTTTTTACCATTTTCCAATTTTTTTACAATGTCACTATTTTAAATGTCCATTTTCACACTTTTGGGATAATTAGGATCAAATTTCAAACATCCTCCAGCAGGGACGTATCCAGGATTTTTGAGCGGGGGGGGCTGCTTGTTTACGAGGGTCGGCGAACGGGGGGGGGGGGGCTGAGCCCCCCCCCCCCTAAATTGTTTCCCTATATAGGTACGAAAAAGCGGTTTGGCGCTAGCGCCATACAAAGGCGCCACGCCATGGCGCTATTGGCGTTGGCGCCAGCGCCGGCAACCGCTTGATATGTATGTAATTATGCATACATATACAGCGAAAAGTTGTAAAAATGTGTTCATTTCTAAGGATATTGGTTTAAAGGGACCAATCCGCTGAAAATACAATGCATGGGGACGAAATTGCGCGCTTGCGCGCAAAATTTTTAAGAAACATCAAAAATTATATGGGAAAAGTCGCATTTTCCGGGACTTTTTAGGTTTCACCCCGGGAAGGGGGGGGGGGGGGCTGTAGCCCCCCCCGCCCCCCCCTGGATACGTCCTTGTCCTCCAGCAAGAAGTCTAGATCTGAATGATGTATCAGCAAAAAATCCATGAAAATACATTAAATAAAGTGTTTATATCAAGTTTGGTTCCCTTTTGGTAAAAAAACACATGTAAAGTCTGTGGGACGTCGAAAATAAATATTAAATAACGCAAATTTATCGGCGGAATTATCGGGGAAATACCACTGCTCCCATTAATGTCGACAGCAGAGGTGGACAATGGGATACTTTATAATCAACATTTGAAAATTTACGATTCTCAGTAAGTGCGCGCATTGGACAAGCATCACTGGCAGAAATTTGGATCTGATAGTTATAATACCATTTTCTCGAAAGTCATCGACTTTCAGAAGTACAGAGCTTCGTTTACAGGGAATCTAAACACATAGTAAGATAAATAGTTCCATGCAGCCCACCTGGCACACTGCTGCATGAGTGCCTGGTTCTGATCGAACAGGCGGACATTCTCGCGCACGAGCCATCTGGTGGCCCTGCTGGCCGCCCGCTGCGCAGACGCAGCCACCACCGCCGCGTCGGCAGATTCTGGGTGGGATGTTTGGGTTGTGGGTTGGGATTCAACGGACTCACTGTTTTGAGTGAGAGGTAAAGTTTCAAATCTTATGTTTTTTTCAAGTGAGAATTTAAGTTTGAAATGCGCCGTCAGGTGAGTGCAAACGTCACCGGTTGAAAAATAGTCACTTGAGAGGACGTTAACAATTGAAAAAATTACCGTATTTGCTCGAATAATTTCCCCGGGGAATTGTTTTACATCATACTTTTTGAGGGGAATTTTTCGAGGGGTAAACTATTCAAGGGGAAATATTATTATTCCATCAGAACTTTGAAGAATGTTTCTATCAATTTTTTCACAAAATTTGCTTTATTAGCACAATAACACGTCATTATTGTTCAAATTGAACAGCCTGATCATGCCTCGAGAGGGAATTATTCAAGGGGATTTATCCTGCCTCACTCGTGTCACAGGGGGAATTATTCAAGCAAATAAGGTAGATCAACGTGAACCAACTGACCATCATCATCCGACTGGGCATCATGCGACCGCTGCTGCCTGGGCACGGTGGTGTGCCGTCGCACCTGCGCGTTCCTGTTGCCGCGGCGGCACTGCGCCGCCGCCGCGTCCGCCTGCCCGTGGTACGTGTCGTAGCGCTTGGGCGCCTTGCCGCCCGGCTGCGACCGGCCGTCGCACTCGTCGGACGAACTGCTGCCGCCGGCGGCCGCCGCCGTGCCGTCGGGCTCGTAGGTGGGGTCGAATATGCGCCGCACGCGCTCGCCCAATGGGCCGCGACACACCGACTCGGCGCGGCGGCAGACTGCGAGGGGGATGGGAAAATGTGAGTGTGATGGAAGTCACGCGAACATTTACCATTGCAAGTTTGATAAGATGTGAAAACACTTACCATACACGCAAGACCAGGGACCAGATTTAATTCTCCCTACAGATTTTGTAGGGTAGGGTCGACGCACACGCACCGAGAGCAAGGCAGTTCGTGAAATACAGGAAAGTTTACATCGGCGTCGCCGATATTGCAATATGACGCGTTTTACTTAGATTTTGGCCCGGAAATAACGATTTCGTCATTTTTTGGCCGTCGGCCAACTCGTTCTTTTTTATTTTGTCGGGCGGGCTACTCGCATAACTCGCGATTTTGTATAGTCCCATTCGCACTTCTTAGTTTTCACTGCCCTACAGCCGAAACATGAGGGCAGTGGAAATAAAGGAATGCATGCACAAGCATACAAAATCGGGAGTTATGCGAGTAGCCCGCCCGACAAAATCAAAAAAGAACGAGTTGGCCGATGGCCAAAAAATGACGAAACCTTTATTTACGGGCCAAAATCTAAGTAAAACGCGTCATATTGCAATATCGGCGACGTCAATGTAAACTTTCCTGTATATCACGAACTGCATTGCTCTCGGTGCGTGTGCGTCTAGCTGGCGGATGTTGAAAATTTGTCGGGCGTACGCCCTACCCTACAAAATCTGTAGGGATGATTAAATCTGGCGCCAGGGGCGAGTTCCGCAAAATAAGAAGTGAAATGGCAAATGCGAAGTAAAAGCGTAAAGGCGAAGTGAAACGACAAGTGAATTGGCAAAAGCGAAGTAAAAAAATGAAATAAAAAGTTATTTCTCTTCGCTTTTGCCAATTCACTTGCCGTTTCACTTCGCCTTTGCGCTTTTACTTCGCATTTGCCATTTCACTTCTCACTTTATGGAACTGGCACCAGGGGCAGTACCAGACTGTGTAAAATGCCATGTAAAACGTCAAATGTCATGCCTTGTGGCAAGTCATGAAACACACCTATAAAATAAAGCAAACGTACGTCTGCCACTTTGCATGACATTTGACATTTCACAGGGCACTTTACAGGGCCTGGGACTGGCACCCGGTTCACTTAGAGCAAAAGAGAAATAAAAATTTCACATTTAAAAAGTGCAACTAACAATTTTCGATGGTTGCGGCGTGCTGCTGGTCGACCTGACGGAAGCCATCGTCGAGCGCATCGGACACCTGCAATAGACAACCGTTCAACATTTTCAAAATCTGCCGTTTGGCCCAAAAATAATTGGGAAAAATCAATTGTTGCGACGCTTTGGGTGCGGCCATTTTCTGGACCAAACACGGCATAAATATTTCGATAAAGTGCACACATTGAGCAAGCATAAAAACAGTCCGAACATTCAAACAACAGTTAGTATTCATGCATTCATTCTGTTTAGTAGTCTGATTAATATAATATAACTAGTCTAAATTGGAAGTGCAAAATTATAGCGAATAAAATGTGTAACCAAAATGATTTATGAACAACACAATGGCAGAACATGCAGTGACTCGTATAAAAGCTGACAAAAATATAAATATATAGTATATTTAATTGTAATAAATGTTAACTGTGGATTATGCCGTCGAACTCTCAGGAAATTACAACGGTCACATAGAAAGTAGCAAAAATTATACATGGAAACTATGAAAGGTTCAAACAGGACATAGATCCAAATATTTTCCAAAATGATATTATTTAGACTTCGATATGAAAACAGTATTCATCAAAACCTCTCCAAAAGGTCCCGTTTGAACCAAATCTACGATTTACCAATAAAAATGCAAAAAAAAAATTTGAACTCTTCTATCAACCCACGTCGCAGAGAAGCGGCAACACACGGACGGCTTAGCGAAAAACCCCAGCATGATTAGTGGCTGCCTGGCACTCTGCCAACTTTGTGGGTACATCGTGCAGCCAAGCCAAACTTTGGTCCGGACTTGTAAAGGTCCCCCTAAAATCTGGCACTGATCGAAACTCTGACAAACTTTGAACGGTCGACTTTGGATCCATTGCGTAGCACAATCACAAGAGGCAACAAAGGTACAGTGGGTGAATGTGAAAGTCAAGCCAAGGGTGGATTAGTGATCGTGACATGTTAGTGTTTAGTTTTTTACTACAGCGGCGACACACTGTTAGTGTTTAGTCCGGCGGCAGCTAGCCCCGAGCCCATGGACAAGCTCCTGGAAGCAAATTTAAGTAGCCCGACGTGTTTTTCGGGCAGCCCGATTTATTGGGCAAAATTTCCTACACGCTGCGCGATGGGATGTGATTATCATTGATAACAGTGCTGGAGTACCTGCTGGGGTTTGGCCCGCACCCTGTACAATGTCATGACAAGTGTAAAATCTCACAAAATTCGTTGTCAAGTGTCATTGAATACTGCCCGATTAATAGCGAAGGAAAAGATTTCCGTAAATTTTAATATTTTCATCGATCGCGCGTGAAAAATTTGTCTGACATTGTTCAGGATGCTTTGCCCTTGAAGCCACAACCCCAGCCAAAAAGGCACCATTTCAATTTCCCACATAAACCGCGCCGCAAGAAAAACACCGCTCAGGACTACTCAAATCAACTCCCTGGTGAAGCCCTTATAAGCGCCGGCGACGAGCCTGTGCCTGGTGGCGCTGGCGGCCAAGTTGGCGCCTGAGCGGCACATCGCGCTGGCGCTCGCCGCGAACCGGTGCGACATGCGCCGGCGGCGGCCACCCACCGTTTGCAGGGCGAGCTGCCTGTCGGGCGGCGCGGTCGGGTCGCCCGGCTGCGAGCTGGCCAGTGCGGCCGGCGCCGACTGCAGGTGGCCGAGTAAACGGTCGAACCAGTCGAGCCGCTCGCTCAGGTAGTCCTTCAGGCGGAACTCGTTGCCGCGGCGCTCGTCTGATGTATGAAATGGATTGATTTGGAGGATTTGGAACCGATTCCGAACCGAGTGTCCAGAAAGGTAGGTGCTTTGTGATAAGAAATCTGACAAAGTTTATTAGGGACCGCCGGCGCTTTTTTAACCTTTTTTTAGTCGCATTTACGGTTCAAACGGGATCCCGAATCACGAAACATTTCGAGATTTGGCAGTTCCGATCACGATTCCGAAATGTCAATCACGTTCCCGATCCCGAAATCTCAAAAAACGAGCCCGATTCAGATCCCGAAACCCCAAACCCGACTCCGAAAACTCAAAAAAGTCTCGATCCCGAAAATTCAATCCCGTTTGACTTCTATTCGCGTTATGATATCTTGCCTACGCAGCTAATACACAAAAACAACAGCAAGGTAAAGTCCCAACCAAATAAATGACACAACGACTGCGTCCACTGATCCCAATCCTGCAACTGCTCCTGCAGCTGCAAGTCCTCATTGTGGGCGGGGCCAAAGAAGGACGTCTTCTTGTCGGGCGTGCTGTCCATGTCGGCGGGCCTGTGCCGCACGGGCACCGCCGTCTCGATGGCGGCGCGCAAGTTCCGCAGCCAGGGCTCCCGCTGCTTGCCGCTGAAGCGCACGTCGTACATGTCGGGCTGGGCGGGCCGCGTCACCACCAGGAACAGGCCCGACGAGCCGCGGCCGGCCGCCTCGCGGAGAACCACGTTCGCTAAGGGGATCACTGGCTCCTGAGGCGACGAGTTTGATTACGTTTGGGGATGGAAAACGTCGTGTTTTTTTCAATGACCAGTTTTTTAAAACCAACGTTTTGAATAAAACGGGGAGGGGGTTCAGGAGCTCCCAAATACGACCCTAAGTCAAAATATACAGGTATACTAGAAGTGGCGGTACTTTGTGATGTTAAATATGATCGTGTTGTAGAGCTTGCGGCTGGATATTCTATATCATAGTAAATATCACAGCTTATTATTACATGGTAGCTTGCAGAAATGAAAATATGACACCAAAAATGCCACAAAACCAATGCGAATTTGCATGTGAAATAGCGCACCAGCGCAAAAAAGTTGCAAAATACCTTGTGAGTAAGTACCAAAACCTTCAGGTACCATTTTTAAAAAAACTTGATGCTCGCTGTTCTTTTAGAAAAGCGCCTCCGTCCCTAATCACATTCCTTCGACATCCATCATCCCCCTAGACCACCACCACTCACATGCCCATCCTGCGCGTGGAACCTGTACACGCCGTTGTGCACCCGCATGAACACGATCAAGTCGTCGAACAGCAGCATCTCCACGGCGGCGAGCTTCTTGCTGGCGCTGCTCCACTGCACGGGGCCGGCGTAGCGCAGCTGGCGCTCCGAGCACTCGCACAGGTGCCGCATGGTGAACGCGGCCCCTTGCAACGTGCAGCTGGAGGATAGGTCCACTCTGCGGGGGGGGGGGGGGGTACTGGAGTGTTGATAGTGCAGGGGTTTCCTACGGGGGGTTGGGAGGATGACCCCCCAACTGCCCAACTATCTATCTATCCCGGAGGGCGCTTAGTTATCTATCTAGCATGAAGGAAAAAAAAATTGAAAAGAAAGGAAAAAAATCTGGAACGATTTCTGGAGCGAAATTATATCCAAATTTTTGCTGAAAATCACTTATTTTGAAACCTTTTAATAGATTTTAAATTTATAATTTCTAGATTAAAATTTTATCAGCTATCTATCCCTCCGGTGGAGCGATTTGGTCCAATCGTCAACTCAAAATGTCAACTGTACAACAACGCACAGACCCCCGCCCGATAATTCCAATAGTACAACCGCAATCCCGACCAACCTAGACTTGAGCTGCGTCCACCATTTAGCATAGTAATGCCTAGTGATGCCCCGATCCACAGCGATCGGAAAACCTCGCACCCGGTCAGCGACCACGGCGCACTTGTCGTCGCTGTCGTACTTGCACAGCGAGTCCATGAACAGCGAGTACCTGGTCACGTGCAGCCGTACTTTGGACATTACCGACGGTAGACTGTGCTCGCGCATGCCGGGGACTGAGCGGGATTCGGCTACCTGGGTGTGGATGTGAGGATCAAGGTTTGAAAGGAATTTCGGTTGAGACAAAATGTCCACGCTTCGCGGTTTCGGTCTCGTTTCAAGCCTAATTGGGGTAGCAGTTCCCAACCTTGATATTTTTGTTTTAAATATCTTCCATTCAAATGATAAACAAGAATTGTTCTGCTCTCATTTGTGTCACAAAAAACTGGCCAGTGGCAAGTAAAGTTTATAAGTGGTAACACTGGCGATAAGTAAAATTCAATCCAAGTTACACAACAAAAAATTTCCATTAAAAATTTACATGATACTTATCTATCATACTTTACCACTTTTCTTGTCATTTGTCAAGAGATAGAAAAACGTTTGAAAAAAACGTTTGAAAAAAACCCGTCATCCCTACACTTCTCCACATCTCTAATAGTCACCAGAAGAAGTAAAGCCAAAGCAGCGCACCTCTATGAAAGCGGCGAACTCGTTGTGGTTGAGCAGGGCGTCCCTGTAGTAGCGCTGCATGTGGTCGGGGTCGGCGAAGCTGGAGCCGAGCGCCACGTGCGCCCCCATGGCCGCCTGGCACGCCGCCGACTCCATGTCGAACTGCGAAAGGTGGTGCAGAGGCTTTGGGTAGACACACGCACACTAGTTGACATCGCAAGTTAATGTCAACTGAATAACACTAAAAAAGCATTAGACTTGACAGAACGGATGACAATTAATTGAGTGGCACGAAATAAGATTAACTATGCTCTATCACATAGGAAAGTTGAATCACATAATAAACTAAAGTTTAGTTGACCTGGCCCTAATTTTGATGTCAACTAGTGTATGTGGGCCTATTGGCCCCACACACGCTATTTGACATGGACACAAATGTCACTGGTTACCAGCCCAATTCAAAGGTTGTATTCAAAGGTCAACGTCGTTCGTCGGCTCGTCAGCAAGCTTTGTATTGGGATGGGAACCAGTTGACATTTGGTGTCGATGTCAACTAGCGTGTGTGGGGCCATTGTCCCAAGATTAGTGATGTAAAAGCGCCAAGACAAAAAATGCAGAGGCGCTTTCTGCATCACCACTCAAGACAGTATCTGTCTATCTCTTGTTCACAAAGATTTTAACAGAGGTATTGTGATAAATCAACAAATGTATAAATTGTTGACTAATAATATAGTGTATTCTTTTGTCTCAATTTTCACTTTTGGAAATATGTGGTGGAATGCAGTGGTGGCAAACAAGACTCACACTGCTCAGCAAAAGATCATAAACTCTATTCTTATCAAACGCCTGCGTCACACTATCTTTGAGCTGGAGCAACTGTCGCAGCAGCGGCACGTGAAACGCGAACAGCTTGTCGAACACGTCGGGCAGCAGCGCGGTCAGCTTCTCGTCGGGCAGCAGGTGCCGCTCGCGGATGCCCTCGAAGTAGATCTGCCGCAGCACGGCCAAATTGTCGCACAGTTGACGCTCTTGTTTGTATAGGTCTGGTAAAAGAAGAGGGGTGTGATCAAGATTTATTCAGGTGTGCAGGCGTGCCCGACACGCCCGACAAATGCAAATGAATCCTTATTATGACCGATTTCCACACAAATTCGATGGAACCAATCGAAAAAATTTTAAAAAAACTGTCCTTCGCATTTTTCACATATTATTGTGATTTGTGACACCGTCTTTTGTAAAAAAAGCGTTCATAATCACAATTTGACCAATTGCCATAGAAATTTGATTACAAAAGACGATGCTGCAAGGCTTCTAATTCTTAATGAAATCTGGAGCCAGGTGCCAATTCCGCAAGTAGAGAAGTAAACCTTTCACGTCTGATTTCTCATTTCATGTCTCACTTCTCGGTTCTTCACTTCTCACTCAACGGTTTTTCACTTCTCCTATCGTGAAACCGGCCCCAGGTTTACTGGGGTCCTCACAAAATAGGTATCTTCACTAGCATTTCAAATGAGACAAAAAATAGCGGCGGAAACTGACCAAAGAGCACATGCTGCAGTTTGAGCTCAGCGTCGCGAAAAAGTCTGCTCGCCGGCTCCGGGATGGGCTCGAACAACTTCAAGTCCATCCACTCGTCACGCACTCTGCGCACACAAAATACACTGGCACAATGTTAAAACAATCAGGCCAATCCCCCAAGTCACAATCTTACTTGTCACTGTCATGGCGCATTTACTTGTCAGTGGCGCACTAGCGGAATGGATCGCCTGGCGGAATGGATCCAATGGATTTTTAGTAAATCGCTCCTCCGGGCGGATAGATCGCAAAAAATATTTATTTATTTATTCGGGGGGGGGGGGTTGGGGGGTTCGCGGCTGTTCAATATATAGAGTTTTCAAGGTTAAGAAGGAAAAAGCGGGAAAAATCGCTAGAATTAGGTAAAAATTGCCACATGAATAAAAATAGGAATTAACCCCCCCCCCAACCCCATCAAGCTTAACCCCCAAACCCCACCAAGCTTAAACCTCCAACCACACCCCAAGGAAAAGAATTAACCCATACGCAAATGACAAAGCAGAAAACTCACAACGGAGGAAAGGTAACAAGCATAGATGGCGCGTGGGCGGGCACCTCAAACAACCCGTGCTTGGGCAGCCCGCCCGCCCCCCGACTAGGAGCGTCGGCTGCAGCGGGCGGCGCGGCGGCGGGCTGCGCGGCGTGAAACCGCCAGCCCTCCGCGGTGGGCACGGCGGGCCGGTCGGGCACGCGCGTCGCTGCAGCCGGGCGCCGACAAGGGCCGGCCAGGTCGCGGCAGCCACTGTGCACCATGATCTCGCAGGCTGCGCATGCGTGACACGTTCACGTTATTGGTGGGTAAAGCACGAAATCAATGGCGGCACACACAGTAGTTGACACGTGTGTGTCAACTGGGGGCATGACCAACCGCTGTAAAGTGTCAAATGTCAATATAAAAAAATAATTTATTCCTGACATTTGCATGACAATTGAAAATTTACTTCACGTTTGTCATGACAATTGACACTTTGCACGACATTTTACATGACATTTGACACCTTGGGACTGCCACCAGGGGGCAGTCCCAAGCGCTGTAAAGTGTAAAGTAAAGTGTCAAATGTAAAGTCAAATGCAAAGTCAAATGTCAAAAGTAAAGTAAAGTGTCAAATGTAAAGTCAAATGCAAAGTCAAATGTCAAATGTAAAGTAAAGTGTCAAATGTAAAGTAAAGTGTCAATTGTGTATCCAGATCTTATATTTTTTGTATCCAAATGTTATGTTTTTTGTATACAAATTGTATTTGACATAAGATTTGGATATAAAAACATAAGATTTGGATACGAAAAAATAAGATTTGGATACACAATTGACACTTTACTTTACATTTGACACTTTACTTTACATTTGACACTTTACTTTACATTTGACATTGCATTTGACTTTACATTTGACACTTTACTTTACACTTTACAGGGCTTGGGATTGCCACCAGGTCTGTGTCAACTAGATTTCGGCTTCGCGTGTCGCAGAGCGATATTCCAATGCACGTGCCGTAATGTTTATTTATAAGCATTGCGCATGTGCATTTGGAGATCGCTCGTCGACACGCGAAGCCGAAATCTAAGTTGACACATGCGTGTCAACTAGTGTGCGGGCCGCCAATAATGCGCACACATTTTATAGCGGAGGTATATTCTTAGGGGGGTCGATTTTTGAAACGTGTAGTTGGTGAAACATATCAGAAAATGCAATTTACAAAAAAAAATTCTCAAAATGAGAAAAATATTATTGCGGCTAGAAACACCCCGAGTATCTACCGCTTCCATAGACCCAAAAACCAGCACTGCACTATTCCGCATGTAAACCCATCCCACATGTTGACCCGGAACACATTTAATTGTACCCGGCATGCTGAAAATAGGCAATAAAACACATGACTTAATGATTTTGAAGGTGAAAATCTATAAGAAGTATGAAAATTAGCGATTTTGGGTGAAAATTAGGGTAAAATTGCTCAAAAGCGCTCCGAATATCTAGATAGCTGGGAAAGTTGCCAAAAAAAATTGTGCCAGGGATTGATAGATAGCTGGGCGGTTTGGGGTGGGGTCACCCGCCCCTCTTACCCCCGCGGGTATAATGGGTCTACATGCGGGGTGGGTTTACATGCGGGATGGGTTTACATGCGGAATAGGCTTGACCCCCAAAAAAAACCCAGTGACTTACAGTCGCACTGATAAACGTGTCTGTTGCTGGCTAGTCGCTTGTCGCACGCGTCGCAGTCGATCGTGTCGCTCAAACTGAACGCCACGTGGATGAAGTTGTGCGCGGCCAGCTGCCGCCGCACTTCCGCCCCAGCCGCGCGGCTCATTGATGCTGATGTCTGCGTGCAAAAAAAGTGTTCACCAAGGTAGGTGGTTTTGAACGCGACAAATTGGCCACTGTGTTGAAGTTGGTGTGCGCAGCGGAAGGAGGTGAGTTATGCGGAGAAATGTGGAATGTGCGGGAACGCGGCTATTTGGAGAAGCATGGAAATTACTATACTGCAGCGACTTTAAACCATGCATGTGTGGTTCTCGCTGGAAGAGTGCCAACAATATTTGACGCATGCGATTTTCATAAAAAATGAAGAATGCAGTGTTGTTATAATCGTTAACATAAATGTATTCATAATTCATTGCAATAAAATTTTCATATTTTTACAATGATCGCATCGCATCGCTCTAATTATCATTGGCACGCTTCCAACGTGAGACGCGAATAACTGTGCGTGAAGAGTGTCATGTCACTGGGGTATAAACATGCCTTCACGGCAAATAATCAATTTTTAAGCCATTTTAACACAATCTGAGACACGTTCGTTTCTCAGCGCAGCCCAAAACGGTGAAACAGCCTACCAAAACCTGCGAAGCAGCCGGCGGCGGCACGCTCAAATGGTCGAACAAATTGACCAACGACGCGCGCGACCCGGTCAAATGCATGGTGCGCGCTTTGATCGATCGCATGGTGCCGCTCATGTGCGACTTGAGCGTGGCGTGATGGCGCGGCGTCACGGCCGGCACCCCATTCGGCAAGGAATCCGTGTGCCGCGACGCGTTGTGCCGCGTGTAGAGCCGCTCAGCTGAGTGTGATCTCTGCCGCTGCAGCTGGCCCTGGCGGCCGCTATCGGTGGCCGCCGGAATAGAGACGATTGTGTATTGGTCCATAGTTTTCATTTTTAGATTAGTGCGAAATGTAGGGCTCACTGGGCCGGGAAAATGTCAACGGTTTGAAGTAACCGTGGTGGGCATGGATTCACACATGGATCTTGAATACTTTTCTATGCATAGGGATGGAAAAACTACGTTTTAACAACAAAATTTTGGCTGTGTTTTAAAAAACGGTTTAGACGCTTGCGTTTGTAAAAAAAACTTTTAAAAAACTCCGGCCATCCCTAGCCCTAACGTAATCATGGATCAAGCCAATAAAGCTTCGCATTACAATAAATTAAATGCGAATTAATTAGCACAACTGCAGACGAGCAAAATTAGCAGTGTGCCTTCACGTCAGCGCGGCACGGACGACTGCAGCGCGACGCAATCAGTGCTTCAATGTGTCCGCTCGCATTTCAACCGGCCGCCGCGCGAGCGGCAAACAAACAACACATGAATACTCATGTATTTACAACATTACTCACATTAAAAGTCACTGGGAACACAGAATAAACAGAGAAATGGCGGCGGACATTTGCCTGTTTTGCTTTGGCGTGGCTGCACTTAACACAATTCACACAAAAAAGTTGTTTTCCCATTTTTTCTCAGCATTTTTATCGACATTTCATAAAAACCCATTTATTTACATAACATAAGTGCTAGGGTTGTTTTGTCATGACGTCTTAACGTCATGAACGCAGTCACAAAGACATGGATACTTTTTTCAGCTTATTGTTAATTTACTGGGGGGTGGTATGAATGGGAATAGGGTCGGAAAACATCAAACGCTGTTTTTTTCAAACGCCTTTCAAACGCCCGCCTATCAGACCCTGTATTCAAAAAACCCAAAATCAGCTATTTGAAGGTGGTTGGAGAAAGGCCATTAAAGTCAACTTCCAGTCCAAATTTTTGATAAAAAAATCAACTGATTAAAAATGATCAAAATGTGATATGCTATGATAAGATCTAAATATTACGTACAAAATGGATACAGAATGAATCCATGCAAAATCGCCATTCATCAGCTCTCATGATTCATTTCCGGCAAGCGTCACACTGCGCAAAAGCTCAGCAACCATGCAAAGCCACTTATTATTGGAAACTCAATTAGTGTTTTTTTGGAAACTCAAAAGTTGGGTGGTACGGTGTCAGTTAACCAAACATCACAAATCGACAAAAACCTCCCCAAATCTTCAGCTTACAGAGTAAGTTTGCACATGCACTTACAACAGAAAACGCAAATGACACATTGGGAATAGTCATTTTCATTGCGAATTCTACCAGCCTTATCAGTTATCACCGGCAGAAGTACAAATAAATTTGGCTGAATATTGTATTTGGTTAGCTTGTTTTTGTTTGGGGAAAAGCATGGAGAAATTGTGATGTGATGTTTTCGCACTCATATGCATAGGGTGGCAGAATTTACCGTACCGTACCGTACCGTACCGCGAACCGCACTTTTCAGATTTACCGTACCGTACCGTTTACCGCAAAATTGAAGATTTACCGTACCGTACCGTTTACCGCAAAATGGAATATTTACCGTACCGTACGGTTTACCGCAAGGCCGTACCGTCTGCCACCCTACATATGCATAAGATAGCAGCCCGCGGAAAAAATACTATTTGGAAAACATACACATCTCTGACGTCCAAAAAGCGGCGAATAGGGCGACAAAAAGCTAGCGACGCGACACAAGAAAAATATGCAAAAATCTAACCTGCGGCTTCCTGTGCGAATTCCGACCCCAGGGGAACGAGAAAATGCTTCCAGTCCTCCTGACGCCTGCCTGCTTGGCCGCCTGTTTGGCTGCGGCCGCGACCGAATCTGCGGCGGCGCTGGCGGCGCGCGTCGCCGGCGACAGGTGCGGCGGGTTGACGCGCCTGTGCCCCAGCCCGTAGCGCGACCACAGCTGCCTGTGCGAGTCGGCCGCGCTCGGCACCGGCACCACCGGCCTCGCCGCGCCCCCGCTGCTGCCCGCCGAGCCGGAGTCGCACTTGTCTGCCGTTGAAAAGTGGGTGTGTCGTTTTTTTGTGCGCATCTTTGAAATGTCCAACGAAAAGATGTTCCCTTATTGCGAAAATGTTCTTGACATTTTCTTTCTTTGAAAATTTCTTAAAATCAGCTTAAGTAAAAATTATATTCATTATATTGTGGTTAAATCAGGCGGGGTTTACATCAAAGTACCCTACACTCGCAAACGCGTATTACAACGCGTTTACTCGAACTAAAAGCCTTCAATTTTACTCAACCATTTCTCCACTCCATATTCTGGACCATATACCACATGGACAAAAACTCACTCCCCTAGCCCGCCAAAATCAACCATAATCCATCTACCAACCTAATCTCCTATTCTTCCCCAACAAGTTTATAGCGGGGCTGGACTTTGATCTATCGAACGCGGACTGTCGCAGCAGAGAGTCCTGCCGCCGGGCGGGGGTGGCGCTCGCGTCGGCCGACTGCTGGTACTGGTGGCCCACGCTGGCCCGCTCGTCCATTTCGTCTATGGTTGGAAAGTGGGGTTAGGAAACGTAATTACGTTTACCGGGAATACCTCGGTATTTATACTTACATTTACCTTTACGTCTTTCACAAATACCATTACGTATCGTTCGTTTTCCTGGTGCAATTACCCGGGTACCAGCGAAAACGTAAGACGCATACGTTTTATTGACGTTTACCCAGGTATTCTTTAAAATACTTAAAGTTTTAGTATAAATACTCTTAATTAACGCACAAATAAACGAGTCAACGTACAAATTTACCGTAGCGACTTTTATTCCCAGGGGTCAAATCTTTTAACGCTTATTTAAGCTATTTTTGTTTTAACACCGGACCTTTGAAGCCCAAACGCTTTAGACAAATTACAATCTGCCATCTGCTTTTGTGTACCCCCTCCCTAGCCCAATACGGATATCCTGTATCCTGATATCCATAACATCTACCCATCGACCCCTTCAAAAACCCCATCACCCCCCCCCCCCAATCCAACCAGCGAAATTAACATAATGCAATCGTCTATCTTCATCACTAGGCACGGTGGTGGGCGGCACGATCTGACTGATGGCGCGCGGGGGGCCGCCCGTGTGCTGCATGGACCCAAGGACGTAGCCAGGGGGGGGGCGGGGGGGGCGGCCGCCCCCCCCCCTTCCCGGGCCGGACCAAAAAAATGTGCCAGAAATGGCACTTTCAGACGACGATTTTGTCGACAGTTTGAAAAATTTTTGCGCGCAAGCGCGCATTCTCCCTTCACAACATATTTTTTTGGCTGACCAGTCTCCGCGGCCTAAAAGCCAGTGAAAATGGACTCAATTTCGGTCCATGTCGCTGTATATGCCTGTAAAATACAGACGTATACTGCTGTTTTGGCGCCAATGCCAACGCCAGTGGCGCCATGGCGTGGCGCCTACGAATGGCGCCAGCGCCATGGCGCCATTCCCCTACAACAGGGGTAAAATTTTAGGGGGGGGGGGGCGCCGCCCCCCCCGTTCGCCGGGCTCCGTATACAATCCGCCCCCCCCGCTCAAAAATCCTGGCTACGTCCCTGCATGGACCTGAGCACCCGCTGCGACCGCATGCGCACCGCCGACTGCGCCAGGGGCGAGCCGCTCTCGGCGCTGCCCGCGCGCTCGTGACGGACTTCGTTGTGTTGGGCGTAGTCGTGCTCCTGGGGGGAGGGGCGATTGAGTTTTTAAGGTGGTTTTTTTAATTAGAGGGTGGAAACCATGTTATAATTTTCAAACAATAGTTTTAATTTTTGTATTTTCAAAGTTTTTTAATTTTTTAAACAAAACCTTTCACGCCTCATAGCAATACTGCAACCCAGGGGTAGGAAAGTTGAGGCACAATGGCAAGTGTATCCCGGTGGGTATTTTTGTCGCAGCACATTTCTTAAATAGATAAAAAAATATGGTTAAAGGAGCGCCTCGTGTTAGTTTAGGGAGTGTTCCTAGCTAGCTACAATGCGGGTAAAACAAATGAGAAATTGACGCCAAAATGATCTTTTCGGCGTCGTTTTCAACGGTTTTTGACAGTTTTTCGCCACTCCCAGACTCTGTAAAAAGCCCTGAAAAATGTCTAATAACAAGAAGTGTCAAAAGTCATGGCAAAAGCCCTGCAAAATGGCAACTGATGACATTTTACAGGGTCTCTGGGACTGCACCCAGCCCTCAACAACAAGCCAAACTAGCACCCCACCTGCAAACTAGTGGTCCTCGGCACAGTCCGTTGCCCAGAAGCCTCCTCATCACTGGTTGTATCATCATGGGCAGGGGACCCCTCGCCCTCATCGGAGTCCAGCGTGTGCTCGGCCACCCGGTCGGACGACGTTGGCCTCGCCGACGACTCCTCGCTGATGCTGGGCAACTCGACGCAGCGGCTGAGCAGCGCGGCGCTGAGCGGCGACGCGCCGCCGCCGCTGCTTTCGGTCACTTCCAACTGCGATGAGGTGAGGGTGGTTTTGGGGTGGTTGTTGGTTTTGTGATTGGAGAGGGTGATGGAAGGTGGGCGGATTGTTTTAAAATAGACCAGAATTGCAAAAAATCAGTTGATTAAGTACTTAAACCCGTTTAGGGTTTGAAAAAAATCGATTTTACAGAGGTTTCTAATTTAAATACGACATTTCACACATTACCCGCACCATTCCTGGTTAAAACAGTCAGTACTGAATCATTTGCAGGTCAAATTAAAAAAATACATTGCGTTAAAAAAGTAATTACTAACCAAATTATAACATAGACTAGGGAGTGATTTTGACGAAAACTTATTTTTCAGCTTTTTAGATGCAAAATTAAACAACATTGTTTCTAGTTTGTTTTTGTTAACTACAAAGGAATGAATTGGCAATGGAAAATTATGAGATTGAGTTTTTCCCACGCCCTGTAAACATACTTTGCAATGCCTATTTTATTTTTGTGACTCACTATACAAAGCAAACACGAAAATCGGCATACACACACATGGAAATATGAAACAGACCTGCGCAGCCTTACTAATCATATCCGCTCTAGCCACGTCCACATCTAACCGTTCAAAATTCTGATTTGCATCATAAATCTGTGTTTGGCACTTTGCCAGCGACGAAATTGACCCGTTTGACTTTTCTATGGGCGTTTGAAGCGATTCGCTCGACTGAGCTGATGGCCTGAATGAAAGTAGGCGAAAGGTACGTGGATGAAATTGTTTTACACTCCCTAATTGATACATAACTTTTATTGCACATTTCTGACCTTAGATGGCGACACATGGCAGCAAAGTGAAAAAGTGGTTACAGTAAAGAAGCGTCAGACACATTGCAATGTTCACATTTAACAATCTAAAAGCATCGGCAAACACCTACGACGATCACAGGCACCGAACCTTTCCAACAAAAGCGTCAAAAACAAAAGAACCAACGGCCGCGAGTGTTGCGGGTTATTATTCTCCGCGTCCAGGGGCGGCAGGTCGGGGCAGCTCGGCGACCTAGACACGCCCGCCGACACGTCCCCCTTCGCCCAGTTATCGTTGCTCCACATCCTGAACGATCAGTGGCAACTGTGTTTTGAGCAGGCGATCGATTCTAAGCGTAAATGGATTGATTTGCACTTGGTCGAAAGCTTAATGACGCCCATTACAACGAAGGGGGCTGGGAAAATTTTCTTTTTTTCTGCGTTTGGCTGCGTGCCAAGAGGTGAGTTTTTACAATCGGGGAGACCCCTTATGTGAAGTTGGCAGCTTACCAAAACAGTTTTTGGATACACCCGTTTGTATACCGCTGTTGAGGATGGCGAACAAGCGCGGCATGCCAGTGCGTAGGCCGCCTTAAGCGACCATTTCCGGTCGCTTAATCGCATTCCGCAGCCATTATCAGTGACTCGGAAGCAAATCCTGTTTCTTTTTCTCGCGTTCATACTACACGAAACAGTATCCAAATACATACTTAGACGTTAGCCAATTCACATCAGTGCCCCGATCCTTTTACAATATGTGGTTTTGTTTGGATAGCGCGTGCGAGAAAAAAATGACCAAAATATACGTAAATTAAAAGTAAATATGCGGAAAGTAAAATCTGCGTCTGACAAGCAGAACAGCGTGTGCGACAAAACTACAATAAATAGATACCTTTTCGATTAAATAGCAAGCGATAACATAAAAGCAATTTGAAAATTATTATGAATCGGTCTGACACGTAGGTTTTTTCATTTTCCGGCTCATTGTATTTTTTCGTCAATCACGCTGCAGCCATGGCGGCAATCTGAATCACATTGTGCCTGCGCACACTATTTTTTTACCGAAATTCCGAAAACTCATAAATCAGCTTTGGACGTTTTCCTAGAAGATGTCCGTCAACTACAGTTGACGGAGATTGAAAATGGTCTATCTAGAAAACTCAAATGAGTTCAAAGCTCATTTATGAGTTTTCGAAATTCGGTTGGAAACTACAATAGTGTGCGCAGGCACATTAAATCTGATGGCGAGAAGGCAATTTCGGCTGCGTGAATGGTGTCCCCTCCCCAAAAAAACACACATCAAAAGTTCATCACTGCAACGACCGCAGCAATTGATTCTGACGAAATCAGCCAATCAAACAGTGTACAAATATCGAAACGCCAATATCTTGCATTTAACACCTATCGTATTTACTCGAATAATTCCCCTGGAGAATTATTGTTTCGTCAAACTTTTTTGATGTGGAACTAGGTATTCAAGGAGGGAATTATTCAAGGGGGTAATTATTATTACATCAAAAAATTCAAGCAAGTTTCTTTAAATTCATTCCGCAAAGTATTTTTTTTTTAACACAGTAACGTGGCATTTTTGTTGAAATTGGACATGACAAATTGTATCATATGTCGTAAGGGGCCTTATTCAAAGGGGAAATTAGATATCTCCTCACGTGTCTAACAGTGGGAATTATTCAAAAGGGGATATTATTCGAGTAAATACGGTATTTTGCATCATACCGTGATCATATTATAAAAACCGGGCAGTGGTAGAAATGTCTTTAAAAATTTTGAACAAAACCTTCGTCACATTCGTCCCACACACACTAGTTGACATCAACACCAAATGTCAACTGGTTCTGATTTCAATTCCAATCTTGCATTTAAGCATCGTTAGTTTGTTCGTCAGCAAGCTTTGAATAGGGATCTGAACCAGTTGACATTTGGTGTCGATGTCAACTAGTGTGTGTGGGGCTGGGGCCATTATACCCAAATTGAAGAAACTAGATTTCCGGGGGTATTACAGGGGTATTCCAGATTCCAAAAACTGTATATATGACCTATATTTATGATAGTCATTGCATTTGACATGTTTTATGCAAATTTTGTGCAAAAACCATAAACGAACTATTGCAGTCAACTAATGTTCCACTTTCATCCTGATGGCATGTGTTGAGCTAGCAAAAAACACCCCTGGGCATCTGAGCACATGCACTGCATTGTCATGGTGCCCACCAAGCTGGAGCCAGTGGTTGCCAGTTTCCGGATAAAGGCGCCATTGCGCAGCACAGGCACAGTGCGTGATGCCAATGGCACTGTACCACTGGATGTGCATGTGCCATTAAGAAGGAATTAGAGCTCAGCGTCGATTCGACGTGAATTTTTCAATTCGCTCTAATTGTGGCTGATAACACTCAGTATTGGACACGATTAAGGTATTGATTCATATATTATACTTAGAAAATTGTAGACCCGTAGCATGATCCACACTCGTGTAATTAATTTCACGACGTCATTTCACGTCATCATTTCACGTCGAATCGACGCTGAGCTCTAATTCCGGCTTTACGCCAAACTGTGCACGCACAGATGTCAAGGAGTGTTTAATGTCCAAGGTTCATACACCACTGTGCTCTACTTCAGTATTGAACCCCCAGAACGATCACATTACCGTATTTCCTCGAAATACCCCCAGGGGGCTTATTTTTTCAGAGTGGAAATTTTGAGAGAAAAACGTGAAAAATGCAACAATAACCACCATTTATAAGTTTTTATAAAAGTTTTTTTGAAGCTGTTGGCGAGCTCGTATCGCCCTATCACAAAAAATAAAGGACAGGTGTTTTTTGAATTAGTTTTCCTTTGATAGGCACCTCGCCCTAGGTTTAGCGTTAAACAGCTTTTTCGAAGTATCCAAAATGTATCCAAAAGCATGTCAAGTGTATCCTAATGTTGAAACCAAAAAATAAAAGAATTACAGCCTTATATAAGGATGTAGATGGTATAAACGATGTTCTAACATAACACAGTAAGTGTTTTGAACGTCTGTTATGCATTTCACGGACCACAAATACATAATGCCCATTTTGTGGGGGGGGGTATTTCGAGGGGGGGGGGTACTTCGAGGAAATACAGTAGCTTCTTTTCACAGTTTGTCACATAACAACATGTCTTGAACACAAAATCAGAAGTGACAAGTATTTTTTTGCATTTAACCTATGATACAAGCATGACCAACTGCATGAATTTCAGTATAAAAAAATACCTAGGTATAAATATTAGGTAAAGCTTTGCTGCTTCTTATTATGCAGTGTGTAAAAACAGGTGTGCGAAATTGTATTTACCGTATTTCCTCGAAATACCCCCCGGGAGGTGATTGTTTCATAGTGCTCCCGAAAGGGGGGGGGGTGTTAAACGAGAGGGGGGTATTTCGAGGGGGGGGTGATTATTTAGCAAGAAATTTTTTGAAATCGTAGTACAAAATCGTTGTTTGTGATGTGCGCTGCGGTAGAAAAATGCATCAACAACTG
Source organism: Sphaerolaimus hirsutus (assembly GCA_964036195.1). NCBI lineage: Eukaryota > Metazoa > Nematoda > Chromadorea > Monhysterida > Sphaerolaimidae > Sphaerolaimus > Sphaerolaimus hirsutus. Next base: position 20,077,979 of record OZ038458.1, read on the forward strand.
ACATGTATAGACTCCTGTAGACTAATACTAGTACGTAGATGGTATAAATACTGTTCTAATGTGTTTCCGACATTGGTTTAACGTGTGTTCTGCACTACGCAGAACACAAACTGCAGTATTTGTCATGTACGTTCTCTTTACACTCAATCTGGGGGGGGGTATTTCGAGGGGGGAGGGGGTGATTGTTTCATAGTGGTCTCGAGAGGGGGGTGATTGTTTCATAGTGGTCTCGAGATGGGTGGGGGGTCAAACGAGGGGGGTATTTCGAGGAAATACGGTAGATATGTATTGTAAGCCATTTCGTCAAAAAATGACCACCACACCATCCATTGGGAAAGGCCCCCCACACGCTTGTTGACATTGACACAAATGTCAACTGGTTCCGATCCCATTTCAAAGCTTGCTGGCGAGCCAACGAACGACCTTCAAATGCAAGCTTGGAATTAAGATCGGAACCAGTTGACATTTGTGTCGATGTCAACTAGCGTGTGTGGGGCCAAAACGTTGGTAATTTTAAATCCCATTGCAAAAAAAAATCCAACCATAAATACCGAATTGCCTCGAAATACCCCCAGGTGGTTTATTGTTTTCATATTGGAAATTTTGAGGGGGTTAAACGATGGAGATATTTCGAGGGGGGTGGTATTTCGAGGAAATATGGTAGTTTTTTGTGGAGCAGTTTCAGAGTGAACCAAAAAGGGAGAAATTGACAAGAAACCCACTTGAACCTTCATCCCACTGGGAACGACGGAGCGAAATCATTGGCACCGAATTAAATGTCTGAGGCCATTTTCGATACGGCCACAGGAAGACACACATAGAAGCACGCGCCGCGATAAAAACGTCCCTTCAAGTTGCAGTTCTTTTGCAGTCTTTTGCAAGTGATAGCAGCAAACATACTACACTACACACACATATTATTTGCATTCATCTCTGAAAAGCAATGTACAAAGATCAAATGATTCCAATGAGGGCTTTTTTGTTCCAGAAAAAAATGGACACTATGCCATGGATACTTCAGCTGAATTCAGGTTGTTCCAAATAGGATGTTTAAAAATTTAACCCTTATTATTATGTATTGGCTATTATTAAATACTGTACTTTTAGATCTGTATGACCCAATTTTTAGCAGTTTCTCACAAGCCATTGGTCAACTCAGAAATATCTTCTTTAGACATCCTGATTTATTTAACTTCCTGACAATTTTAGGTATGTGCACTCATCATGTGCCAAAATATCATGGTATCAAAATATGTAAATATATATTTTACTTCAGTGACTGTACATATGTGAGACATTAAGTCATCAATGTTAACATTTATTTTAAATGCATGTATTTTGGGGCATTACTTAATCACATTACCTGAGAATGGAATCTGGCCCCTGCTATCAATATTCATGAAGCAGTGGTGTTCCAACAGTATTCATTGTTACCAATTAACTGGGCCTTAAGGACGATTTTTATAGCTTGCAAACTTCTTGAAATCAATATTCAATATGGAATAAACACACTGGTTATTATACCATCTTCCCCTAGAGAAATTGCCACAGGGAGGACTTGTGTAATTTATGCCTGATTGGAGTTAACCTGTTTGCCAATTAGCTTGTTTGACTTCTTGCTTTTTTTGTAAACTTTTCCAAACAGCGTCAAAAATCGAACAATTAAAAATGAAAAAACAAAGATGCAAACATTTGGAAAATGGCCAGGCCAAAATTAAGCACGACAACATCTAGATGCTTGGCCCTATTAAGAGTAAATGGTTAGAAAAATGGACTGTCCGAATGATTTAAGAATGAACAATTTATTACTCAGCAGTCCAGACAAATGTAACCTGATTAACCCAGTACACAATACTGAAATTGATACCACATTTCCATTGTTCCATTTTCAATATTTATCTATTTTTCCAGTTTTATCGTAATTACCCTAGGTATTAATTTATTATGGGATGACGTGGGGGCACTGCCGCAACTGCAAAGTGTGAAGATTTTATTACCGGACTAGTGATGGAAAAGCGCCATGGCGCTGGCGCCTGGCGCTAGCGCCAAAGCAAAAAGCGCCATGGCGCTTTTGGCGCTTGGCGCCTTTTTGCTGTGGCGCCATTGGCGCTTGGCGCTGGTATTTGGAAAAGCGCCATGGCGCTTTTGGCGCTTGGCGCTATGACGCCGTGGCGCCATTGGCGCTTGACGCTAGTGTTTTAAAAATCGCCAAAACAGCGCCAAGAAGTTCTAAAAGTTCATTATTATATCATTCAAAAAGACCTTGTAAGTATAATTTATATAAGTATATGTGCTACTGTAAATATATTCCAGGATCAACATACCCTATTTTTGATTACTTTTGCAAACAATGTCACTGTGATTGCATGTGTATTCAACACTTTTCCCATCTAATCATAATTTGGACTTTATCAGGGGGGGGTCCTTTTGTGACTATTCATCGGACTGGTAACACTCTTCACATAGGTTTTAGCTATATCACTATACTGAGCTAGATCCTTGCAGTTTTGTTTAAGCAGGGTTAAATGACCCTGTAAAGTGTACACCTTTGTTGAGTGTCATGCTACAAATCAAAAGCTCAATCATAAAATTTTTATTTTTTATTCTGATTGACATGTTACATCACATTCGATTCTTGATATTTGACACTTGATTTTACAGGGTGTGGAATTACCATTTGAGGCCATTCTAATTGAACAATTGCAATCCAAAATTTGAAAATTTATAATTCAGTGTTCAAAAGTGACGAGCAAAACTCTAAACTGCAATATGCCAGTAAAAAATCTCAAGTATACAAAAAATTGAAAACTTCATTTGAAAATTTCAAACTATTTTTGGGAAAAAACAGATCTAAATGCGAAAAGTAATTTTAAAAAACACAAAAATCTAAGCACCTTTTTACAGATGGTTTGCTATAGTGAGCCCAAACTCCCAGCTGTAAAATATCATGATAAAAAGAACAAAAGTGACTGGAGTAGTTGATTAAAATATTGTGATTCAAATGAATAAATAGCATTGCATTAGCATGACCGCATATATGAGCAGCAAAAATTTTTTTGGCGCTGGCGCTATTGGCGCTTGGCGCTAACATCCTCTGGCGCCATTGGCGCTTGGCGCCGTTGTCTAGAAAAGCGCCATGGCGCTTTTGGCGCTTGGCGCTATTTTGCTGTGGCGCCATTGGCGCTTGGCGCTGGACTTTGAAAAGCGCCATGGCGCTTTTGGCGCTTGGCGCCAAAGTCCTGGCGCTTTTTCCATCACTATACAGGACTATTGACATTTTGCATGATAATTGACAAATTTGTATGACATTTTACATGACATTTGACACTTTGCAGTGTGCAGGACTGCACCATGGTAGGTATTTTCAAAATTCAGCTGAAAAAACTTCACATTCAGCATAGAAAATTTAAGCTTACATGCACTGTTATATTTTTTGCAAGAAATACGGTTATTATTTACAAAGTTGTTAAAATAACGCCATTTTTGTAAAACGTCAACATAAACATAAATAGGTAGGTACCTTTTTAGAGTATTTGTAGTAAAACGTACAGTGTTTTTTAAATAGCTGTGAAAGCGTAAAAAAAAATCTACCTATACTCGGCGGACATCACACCTAGTATGAAAACGTACCATAATAACCCATCGGAATAATGAACCAAAAATTTTACAGTTTTTTCAGCATACTTTTTTTGTTCTTACCATGGAATGATTAATCACGGAATTAATCACAGGATTTTATTCATGCAATTATGGTAGGTTTTCATACTAGGTGTGCTGTTCGCCGAGTATACCAATCTTGAAGCAGTGCATTGCCATTTCGTGTGCAGAGCATTTCCTGCATTTTTCGAAAACATGAACGTAAACATAAGTATAAATACCCCAAAATACCCGGTAATTTCATGTAAACGTTAATATTTACTCAACTCTATTATGCCATATTTTCACTGTTTCTCATATTCGATACATAACTTCTTTGCACAGGCTATTTCTGTACGCAGGCTATTATTTATTTACACAACAAGCACCGCTAGCCGATATTATTTAGTCTTGATAAGGCGCGTCCAGTTCTAACGTGTTCTTCAGAATGAATCTGAAATATAAGCGGTGCGCATACAACGAAACGAATGAATGTTGTTTCGCACCGCCCGAACAGGAAACCAGAGTGACCAGTAGAAAACGCCACCGAATGACCATGTAAGTTGAAGTTTGCCACTTTTGTACCAATTGTAGACTATGGCAGGTGGTGTGATATTTAGGTGCTGATATTTTTTCGGGCCATTTTTAAACCATTTTTCAACCTTTTTGGTAGATTTTAGAGAGCATTTTGAGATCTGGTGGCAGTTGTGTAACATTATCGTAAAATGTAAAAATCTTTAATATTTAAGTTGACGTTCTTAAGTTCGCTTTTATATTTAATTAATTCAACTTATTACGATTCCAATTTTATTCACATTCCTTTTCTTAACATCTTCACATTCACCATTTAATATCTCAAGCGATGTTGTTTACAACGTGCGCTTCACAACGCTCACATATTTAGATCTTAGTCATTGCTCACATTCCGCCACATTTCCTTGACAAGCAACACGCAAATACGCCGTCATGTTTATGTTAAGCGGCGGGCCCGCCCCGAGTGGGGGGCCGGGCCCGCGCGCCATTTCAAATGCTGTCTGGCTTGTCTCACATTTTGACTATCTTGCCAGTTTAGCTCGCTTTTCATCGGAGAAGCGAGCTGGCAAGGATTGAACTTTCACAATTGGAAATGTTGGGTAAAATCGGAGATTAGAGCCGACCGATTGGCGCCAAACCAATCGCCATCGGTCTGGCCCTTAAAAGCCGATTTGACAGCTAAAATCGGCAGTGTTTGCAACCTCGTCAACTTCACACGAATCTCTTCCTAGGATCTAAATAAGCGCCGTAGTCACTTTATTAAGTCGCTTGTTTTTGGTGCTAAGTTTAACGCTTGGTGCTTTAAGTCACCTCAGTGCTTTATTTCACACCTGCGCTGTTTGAGGTGCTTTATTCACAACCGCGCCACTTAATTGTCGCCTTTTGTCGTAATTAAGTGCCTTCTTTAAATTACCTTATTTCTCCGGTAATTAGAGCTTCTTTTACGTTTTATTTAAGTAATTAATTTAGTTGTAAATTAATTCCTTTGTTTACGTATATTTTTATATATATTTTATTTACATTTATTTCTTTGTATTTAAATTGTCTAAATAAAAACGTTCGTCAAAACCTTTGGTAAACAATCTAAATTTGCTTCACACTAACTCACGTCAATTCACTTCAACTCAACTAATCACATTTGATAAAATAACGGAACGTCAACTAGAGACGACGCTTCACGTCAACTTACACTTGTTCACATTTGTCCTCTTCCTCGGTTACAAATAGGAGCTGGTTCACAAGTCACTTCAACAAGTTCCGTATTATTTTACATGGCGCAGCGAGCAGGGTGACTAATTAAAACTAATTGGTCACTCTAATTAAGTCGTCTCGCGCGAAATTTCATTGGAAATTGTTTTTCACAGCCTGAGTCACAAGCATGAGGTTACGGTAATACGGTTTTGGACGCAAAATCGTTAGTAGCGCGTGCATAAATACTTACGATTTTACAAGTACAAGTCACAAGTAACGAAATATTTATTTTTATTATTTTATTTCGTTCACAGCTAGCTACCACTTTGCTAATAAGCAATAAATCGATCGAACTTTGCTATGGCCGACGAACGCATACGCGCTCAGCAAGGCGCCGCCGCCGCCGCAGCTATGCCTGCGAGCAACGTTGATGAGTTCGACACAGCTCATCCGTTGACTCAACATAGCCGGGCGCTGACTGGAGTGCGCAACGGAGTGCTGCGTTTCACATCCAAACCGATTCCTAAAATCGTCAAAGACGAGTCACAACCCGCCGCCGTCAACATACGCGCGGCGGAGGAAGTATTAGAATTACTTCAGGCCTACGGCTACCAAGCCGAGATGAAACGCTTGGACCTGTCTACGGCTATGGACAAATTCACAACTTCTGTCCAAGATTACATCACAAGCCTAGACAGAGACGAAGACGGAGTGGCCGAGGAGATAAAGAGCGCCAACACAAAATTGGAGCGCGCGCTCTACTCGGGCTCGAACAACGCGATGATGCTCATGGATGAGCTGGAATCGAGGATTGCGTCCGCCCAAGCGCACATCAAATCCGTGGAAAGGTTGATACTTTCCTTGAAAGGTCAGTCCACTGTTGATTTAACTACTCAACCCCTTTCACAACCCCCTTACAACAATGTCAATATGGGAAGTAGTTCTCAACCTTCACAACCGGAAACTTTGTTAAAGTTACCTAAAATCGAGCTTGCTAAATATAACGGTGATCCGTTAGAATGGGCAGCTTGGTGGGAGATTTTTCGAGCTCAAATTCACGACCGAGCTAATTTGTCAATGGGTATGAAATATACATACCTCAAGCTCAGCCTTACCGGTCCAGCAGCAGAACTGCTGGCCGGATTAAAAGGTGATGGTCGAGATTACATCACAGCGGTCACCATGTTACAATCAAACTTTGGTGAAACGCATCGGGTACAAGCAGCCCTTTGGGATAAATTGTATTCACTTGAAAAACCTTCGTCAAGAGGAGACTCTCTCACAAATTTCACAAGAACCCTTTTGTCAACTCTCAATCAACTTAAAGAAAGGGGTGAAAGTGTCGATTCTGGTGCAGTGTTAAGAATAATTCGTGGTTATCTTCCCGATAATATTGTTCTTGCCGTCACAGAAGAACACCGGAATTCGATGCGCACCGCTGTAACCGGCGACACCGAACTCACAGTCGTCAGGTTTGTTGATGCATTAACTACCATTGCTCGTGCTCGGTTAGATGCGATGAAAACTGAACAACAAAGCTCACAATCTTCAACTGTTGTTCAGAAATCACAAAATTCATCATTAAAAAAGCCACAAAATGGAGGAGGTTGGCAACAGCAAAAGAAAAAAGGAAATAAATCACAAAATACCTTTTCAAAACCAAAACCTATTCACAATACGGTTGCTTTTGCTGGTACCAACGCTAACGTTGGTAAATCACAGGGAAAAAATAAAAATTCCACTCAACCTCCCAGAACTCCGGCGATCGGAGCGATTAGTCAAAAGCAGTCCTCACAACCTGCTGCTGACTATCGCAAGCCGAAATTCGAGTGCTTGTTCTGCGGCATCAAAGAGCACTACACAACCGACTGCCCTCAATACGTCACACCGAGAGAGCGCACTGAACGGTTGCGAGCTTTGGGCGATGTGTGCACGCGATGCATGCGCAGAGGCCATCAAGCGGCACAGTGCACTCAACAACTGAGTTGCTACTACTGTCGCCAGATTGGTCAGCATCACGGGGCGTTCTGTCCTACCAGACAGGCACCCGCCAGGCGTCAGGTAAACAATTCACAAAATAAAGCCTTTGTCAAAGCAACGAGCGCTAATTTTGTCAACGCTCAGGTAATCACAACGGGCGCGGCGTCGTCACATGCACCGCCATTGTATCCGCCTTCACACACGGAACCGATGAGCGTGTGTGTCATCCCACCGGACGAAAACGATTTCCGGTGGAGACAGAATACGCTGTACCAGCTGGACATGGACGGCCCGCTCGACATGGGTGAATGGCCGAGGCCCGCTAACGCGCAACAGGCGAGAGCTCAAGAGGAAGCCCGCAAATATCACAGCGAAAACGAGCTGTGGACGACGCTCCGTGCCAACCTCATCCAGGAAGGCACAGATATGGAGACTGTCGAGGCCAAAATCCGCGGCTTCCAGCAAAAACGGTACGAGGTGTACCCACACCTCAACCCGAACCAAATGTCATCGTCGGTGCCACTTCAACCTAGTCACAGGCCCACGGTGGAGGTGCTGAGCGCACAGGCGGGTTACGGTAACCCCAACACCGCTACCAGGCAGCAGGCCGAACAAGAATGTGAGTTCGATTTTGCACCTATTGTTCGTTTGCAAGTGGCCCAGGCTTCATTAATTAATAAAGACGCTGAATTAAATCGAGTCACAGACCCTTTGTTAATATTCTTTGACACTGGATGCGAATATTCATACATTAAAGCATCCGTGGCAAATGAGTATAACTTTGAAAACAAAGGAGATGTTGTTCTTCAAATGAACGTGTTTGCGACAAAAACGCCTGTCACAGTCAATACGTTTTTGGTCGAGGCTGTCATGCCTATTTACAAACACGTCGACAATAAGGGCAATATGTTACAAATTCCGCTCACTTTACGTGCAGTGGATAATTTGGCAACATATGCGTGCCCACCTCCTTTGTCACAAGACGACAAAACAGTCATTTACATTGTGTACGGTGAACATGCACAAGAACAATTCGCGGAACCGCTTGAATTGACCGAAATGACTGATGAGTTTTGTCACAAACTATGTCAACCAGATGTAGTCATTGGTCAAGACTATTATTGGAAGTTCAACATTTGACCAACAGAAATCGAACTCCCATCTGGATTGATCATAGTCGAATCAATACTTGGGTTGATGTTAGGTGGAAATGCATCCTCACAATCATTTGTCACAACACCCGACATTTCCCCACATCAATTCATGGTTTCATGTAGTTCACATGCTTCATCAGCTGTTGCTGTTGGCCAAGAGACATTATTTCAATTTCACAGTCTCGAGTCAATAGGTATCACAGATGATCCCTTATCACATGATGACGACATAGCTGAACAGTTAATTCTGGAATCAATTACTCTTGATCCAGAAACTGGTCGCTATAGCGTGGATTGGCCATTCAAATCAACCATTCAAGAATTGCCAACCAACAATGCAGAAGCATTTCGTCGCTTTCTGTCACTGTTGAAACGGTTTCGAAAAGATCCCAATTTATTCGCTACATATGCGAAAGTCATCTCAGATCAACTTCACAAGGGTGTCATCGAACCCGTCTATGGTTCACAAGATGGTTTGCAAGAACACATCCTACCTCACCAACCTGTCCTCACACCTGGCAGATCGACAACATGTCGAATAGTGTATGATGGTTCTGCAGGCAAGCCAAGTCTCAATAATTGCTTATTTCAAGGCCCAGTTCTCACACCACTGGCGCTCGGATTAATGCTTCGCTTCAGAGCCGGAAAAGTGGTGTTATTAGCAGATATTGAGAAAGCATTTTTACAAATTGCTCTTCACCCAAAATCACGCGCTTTCACAAAATTTTACTGGCTGCGTGATGACACCATTCCATCTCATGAAGACAATATTCAAATGATGCAATTCACAAGGGTGCTGTTTGGTCTCACATGCAGTCCATCCATTTTGTCAACTGTCATCAAATATCACCTAGAAGAGGAATTAGCTCACATGCATCCCGCTGAGACCAATGAACGAATGAAACTGGAGCTGTTGCTCAACAGCATTTACGTTGATAATTTAGTTATCAGCGTAGATGATGACAAATATGCAATACAGCTCTATCGTTTAATTAAAGCTGTTTTTGCCAGAGCAAATTTCAACATGCGCGAATGGATGACAAATTCGCCTATGGTCTCGGAAAAAATCAAACCTGATGACCTCAACCCGAAAAAGTCACAATATATTAAAGTAATGGGTCTCGTTTACGATCACATTGAAGACACCATTGCGGTGCCAGCTCCCAAAAAAGATTTCACGCTCATTGTCACAGCCACACGCCGCAATTTAAACAAATTGCTGGCTTCAACATACGATCCTATTGGCGTCACAGCACCCGCGTTATTTCGGTTGAAATTTCGCGTGTCACAAATAATTCAAAGGTGCAATATCACAACCTGGGATGAACTCATTGAAGACCCAGAGGCGGATGACTTACTGGACGATTTAAAACGACATCTCTCGTCCATAAGTCAAATCAAATTCCCGCGCTCATTTCATTCTTTTGGCATCGATGTCAAAGCCGTCACACAACCATTAGAATTACATGTGTTTTGTGATGCCTCAAAAGATGGATACGCAGTTTGCGCTTATTTGCGTCAAAAAGCGATTTCACCCGACGAATATGGTTATGAAGATGACCGATATTTTAGTGGTTTTCTCACAGCTCGCACAAAACTAGCCCCACTTCCGTCAAAACAAGGTCAACCCCTCACAATCACACGCTTGGAATTGCTAGGTGTCACAATTGGTGCACAGCTCATCGATTATTTACATCATGAACTCGTTGAGCTGGGTGGATGGAAAATTCACAGTAATTTCCTCTGGACCGATAGTACAGTTGTCATCGGCTGGCTGTATACCGCAAAGCCGCTGGCTACTTTTGTCAACAATCGGGTCACAAAAATCCATTCACTAATGTCAAAACATTGCATTCAAATTTGCAAGGTTGCTACAAAAGACAACCCAGCCGACATCGCGTCACGGGGTTGTACTTTTGATCAATTAATGATCGAAACAATGTGGTTCACCGGACCCACATTTTTAGCTGAACCTCTCACATAAACCATGCTTGACATTTCGCAATATCAAGCACAACCTGTCACTGAAGAACTTGCGAAAGGCGACACTCACATCAGTCGACCTTTATATGCTGGAGCAGTAACTTCACAGCCTGTTTCACAGCCTGATTCACAACCAGCTAATGTTCTTGCACAGCAAGTACCTGTCAATTTGGACCCCAATTTGTCACAAAATGTCACTCCTCAAAATCCGTTTGTCGAAAGTCGACAACGTCACATCCCTTCAAATCCATTCGAAATCGACATTCGACGATTTTCAACACTGTCAAAATTGTTGCGTACTGTCGTATACCTGCTTCGTGTCAAAACATATTGGCTAAATCGCTCCATGCATAAAGCTGCAAAGCGCGAAAGCGAATATTTATCAAAACCCATCACACAAGCTGATTTAAACGAAGCATTTAGACATGTATTGCGCATTTCACAGGCAGAGGAATGTGCTAGTTGCATTTCACAAGCGCAACTTGGCAAACACCACATGCTCAAATGGGACGCGTGGAATAATTTATTATATTGTGTCACGCGTGTGTCTCACAAAGAACACCGAAACCCTTCGTTGTTTTACTACCTGCCAAAGACCGGGTGGTTAACAACGCTAGTGGTTACTCATTTTCATGAGCTTGCTGGTCACAGTGGCATGCTTCACACTTTAGCAGATTTACGCGAACACTGCTGGTTGTCGAGTGCCAAGCAGGTAGTTGCAAAAATTTTGCGTAAATGTGTCACATGCCGCAAAGCGGAAGGAGGTCCATTCACGTTACCTGATTTTCACACATTACCTGTCACTAGAACTCAATCACAAATCAAACCATTTCAACATATTGGCATTGATTATATGGGACCGTTAGTTTATTCACAAAACGGAACCCGTCACAGTCAACACATTTTGTTGCTAACATGCTTCAGTACACGCGCCATTCATTTAGAGTCAACCAATAGTGTCTCGACAGCCGACACAATTATGGCTCTAAATCGTTTTATTTCACGTCGAGGCATGCCGGACACAATTTGGTCCGACAATGCCCCAGCATTCAAAAATTGTGTCAAAATGCTACCGGACGTAAAATGGCATTTTATCACAGCCAATAGTCCATGGCAGGGCGGCGTGTACGAACGCATGGTAGGCTTAGTCAAACGCTTGCTCAAAAAAGCATGCGGACGACGTTGTCTCACATGGCATGAATTTCTCACAGTCATGCTTGACGTCGAATTCTCCGTCAATACGCGACCATTGTCATACTTGTCAAACACAGACATTGGTGCAGCGATACTGCGCCCAATACATTTTCTTTGGGGCACCCCACCACCATGTTACATGGATGAAAAACGTGAGTTGGAACTCGATTCCACCACGATTGAACCCATGCGAAAAATTCCAAAAGAAGAATGGGAAAGAATGACGGATGGATCTTTCAACCTCACACCCTCACAAATCGAAAAAACCTACACGCTCACACCCCCACGTGTCAATGACGTCAACTGCATCGACGAAATTGCACTCAATTCTGTGCCTGAAAAGGACAGAGATGACATCACATTACTTTGGAACCAAATTCGTCACAATCGGGAAGTGCTTTGGTATGAGTGGTCACGTCAATACATTGACCTACTCAAAGATCGAGCAAAAAATCAACGCTTGAAAAGAGGCACAATCAACGAAGCTCCCAAACGTGGCCAAGTGGTGTTAATCACAGATGATAAACAACCACGCGGCATGTGGCAAATGGGCCGCGTTCACGAAATACACGTGTCAAGCGATGGCAAAATACGTGCAGTCACAGTATTGTCAAGCAACGGTCGTCGCACACGTAGATCTCCATCTAACCTAGTGCCTCTGGAAATCGACACAGAGGACGGTGTTGAATATAAAATCGACACTGAAGTAAAAGATGATGATAAGTCACAACCTTCACCTGATAAGGGTGATGATTCACAAACAGATCAATCACATCAACAATCACAATCTTCACAGCAAGATGCAAGACGCGCAAACCCACGTCGAACATGTCGCTACACTGGCACATATTCTTTCTGGGGAAACGTGTCGCATTTAATGGCACTTTCGTTGCTAATACAATCAAAATTAGCCAACGCACTCACATGGACAGATCAATATCACAAAACATTCAATCTGTGCCATAAAACGCGCACTGGTCACGCAATTCAACTTACGGAAAAAGTAACATGTCACTTTCCTCAAGTTACAGCCATAGAGGATATTGTGGTATCCATATGGATGTTGCGTGTTCAGCCGCAAACGACACCAATTTATAGATGCTTTCAACAAGAGCATACTATAGTCACGTATATGAGCCTGGTGGGCGGAAAAGCTATGCTGCCACCAGAAATCATTAAAAACCACAGAGTCACAACCTACGATTGCATGATCGCCTACCAAAATAAAACTTGGAAAGGCGAACCCTTAATAAAAATCGGTCATGCATTGTGGAGCACTCACAAATCACTTCACATCGATTATTGTTACTTTTGTCATAATCTGAGTAACACAGTAATGAACTTTCACATAGAGGAAGGTGTGGTCGCAAGTCTTGACGGAAAGAAAATAGTTTCCGAAATTCAAGATTTGTCACATTGCAACCCACAAGCCGGCTATTGTTATGACAGCGACAATGGCGTCTCTTTATGGAATGCTACCGCCTTTAACAAGCAGTGTGCATTCCAAGAGATTGGTCAATTTGATGCGCAATATTCACAAAATCACTACATAGTGGAAAAATTGCAAGCTGCATTTTCTGTCACATGGAGATCACAACAATTCCCAAATAATGCAGAATGCGTGCCAAAAGACGCAAAATATATTGACCAGGGCTCGGCATTCATTCAATTTCTTCGATATCAACTTAAGAAATTGAAAAAACCTGAAACCAAAAAAGCTCCTCTTCATTTCAAACTCGCACCAAATCTTGATGTTGGTGTGTTTCACTTGCTCACAGCCCGTCAACAATACGAAGTTGACAAAATTGCACATCTAGAACAAAAACAATTTGGATCTATCTGGCAACAATTATGTCACATCCGTCAGACCCAACTAGATATAATTCATGCAATTGTCACATTCAATCCCACACTTGGCTTGCGAGCATTGCTAGGACGTCAAAATCTCTATGCCGAATGGCATGGAGATATATTAATGTTCTGGGATTGTAAACCAGTCACAGCAGAAATTATTTATTTTCAACACGAATATAACAATACTTGTTATAAATTTCTGCCGGTCAAAGTCACAAATCACCCACATATTATGTTCGTGGCTCCTGGCACCAATGATCTGATCACACATTCACCAATAGATCATTGTCTCATGAAAGATCACAAATATTATCAATTAAATGATAATTCATGGGCCAACGAAAATGGACCAACGAATTTGCACGTCACAAAACTCCCAATCGAATTAATTTGGGCTGGCTCGTGGAAACCATTCACACTAAATGTTTCCGGGTCACCTGGTGTAAGCATGACTGACATTGCATTCAGTATCATGGCTGCACATCATCACTTTCAAAATTTGCAAAGACTCGAACAACAAGTCACACGTTCAGTCGATTATATTGCAACAAAGTCCAACGATCCTAAAGCAGTGCAAGCATATATTGCTGGCATTGGCCAAGGGGTTGGTGCATATTTTGAAGGTGTAGGAAAAGAATTGGGTCACATCATTCACGGTAGTGTCACAGGTGGTGCGTCTGCAGTAGACACGTTACTTACTGGGCTATTTCAAACAGCTGTGAACATTATACTCATTATTATCACAATTGCTTGTATTGGGTATATTGGTTATGTTTACATGCAGTGGCGGCTCGTAACCGGCAGGGGTATGCTGCCAGACATCAAGGGCTTTTTCCGAAGAAAGGGCAGAAAGGACAGAAACCCAAACAAATGGGAGCCCCGCCCGTTCAACAAGGAAAAATCGGTAAGCGACGGCGACGTAACCGCCAGAAGAAGCCGACAAGCGGCTTCAACAAACCCGCTTTGTCAAATCAAACCGTCACACAATCGTCACAATCGTCAAGTTCGTCACAGTTACCTTCAAAGTTTGTCACACCCCTCAAACGAGTTTCTCCATTCAAACGGCTTTCAGGACGCACGGTACAGCCTAGATCGGATCCCCCGATCGGTTATAGTACCGAACGCGCCGAAGAAATCGAAATGGAGACGGGGGCGCGCCGGGTCACAAAACCTGCACCCTCCTGCGAGTCACAACCGCAGAGCTCGTCACCAAACGCCAGACTCACAGTCACCGAGCCTGTCACAACGGAAGTCACAATGGAAGACGCGATCCCTGACCGCGAGCCCTTGCAAAAGCGACTCAAGAGATTCGCTGGAGTCGCAGGGCTCCCAGGTGAGCAGAAATTGTCACACCAAACATTTTCCTTTATACCCCAAACTTTTCACAAATTCAATAACATCAATCAAAAACTGGTCAAATCAAAAGTTAAACGATTTAAAAAGATCTGTGACCTTCCTCAGACAAACACCTTCACAGTCCGACATAGAGCTCGGAGAGATGGAAGAAAGTCACGATCAAGAACTAGATCCCCCACCGTACCATTTGACCAATTCAACTCAATCACTTCACAGTGTACGACCTCATTCACAACCTCCCATGTCCCCTTGCTATCAAGCCAACCGCTTGCAGCATCGGAACAATGGCAGCCCACCGAGCCGTCAAAGACGATCGTCGACGAGACCGACGCGCTCCGACAAGCCTTCGAGAGGCTCGCCGAGGAATCTGAGAAGCTCCCCAACTGGCCGGGAAGACCAGCGGGGGCCCCAGAAGACCAGGCGCCCGGACACAGGGAAGGCAGCCAGCCTGAGGAGGATGCCGTCGAACCCATGGACGAGCATCATGAAGAGGGCCGGGAAAATGCCGGCGTCGAAGACGCCGACGATCTGCTACCACAGGAGTGATGAGAGTATCACAGGCGTTTGATTTTGATTTTGTTTCACATCAATTTGCCGAGATTGGCTGAGATAAAATTAAATTAAATTTAATTTTTATTCTAGTTTCGGGAGTGTGTAACATTATCGTAAAATGTAAAAATCTTTAATATTTAAGTTGACGTTCTTAAGTTCGCTTTTATATTTAATTAATTCAACTTATTACGATTCCAATTTTATTCACATTCCTTTTCTTAACATCTTCACATTCACCATTTAATATCTCAAGCGATGTTGTTTACAACGTGCGCTTCACAACGCTCACATATTTAGATCTTAGTCATTGCTCACATTCCGCCACATTTCCTTGACAAGCAACACGCAAATACGCCGTCATGTTTATGTTAAGCGGCGGGCCCGCCCCAAGTGGGGGGCCGGGCCCGCGCGCCATTTCAAATGCTGTCTGGCTTGTCTCACATTTTCACTATCTTGCCAGTTTAGCTCGCTTTTCATCGGAGAAGCGAGCTGGCAAGGATTGAACTTTCACAATTGGAAATGTTGGGTAAAATCGGAGATTAGAGCCGACCGATTGGCGCCAAACCAATCGCCATCGGTCTGGCCCTTAAAAGCCGATTTGACAGCTAAAATCGGCAGTGTTTGCAACCTCGTCAACTTCACACGAATCTCTTCCTAGGATCTAAATAAGCGCCGTAGTCACTTTATTAAGTCGCTTGTTTTTGGTGCTAAGTTTAACGCTTGGTGCTTTAAGTCACCTCAGTGCTTTATTTCACACCTGCGCTGTTTGAGGTGCTTTATTCACAACCGCGCCACTTAATTGTCGCCTTTTGTCGTAATTAAGTGCCTTCTTTAAATTACCTTATTTCTCCGGTAATTAGAGCTTCTTTTACGTTTTATTTAAGTAATTAATTTAGTTGTAAATTAATTCCTTTGTTTACGTATATTTTTATATATATTTTATTTACATTTATTTCTTTGTATTTAAATTGTCTAAATAAAAACGTTCGTCAAAACCTTTGGTAAACAATCTAAATTTGCTTCACACTAACTCACGTCAATTCACTTCAACTCAACTAATCACATTTGATAAAATAACGGAACGTCAACTAGAGACGACGCTTCACGTCAACTTACACTTGTTCACATTTGTCCTCTTCCTCGGTTAGGAATAGGAGCTGGTTCACAAGTCACTTCAACAAGTTCCGTATTATTTTACATTTCCCACACAAGAAAATAATGCAAACTCTTGTATGAAATTATCATTATGAAAAAGCATATTGACAATTTGAACATACAACTGGACTCTTTAGGTTTTTCTGATCATTTTAAGTGTTCATTGGTAAAAATCGTCTGAGAAATGGTCGAGATATGGAGTTTTGAATTTGAACGCATTGACCTTCATGCGGTTATTTACATGGATGGGACGCGAAAGTTTGAAGTGGACTTGTGTAATTTATGCCTGATTGGAGTTAACCTGTTTGCCAATTAGCTTGTTTGACTTCTTGCTTTTTTTGTAAACTTTTCCAAACAGCGTCAAAAATCGAACAATTAAAAATGAAAAAACAAAGATGCAAACATTTGGAAAATGGCCAGGCCAAAATTAAGCACGACAACATCTAGATGCTTGGCCCTATTAAGAGTAAATGGTTAGAAAAATGGACTGTCCGAATGATTTAAGAATGAACAATTTATTACTCAGCAGTCCAGACAAATGTAACCTGATTAACCCAGTACACAATACTGAAATTGATACCACATTTCCATTGTTCCATTTTCAATATTTATCTATTTTTCCAGTTTTATCGTAATTACCCTAGGTATTAATTTATTATGGGATGACGTGGGGGCACTGCCGCAACTGCAAAGTGTGAAGATTTTATTACCGGACTAGTGATGGAAAAGCGCCATGGCGCTGGCGCCTGGCGCTAGCGCCAAAGCAAAAAGCGCCATGGCGCTTTTGGCGCTTGGCGCCTTTTTGCTGTGGCGCCATTGGCGCTTGGCGCTGGTATTTGGAAAAGCGCCATGGCGCTTTTGGCGCTTGGCGCTATGACGCCGTGGCGCCATTGGCGCTTGACGCTAGTGTTTTAAAAAGCACCAAAACAGCGCCAAGAAGTTCTAAAAGTTCATTATTATATCATTCAAAAAGACCTTGTAAGTATAATTTATATAAGTATATGTGCTACTGTAAATATATTCCAGGATCAACATACCCTATTTTTGATTACTTTTGCAAACAATGTCACTGTGATTGCATGTGTATTCAACACTTTTCCCATCTAATCATAATTTGGACTTTATCAGGGGGGGGTCCTTTTGTGACTATTCATCGGACTGGTAACACTCTTCACATAGGTTTTAGCTATATCACTATACTGAGCTAGATCCTTGCAGTTTTGTTTAAGCAGGGTTAAATGACCCTGTAAAGTGTACACCTTTGTTGAGTGTCATGCTACAAATCAAAAGCTCAATCATAAAATTTTTATTTTTTATTCTGATTGACATGTTACATCACATTCGATTCTTGATATTTGACACTTGATTTTACAGGGTGTGGAATTACCATTTGAGGCCATTCTAATTGAACAATTGCAATCCAAAATTTGAAAATTTATAATTCAGTGTTCAAAAGTGACGAGCAAAACTCTAAACTGCAATATGCCAGTAAAAAATCTCAAGTATACAAAAAATTGAAAACTTCATTTGAAAATTTCAAACTATTTTTGGGAAAAAACAGATCTAAATGCGAAAAGTAATTTTAAAAAACACAAAAATCTAAGCACCTTTTTACAGATGGTTTGCTATAGTGAGCCCAAACTCCCAGCTGTAAAATATCATGATAAAAAGAACAAAAGTGACTGGAGTAGTTGATTAAAATATTGTGATTCAAATGAATAAATAGCATTGCATTAGCATGACCGCATATATGAGCAGCAAAAATTTTTTTGGCGCTGGCGCTATTGGCGCTTGGCGCTAACATCCTCTGGCGCCATTGGCGCTTGGCGCCGTTGTCTAGAAAAGCGCCATGGCGCTTTTGGCGCTTGGCGCTATTTTGCTGTGGCGCCATTGGCGCTTGGCGCTGGACTTTGAAAAGCGCCATGGCGCTTTTGGCGCTTGGCGCCAAAGTCCTGGCGCTTTTTCCATCACTATACAGGACTATTGACATTTTGCATGATAATTGACAAATTTGTATGACATTTTACATGACATTTGACACTTTGCAGTGTGCAGGACTGCACCATGGTAGGTATTTTCAAAATTCAGCTGAAAAAACTTCACATTCAGCATAGAAAATTTAAGCTTACATGCACTGTTATATTTTTTGCAAGAAATACGTTATTATTTACAAAGTTGTTAAAATAACGCCATTTTTGTAAAACGTCAACATAAACATAAATAGGTAGGTACCTTTTTAGAGTATTTGTAGTAAAACGTACAGTGTTTTTTAAATAGCTGTGAAAGCGTAAAAAAAAATCTACCTATACTCGGCGGACATCACACCTAGTATGAAAACGTACCATAATAACCCATCGGAATAATGAACCAAAAATTTTACAGTTTTTTCAGCATACTTTTTTTGTTCTTACCATGGAATGATTAATCACGGAATTAATCACAGGATTTTATTCATGCAATTATGGTAGGTTTTCATACTAGGTGTGCTGTTCGCCGAGTATACCAATCTTGAAGCAGTGCATTGCCATTTCGTGTGCAGAGCATTTCCTGCATTTTTCGAAAACATGAACGTAAACATAAGTATAAATACCCCAAAATACCCGGTAATTTCATGTAAACGTTAATATTTACTCAACTCTATTATGCCATATTTTCACTGTTTCTCATATTCGATACATAACTTCTTTGCACAGGCTATTTCTGTACGCAGGCTATTATTTATTTACACAACAAGCACCGCTAGCCGATATTATTTAGTCTTGATAAGGCGCGTCCAGTTCTAACGTGTTCTTCAGAATGAATCTGAAATATAAGCGGTGCGCATACAACGAAACGAATGAATGTTGTTTCGCACCGCCCGAACAGGAAACCAGAGTGACCAGTAGAAAACGCCACCGAATGACCATGTAAGTTGAAGTTTGCCACTTTTGTACCAATTGTAGACTATGGCAGGTGGTGTGATATTTAGGTGCTGATATTTTTTCGGGCCATTTTTAAACCATTTTTCAACCTTTTTGGTAGATTTTAGAGAGCATTTTGAGATCTGGTGGCAGTCCCGCACCGTGTCAAGTATCATGCCAAGCGTAAAATGTCATCAAAAGTTTCAATCGAAGTAGGTAAATATGACAAAACTTAATTACCGAACTTTGGACTTTTGCATGACCTTTGATACTTTACAAATTTTCCAAATACTCAGCATGACACTAAGTCATTGCCATTGGTCAGCAACCGTAGATAAAACGTGGCCACTCGAAATGCGACTCGAAATGTCGCATTATCTATCCAGCTTCACAGACCCATCACATTTGGATACACATTCAAACCCGTTCAAACCGACAACTTACGCCCCCCCCTGACAGGCGCCCAGCGATGCCGTGCGGCCGGCCGCAGATGGTGGTCCGCTCGACGAGCACGCCCTCCAACGACGGGTCGGCGCCCTACAGCATAGGGCAGAGCAGCGGCGCCCGGCGCAGACGAAACGCGGCCAATGCTACGCAGTCCAGGTTGGAATGCCTTGAAATATCCGCTCGAAATACCCCCCACCCCCGGAAATTTCCCCCGTCTCGAAATACCCCCCGCCCGTCTGGAATTGATACATTCGGAAATATGGTCGAAATGTAAACAATAAGCGAGAACTGTGTCGGTTCGCACCGGAATAAACATGTCAACAACTCGGCGACAAAAACCAGTTCACACGTGCTAAGCGGCACCATGCATATCACGCACGCGCTGCGCTGCCATAAAGTGCCGAAAAGTGACAAATTCGAGACACTTTATCAACGCAGGCAGTCTATGCACGGACAACAGTCGGGACCCGACGCCGACAACATTCTAGACAACCGCGAGCGGCCGCCGCGGCAGGGCGCGCTGCAGTCGCGCTCAGACACGGGCTCGTCGGGCGGCAGGTCGTCGCCGCGCCCGATGTCGCACACGCAGTCGGACGATGCTCAGGGTGGGTTAGCTTCAGTAGAATGTATTGACGCCTCATAGAGATATGGGAATTGGGGGGGGGGGTCTAGCAGATTTAGCACTTCACCTTCCTTGTGCAGTAGAACTTCAATTTCAATCAATCAAGATTGAAATAAATTCCATCAACTACTACACTTGTCACTCGACCAGTTTCTTCATTGGTGACTGAAAAAGTCTTAAGTGGGGTTACGGTCGCAAAAATATGAAGTTGTAAATATGCCCGAGCGACCAATCAATAATAAAACGAAAATTAAAGACAATTTGTATACACTTTAAATGAAATAAATTTTTATACATCCAACGCTGCTCACCACCATCACTTCGAGACCCGACCTCAAACAACCCCCCCCCCCAGACTGGTCGTGCATGAGCGAGCACTCCGATGAGGACGACTTCGTGCCGCCCGATGACGCCGCCGCCGCCGCCCTGGACGACAACGAGTCCGAGCCGAGCCGCGCCGCCATGCCGCACTTGAAGATCATCAGGCAGCCCGAGCTGGAGCACAGGTGTCAGTCCCAGACCCTGTAAAAGACCCTGTAAAATGTCATGTGTCATGTAAAAGACCCGTTAAAGTGTCATGTGCATCCAAATCTTATTGTATCGTATCCAAATATTATGTTTTTGTACCCGTCCTAACGTAAGATTTGGATACAAAAACATAAGATTTGGGTACTATAGAATTACATTTGGATACACATGACACTTTACAAGGTCTTTTACAGTGTCTGGGACTGCCCCCAGAGCGCGCTACCTGTCCGAGGGCAGCAGGGGCGCCGTCAAGGACAGCACCGGCGCCGGGTACACCACTGTTAGGGTCGGTTTGAGGGGTGTAGGGGTTTTTTTTGTGGGAGTGCGGCAAAAACTAATATGTTGTTGTCCCGTTGTCATTGTCGTTACAATGACAGAGACGGGGTTTCCTTCCGGGGCATCTTGTTCATTTACATTACTTTACATTGTGTAGGTGCAATCCGTGGCATCCGGGGCAATTTAGTCATCACTTTCAACTTGAAAGTTTCAAGTCAAGTGAGATTTAGAATGGAAGGGTTCGTATGGAGCTTCAACTTATTTACCATTGACATCATGATTTTGACAAGAATCATCAAATTGGTCAAATGATGGAACGTTCGAAAATTTGCATTCACTTGACAGTACCATTCTGAAACCTGTCACTTTACAGTACATTTCAAATCCGTCACTTAACTGGGTGCAGGGCTAGCGTCTGAACGAGACTTATGTAAAACAATGCGTAATTGAAGGGTCATGTGATTTCAACTTTCCTATGAGATAGACCATAGTTAATTTGATATCGTGACACTTAGGTAATTTTCATTGTTTCTGTCAAGTGTGATGCTTTAAAAGATGTGTGTCCTTTCGTTGACTTGACACTCAGTTGACACGAATTTGCGACGTTAACAAGTGTGTGTGGACCCAATCTGACTAATTCCAACACAGACACTCGTCATTTCCGTTGTTTCTTTACGCCACATTGTAGCTATGCCCATATAGACGCATATCGTGTTTAAAAAAAATTTCCAGACAAATTTGAGGAAGCGTAAAAAATGGCAAACCAATGTTTATTCAATCACGCGTTTTTGGGCAAACAAGAACATGCGTGGGGTCACACAAAAAAGCTCTGGCGCGTAGAATTCAATTAGGCAAGTGCCCGACGCATTTTCTCGGGTAACCCGGGGCAGTCCCGGGGCACTGTAAGTCAGTAAAATGACCTGGGAAATAACAACCATTTTTCAGGACAGTTTACAGGACTTTAGACACTTTGCATGACATTTTACATTTTACAGGGTATTTTACAGTGTCTGGGAATGGTACCCGATTGGTGTGCCTATCCGAACGTGACATGCCACCCTAAAAAACGTGCTTAATCGGCAGTAGAAAGCTCAGATCACATAATCAGCATACCTAAAAAATATTTATTTACATTAACCGGGGTATGTATGTCAAAAAACCTTCACCCGGTTTCATTCTACACACGTTCAAAAATATTTGCGCGCCGACCAGACGTAGCTAGCTGTTATAGTCTACTGATGTCACATCTTACGATAAAATCTACCATATTCCATCTGAATAAACGAACAAACTTTAAACAGATTTTTCATTACGTCACATTTTTCCACTATAATTTGGTACACAATTTTTCACATGACCTGATTCATGAAAATATGGTATCATTCATTGTATAGCGTTCCGTTCAGTATAACTGCCTATTCAGTTTAAGCGAACGTCGCAACGTGGCATTCACGTGCATCGCATAAATTTCACAAGCGACATTTGCAAATAACGCAAGTTCAGATGCACTTGCGACAAATATTCAGACGTCAGCGCAAACACGCAAACTTTAATACTACCTATTTTAGTCGCGTAAATAGATAAAGCCAGGCGGGCGGCCGTAATGGGAGGATATTGTAACGTATCTCCGCGTAGCGTATCCTTATTCATGTACCTGTCCGTATCCACTTTGTGGGATACGGAAAACTTTCAATGTAGCCATAGGTATCTCGAATGTACCTGTCCGTATCCTACCTATATGTGTGTAACCGGAACTGGAAGAGTGCGCGTACGCGGTAAATACATTTACATGTATACTCCAGTGACATTACACCTTATCCAATCCAACGAAATCTACCATATCCAATCTGAATAAAAGATAAAACATAAAAAAAATTTCATCATATTTATCAAATTGCTTTGAGAAATATAATGGAAATTTTTTTATGTTTGTTCTTTTATTCAGATGGGATATGGTAGCTTTCATTGTATGATGTAATGTCGCTGGAGTATGCTTAAAAAAAGTACTCTTT
This sequence comes from Sphaerolaimus hirsutus, assembly GCA_964036195.1. NCBI lineage: Eukaryota > Metazoa > Nematoda > Chromadorea > Monhysterida > Sphaerolaimidae > Sphaerolaimus > Sphaerolaimus hirsutus. The sequence goes on from OZ038458.1 coordinate 20,101,353, forward strand.
TACGCGTACATCTTAATGGGTGTACTGTAAAGAACCTATCATGTACAGATAAGAACCCTAATTGGGTTCCTTACAGTGAGGATTCCTTACGCGCAGATTCCTAACAGGAATCTGCCGCCGTAATCAGACGGGCAGACAACGGACAAAACATCCGCACGGGGTCAAACTGTCCAATTGAAATAAATATCTGAACAATTTTGGCTTGGCGCTTGTGGGGGTGTTGTGGCAGTCCCGCACCCGGTAAAATGCCACACAAATATTTATGTCAAGTGTATGGTGCGCAGTAGAATATGCGAGAAAATTGTGAGAGAATTTTGAGGAAAAGTTCAAATCGGGCCGCAAATCAGGACATCTTCCACTGAACTCACTGTAGAAAAAGCATAGAAATCCATAATAAAGTTGAATCGACCGAACACATTGAATTATTCAACACTGGCAATGTGCACATAATGTAAAGTAATGTACACAATCTAAAGTAATGCACATAATGTAAAGTAATGTACCTAGGTACATAATGTAAAGTAATGTACCTAGGTACATAATGTAAAGTAATGTACCTACATAATGTAAAGTAATGCACACAATGCAAAATTCCCCCTCTCAGCTGGTGGGCTACAACCGGCCGACAGTGCTGGAGGTGTACTGCGGCGTGGACGACCAGTCGGGCCGGCCGCACCCGCTCTACCAGTGCATCAAGGTGGCCGGCAAGGCGGCACAAGGCAGCGCGGCGGCCAGCCATTCCGCCGCCCCGGGACCGAGCCAGCAGCGACCCGCTACATGCTCTATTGCCGCCGGTGGGAAGACAAACTATGATATTTACTTCTTGAATCCATTTGGGTCGCTTCTGTACACAACTACTCACTTGGAAACACTTTCAGCAGGGCCGGGCTGCCCGATCACAGAGATATGATCCTTATGATCCAATAAATCTTGTGTACCAGAAGTAATCGTGATTAGCGACTGAAAAATCTCAAGAGATTTGGATTATTTTTTACAAGTATAATATGACAAAAGGAAAAAACTCCTTTTTTATTTTGTCCAGCATTTTGTCCTTCAAAAATTATACTTCACAATTTTGTGCCCAAAAATCACCACCTTTTTGGAGCGCTAATCATGATCTCAGTTTTCAGATTTACCTTATTCATTAGTCCATCCAATCCAAGTCGAACACCGCAGGCGCGCAGTGCGTGGCGGTGCCGCTGAGGCCGGAGTCGCGCATGACGGCCGCATTGGACTGCGTCGGCATACTGAAGATTTGCTCGCACGCGGCCGGCGGCGACTCGGGCGCTCGCAGTTCGGCAGCGAGGGTCAGATCTGCCGGTAGGAAGGCGGACAAAAAGGCGGCCCAGGCGGTCAGGTGACAATTCTAGACCGTGTGAAGTGCCCTGGACAGTGTCAAGTGGCATGTAAAGTGTCTAAAGTCATGTAAAATGCCATGGAAAATGGCAAACGTACGTTTGCCATTTTCCAGGGAATTTTCCATCACTTTAGACACTTCGCATGCCATTTTACATTTTACAGGGCTTTTACAGGGTCCGGGACTGCCCCCAGGTTGGTGCTGTGCGCCCGTGTGCCGGTGCCCGCGCCCGCGGACACGCAGCTCGACGGCGACCACTCGCGCGGCTCCATGGAGCTCATCGTGATCACTAATCGAATTGTTTGCGGTGAGTTCGCGCGCGGCACGATTAGGGATTTGCGGGCCGTGTGGCGCATTGGGTCTACGCGCATTTAGTTGACATCAAAATTCGTGTCAACTAAATTCAACTGAATATTGGTTAATTTTGTGATTTCAACGTTCCTATGTGATAAAGCATACCCAGTTAATTTTATATTAGGGCAGTGTGTGCTTAAATTAAATTGTGTGAGGTATTTAGTTAACACAAATTATCGATGTCAACGAGTGTGTGGGCCAAATGCGCCACGGTCCGCAAATCTGAAAATGTCACAAAAATCACAAAGTGTAAGGTAAACCCCGAAATAGCTTTCTTTTCTGTTTAAACGGACAAACTTTCCCTACCAAATTTGAGCACAAATGGGGAAGAACAAATTTGACAAATCTTCGCCCAACCATTTCCGGGCACTGTAATTCCACGAAAATATAAAAAAACGTTGGAAAACCAACCAACAAACAGCCAGAACAGATCACACAACACACTTTGCTGTGGTCATGTAAAAACGCCAAAAACGCTAAAATGACAAGACTTTTTGGCGCGTGCGCCAAAACCATGACACTTTTCACGTTACCTATTTACTGCACACCCCCCCCCCCCCCTCCCCCAGTGCAACAAATGGGTCATCCAGAGGTGTACAAGATGTCCAGACAGGCGGCGCCCGTCTACGGCGGCACCGAGGTGTTCATCATTGGAAGAAACTTTCAGCGCGGCGCCGCGGTCGTTTTCCGCGAGTATAAGGATGATGGAAGTTTGGCTTGGAGTGCGGAAGCTATAGTGGACAAAAAGCTCACTTCGCAGGTGGGCATCCGTCGGGTTGAATAAATATTTGTCACGGTTGTTAAATTGCTGAATTTTTTCAAAGTATATGTAGATGTAAAATATTTTTTACTCACCCCTAAGTACATTAAATATAGAGTAAATTTTTTCGCTTGTAAACGTGAGTAAAGATACTTTTTAAGAAAATGTAAAAATGAGTACTTTTTCTCACAGAATGTGTAAAATGTAAAAGCAACCACTGTTTTTTCATAGAATATGTAAAAACTCGTAGTTTTAAAGTTATTTTTTACGATGGAATTGATGGGTATTATTCACATACTTTTCAATTAGGTAATTATGTTTATGCAAAATGCAGCAAGCAGCGGGTTTCGGAAACTCTCATATATTTAGGTATTTTCCCAGCGAACTAACTCGAGAAAATCCCACTGAAAACCCAAAAAGCAACAACACTTCCAACATACCTTTTTCTGGCTCATTGCCAACAACAAACAGTAAACCATTGATTGCACCCGGTCCTCACCAATGCAGTGCCACCTGGTTTGCACGGTGCCCACGTACAGACAGATGCACGTGCCCCACCCAGTGGAGGTGTCGATGACTGTGCGCTGCGGCAAAAAGTCCTCCTACCCCAGCAACTTCTGCTACACGCCCACCGACACTGAGACAGGTACCTATTTACGTTGTTGAAGTCGTTTTGAATAGGTTGGGAAATTGGTACGGACAAACTGGTGCCACTACAGGAGCCTGGAAATGTCAGATGTCATGCAAAATGTCAAAAGTCGCGTAAAATGCCCTGTGACATGGCAAATGTCAGGGAAAGTGTCAAAAGTCATGGAAAATGCCCTGTAAAATGGCAAATGTAATGTGAAAAACATTGTAAAATGTCCAGTGAAATGTCCTGTCAAATGTCTTGTCAAATGCCAAAGCAATAAAATTTTCAGAAATGTAGACATTTTACAGGTCATATCACAGGGTCTGATAGTGGTACACTGTTCGGTAAACGGTACGGCGGTGGGAACCGGTAGTGGTAGGGTAAATTGTCAACAATTACCGGTAAACACACATAGTATCGGTTTCGGTACGGTACTCGATCCGTCCACCTTGTATTTGCGCGGCACCGGTCAATGCGTCATTTCCGCGCTGCAGGCGCATGCTGGCAGCAGCAGGTCAAGGCGACGGCGATGGGCGACTGGGCGCCGCCGCTGCCCAGTCGCCAGTCGGCCGACCGGACGCCCACCGCAGTGCGCGACATGAGGAACATGGTGCTTTGTGAGTTTGAATTACGGTGTTACGTTCAGGTGATGGTGGCGAAGAGACATGTTTTTGATTGTTTTTAGTTTTGTGCCCTTTTTTAAAGAATGCATTTTGATTTTTCAAAGTGTACTTGGTATTCAGTTGATTGAACTTAATTCAAACATGTTGATCACTACTTCAAATGGATGGGCCATAGGGGCGTTCGGTGATTGTTTAATATATCCAATTTGAAGCCAAAACACCAACGATAAAAATAATCGACAAAAAACGAAAATTTGACAGTTTCATTACTGTTCGTTTATTTACCACCATCACACATGCCCACATCTCTAAAACCCCTCAAAACCGCCCGTGTCAGCTTCAGACAGCGGCGGCAGCGGGCCGCACAAGCTGGAGCCGGCGCCGCACACGCCCGCGTCGGTGGCGAACACCACGCCGGTGCCGCGCATGATGGGCGAGACGGCGAGCCAGGCGAAGGCGCCCGCGTTCATGCTGCAGCACCCGGACGCCGCCTACGTGACGCTGCCGGTGCTCGCGCAGCAACTGGATGGTGCGTGCCACGATATGTTTATAACAGGTGCTGATTTTGATAGCGCTTGATTTTGGAAGGGCTGATTGGGCAAGTGGGCAAGTGACGAGATAAGTGATGAGTGATAGGTAAAGTTGCGAAGTTAAGTGAAAAGTTAACTTATAATAACTATTTCACTCACCAATTTACTTTTCGCTCAAAAGTTCACGGCGACTTGACTAGTGATTGAAAAGCGCCAGCAAAAAAGGCGCCAGGCGCCAAAGAACCCAGAAAAAATGGCGCCAGGCGTTCTTTTCTTAGAACTCGTCCACTCGCATAATTGGCCCTGAGTGCCTGGCTTTAATAATATCCTAATTTCACGCCCAAAACGAGTGACACAATCTTCACCATTACCCAATCTCAGGCGGACAAACACCAGCACTAGCCTTCCCGGAAATCTGCGACCCATTATCTGCGACCTCAGCGGCACAACACTTGAACGTTCAACCAACAACCACACAAGCGGCTGCTTTGAGCAGAAGCGGCGGCATTAACTTGAGCGCGGCCGAGCCGACGCCGCCGCTGCACGACATCTTGTACGGGGCGCACGTGACCGTCGACGAGGCGGACACGATCATGCCGCTGCAGCACGCCGCCGCCGCCGCCGCGCATCACCACCAGCAGGTGAACGGCGTTAGTGATGTATTTGTGGCGTCTAAATCTTAAAGTCGACAAGTCCACAAAATGCGATTTTGAGTAAAAGTTTGACCCGTGGTGCGTGTCCAATTTGGCTCTCTCATGTTTTCCATTGAGTTCCATATGTTGACAATAAAGTGTCAAATTTTCAGCCCCTAATCTCAACCTATATGTGAAAAATGGGGTGACCGTAAAATTCATATGGTCAGAGAAAAACTGTTTTTGGGAGGGAAATGGACTTGTCGACTTATTGCACGCGAGAATGTTTTTGTTCCCGGCGGCGATGGAGCTGCTTTATGGGAAAATTATGGACTTATGGGCTTTATGGGAATTACGGTGTCCACAGTGGACTGATCACATTTCTTGCGTTTTTTCCCATAAAAAGGATGCGGTGGAAGGACTTGTCGACTTTATGCCCAAAACTAAGTGGATTTGTCGACTTCTTGCCCAACTTTTTTCCCAAAAAATGTCAAAGTTGGCACGTTCGTAAATGTGAGGTCACAAAATTTATGGAAAATAATGAAAAATGTGCAGACGTAGCCCCATGACGTTTCCGGGCCTAACTCGAAATTTTCATATTTTGGACGAGTCGACTTTTAGAATTGGACGCCTCATTTGTCTTATGATCATACAATTTACCAGTACGGTATTTAGTTGATGCAGCATTTATGAGGCATTGATGAGGACATACTTCACAGGATCATTATGAACTTTCCGACGTCGCACTTGAAGTTGGCGTCCCACTTTGTGTTTGTCCACAGAAATAATGGATTTATCGACTTTTTGCTGGATACAACATAGAGTTATTTAACTTCTTGTTGGAGATACGTATATATCGGAATAATTCCCCCTGGGGAATTTTTTTTCGTCAACCGTTTTTGAGGAGGAGACTATTCAAGGGGAAAAATTATTTCGTCAAAAATTTCCAGCATGTTTCTATAAACTGATTTCATGAGATATGCTTTATTTATCAAATAACGTGCCATTTTTGTCCAAATTGGACAAACTTTTTCTTATGCTTAGTGGGGGGGATTATTCGAGGTGACTATTGAATTATCACTCGTCCAACAGGGGTGGATCATTCAAGGCACGAAATACGAGCGATTATTCGGGTAAATACGGGATTTTGAAATTTGTTCCTAACTGTCCTGAAATCGTCAAAAATGTGACACTTTGTGGGCAAGTGACGTTGAAATTTTTTTTTGAAAATGATAACAATGTCTGCGATCAATTCTAGATACTGTTTCCGTGCTCGAAATTCTGGGGTTATCGACCTTCAGAAGTGGCCGCCTCAACCGCAATTCAGAGTGGCATTTTACGCACCGCGTGAAAAAGCGCAATAATTATAATCACGAGAACCACCAAAAACACCACCGAGCACCAATCAGGGCAATATGCCGCCGCGGCGGCACCTTTGAAGTCACATCCCAACGACGCGTCACCACGCAGGTGCTTTTGAACACGCCGCCGCCGTCGCACAGCGGGTCCGACCTGCCGCAGCGGCAGAATGCCGAACAGCGCCGTGCAGAGGCGCAGCGGCAGAGCGACTGGTTCGCGCAGGTGCCAGTCCCAGACGCTGTAAAATGGCTTGGAAAGTGTCTAATGTTGTGCAAAGTGTCTAAGGTCATGCAAAATGCACTGGAAAATGGCAAACGAACGTTACAATTACATGACTTTAGGCACTTTGCATGACATTTCACATTTTACAGGACGTTTTACAGGGTCCGGGACTGCCCCCAGGCTTGCAGCACGGCAACCGATTAGACTGGCGAAATGCCAAGCTCAAGGTTATGCATGTGAACATCAAAATCAGTTTTCAAGATATACCTAACCTACCTAGCTTTTACATTTCAGAGTATTTATTTATATTTTTTATGCAGAATTTCCATGTACAATAGCTAATTAGACTTCCAATTAGTGGAACGGTACGAAAAGAGATTAGGTAAGTCGTCTAAGCAGTTATTGATAGATAATGTGACAAACGAAAATGTGCTTGAATACCGTCACATTGAAATATTGCGCCGTTTCGATTTAGTATTTTTATTGATGAGCGCCGTGGAATAAACTTTTTATTATTAATTACGTTTTGATATCTAACGTAAAATTTACCTAGCAGTGATTTTTACACTCGACAAATGTGACACTTTGTCGCAGTAACCACGTAAAACTTCATTTTGTCCTTTGTTAAGTTGATACTAAATAACAACTGGTTCCCATCCCAATTCAAAGCTTACCGACGAGCCGACGAACAAAGTTCAAATGCAAAAGTGTTGAATTGTGTTGTAAATGAAGGTGTAGCGTTGAAAAATATGGCAATGTGCAGTCCACGACGCCGACATAAAGCATATGTTGGCAATGATGCTAAGTTTTACTCGTCAGGAAGCTTTGAATTGGGATAGGAACCAGTTGACATTGGTGTCGTTGTCAACTAATGTGTAGGGTCATTGTTTTATCTCATTTTAAAAGTTCACTTCACCTCGCGCGATTATATTTATTTATTTATGCGTCGTAAATACAAAATAAATTAAGTGAGCACTCACTGACAAAATTGCTGGAAATTACAGCTAACTTGCTTTCTAAAACACGTATAATAAAGATTCAAATTGTTACATGTTAATTAATTATCTCAATAAAAGTTTTACAGCAAAGTTAACTCGACATGACGTTTCAGCTGTAATTTCAACTTAGCGGTTGCGGCAACAAAAAAACGACGATTCAAAAACAGATATAAACTCGGGCAAAAATAAAAAAAAATCGCAGAAAATAAAACGAAAACTCTCAAAACTGCAAGTTTCAAAGCTGTAGCCTACTGCTAAATAATATTTAATTATAATCCAAGTATCGTGATGCAACAAAATACCAATAAAATAAAGCTAAAAACCATTAGCCCAATTTATCTACCTAATTGCAATATAAATTCCTAATTATTGATAATAGTGATACTGGGTCTGTCCGTAATTAGTGGGGCAGCGTATTTTTCCCGAAAATGCAAGTAATTTTGAAGAAAAACACCTAAAAACAATCAATTTCGGACCGGTATCAGTAAATACATCATGAAAAGCCAACTCAGAACTGAGTTTTCAACTAGAAACTTTTCAAGCGGTACATATTTACGTAAGTATTTGCGAACCAATTCCGCGCCCTATCACATTCACTATTAATGTTTCGTCCGGTACAGTACCTCGTTAAGTTACATCTACAAAAATAAAATTCGCGTGATGTCAAGTGACAAGACGTAAATAAAAACGTTGTGACAAAAAAACTAAGTTGACACTCAAAAAGCCGATTCGAAACTTTTTGAGTGTATTTCGTAGGGCGGAATTGGTCCGAAAAAGCTCTCGGTGATGTCAACTACATCCGACTTTTATACATAAGGAATAACGTTTCACGATTCAGTTTCTCTATCCAACGAAGGCCCCAAAATCATCAGATCACGAAAAAGAATTTATCAACTCGACAGATCGAAAAATCTGATATTCAAAGTGTTTTTCTAAGCAAGTTTTGTAGAATATAGTCAAGTTCATCAATTCCAGAAAGTAGGCGGGAATGCCTCACCCAGGCAGTTTCACATTCAAAAACCTAATAATACGTTCACTGTTTGGTTGCAGTCCTGCACCGTGTAAAATGTCACACAAACTTGTCAAATGTCATGCAGAATGTCAAGTTTGGTAATAATTTTTTTTATTTAAATTGACGTTTTTCAGGACATTTTACACATCATTGCTCCGGTGTGTGCTCCAAGTCTTCACCATACGAGTGATAAGCTACTAATTCTGTTCAAAAATACCACTGAAAGTTCACCGAACACTTAATTAGGTGCTTAATTGATGGTGGCACTCAAACTGGTGCCAGATCTGGAACGTACCACAAAATCTCTGCAACGTGAAATTTTTGCAAACTAGGTTTTAAGTGGATACGCATATGCCTATCCCCATTTGCACATGCAAATTAGGCACCATGCGTACCAACAAAATATAGGAACATGTAATCGCCCAAGCACTGCGAAGCTACAATTGGCTACGCTTAACTAAAACTTTATGGGTGTTGAATTTAGGCCATTTCAGATGACAACACACCACAATGATGATGATTTCAGTTCCCAGCTTAAGATAAATGAAAGGCAAATACGAGTTGACAAAAAGAAAGTTTAATAAACTTGAATGCACTTAAATAAAATACACCTATAAATTGATTGTTAATAGACATGTATCGTATTTTGAAAGTTTTCATTTTTGTCAAACATTTATTTGCTATTCTCAAGCTGAAAGCAGACCCCAGTTAAAATGAATGCTTCACCATAATGCAAAATTGAGTCATACAGCGATATAAATATAAACAGGGGCCACTTCCGCAAGTACTTCACTTTTAACCTAACTTTGCCACTTGCGGAACGGGCACCAGAAATTACCTAAAATCAATGTCTGAACACTTTTTGCAAACTGAGCGTGCCACTTATCAGCATAGCACTTTTTTCAATCCAGCATGAAGCAAAAAGTTGCAACTTGAAAACAACCAGGAACCACAAGTTAACTTTAAAGTGCCCTTTAACTTTTTGTCAGACATCAGAATCCGAATCAATCAAAATCAATGAAAAATGAAACTTCACAGGACACAGGAACTTGAAAATGTGTGTCACTAAACTGGGATAGTATTTGGAATTGCCTCCAGGCCGGATGAAAATCGCTTTAAACCGCGTAGACGGGGGTGTTCAATGCGACCTCAGCTCACAGAATTGTTTCAACCATTCAAAACACTAATTGGGTGATCATATACATTTAGATAATACAAATTGATAACTGGAGAAATCTGGCTTTAAGTCATCGATAAAAATGAATGCTATCACACAGAAAACAAAAACAGTCATTTGCAGCTCGCATTTGCCTAAGTAAATTCATTGCGATCAATAATACCACACGGAAAATCCCTATCAAATATCAGGGGCGGGATTTCATTAGCCCTTCAATTTTTTTTAGACCTAGACTCATTGCACCTGAAATGATATTTGCGCAACCACATTGAATGTGAAGAGATTGGATGTAAAATTTCAGATTAAATAAATCGAGTCGCCAGAAAAACGCTGTCGGGCTAATTAAATCCCGCGCCAGGTTGGCCTGCGCACACTAGTTTTCACACAAAATTTCGAAAACTCACAAATGAGCTGTGAACGTGTTTGAGTATTCCATAATGAGTAATTTTTTATCTCCGTCAACTGTAGTTGACGGCCACCTCATTGTAGAAAACTCAAATGCGTTCTAAGCTGATTTGTGAGTTTTCGAAATTTCGTGTGAAAACTAGTGTGCGCAGGCACGTTGTTGCACAGAGAATCTCCAATTTTTCATCGGGCTCACAATAAAACGAAGATACCGCATGCAACGAACTTCAAAACATAGACAAATAAGGTTAAAGTCTCGCACGAAAACGGCAGAAATCGAAAAAATATAAGAGCATCGGACAAAAAAAAGCAAAAAAAATTGAACGAAACAGCTCATAAGTATGGAGACGATAGAATTGACCGGCAATGCGCGAAAAACACTTTCAACCTAAAAATACACAAGTCGCCGGGGACGAAATTCAATTGGCCCGACAGGATTTTATTCTGGCTACCATATTCATCTGAATAAAAATTCAGCGTGCCCGAAAAATCCGCCAGACCAATCGAATTGCGATCCGAAAGCAATGGAATATTTGTTTGTCTCGAAAAGTGAATATAAATATGGCGAATTGTGCGACGACAAAGCGCGGTTGTTCAGCACTGGGACTCCTGTTTGACTTTGATCTGCTCCACGGTCATGTCGGGGTTCATTTTTGTCGCCTCCATAATCGCCGCGCTCAATGCCTGCGGGCAAAATGGAATTACATACATATCTACCGTATTTGCTCGAATAATTTCCCGGATATTCAAGTGTGGGAGTTATTTAAGGGGGTGGGTCATTATTTCATAAAAAATTTCAAGTATGTTTCTATCAAAAAATATGGTCTATTAAGCACATAACATGCCATTTTTGTTGAATTATACACAAATTTATCATTATACCTAAATGGGGGAATCATTCGAGGGATGGGGATTTTTTTTCCTCACTCATCTAACAGGGAGTTTTCAAGATGGGGATTATTTAAGAGGGGAGTCATTCAAGCACATTTGATGTGCACACGCTAGTTGACATCTGAATGTCAACTAGTTAATGTCAACTCAGAATTCCATTAACGTGTCGCAGAAGCACGCTGCAAGCGCACTGACCTTGTCGTGGTCGATGTCGTCGCCGGCCGCGTGGATGGTGATGATGTGCTCCACGTGCGTCTCCATGTTGCCGTCTTTCTCACGTTTGTACTGCGGGGCGGATGCGAGCATTTACATGGCTCCAACACAATTGGCACACTTCCAACAGTGGATTTTACATTGAACCGATGTGGATTCGAAAACTAGTTTGTGATGAAAATTTGTTGAATGGTTTTGTTGACTGTTTTCACCAAAACAGTTATGTAAGTGCTCAAAATATTTCTGTTGTCAACTAGTGAGGATCCGTACTAGGGATCGATCGCCGGTCATTTTTATCCGTTTATTTTAAAAAGACGCAAGCATCGAGACCGCTTTAAAAAGACAGCACCCAAAAAGTTCCTTGTCCGGATTCTGGAACCACCGTTTGCCACTTTTCAGGCAAACAAGAACGCAAAAATTCGTGGCTCAGTTGAGAAATTTTAAACTGGAGTTTCAATTTTTTTCTCTCGAAAATATGCTTCCAAATTCAAACACTTGTTCCGGAGACATAGCCAAAGTGATTATCTAAAATTTAATAAACACAAACACTCACAGTGACAGTCTCGACGGTCTTGTTGCCGCTGCTCACGGTGCGGCTGCCGACGAACGACTCGGGGTCCACGTCGGACGCGGCCGCCGTGGCGCTGTGCTCGCCGTTGACCACCTGGTCGCCCGACACCTGCACAGGGGTGTATTCCAATTAGAGGTTTTGCACTTTTTGTCAGTCGACGTTGCTACATCCACCAGGATGCGTTTCTTATGTTCCGGACGCGTGTTCAATTTACGCCACTTTTCTGGCATCCAGCTGTGTTTTTCGACCACTTTTGTTTAATTAAAGAAAAACCTTTAAAATCATAACTTTGTCAAAAATACCGATCCCAACAAGTAAAAAAACAAACCCCATCCCGAAAAATCAACCCGGTTTGAACCCCACACCCGCCCAATTTTCAACCCCCCACAGCACCCCCCCCCAGTCCACCAACCCTGCTCTGGTCGAAGTTGTCATTGATGTTGTACGCGACAACCCTGCTCGTGTGCGTGGTGTGCACCCCCTGGCCGGTGGCACCCCCTTCCTCTGGGGAGTAGGTGCGCACTAGGGCCGACTCGGATGGGGGTACGCCCTCAGGGTCGCCGGACTGCGATTGAAGGGGGTGTAAGGGTGTGGTAAGTAGAGGGTGATTAGAGGGGGTGATATTTTTGTGTAGCTGGGGGTAGGGATGGGACGATATATTGTATCGAATCTCGACTATTTTTCATATCGAATATCAATATCGAAAATTTTGAAAATAATATCGAATATCGACATTTTTCGATATTCTTGCCATTTCCGGTCAATTCAACGCAAGGGGACACGATGGAAGGTCACTCGAACTTATGCAAGCGACAAATAGCACCTGGCGCTAACATTGTCGCACTGCAGCACGCGGCTAGCCCGTTTCTTCTTAGATTCAGCCGTTTTTATTGGAAAGCAGCCAAGAAATTTCATTTTTGATTATAAATTCGTTATTTGAAGATTCGGTCGGGTAATAATTAGACTATTGCATTGAATTTTAGCATCTGGTATTGCTGTAAAACATCAGCGAATAGTACTGCGGCTATTATTTATTCATTTTTTGCTTTTGAATGTAATTTAATTTAAATTATAATTTTATTAACAACTCAGGCAAATTTATCCCATTCGCCCAAAACAACTTTGTTCATTTTTTCAATTTTTTTCTCTAATATTTTTCTCACCGCTAAGAACTACTAATATCCAACTGTCTCTAAGCAAGGCCACTGCCACACTTCAAGTAATTTCAAGTCACCTACACTTAGTTTATCGTAAATACTATTACGGCGACAAAATTGGATCGCCGCGCGGCAATGAAACGAGTGCTAGTGCGGCGGGCGTCAAGCGCCGCGGCTAACTTTCTACGAGCTGCGCGCTGCCGCCGCTGCGAAGCGACGCGTCGCGAGAATGGACAAAGTTGCGGTCAGATATGATTGGCGGCGGCGCCGGGCGATTTCTTCCGGTCAGCAGGATCTATTGCAGCGGGGATTATAGATTGCCCTAATTATGGCGGCCCGGGACCACTGAGCCCGTAACATATCATTTAGAATGCCAAATTTTTTCACTAGATGTTTGACATTTGTCGCGACTTTTGACACTTTGCGAGATATTTGACATTTTATAGGGTCCGGGGGTGGCACCTGGCTGGCAGCCTAGCAAGTACCTAATAGGGGGCCCGAAAAAACTTTCTCGGATCAAACGCATTGTCTCCGACTGCAGTTCTCATCATATGGCAGCTTTCAGTGGGGGGGGGGGCGTGAGCGAGCCCCCCCCCAAGACACAGCTGCACAAGCGGGGGGTTCACTTGCAGAAGAACGTGCGCAGGATATACAGTCAAACTTTTACAAGGTATATAACTGTGTTTATAGAAACGTTTTAAAAATGTTTATTTGATTCAAAGTCAGGGATAAAGAGCTGAGGATGGAAAAAAGCGGTCGATGTTTTTCAACGGCCCCGCTTTTAAAAAGAGCGCTTTTTCCATTTAAAAAGCCCAGAAAATTCTAAATTTCCAAGATTTTCTACAGTACAGCACGCACAATGTAAATAAACATAGGTATTTATAGAGCGGAAAGCGGCAGAAACAGAAGCGGCGCAATATACTTTGAAAAGTGCTCATATCAGCTGCATTCACTGCAATAACTTGAGCGAATCCGTGCAGCGCGGCAGCAGCGGCACAGTACAAACTGTCGCGTGGAAGTCATGCGGCCATCTTTCCAGCATTACAAGTGTATGTATGTGCTACGATTAGCCTTCCAAACATCTCAGGGGGTTTATATATTTTTAAATGTAAGAAAATATACTAAATTATGTATATTTGTATTTTCTCTAGCTTTTTTCAGATAGATTTTGTTTATTTATTTTCCAATAAAACAAAAAAAACTCTCATTCATATTTTATCTGCATTGTTTGCAGAGAGATTTAATTGTATTTATTTTTTTTCCAGAAATTCTCTGAGATTATATCTAATAATTATTATATTTTAAGAAAAACACCTATTTTTGTAACACTACCTACAATAGGTCAACCAAGCATATAAATAAGTGTAATATTTATTCATCTAGATTTATTTGAAACTTGACACGGGACACACATATGTTGGAATACAAGAACATCATTAAGCGAGGGCTGGATGGACCGCGATATATTTGCATGCAACTGAGGAAGGAAAATGCAATGTTTGGGCAGCCGATGTTTTTTAGAGATAGGAACTGTGTATTTACAAGCTGCGAAAAGGTTTAGTATTTATAATACTGTATCCTGTAGCTGGAGTTTGCAGCGATATCACTTTTTTCGAAGTTCTTCCAAATTTTCTATATCAAAAAAGACCGATACATTTAAAAAATATTTTTCGAAATCGAGAACTTATTTCAGGAAAAATTTTAAAGTATGAAAACTTTTTCCAGAGATCTACCACCGTTTATTGTATCGGATATAAATGTGAAAATCTAGGTTTTTAATAATTCAACATATTTAAGTACCGTCAAAAAACCCACATAGGTATTCACATGACGCTGACTACGTAAAAAAACGTAAATTTATGGAAACTACTATAAATACTAGTTTTTTAAAACAAAATGTACTCCGAAGTTCTCATTCCAGAAATCCAATCATTCACAAGATTTTTATGCGGCAACAAAGTTCAAATGACAAAATGTGTCACAGCACGCGATCCCGTAAACAACTAAAGTGTAACGACACCGATGTGCCAAGTGAAAGATGCATTGATAAAAAGAATTGTTATTGCAAATTCCACAGCAAAATCCAGATGTCACACTTAACTTCGGACAGAAAAAAATTGAAGATAAATATTTGCAAAATTTAGTGATAAGAGAAGGCAAGTAATTTCTTACAGACGACACTATGTAATGCAAAAAGCTGCGCGCAAAAATCTGGCGCAGACGTGAGTAAACGGGGTAGGTAACTGTGTGACTAGGAGTGGAAAAAAAGTTTTTTAAAGACCTTGTTTAATAAAAAAACACCGACCATCCCTAGTTGTGACAATTTCATGTCACTTGTCACAACTTCCAGGTCATCATTGGATGCAAATCTGGTCCTGTTCAATGATAATGATTCATAGACAATTTCACATTGGCAGCTGATGTGGGTCGTGCCAAAGACGTATCCAGGGCTACAGTACCCGCCCCAGAAAAATGCACCCTTGGGGGCAAAAATTTGGTACCAGAAGTTGCATTCTCACCATGTTTATTAGGTCTCACATGGGATGGGGGAGGGCGGGACCCACAACAGACCAAACCTCACATAAATATTTCAAATCAGTGGCATAGCCAGGGGGGCGGGGGGGGGGGGGGGCGGAGGCCCCCCCCCCTTCCTGGGTGATACGTGGAAAATGTCCAGGAGTGGCGATTTTCGAAACTGTTTTCATGGGTGTTGTAAAAAATTTGCACGCAAGCGCGCATTTTCCCTTCCCGCAACATGTATTTTCAATCGACCATTCCTGCAGCCTCAAATCGTAAGCAGATGTATTTAGCCACGCCGCTGTATACGATGTAAAATACATTTGTATACAGCTGTCTTTGGCGCCAATTCCAACGCCAACGGCGCCATGGCGTGGCGCCTACGAATGGTGCCATCGCCATGACGCCATTCTCTTACTACAGGGGTCAAATTTTAGGGGGGGGGGCGCCGCCCCCCCCATTCGCCGGGCTCTGTATACAATCCGCCCCCACCCGCTCAAAAATTCTGGCTACGCCACTGTTTCAAATGCTAGAAAAATTTCACTGCTGCTTTTAAAAAGAGCTAGAACCCTTGCGCTTTTTTAAAAAGCAGTTGAAAAAAGTGCTGGCCATACCTACTTCCCCTGCCATAGGATAGGTTCATTCACACAAACTTGTCTAGCGAGAAAAGCCAATTGACACGCCTGAAGGGTGAATCGAAGTGTGCTGAATGTAAGCTTAGAATGAAGTGTATGAAATTCAATTGGGTGACGGATGACTGATGACAGTACAGCAAGAGACGTCTGTGCAAATAAGCCGACCGGACTGCATGCCAAGCACGGAATGTTTAATACCATATTTTGATGAATACAGTGTCATTTATCATGAACACAGTGATAAATTTGGTGTCAAATTTTCTCAGAGTGAACGCTATGTATTTATCATTGAATCTTTTTCTCCATTATTCAGATTGGATACGGTAGAATTTAGAGCAAAGTGTGAAGTCGGGGTAGACAAAAAAACAGTACGCAGTTGATACGCATTCATTCGTAAAAAAGTATTACTAATCTGCGAGAATTCCGCACGTGGTGCTGTACAGAACTCCCAAGCTGCTGTCAAGCCCTTTTTAATCCTAAATAATAAATACTAAACTAAATTCGAACGGAATCTTGCAGTGTTCATCAAATAGTTGGGTAATGTAGTTTGTGTGCAGCCGCCAGTAAAAATAAACAAAGCTACAGGTATTGAAAGTACCTATTACAATACTTGACGCGGCGGCGATAAGTATTTGAGCCCAATGTGTACTTACATACTTCACTGCATTGGAATAAACACAATAATGCTTATGCAATGTTTTGAACACTTGCATATTTATGCACGAGAGTGCAATTTTCCGAATAAGTATAATGACATCCATTAAATATAAGTAATTTCAATTGAATAGATAAACAAATATGACTTTTTCAAACAGTACCCCACCCAGACCCCAATTGACTTTACGAATGGAAAACTTATCGATATTTGCAACATATTTGCACACAAAGTCAAGTGACAAAACAAGCGCTACAGGTGATAAAAAAGTTTCAATGACTTCCTATTTACATGGCTTCATAAATATCAGCTGCAACTTTTCTCGACTTTAGTTAACAGTTTAAAAGATGCAGAATGGTTTCTGATCAATCTTATCAGGAGAACTGTGAACTGTGGAAATGTAAACTAAAATTGAATACTAAAGTAAATACAAAACTACAGGGTGCGGCAATTTAGACCTGCGCTCTAGATTTCGGATAACTTGTCACTGGGTTGTCGGATTAAATTCAAATTTTAGGTCAACATTAACAACTAAATAGGAAAGGATCCCTGAAAACTTGGCTGCGATAGCTCCACTCGTTCTCAAATTATTTATGCAAACACAAAAATTTTCGCTTTACTGCCACCTTACGCAAGCACCTGTCAATTTCCTTATGGGCATAGCGAATTGGTGGCGGGCGTGCACACATTGAGGCATGCAGCTGCGAAAAGAAGATCAGAAAAAAACCCTAAAAAACAATCCGATCCCGGTCCCGAGAAGTCCATCCCGTTTGAACGATATCACAAGGTGGTGGAAAACTGTTCGCGTTCGCATGAATGACAATTACGCGTTCGCATGAATAACTTGTGAACGAGTGGAGCTATCGCAGCCATATTTTCAGGGATCCTTTCCTATCGAGTTGTTAATGTTGACCTAAAATTTGACATTAATCCGACCACCCAGTTACAAGTTATTCGAAATCTAGAGCGCAGGTCTAAATTGCCGCACCCTGTAGATATGCACAAACGCAGCAAAGGAATGCAATGCGGGCGCCAGCGGCACACTAAAACGGATTGTTTTGATTAGACAAATCAGCAGTAGCAGGGGCCAGTTCCACAAATGGTCAAATGACAGGAAGGTAAGTGGAAAGTCGAGTGACCGGAAAACTTAGTGACAAGTAAAGTTGGGTAAAGAATACTCGCCGCTTTTAAATTCACTTGTCATTTGAGTTGCCATTTGTATACTTGCGAAATTGGCACCAGCTCTGCGGTTCCCATTGAATAGACACATTCATACATTCAGCCACGCAAGCCGCGAGTGAAGTCAAAGAATTTTTTCTCACCTTAACGTTTGCAAAACGACAGATCATTGCACCGACAGATCATACGTACGTTTGTCGTTTTATAAGGTAATTTACATGACTTTTGACATTTTAAGTTGCATTTTACAAGCTTTGCCAACGGAGTGATCTTCCATAGTGTCAAAATCGACAGAAAAGTTACTTTTTGCAGCCACAAAACTACAAAACTGACCACGAGAACGCGCTGTCCGTCGGAATTGATTTCATAGCGCACATGGCGTTCGATGCGCTGCGTGGTCGTGTGCACCTGTCGCCGCCGACTGCGAACAAAAAAGTGGTTAGTTTGGTTGGTAATTGTGCTTTGTTTTTAAGGTGTGACCTAATTTTAAAACAACTTTTTCAATTGAACTTTTGAGAAGACTTTTCTGTTTACCTGTTTGCGTTAGAATTGTGTAAACTGTTTTGAACAGAATGTTGCACGCAAGATTTTTGCGGTGTTCTCCAGTGCGTTACTGAAGTACGACAGCAGAACTAATCCTGGTGTATTTGGGAAGCCCGAAAAATGCGGGCAAAGAAAATCTCATCGCCCGCCTCCCAACACAAAGCGCTAAAAAAGGCGGAGCATCGCCCCACCAACGTGACAATATTTCCGTGCTCGTCCACCTCGGTGGTCTCCTCGACGGGCCCGTCGTCGGTCCACTGCGTCCTGGTCTCGCTCACGTGCGCGCCCGCCGTCGGGCTGCCCGCCGAGTCTCTGCCCGACGACGCGACCACCGTGCCGCCGGCGCTGCGGGTCGGCGAGACTCCGCCTTCTCCGGTTCGGGCCAGTGTTGATGGGGGCGAACCCTGCGGCGTGTTGAAATGTGTTGAATACCAAACTGTGGCATCACTTGGACTTCTCCAATTCCTCAACCGGTCAAGTGTTTGTCAAAGGACAAGTTTACTTGTCAAATGTCAAGTACCACTGTTGTGACTTGTGCACTTGCGGAGTTGGCTCCAGCATGAAAAAAACGAAAGAAGGCGAGTAAATGACTGAGTGGAGCGCATACCTTGCGCAGAATCCTACCATAATTTAATGAATAATATCTCGTAATACATTTCGTAATAAATTAATCCATAGTAAAAACGAAATATTATGACGAAAAACTGTATAATTTTTGGTTCATTATTCAGATGGGTTACGGTAGGTTTCCATACTAAGTGTGACATCCGCCGAGTAAATATCGACCATCAAAAGCAATCCCCAAAGAAAACCAACAGCGACCCTATGCTCGCGCACAACAGTCGTAGTAGTATCTGTGACGCGGGTGCCCAACTGCGGCTGCCTGTCGTCCACCAGGTCGTCCAACTCCGGCTCCCTCCTGAGCATGTGCTCGGGCACGGGGCGGCGCTGCTCGCCCGCCGACACGATCACCGGCACCGACTGCACGTGCCGCTCGTCGCCGTGTATGTCTTTGATCTTGCCGCCGTCGGCCGCTGCCGCTTTGGTGCGATGTTTGCCGCCGCGCGACGAGCTCGACGATGATGATGATGATGAGGAGGAGGAGGAGCTGCTGGATGAGCTGCCTGAGTTTTTAAAGCAATTTGAGCGAAAAGTTGCTCAGATTTTTGCAAATTGTTCAGAATCTCAAAAATCTATTCCTCTCGACCCCCCCCCCCCTGACTAGTGATAGGGTGGGTCAGAAAAAGGTAATTTTTTTGAATTTGTACAAGTTGCACATCACGGACTTGACCTCAAAAACGGAACTCTCCAACCGCTTGTAATCATTTTAAAAGTGTAACGATCGAAATCGGTTGAGAAAGCGCAACGTTGGGCCCACACACGCTAGTTGACATATCGACACCAAATGTCAACTGGTGCCGATCCCGATTCAAAGCTTGCTGACGAGTGGACGAACGACGTTCAAACGCAATATCTGAATTAGGAGTGGAACCAGTTGACATTTGGTGTCGATGTCAACTAGCGTGTGTTGGGCCGTTATTGCGGTGCTAATCTGGCATATAAGGGCGCCACCCAAAAATATAGAAAAATTTACCGTTTTTAGACCCACTATATTTCGGGACCGAGGGTTGTAGAACAATACCTTCGGTTTTTCTGTAAGCCCAGTTCCGCAAAATCTGATTTTTCAGTTTTGTGCCGAGCTATAAAAAAACGCCCACGAGCCCCTCCCCCCGACGCACTTCTATCCCTCGCACCCCCAGCAGCAGCGATACGCTCAGCCTTCTCCTTCTTGAGCTGCTTGCGCTGCTCCTTGGTCAGCGCCTTCTTGTGTTCCTTGCGTCGCCGCTTGGCCTCGTCCTTTGCGCGCTTGGCCGCGTCGCTGGACGAGTCGGCGCTGCTGGCGGACGACGAGCGTTTTTTTGCTGCCGCCGCGGCGCCTGCCGCTGCGACGCCTGCTGTTTCTAGTTCCACCTGAGGAAGTTGTGGTCGGGGGTAAGGAAGGGGGGTTGGGGGAACTTTATGCAAACCAACCCCCGGAGGGTCAAATAAATGGGAAGCAATTTGGATAGTAGGAGTATGATGTACGGTGCGGAAAAATTTTTACTATGAGGTGAACGGCACAGTATAATTCAAAAGCACGTGGATACGCTACGGTACGTTAATCTACCTTTTTTATAGATTTTCACACCAAAATCACAACCAGTTCATTTGTCTAACTGCCTATTTTCAGCTATCTTCGTTATTTACTATTGTTGTTATATACCACTTTCAACTATTTTTCACCACTTAGTGATTTTTCTATTTTTTCTTCTTTCTAAACCTTGAAAAAGCCTATATATTGAACGCCCGAACCAACCCCCACAAACTTTTTCTCATCTATCTATCTCTCCGGAGGAGCGATTTGCCATCTATCCAACCCCTTGGGGGGTCAAACTCTGGGATACCCCTGTGCCAACCTACAAAGCAGGGGCCAACCACGCACGTAGACATGTGGCAAGAAGTGTTGGCTTCCGCCACGAGTGAGCGCCGTAGCAAGTGACATTTCCATTTCCACGGAGCCAATTAACAATGACGCACTAATTAGCATCCCTCGCTCACCTGTTTGTCGCGGCTGTACCTAGTCATGAGAACGCCCTCCGGCGGCGAGCAGTATTCAAGTTCAGCGTAGCGGATCAGCTGCGCTGGCGGCGCCTCGGCTCCAGCCAGGGCGCCCGCAGCGACCGCGTCGGTGCGCTGCTGCAGCAGTTGCTGTTGTTGCTGCATCTGGGGGGTAGTCCCGGACCCTGTAAACTGCCCTGTCAAATTCCAAATGTCACGCAAAGCGTCAAAAGTCACGTAAAATGCCCGGCAAAATGGCAAACGTACGTTTGCCATTTTGCCGGGCATTTTACGTGACTTTTGACGCTTTGCGTGACATTTGACACTTTCCAGGACACTTAACAAGGTCCGGGACTGGCACCTGGCCGGTCGACTTGGTGACGACCACGTGCTCGGTGCGGTACTCGGCCGACGTGATCCGGTGTGCCCCGCCCACCGTGTGTTCTTCGCCGTCGACCGGCAGCGACTTTGCAGGTGATGAAGGAGTGCTGCCGCCCTTGGTCTGCGAGCGGCGCTGCGAGTTAAGCAGTTGTTGTTTGGCGAGCGAAAAATCAAATTCACATTATACCGTATTTACTCGACCAGGGTAATTATTTTTTCATTAGTCTTTTTGAGGGGGACTATTCGAGGGGGGACTATTCGAGGGGGGGGGGGGTAATTCGATGGGGGGATTATTCTTTCGTCAAAATTTTCAAGCATGCTTCTATCAACTGAATTCTATCAACTGAAATATTTATGCTTTATTAACAATATCACATGCCATTATTGTTCAGATTATCACAATAAATTTATCAAATGCCTAAAGGGGGGAATTATTCGAAGAGGAATTTTTTTTTCATCACTCGTCTAACAGGGGTATTTATCCAAGGGGACGTATTCAAAAGGGGAGACTTATTCGGGTAAATACGGCATTTACGCTGGCCGAATTTTCGCTTTTTCAAATCGTTTCTATTTTAAAAGCGTACAGCAACTTTTTGCAAGCAAATTAGCAAACAAATAAAGGCAAAAAACAAATCGTTTCCCGCCCAGCCTCAAACAAATGAGCATTGCAATTAGAACGCACGTCGGTGAGGCCGGAGTCCATGTAGTGCAGGGGGGTGACCGTGTCGGCCACGGTGACAGACGCGCGCTTCTGCTCGCCCTCTACAGGCTCGATGGTGTGCGTGCGGCGGACCCCTGCGCATATTTAGACACTGTTGACAGTGATTTTTGAAAGACTAAATTGCTTTTAAATTTTAAGCTCCCCCGGTTATAAAATAAACAATATTTATTTTTCAATTCAAATTTAAAATAAGATAATATTCCCAATATGAATCTTCATTCGACTTTTTCTCGAACTATTCCCGACGCCCAACCATGAAAATCCATGACACCCCTAATGAAAACTACACGTGGGTAAAATCTGTCACGGGGATAAATTGCGGCACACTGCCGCACTGAAGCATTGAAAAAAGCATTGAAACAACCACGTTTTAAAAAAACCCTTTTAAAATACGGTTTTAAACCTTTAAAAAACATCTGCTACCCCGACCCATCTCACCCTGCCCAGCGGGCTCTTCCCCAGGCAGACGGGCGCTCTGGCTGCGCTGCACGCCGGCGGGCGCCCGACTGCCGTCGTCGTAGATCGAGGCGGCCATGCGCGATTGGAACTGCGTCCGCCCGCTGAAGCGGAACCGCTGCGAGCCGAAGCGCGGCAGCAGGCCCCGGCGCGGCTCCTCCGGACCCATCATTCTGAGAGCGGGCAAGGGGGTGGATTTGGGAAGGGTCAATTGGGCAGCCCGACAAAACGGGTGTCGGGTCGATGGGCACACACACACACGCGCTAGTTTACGTCAAAATTCGTGTCCACTAAAATTAAATTAAAATGAATTTTGGTGAATTTTGCTATTTCAATAGAATATTCCCTATGTAATAGAGCATAGTCTATTTTACATCTTGATTCATGACACTCAATTTTCCTGTTTCTGTGAAATGTGATGCATTAAAGTTCTTTTAAGTGTTATTTAGTTGACATTCAGTTGACATCAATTTGCGCTGTCAACTAGTGTGTGTGGGTCCAATCGAAATAAGTGGCGGCAAAAACATACCTGAAGAATGTGTGGTGTTCCACGCCCGACTTCCACACCCGTTTGGCCGCCTCGTCGTTCTTGAGTCGGAACGATACTTGCACTGCTTGTTTGCTCCCGTCCACCTGCGAGCGAAGCAATGAATAGACTAAATAGATCGACAGACACAACTAGGGTGGAAAAAATCCATTTTTTTATTACCCCGATCCCTCAAAAAAAAATATTTTTTGTTAAAAATCGCTTTAAAAAATCCCTAGCAATTCTAGACACAACGCATCGCATGTAAATTAGTAGACTGACGTTTGACTATGCAATTTTAGATCAGTTAGATACGAATACTTATGTCTCAAATTCCAGTTGCACCAGAGCAATTCCAATCGTTTAGCAGTGAATTGAATCCATGCCTTTCTTTTAGAGCGAAAATAAATCATCACACATTTGTCGGGCGCGCGCTTTACGCGCTTCTTACGACTGTCTCATCCAAATTCAGTGCCAAATCGAATAGTCACCCCCCCCCCCGCAACCCACCATGCCCGGCCTCAACTTGACATTGAACTTGTTCGCCCTGTAGCTGATCTTGAGTATGCTCTGCCACAGGAACCTGCTGGTGCGAACCTGGTCCTTGAACACGCACACGCCCGCTGCGCACACGCCGATGGACACGTCCTCGCCCCCGGCGTCCTGCAGAAGCACCTAGGCGGTGTGGGCGGAGTTTAAAGGGGTGCACTGGGGGTGGCGGTGATTGGCTGGACAGTTGGCTCTAGCTGGCTATGTGAGGAGAGCTGAGTCGCATTGGAAAGTCGGTTTGGGAAATCGTCTAATCTGGTTGAGTTGAGATGGCAGAGAATTGGGATTTGGGCGGGATATCGGATCAAATATCAAGTAAAACTACCTTATTTACTCGAATATTATTTTTAGTTTTATTTAGCCTTCTTTCAGTCAGATTTTTTAGGGGGGGGGGTATTCAAGGGGGGTATTCAAGGGATTCGAGAAAATTTTAAAGCATGTGTCAATCAATTGATTTCATGCAATATGCTTTATTTACAGCACATGCCATTTTTGTTAAAACTATACACAACAAATTGAACATATTTATGCCTAAATGGGGGGTATTATTTGAGGGGGATTATTTTTCCTCACTCGTCTACCAGGGGGGATTATTCAAGGGGGGATTATTCAGGGGAGAATTATTCAAGAGGGGGGAATTATTCGAGTAAATACGGCATGTTGAATCGAGTAACGGGACAGGTGATCACGATTGACAGATAGCCCCACCAACTTTTCCAATGTGAATTTTTAACCAAGTGCAACGAATTGCTTTTTTGACACTTTCTTTTTTGTAGTAAACAATTCGACGCACCGTATGCACTACAAGCGGTGCAAGCATAGCATGGGGCAACATAAATAATGGATTGAATTGAAGGCAACTAAGTGTGTGAAAGCGAAATGAATAGGATGAAAAGAAACTCATTCTACTTCTGCGACGATAGATGTTATATTTACTATTTAGATCTAATCTGTTTGTTTCCCAGGTTCACGTTATGTGCGACAGGTGTACAAATATAAAAGGTTTCACAACAGGGACGTATCCAGATATTTTTTAGCGGGGGGGGGGGGGCTGGCGTGGGGGGTGGCGCCATTTGTTGGTGTTGACGCTAGTTGGAAAAAATCAATTTTTTCAAACGCCTTGATTTAAAATAACATCATTTTAGAAAATCAAAATATGGATAAAAATATGTGTACGTGAAGTGTCACACCATGTATTGTCTATTATGGTCATATTCTGACGGTGGAGTCATGGGACATATTTTACCATTATAAGTGGTGATTTCTGTCAAAAATATCCATTTTAATGTTGACTCGTTACGTATGTTATCACCTTTTGTCGAATGTTCGTAACTTAAAAAAGTTACGCATTTTCAAACCTTTTAAAAAAGAGAAAAAACATGGCCATGGCTTTAAAAAAAGAAAAAAAGTGGCAGCACCCCGCCAACCCCGGATACGTCCCCAAACCACGGCGAAAATAGTTTGCAATCGTTAACCGGCCGACAAAAATCGTCTTTTTCAAAATTTCAAACAAACCTCGCCTACACTTTCAACAAATCCTCAACAAAACAAGTAAACAAAATCTCTTCCAACAGCACAAGTGAACAACAACAGCTCGCAACCCACCTTGGCTGGGTGCAGGTCCATGCCGTACATGGTGAGCTTCTTGGCCGTCTCCAGGTACTGCAAGTCGGCCTCCTCGGGACGCTTGCCGCGCTGGTTCCTGGGATGGAGGGGGGGGGGGCTATTTAAGTCGACTAGTTTTGACATTGAAACTGAACGAGACTGTGAGATGGCAGTGAAAATAGATGGACTTGAAGTGAGAGAGAGATAAAAAAACTCCGCAGAAAATGAGTGCTGATTTTGGGTACTGTTTGCCGATTTTTTGTAGGGGGGGGGGATCAGGGGATAGTAGCCAAAACAATTGACCCCGCCTCAAACCACCATGCAGACCCATGTCATAATATCCAACTAGACAGGGTAGTTTCTAGTGATGGAAAAAAAACGTCTGAACGTTTTCAACGTTTTTATTAAAAACGTTTTAATCAGAATGCTCTCAAACATGGTTATGGGTTAAGGTTCAATCCCGATGATTTTCGGCGGTTTTGCGGTCCCGATCCCAACCCGAAAGTTTGCAAAGCCAGTGCTTGGGTTAAAAATTGCAGTTGAAAGTTTTTGAACTTAATTCGGATGAAATGCAAATTCTTACATTAAAAACGTCGTTTAAAAAAAAAAACTTCAACAATCCCTAGTAGTTCCAAATTCGAAAAAAACTTTCTAAAATCCTCAATAAAACCCAAAATACCTATGCAGTTGATGAATGCGATCGACCAGCTCCTGGGTGCGTTTGGGCGCGAAGCAGAAGTCGGACAGGTAGGCGGGGTCCGAGTGCTTGGTGCTGTCGAAGTCGCCCACGGCGGACTGGACCAGATAGGCGCCAAGTGTCGCCTGCGTCGCCGTCGACGTGGGCAATCTGCGCGGGGAAGTCGAATAGATATTGATATAAATATGGGATGTTATGACATTCGATAGGTGGTTTTTAAGTGGCGTGAACTGTGTTTTAGTAATTGAGTGTTTGTTGTAAGGTTGTAGACAAAGGACAAATTTCAGAATTTTTTCGATTTCCCTGTAAAATTTCACGGTGAATCTTACCAACACAAAACATTTGATAATTTTTCAGCATTGCCATACATAGACTATAAGTAAATATTCTTGAAATTAATCACTCTGCATTCTACACACCATTGTATTAAAATAGAAAAGCCTATTACATCTAACGCAAATATCAGATTAGTGCAGAGACGGATTACGACAAGGCTGCTTTTCTCGTCTGAAAAATTTAGCGATATGGAAATGGAATGAGAACATTTTGAATGTAAACTCTCCACTGTAAAATTTTGTAGTTTACAGTATTTACAGTTTTTTTGGCAGTTTTACAGTTTACAGTATTTACAGTTTACAGCAAAGAATCTTGCACACACCTAAAAACACACACATAAAAAACCCTTAAAACCTCAAAAAAGCAAAAAAGAACCCACTTTGCGCTGAGCACATCTCGTTGAATCTGCACGCAGAGCAGGTAGCGCGTGAAGTCGTCGCTCAGCGTGGACGGCTCCGGCGGGTAGAACTTCACTTCCAACGAAAAGTTCCACTCCTTGTCTGCGAAACGGGGGGGGGGTACAAGTTTGAACTTTTTATCAATGCAATGTCTTGATTCGATCTTTCAAATTCAGATTTATTTTCGTGTTTTTTTTTTGCGTTCCCAAGTAATATTTATGTTACGTTTCCGATCTACACATCGCGGCATTTCCACACCTTGAAAAAGCCCCCCATTTTTCGAAAAAGCGATTTTCACCCCTACTAAACACCAAACTCCACACAAGTTCCAAACGAATGAGACCCCTTCTTCAGCTAGCTCAAAGCGACGTCACTCTTAAAACCACGTCACTTTTCACCATCTACTCGAGTGCATTTGCATGTGCTTTGTGTTTGCCCGTGTCCACTTTCGAGCGTGTTAGCAGAGGCACTTGACCCCGGCGGCGGCGCAGCGGCGCAAATCAAATGATACTGCGTGAGGCGGTCACGTCACGCCCCGCCGCCGCTAGTTGACTCTGGGGCCAGGTTCAATTAAGGCGCTTTAAGGCGCCCTACACGAGAGTGTCCAGTGGAACGATTTCATGCTTGATGGTGTGCCGGGCGCCTTATGTATAGTTTACTTGAATTGCGCGCCAGGCTGTACGCAGCTAATATCTTTGAGTAAACGCTCCCGCAGGTCAGCTATCAAATTTATATTCAAACACAGTGTGACTTTCACGTTTTCAATGTTCGAACTCTCCCAATCTTGAAGATTTTAGCATCATGTAGAAAACAAGCTATCAAAACGTTCTACACGGCCACACAAAATCGCAAAAGCAACGTCAATCGACTGCTCCTTTAGCTGTTCACCAGCCGCGCGTAATTTGAAGCTGCAGCGTGGAACAAAGCAAACAATCAACATGCAGCCGCGGCTGCACGCCGCCGTCAAAATGGAACGCGCCCAATGAACGTGGCACGAAGACCAAGGAACCATGCATATGCATGTCTCATGTCCCAGACCACAACTGGTGCCGGCGGCGCGGAACCGACTAAGCCTTAGATCCCATGTGAATCATATCACGTGTCACCAGAGAGCTTAGACAAGCTGTATTTGCATGTGTAAAAGTGAATTTGGAAAAGCAAAAGTGTAGAATGAGTGGCTGGGCTAAGTTTGAAGTTCACCTGCGTGACGAAACATTCTTGGTGCCGAATTCTTTTATTCTGACCTCTGTTTCTGACTCTTTGCACGATTCGGATATTATATTTCTTTGATTTTTTTCAACATAGGTGTATGAAAACACAAAAATTACGATGACATGCATGTAACCACCAAAAAATTACAACATTACAACAAGCGCGAAATTTCGGCAACAATATTCCCACCCCGGCCGCCCAGTCCCCCCTTTGGCAAGGCTGCGAGACCGCCCGGAACGGAGCATGGAACAAGTCATAAAAGTGGCAGTAAATCGGTGGAAACAGAGAGAACCCGGCCGCGCGGCCCAACATCGGCCGCGGCTGCACGCAGCCAGTCCCAGTGCGGCCGCGCGTCTGTTTGCATTTCATGCGCGCGGCGGCATTTCACTTGGCCGGCCCCCCGCTGCCGCGCCGCCGAATATCAATGAACTTTAGGAAATTGCAGCCCGCCCCTGCCCCCCCCCCGCGCGCGACCCCGGCAGCGTAAATATTGAAATGGGGTAGATTCTATTTGAGACGTGGACTTGAGGTCATTAAAAGCAGAGCTTTCGTTCGATGGCACATTGACAGTGTGCCACAATCAAACAGAAACTCCCATCAAACAACGCAAACAATTTCAAAGTTGAATGCTTCGCAAAAAATTGATAGGCCCCCGTCGCGTCGACCGGAACGAGCCAGGGCGCAAACGCTGCAAAAAATCTGCAGCCAAACCACAAAAGGGGCGACGCGTAGTTTTACCTGCGCAGCCAGCCAAGTGTTTCCATGCAACGCGAGAATCGATTGTGCCGCCCAAGGTCACTTTTGCGACGAGCACTCAGCGCCCCATCGCTGCCGCGCGCGCTACATTACACATACAAGCCCATATCACAGTATGTCTTCCTGTCATGCACATGTCAATATACCCAGATGCCTACACATGCTAATGTGTGATATAAACATACAGGCAGATGGTGTTATGGCAAAAAAACTTATCAGCAAATGTGAAGTGAAGTAAACAAACAGATGTGCTATGCATGGAGCAATCAATATTGTAAAAATAAAAAAATTCATCTGAACGCTGTGAAATTCTGCTGCCAGCTTCTCAGATAGCTATATATCTTTTGACTACTTACTATCCTCCAGCCACCTCTAACAAAAATAGCCCCACAATCTGGAGCAATTTTTGAGAAAATCTCAAAATGCTCAAAACAAAAATTTTCAGACCTTTCTGCCAATTTACACACTCCAAATTACGTGTTTGGTGGCCTTTTTTCAGCTCTTTTCCCATTTTTTAAATTTTTTTTTCCTTTTCAGTGTTTACCGTGTTGAGAAAGACTATATTTTGAACCGTGCAAATGGGCCCACACACGCTAGTTGACATCGACACCAAATGTCAACTGGTTCCGATCCCAATTCAAAGCTTGCGTTTGAATGTCGTTCGTCGGCTCGTCAGCAAACTTTCAATCGGGATCGGCACCAGTTGACATTTAGTGTCGATGTCAACTAGCGTGTGCGGGGCCAATACCCCAGAAATTTTTCCAGCTTTCTATCCTTCTGGGGGATCAATTTACTATCTACACACATCGGCACTGTGGTTCAAATACACAAATACCTGGCGTTTGTAGAGAGTAGCGACACAAACTGTTACCTAGGCACAAAGGGGGAAATAACGTGATATGGGCTTGTATGTGATATAGCTATGTATGTTATATGGGAATCACCCCTACGTCACATTGTAATTTTGACGCATTTCGTTGTGCCGCATGCTTGTTTGGTCCCCATACAGGTAATTCGTGCTGTTCGGATGGGGTGAAATGCTGCCAGCTTCCGAATTGTGATCGATTTGGTAGGGAAGCTGAAGCTATTAAATGTGTTAATGTTTGCGTGGGGAGCACGGTTCAACAAACGATGTTGCTTGGAGAATGTAAATGTTTTCAACTAGACAGGGTATAATTCAGTTATCATGCATACAGCCGGAAAACACCATTCATTGCTTTCCTTGTGGTTTTTTCTGCAGCAAACATTAAGTAGCAACAAGCTCAAAATTAGGACAGGCTCGCGAGACATCAACCCCCCTCCCAGCAGCTGGCCGCGGCCAATATTGAGCGACCGCAAAGGCTCCTTTTCCCATCAAAACGCAGCGCCGGTTGTCCAGTGATTATTAGCAGCATGCGGCAGCGGGCACGTAATCAAGTGCTTGGAGACACGCGACAGGCTCTCGGAGCACATGCACAGTGCCGCAGAGTTGTTAAAAGTGTCGAAGTTTTTCAAAGTACCTATATGTAAATGTGAAGTATTTATTTTTTACTAACCTGACCTGAGTACAGGAAATGTTGAGTAATTTTTTTACTTTTACTCTTGAGTAAACGTGAGTAAGATACTTTTGTGCCCGGAAAACGTAAAACTGAGTATTTTTGAGAATTTTTCCCCAGTTTTCACTCATTTTCACATTTCTGCCAATTTTCACTTTCAAATTCGACTATTTTCAGCATGTCGGCTATATATGATCTCATGTACCCATTTTGTTGGCTATTTTTCTTTATTTTGAGCATTTTTCACCCTTCCATGCCTTTCAAAAACAAATATAAATGCTTATCAGAAACACGTTTTCTGTACACAGTGCTTACATGAAAAGTACATATAAAAGCGAGTACAGGAACTTTTTCAGAGGAAACGAAAACGTATTTTCTCAGTACTCGAGTATACGTATTTATCGAGTAAAAGTAAATACATTTTAACAACTCTGCAGCGCCGCGGCCGCCTGTGCATGCATGATAAGCGCGGCCGCGTCACGACGCAGTCAACCGAAAAGCGCACACCGCCCGGTTACTTAGCTGCGAGTTGTCAGCGATCACGGCTTGTCGCACTAGTTCGCACCGTTAATCATGCGACTCTCGAGGCTGGGAACTCACGCAAAATAACCCTCTTTTGCATGTGCACCCAGTGATTCGACGAGGAAATTTCTTTTTCGTGGGAAATGGGCCCACGTTTGAGGGAAAGTTAGTCGTTGATTTTACTTGGTGTGTTCCGGAAATGGCGCCTCTCTCTTGCCTCGGTACGTATTTCAATCATTTTAATCAAAAAGGGTGAAATAATGTTCGTTTTTAACAGTGCATTCAAGCTAAATTACTTACTTACTTTAATTACTTACATCGGTAACTTTCCTTCATACAAAATTTGATCAACCTCATTTTACTTTGTGGTTACATATGACCTACAGATGCAAAAAACCCTTTCTTTCTTTAAAAAAACGATATCACGAACAGGGTTGGATCTATAAAAATTCATTCCACTAACCATGTATACAATTTACATAAAAATTGTATTTTATTTTACACATGTTTCATTTTATTTTTCTATTCTTAAATTTACCATTTTTTTGAGATTCTGCCAACCCTGATCACGAACCCTTCTTGTCACTTTTCAAATTGCGGAATTGGCAACACACTATTTCTAGAACGCGGAAATTACATTTATTCAACAACTGCGCCCTTTGTTTCAAAACAACCCAGAAAATATTTTTGGGTTGTCAAATGAAAACTGCCCACTCGAACGAGAAAACATCGGCCTGCGTTCAATTCGTTTCGAACGACACAATGTGCACACACAAAACGTGCAGGCACCAAATTGCACAAAAAAGACATTTTTCTCGCAATGCTGCACATTTGTTTTTGGATCCAGGTCGAGCAAATCCATAACAATTTCGCTCAAAATGGAAACCATCATAAAAAGATTCTGGCAGATGAAAGCCGCTTGGCTCCGAATGCCGCATCCTTTTTATTGCCCGGCAGAAATTTTACGCGCGTCTGTTACCGAAAACGTAAAAAGTCAACTAAATATTTTGGTGGGCAAAAATAACGCACCAGTCTTTCAGAAACACTCCATTAAAAAACCAACGAGAAACCAAACGCAATACATAAAGCTAACCAAACCAGCTATGTCAACAAATACTCAACTGGAAAATACATTGCCCTTTATTTTTCAGCCATTTTTTTCTGACCCACCTTGTAGAGCGGCCAAAAAGCGATATAGGGAAAGCGTTTCGAGCGCGCGGCGGCAATAGTAGCTGGACACAAATGACACGCCGCCATAACTCATGCGGGAACCGGCCGCTTGTGTTCAACCGCAATTGGTCGGTTTCCATGCGCCGCGGCGGCCGGACGCGCCGGTCGGGTCGATAAAGCGACAAAAAATGGGTCGATGTGGGCATAACTCGGGCTGATCGATATGCCCATAGGTTTTTTCAAGGTAGAAGGCAGAAAAGGGGGGAGTTGCTAAAAATAGGGAAATATAGCTAAACTAGGTATGCCGGCATATAAATATTTATGAAGTTAAAACTAGCTGAAAATAGCCAAAAATGCACATTAACTAGTGATTTTTAAGGTGAAAATGGGCAAAAAGGTGAAAATATGAAAATAAACGATTTTGTGTAAAGATTGGGCAAAATTTCTCAAATAAGGCTAGAAAGTTAGAAAGATGGGCGATTAGGGGGGTTCAAAAATTTTGCCTCCGGAATTGACAGATAGCTGGGCGATTGGGGGGGGGGGGTTCCCATCGGAGACCCCTGATAACGAACTGTTGGCACCATTGAACCAAAAAACGTTGCGACCCCTCCCTCCACAGCCGACAGCAACGTTTGACCATGTCGCCCGCGGCAGCACGGACACGTCAAAAACGACCCTGTCCGAAAGAGAGCCATCGCACCGGGCAGGGGAAATCAGATGTGCAGTGCGGCGCGCCAGACACTACAGCGGCGCATTCCACGCGAGCCAATTTCGCCGCCGCATCTGCCGCGCTGCAGAATGTGGCAGCGCCGCCGCACTGCTTTACAACCTTGTGCACGCGGCGGCTAATATTGGCAAGCACATCCATTCATTGTGCAGTGTCGATGTGTCGACAAGCGTGAATTATTTTCAAAGTTATTTGTCAACTCGTGTCTCGATATTTTTGTCGATATCAGAAATACTTCCAAAACTTCCCGAATTTTTACACAAGAACCGATTCGGCTTCAAACCAGCATCACAGCAAGTGGCAAATTACAGAAAGTGTCAAACCCCCCTCCCATACACACCAACATCACACCAAGTGACAAATTACAGAAAGTTTCAAATACCCCACCCCTCAAAAACCTCTAGGCAAATGACATGACAGGATGGTCCCTGTTCGACAACAAAACGAACAACTCCGACACATTCCCACCGCAAAAAAAAACCTGCCCGTTTGCGAACGCCATGACTAGCTGCGTTGGCATTTGCGCACCGCTGCAGATAAGGGGCGCTAAAACAAGACGCCTACCATTTTCGCGCCGGGCGCAGTATTTGTTTACCATTTAGGTGGCACTTGATAAATATGTGAATCAACCCACTGCAGCGGCACCTGGGGAGAGATGTAATTGGTGTAGGATGACACATTTTCGGGTACCCGAATCCGATACGCTCTGTCGGAAATAGAAGCGAAGTAGTCGGTTTTAAAAGTACATTGAATCGGGCAGCCCGACAAATAACTTGTCGGGTTTATTTAACCCCGCCCCCACGCATCTCAGCGAAAAAGTAACAAAGCTGAAGTGATTCACCGCCATAACAGTATGCAAATAAAATAACCCCCCCCCCCAAGTGAAAACATTGAGTCAGCCAGCGAAACACTGCGCAGCATTTTCTAAATTCTAAAAAAATTAACGAGCGCACGTGTGAACCCAGGTGCCATCCACCAGTGTTGTTTTTGTTTTCCCACCCCTGGTATATTTAGAAATTAAGCGAAGCCACACAAATGGGTAAAACGGAATGGAATCTATGGCGGGCGGGCCGCCGGCGCGGCAATAACCACATTTGCACGCTAATGAATTTCTGATTGACACAGCGAAATCTGGATTTGGAAAAACGCCGCAATCAATGCTTGTTAGCTAGAAGCTACTTTGTGAGGCAATTTCAGTGAAACGAAAGGAACTTACAGTGTGACTGTTAAAATCAATGGAAATTTAATTTTAAATACTATTTATTTTCACAACACAATTTTTTTTGTGGATGTGGGTTTCAGATCATGGCTTTCACTAGCTAACACAAAATTTCC
The DNA here is from genome assembly GCA_964036195.1 of Sphaerolaimus hirsutus. Classification (NCBI taxonomy): domain Eukaryota; kingdom Metazoa; phylum Nematoda; class Chromadorea; order Monhysterida; family Sphaerolaimidae; genus Sphaerolaimus; species Sphaerolaimus hirsutus. The sequence goes on from OZ038458.1 coordinate 20,135,298, forward strand.
CGAATTTGCTGAATATCCCCTGGCATTACAAATTTTTTCATTAGTTACAATTACAAAACTTCTAATTCGTCAAACGTATCTCGAGGGAAACCCAAACCCTACCACCACCCTCAAAAAACACATTGGCCCTACACACAGTAGTTTTCACCGTGACTGATGTGAAAACTGAAATGGCGACATGGCGACATTCAGCCTACTCTTATTGTATGCTATATGTGTTTTCGTTTTCAAATTTTCAGATGGTAACTTTCATTAATTTCAATTCAAATTTAAATTAGATTATATCATTCAATCGTGTTCGTTAACTTGCATTTTGAAAAATTTCAGTTTTCACACAAAGTCACGGTGAAAACTAGTGTGTGTAGGCACATTCCGTTCCGAACCGGCCCCCGTATGAAAGCAAGCGCCCACAACGGTTCAGTGTATTATTGGGGCGGAATACAAAGCCAGATCTGGTCGTATAATATGGAGATGCGTGTGCACGCGCCGCCGCGCCGCAAAGTAATCGGAAACGCACATGAAAAAATACACTTTCTGACAATTTATTCCCGGGCGCGCCGCCGCGGCTAGCGTGCGCCTACGATATTTTTAGTCGTAACATATAGATTATTAGACAACCGTAAAGTGGCGGCGCGGCGTTACGAAAGTGGACACGATTCGTAGTGTACGGAAAATTCCAGGAAAACAAAACGAGTGAAAACACCGACCGGGCATTTGCTTTGATATGCGCTTGTCCGTGTACAGCCAGTTCTGCGAATTGGGCAGTTTAGTGTATAGAAAAGTAAAGGGGAAAAATGGACTTTTGGGGAAGTAAAAAAGCAAGACAAACAAAATACATAATTTCAGCAATTCCGAAATACCCACAGGGTTCAAACAAGATCCCGAATCTCAAAAAAATCAGGGATCATCCAGTACCGATCCCGAAATCTCCAAAAACCAATCCCGATCCAGTTACTCCAATCCCGATCACTAAAAAAACCCGATCCCGAAAAGTCAAGCCCGTTTGAACCCTAGATAACCCACACATTTATCACACTAAAAAATGTAAGCAACCTTTCCGCCATCCTTGGCTTTGTAGGAGAGAGCAAAATAGTCGGGCTCGCGCAATCCAATCAGCTTGACAACTTGGTCAAACAGCTCCTTGCCCTTGTCGCCGCGCTGCAAAGTGGACACGTTAATCAAACGTGTAAATTAAATGTATAGAAGGACAGCACATGGGGGCACTCTCAGATGCTGTCAAATGTCAGGCAAAGTCATGCAAAACGTCCTGGAAAATGGTAAACGTGTTTGCCGTTTTAGAGGGATCGTTTGCCGTTTTCCAGGGCATTTTACATTACTTATATTTATCTACTTACACTTATATTTTGCATCGCACTTGACTTTTACAGGGTCTGTCACCTGGACCCAAATTAAGATGTCCATATTGAGAAAATGGGGGTAAAGCATCGAACAAGCGAATGTGCACCTTATCTTTATTGCATGCATTACTCATCGGGATATTGATCGATCAGTATCACCCCATTTTCTATGCTGACTTTTCTTCATAGTGTGGGGAATAAAATTTGAGTCCTATCCAATCCGAGTCTAGGAGACAGCCATGAGAATTCCGCAAGTGGACAAGCGACAAAATGCAACAGACAGATGATAAGGCAAGAGACAGGTCAACATATGGAGCAAAGTATTTGTCTCTTGAAAGGCAACTTATAAACACACTTGACACGGACATTGTCACTTTCCACAAGCGAAATTGACCATGTAGTCACCTACAGGTGCCACCACCAGACCTGTAAAATGCCCTGTCATGTAAACTATCAAATTTTCTTTCTTTACTGGTCATTTAACATTCTCTCGGAGTTGCCCAAAGTATCTCCCAACCCAAAAAGCCTGTCTCACTGGCCCAATTAAAACACACCCCTACACAATTAACTAGACCCTTGAAAAACCCATCACCAACACAACTCACATCGACCACAATCTCCACCGGTTTCTGGTGCAGCAATTCAACGGTGCACGACTTTGGCGATTTCGGTGCGGTGCGCGCCGGCGACGCCGTCTGCGAGCCATTGCGCTGCTCTGAGCGATCCTCCCCCATTGCTGCGCTGCTGCTGCCGCCGGGCTAATTAGACACGCCGCGCTAATTAGTCGCTTAATTAATGCAGTTGATAAGGCTGATTGCTGGCAGGTCGGTCGATAGGCGCGAAGGGCAAACTGCGACGCGACCGATTTTGTGTTTTGTAAAAATAATGCGGATTTTATGCGGTGGGACCGGGAAAGAAGCGCTGATTTCAAAGGAAAATAAATGATAAATCGGAAAAGTATACGCACATCTATGAGAAAACGACGACATAAAAATGAACTAATGCTGTGTATAACATGATGTGGTGAATCAACCAGAGTAGAAATCATTAATTCCATTGAAATCGACAGAATACTGGCTCAGTTTTGCTTTTATACGCCCGTAATAGCTGTACATAAGATTCTATACAGAAATGGAAATTGTGTGGTTGCATCACGTTTGGATATTAGACGGCGGATAAGTCGCATTGGATGCCATGAATAGCATTCGCATTTTTACACTGTCTTACATCTACAAGTTTAGCTGTTTGTCAGTTTCTTTCTATTCATTAGAGAAACAATATATGTTAGATCTAAGATACCTACAATTAATGCATGTCTTACATTGTGTCCGTAGTAGATAGACAGTATCCAAATGAAGGCTACTTTTTGGCATGCGTCCAATCTTCACCAAATATTTGGATACACATGAAAATATTATAAGGATACGATGGAAGCGCGCGGGATACATTTAGACCAAATGTGATGTTACTCGCGATAAATACGATTTGATGCGCGGTCCAGTTCTATTTTAAAGTAAAGTGACAAATGTCATATAGAGTTTCAAGTTCAAGTAAAATGTACACATGTTACTTGAATTTTTTTGCACTGGAAATTTGAAACTTTGTGATATTTGTAGGTCTCTTCACAGGGAGCACTATTTCGCAAGTTATGACTCGTTTACTCGTGTAAATAAATAGGTATCACTGATAAATATTTATGTAAATGTTCAAGCGGTAATTCAAATGAAAAGTCAACTTATTTGCGAAAAGTAAATTTGTTAAAAAGATTCTGTCACCCTTTAAATTTCGTTACAAATTAGTAATTACCACTTCACTGCCGTTCTATTGGAGGCGCCGTTCTATTAGAAGAAATACGGTATATTTAGCTATTATCCAAATACGCTATAATTCACTTGTCACTCGAGATGTTTCTAAATATACTGGCATCAGGCGCCAGCGCACACCGTAAAATATGTCATTTTACATTTAACGCAACACCTTTCACACAGATCTTCTGTTTTTGTTGGTTTGTAAATATATATGTTCTGTTAAACCCTAGAAAATTCTGTGATTCCATGAGCAGTAAAAAACGAAATCTTGGTGGTAAAAGTGTTAAAAACAGCGAAATCCTGGTTGTAAAATTCAAACTGCCTGCTGTTGCGTAAGAATATAATAGACACGCCCTACAGCAGTCGTTTTTTACTATGGTCACGCCCCCCCCCCCCGCTGTTATCATTATTTCACTATCACATCGCACACGATCACAGATAAGTCGTTTCTCGTTGGCACCGCGCGCTACACCTTTTTTATTTTCGACAACAGAATATCACAGCACCAAAAAAGTGCCGCGTCGATAAAAAATAGCAGCGATTATAGGGGAAATGAAGCAAATCGTGCGGCTGGGCGCGTTGGTCAGGTGCCAGTCCCAGACCCCGTAAAATTCCGTGTAAAATGTCAAATGTTATGCAAAGTGTCAAAAGTCATGTAAAATTCCCTGGAAAATGGCAAACGGATTGACATTTTGCAGAGCATTTTACATGACTTTAGACACTTTGCATGACATTTGACATTTTACAGGGAATCTTACAGGACGTGAGACTGCGCCCAGGGCGCGGCCGCTGGGCGCCAGACTGTGCAGTACCGCCGCCGCACCCGACGTCGACGACAACAAGTTGCAGGTTGTGATATATTGTGCTTATTGTTATGTTGCCGGCCCATCTGAGCAGGTGAAGAGTTAATGAGTAGCCAGCTGCACAGGGGTTACACCGAGACCATGTAAAATGTAAAATATAATGCAAAGTATCCAAAGTCATGAAAAATGCCATGTAAAATTTCAAAAAATTTTTTCTACAGGACGGATTACACGTTTGATTTTAGGGGCATTTTACATAATGTACAATGCATACATGATGTACACCATTCCGGAGGGGGGTATTTCCAGGGGGGGTATTATTCCCCAGCCCATTTTGAGGGGTGTTAATCCGAGGGGGGTAGATAATTCGAGGTAATACGGTATTTCGAGCAAATACGGTAGTTTGCGGTGCTAATCTTCAACCCAACAAGTGTCCCCAGAACAATCAGTCGCCATTCAAGTATTTATATTTATCACACCACCACAGAGCACCATCTCCTACGATCGTATGCGTGAAATCCGCTCCACCAAAATCAACCCCGCCTACCTGACGTTCTACAAGCAGCCGGTGTTGGTGCACAAGGGCCGCATGCAGTACCTGTGGGACCACGACGGAAAGAAGTATTTGGACCTGTTTGCGGGCATCGTCACTGTCAGCGTGGGACATTGTCATCCGTTGGTTGGGGTCTACCCCTGGTGCCAGTCACACTCACGGATCCTGTTAAATGTCAAGTGTCATGTGAAGTGTCGGAACTAAAATCATGTAAAATGCAAACGTTAGCCATTTTACAGGGCATTTTACATGACTTTTGACACTTTACTTGAATAATTCCCCTGGGGAAAGATATTATTATCAAACTTTTTTAAGGGTGGAGTATTCAAGCAGAGGAATTATTCAAGTGGGGAATTATCATTTCATAAAAAAATTCACGCATGTTTCTATCAACTCATTTCAAGAAAATCATTTATTAAATAACAAAATAACATGTCATCTTTGTCAAATTGAACACAACAAATTGATCATTTGCCTAAATGGGTGAATTACTCAAGGATATATTTGTTCCTCACTCCTCTCACAGAGGAGGAGGGGGAATTTTCAAACAAACGCGGCATTTATTTTCGCAGTCTCCACTAGGGTTGGGAATTTCAATCTTTTCGGTTCCGGTTCTCGGTTCCAAAAGATTTCGGTTCGGGTATCGGTTCTCGGTTCCTGAAAATTTTCTGTTCCGGTTCTCGGTTCGGTTCTTAAACTCGGTTCCGGTTCGGTTCTTTCGGTTCTAAAATGATCAAAATTTCGGTTCCGGGTAATAAAAGAACCGGGTATCGGGTAATAATAGGCTGAACAACAGAAAAACAGTATACCCAAGTTTACATGTGTAAGTACATTGGTTGGATATTTCATACTACAGGAGCATATCACAGCTTATTATTTCATGGTAGAATGCAGAAATCAGAGTTGTTATAATAATACTGGTATTTAAAAAAGTGTAAAAGCAAACATAAACTTTTTCTGTACTCGCGTGCTTTCAAAAAGTACACGAGTAAATGAGTACTGGTATTTTTTCTGGAGGAAACGTAAATGTATTTATGTAGTGCGCGAGTGAGTACGCGTATTATTTTGAGTACAAACATAAATAACTTTTGCCAACTGCGGTTAAAACTGCCACAAAACCAATGAAAACTACTACCAGTGATAATGTGTATACTGCAGCGACATTACACCTTACAATGAAATCTACCATATCCCATCTGAATAAACGAACATACATAAAAAATTTCATCATATTGATCAAAGCAATTTGATAAATATGATGAAATTTTTTATGTTTCTTCTTTTATTCAGGTGGGATATGGTAGATTTCATTGTAAGGTGTAATGTCGCTGGAGTATATGTGAAATTACACGCTCCCATGCAATCATTTTGCAAACAGATGAATTTTGCAATTCTGAACACACACCAAGATGTTCAGCTGCTGTTTAAAGGCTTAGATGTAGGTGTTGAAAAAACGCTGTTTAAAAACTTTAAGATTCCTAGAAAATTTCGATTCTTTCGGGTATTTACTTCGGTTCCGGGTATAAGTGCCGGTTCTCGGTTCCGGTTCGGTTCTCAAGCTCGGTTCCGGTTCTCGGTTCTAAAATAGTGCTCGGTTCTCGGTTCGGTTCGGTTCGGGTCGGTTCGGTTCCCCAACCCTAGTCTCCACCTTAACAGTTCATTTCAATCCTGGCAGCAAAGTGAACGAAGCACTGTTATCGCAAGCGCGCCAGCTGTGGCACACCACGTCCATCTACATGACGCCGCCCATACACGAGTACGCGGAGAAGCTCACTGCTAAACTGCCCAGTTCGCTCAGTGTGAGTGGGACACTTTTTTTGGTGCTTGTATTTGATGGTGATTAGTAAAAATGTTACGAAAGGATCCATTTTGCTGGATTTTTTTCACGATTAAACATAATTTTTATTGGAATGTGTTGATATTTTAATTAAACCCACCCATTGGTGTGTATCTATTTACAACGTAAATATGAGATAAATGAGATATTTGTTGTATTTTCCTTTTATTTTTAAAATCTCTGAAAATCTCCCAAAGAAAAAATACAATTAAATCTTTCTGGAAAATCACGGAAAAATAGAAATATAAAAATCTAATATTTTTTATACTTTCCAACATTTTAAAAATCTCTAAAGATTTATTCAATCTAATCCTGTTGCAGGTGTGCATGTTCGTGAACAGCGGCTCCGAGGCGAACGACCTGGTGCCCTTCCCAGACCCTGTAAAATGCACTGTAAAATGGCAAATGTCTTGCACTGTGTCTAAAGTCATGTAAAATGCCCTGCAAAATGGCAAACGTACGTTTGCCATTTTCCAGGGCATTTTACATGCCTTTAGACACTTTACAAGACATTTGCCATTCTTCAGGCCATTTCACAGTGTCCGGGACTGCCCCCTGGCTCTGCTGATGGCCCGCCTGCACACGGGCCGCTTCGAGGTGATCGCCATGCGCAACGGCTACCACGGACTCACGCAGACGGTCATGGGCGCGACCAACTTGGCCACCTGGAAGCAGCCCGCCCCTGTGGGCTTTGGTATACTCAAGGTTGGGGGTGGGAATTTGCATAGGTACTATTTTAGTATAATGAATTTTTTCACGATCAGGTCTGAATGTGAATAAAGTTAAATTAAAATACAATTTTTATACAATTTTAGTAGAATGAATTTTTATACAACCAACCCTGCACAAAATATAGGTATTCATTTTTATTCACAAAAATGCCATACACACACATACATGAAAAGTAAACTTAAAAGATGATAAGTCACTGATAAGTAACTTAAACACGTGCCACTTTCAAGTGCATCCACCACTTGACACTTGACACTTTACTTGCTCGCAGGCGGTCAACGCTGACCCCTACCGCGGCGCGTGGGGCGGCCGCGCCTGCCGCGATTCGCCCGCGCAGACAGACAGACACTGCGATTGCGCAGCGGGCGCGTGCCACGCGTGTGACATGTACGTCGACCAGCTGCAGGTGCAAGTCCCGGACCCTGTGAAATGGCCGGTAGAATGGCAAATGTTATGCAAAGTGTGAGAAGTCTTGTAAAATGCCCTGGAAAATGGCAAACGTATGCTTGCAATTTTTCAGGGAATAAAACATGACATACACTTTGGATGACATTTTTCATTTTACAGGGCATTTTACAGGGTCTGGGACTGCCCCTCAGGACTGCCTCGACTACGATCTGCCGAGCCAAGGACCGGCCGCTCTGCTCATCGAGTCCATTCAGGGTACGTTGCATGCTCATCACATGCATTGGTAGACCATGATTTTTATATTTAGATTCAGAGATTACATTAGCACAAGTGACAATGCAGCTAAAATATGAGAGCTGGTGCCAATTCTGCATATTTGGAGAACTAAACAACTTTCAACTTTTGACCATTCCTTCAACTTCTCACTTGTCACGTACTTTTTATACTTTTACTTGTACTTCACTTTTGACTTTTACTTGTGCTTCACTTTTTTTACTCCACTTGTGAAATTGGTCATAGCACTGGTGCCAATTTCGTAAGTAGACAAGTGCCAAGAAGATTAAATAGTAATTGCTCAGTGAAGTGACAACAAAAAATGAATGTAAATAATTTTTTGTGCCCGTCTTGTGTCCACTCACATGTCACTTGACTCACCACTTAAAACCTATTTTTACACTTATGTACAACATTGCCTATACTTCACCCATTAGCTAACCCCCCCCCCCCACCCCCCCCCCCTTAGGCGTGGGCGGCACGGTGCAGTACCCGCGCGGCTTTCTGCGGCGCGCCTTTGAACTGGTGCGGCGGCGCGGCGGCCTGTGCATCTCGGACGAGGTGCAGACCGGCTTCGGCAGGCTCGGCGACAAGTTCTGGGGCTTCGAGACGCAAGACGCCACGCCCGACATCGGTGAGCTTGACATTGCTGCCGCGGCGCGACGCTGTGATGTGCTAAGGGTGGGCGGCTGGGCGAGCGGGAACGAGGGTTACCATCCAGACACTGTGGCTGTTGATGGATAGGTAGCCTGGTGCCACTCATCACAGACCCTGTGAAGTGTACAATGCAAGGCGCAAGGTGTTTAAAGTCATGTAAGATGTAAAATTACCAGTAAGTTAGGATGATATTTTAGCTTCCACAAGGTATTTTATGGGGTACGGGAGTGGCACCAGGTGTTCGGGAATCGAAAAAACACCATGGGTGCTGGTGCCAATCACGTAAGTTGGGTGGTGATCCAAATGACAAACAAACTTATACTGACATTCATACTCATTCATTTGATGCTTTTGTCAAGGCGCTCATCCACCCCTAAATATTTGCGGCACGCCGCGCAGTGACCATGGCGAAGGGCATCGGCAACGGATTCCCGTTAGGCGTGGTGGTCACCACGCCGGAGGTGGCCAGCTCGCTCAAGCAGGCGCTGTTCTTCAACACCTACGGCGGCAACCCGCTCGCGTGCGCCGTCGGGTCGGCCGTGCTGGACGTATGTGCGCACTTTATCATTTTTGGGCACTTTGGGTCCACACACTGGTTGACATCGCAAATTCATGTCAACTAAGTAACTCAAAAAATGTTTTAAAAGCATCACACTTAGCATTCGAAAAAATCACCGATTTTTTGGAAAATATATATAAATATATCACTCCAAATTTAGAAAAAATATAAATATATATAAATCACTCTAGGTCTCCGGAAAATATAATTAAATTACTGAAAAAATAACTCCAAGCTCAAAAAAAATTACAAAAAATCACTTGCCCTTTATTTATTTTTCAAGTGATTTTCTGGGCTTTGTTTACCATTTGCAAGCAAAAAATGTACTTTAATATCCCACATTCATTTATTATCATTCCATAATATTTATACAATATTTTACAAGTGAAAACATCAAGCAATCAACATCAGAACAGAAAAATTCAACCTACAACCTCCATGACAACTTGAAAAACATTTTGCACTGCAAACATTTTTGTACTCAACCTGAAGTGCCTGGTTGTTGCAATGGATGTTTGGCTAAACTGGTGCTGAGCACTTGCAGCAGTGCCAGGTATGCTGAGCAAGTATAAGTCAATGCAACCAAAATATTTCATCCATTTCAATTTAATATGCTTTTAATTTTCTATTTTCAAACAGCAAAACTGAAAACAGGCACACAGCCTTCAGGAGTCTTCATCCACTCCAGAATTTGTTCTATCACAATCCAGACATCAAGTAAACCTTGACAGCCAGCAGTTTTTTGCCACGTCTCGCGGACCTGCCGCCACCGCCGCAGGGTCGTGGTAATAATTACTATTTGACTGTTAGGGTCATTAAATGACCCTAACTAAAAACACAGAACCCCTTGAAAACAGTGGCGCGTGGCGCCCTGCCCAAAAAGGGCGCCAAAATGGCGCCAGCAGGTTTTCAAGGCGAGAACACATATACGTGATATGATTTTACAGAACAATAATTGCCCAAAACGGGTGCCAAAATGATAGGTGATTACAGAACAATAACTGCCCAAAACGGGCGCCAAAATGGCGCCAGCAGGTTTTCAAGGCGAGAACACATATAGGTGATAGGTGATTACAGAACAATAACTGCCCAAAACGGGCGCCAAAATGAAAAATTGACAAAATTGACCCCCCCTCAATATTCTCACTCTGAAAAAATAAACCCCCCGGGGCCGGGAGTATTAGAGCTTAGGTCCCACACACGCTAGTTGACGCCAAAATTAGCGTCAACTCAGAGTCAACTGGTCAAAAATTCAATTGACTCTGAGCCATTTACAATATGTATCCAAAAAATCCCCTTCTTTCATTCTACATCAATCAACTTCTCAATATTTCTTTATCAACACAGGTAAAAAATTAAAAATATTTATACTTAAAACAGTTGACTCTGAGTTGACTCAATCGACTTCTAAAAAGTAGCGTCAACCACCGTGTGGAGCGCCTAAGCGTCGATTCGACGTGAAATGACGACGTAAAATGATGTCGTGAAATTAATTACACGAATGTGGATCATGCTACGGGTCTACAAATTTCTAAGGATGCTACGTGATTTAATTCGCTCTAGTTGTGGCTGATAACACTCAGTATTGGACACGATTAAGGTATTGATTCATATATTATCCTTAGATAATTGTAGACCCTTAGCATGATGATATGATCCCCACTTTACGTCGTCAGTGACAACAACGCTAATCCGGCCTGGCGCATGTACCAGCCGCTCGCAGCCAATCCATGCATGCCATCACGTTTGAAAAATACAAAAAGTGCACGGTATAAAAGGCTATTCACTCATGCATTAAATTAAAACTCATTAAAGTGCATATTTGCGCTCGGTTTCCGTTCATCTTTATCACTAAATATAGAAGTTTGTGCCGAAAAATATAAAATTCACACGTTTTCATTTCTCTATCTTATGGTGTGAAAATCGCATTTTACCGAAAATGTCATATTCGCCCAGTGTGTGAATTTTTTCACCGACAAATGACGGTCGCGCAACTGTGAATAATATTCACACAATATTTTTTTCGGCACGCCTGTTGTGTGTTAGCGAGAATCGACTTTTATTACCGAAAAAATATTAGTGTGTTAATTTTCGGGCGCGATTTGACCTCTAAGGTAAAATAAACAAATGGTGAGCGACCGAAATCTTGCTGTAATTGTCGGTAGTTTTTATGTGTGTGAATTGTAAATGTGATAATGTGTGAATTCAGCTGCAACGCTGGCCAGCACTGATTTCAGGCTTTCAAAAAATTGACAATAAAATTTACTGTTGGTCATATTCATAGCAACAAATGATTGTCATGCCGTCACCCAGGTTTTCTGTATCAGGTGCAACAGTTTCAGCAAAAAATTGCACAATCAACACTAAAAAAATGCTGTGTGGCCAACCATTAAATAGAGCAAAAATTCATAGGATGACATAAATAAAAAATTACTAAAACAGTTTACACCTGTGTCACACACAAAATGAAAACTAATTTATGGTGATATCACCATTTGTCATCATTTTAGTTTTCACAGCAAAAAAATGGATCCATGAAGCATGTGGAAGCAGGCTGGATGCGCGTGAAGCGGCACGCTTCCACACAGTTTCACCTGCTTTCACCAACATCACATAAATTTTGGTGAAGTGTCTTCCACCCACTTCCCCGATGTATACATTTGTCTGGGAGTGGCATATTAAGAAGTGTGAAGTGTTTTCATGCAGATTTTTGTGATGTGTGTGGAAACTCCAGCATTCTTGGTGAATCCTCGGAAAGTGTTGGCACAAAGACACTTCATGACACTTCACTGCACATCCACACGACCATTTTTTGCTGTGTTTCACATTAGGTAAACACAAGGGCAAACTAGTGACTTGCCAACACCACCTGACAAAAATTCATGCCATTTGTGAAAACAGAGCATATACAGCATTCAATAGTGGAAAACTGGATAATCTTATCATTGTTGGCCATTTCAATTTTCAAAAAAGTTATGGTGAAAGTGTAGGCACAATCTCTTAACTCAAAAATGCTCTACATGAACAGAAAGATTTTCTGGAGAAAATCACTCACAAAATTCTCTTGCACAGATTACATGTTTTAGTCATAAAGTGCAATCATTTAACCACAATGTATTTAGTATGAGTGATTTTCTCAGTGATTTTTTTTCGAATTAAAAAAATATAAATATAAATATATCACTCAGAATTTGAAAAAAATATAAATATATATAAATCACGGGTTATTTATATTTATTGGAAAATATAAATCACGGGTTATTTTTCGAATGCTAATCACACTTAACAGAAACAATGAAAATTAGGTGTCACGTTAAAAATTAACTATGCTCTAGGAAAGTTGAAATCATATAATTTATCAAAATTAAGTTGAATTTAGTTGACACGAATTTTGATGTCAAGTAGTGCGCGTGGGACCTTTTACACTGCCGCCACTGCGGCACTGCCGTGCACGGGCACTTGATACAGCTAGATACCAAAATTTCAAGTGACTAAGTGTCACGCATCGTTGAATATTCTTGCGCGGCCAACCGCAGGTGATCGAGGAGGAGGGCCTGCAGCAGCACTGCAAGACGCTCGGCACGCGCATCATCAACGAGCTCCAGTCCATGAAGGCAGACTCGGCCGTCATGGGCGACGTGCGCGGCAAGGGCCTCATGATCGGCATCGAGCTGGTCAGCGATAAGGTACGGTTCAAAGGGGGGTCTGTTTGAGGGATGAAGAGCTATATATTTGACAGGGTTCATGTCAGGTGGCCCTACACACTAGTTGACAAGTACACCAAATGTTAACTGCTTCCGATTCCAATACAAAGCTTTCTGACGAGCGAACGAACGATGTTCAAATGCAAAAGCGCTGAATCATGTTGCAAATGAAGCTGGAGTGTTAAAAAATATTAAGGTATACTCAACGGACCGCATGCTATGCATTGTTCGGAAGGAACCACTCCATCATGACGTCATCATTAAGAAAATAAAAATTATAAAAATTATTAAATAATAATAAAAAATAATCAAAAAAAGAAAAAACATTACGGGAAAAAACATTCCTCGTTTGTACGCGACTCCGCCTTTTTCTTTTTTTAAAAATATTTTTCTTTTTGTGAAAGTGCACACATAAGTATCCAGCTCGCGCGTTATCGACCAAGACATAAATAATTTTGGGCGCATACGCCGAGTATGTGCAAGGTACAAGGCCGGCATGAAGCTCCGCGTAATTATAAATACGATAAATAAGGGATCGAAACGAGTGGGTCGTTTGGTGTCGTTGTGGGCCCACACACGCTAGTTGACATTTAGTGTCGATGTCAACTAGCGTGTGTGTAGGGCTAACCTTGATTGCGTAGGTAAAATAGCACGCGCAATATACACATTTTTATCGCGCAGGAAACTCGCCAGCCGCTGGACGCGGTCAGCATGAGCGACATATTCGAGGAGCTCCGGGAACGCGGCATTCTTATAGGCAAGAGCGGCCTGTTCGGAAATGTAAGTACGAGAAAAACAAAACAATTACGGTTTTTGAAACACAACGCTTTTTCGCAATTTTTTTAAATATAGGTGCTGCGCATCAAACCGCCCATGTGCATAACGGACGCCGACGCCGACTTCGCGTTGGAAACGCTGCGCGATATCTTGTGCGATCCAAAGTGGATAAAGTGATTGAATTTGTTGTTTTTTGTAGATTGCTGAAACATTCCCGATTTGATTAAGTAGGAGTTTAAGGCGGCGTTTACACGGATTTGCTGTGACGACAAAAAATGCAATTTTTATAACTGTTCTTGTGGAATCAACGTGAAATATATTACATGTGTGATACCTCCATTGATTGTGATTGTGCCAGCTTCACTGCCAGCAGCATACATCAAATTCCATAGTTTCCCTAATCACGCACACTAGATCACACTTTTTGCATTTTGTCGTAGGTTTGTCGGAGGGTTTGTTCTACGCGGTCTCGCTAGCAAGGCCGCGTAGAATAAACCTTCCGACAAACCTCCGACAACAAGAAAAATACATTATCTGCTGTGCATTATTGCGTAATCTATAACAATTTATTATTGTTCCATGTAATGGGGCTGATCAAATAATGATCAATTGAGGCATCCGATCTATCTACTTATTGGTTTTCACCCAAAAACATGGTTGACAAAATCACAATTTTTGTCGTCACAAAGAATCCGTGTAAACACCGCCTAAAAATACTTACTCAGGTATTTTTTCGAAACGTTCGAATAAAGTTCTAATAGCATTTTTTACCTTACCATTCTTCATATGCTATAAGGTTACCAAATGCAGGTTCGCATAAAAATGGTAATACACTTGATAAACAGGATAATGAAAATACTACCATATATTCACAGCACGAACATCCACAATCATTCGTTACAAATCGGGCCATCAACGTTTGCTAGTCAAGCTCAACTTGCCCAACACATCAAAGCACTTCAACCCGACTGCGCCGTCTCGCGGCAGCTTCTCGCCGCCGCCGCAGTCGTCTGAGCCAGTGGTGCACGCAGAGGGCGTCGCTGCTGGTCACGCCCGGCACGCGCGAAAGCGCCGCCAAGGTGGCCGGCCGGTGCAGCCGCAGCGCCTGGCGAGCCTGCTCGGTGACAAGCGAGCATAGGTGAAAAGTTCCGAAAAAAAACTAGGGATTTTGAGAACTAATTAGACCAGACTTTCAGATCTTATATCCTTGAATAAGACCCCAGTGGAGTTCTCATTTCACTGCGTCAGAAGTTTTGCAGGGGCAGTTTTTCAAGCGGGTGTTATTCAACTGGGGGGTCTCATTCAAGGATATACAGTAGTTTATAACGAATTCCGCAGTTATAAGTGAAATGTCAAATCAAAAGCTTCAGAGAAAGATGCAAATTCCCAGTGGCATTGCTGGACAGGCGCAAAAAAGTCGTCGCTTCACGGAGTGCAAGAACATCACGCCACCTCCGCGAGACGCACCTCAAAAGACAGGCTCTGCAGCTGATCATAGTTCAAGTCCATCGGCAAGTGCACATCGGCCGCGCGTCTGATAGCGCGCGCCTGCTCCTCGGTTCGCTGCAGCACGTGCGCGTACACGCGTTCGACGCGCAGCCGCTGCGCGCACGACGGCCCACCGTAGTCGGGCGGCGCGTCGCCGGTCCACAGCGGCGGCGGGAAGCGGGCCGCGTCGGCGGCAGACAGGGCGCCGCCCGGCACGTCGTGCGCGCCCAGGAGGTCCAGTGCCGACCGCGCTGCGAGTGCATTGCCCAGTTGTTGCACTTGGATACCGTATTTCCTCAAAATACCCCCCAGGGGGTTTATTTTTTCAGGGTGAACATTTTGAGAGGGGGGGGGGGTTAACGAGGGAGGTGGTATTTCGGGGGGGGGGGGTATTATTTCGCCAGAATTTATTGCACTCTGTATTCATTCGTTGGGGGTAATTCATCTCAAATCATTTCGGCTGGGGGTAATTCGAATGTGGGGGTATTTCAAGGGGGGTAATTCATCTCAATTCATTTCGGGTTGGTGTAATACGAGGGTGGGGGTATTTCGAGAGGGGGGGGGGGGGTTATGTCGAGGACGGTAGTTGACAGTGCACGTAAACGCCCTTACGCTTACTAAACGTTCACTACCGTACATAAAAATGATATACTGAGCAAGACTGGCAGCAAACAAAACTTTTGACGAATTTAAACTGAAACATTTCCCGCGACCAGTGCTGTGACAAGGCGAAAACGTGCTAGCTGAATAAGAAATGGCCCAGTCGAGTGCTTCATATCCGCCGGCCAGCGAGGTGTGAATAGAAACTACCGTATTTGTTGAACAAAACCCCTGGGGAATAATTTTGACAGCAGACTGCTTTGATGGGGGAATTATTCAAGGAGGAATTTTTTTTCGTCAAAACGCTCAAACAATTAAGAAAAAGGGGGAATTATTCAAGCAAATCAGTAAATTTAAATATAAAATACATGCATTTTCGTTGCATCAGATATATTTACAAAGTCCAATTCAATGTACAAGTAGTTCCCTTCCCATCAGCAGTTAAAAAAAATTTCTCAAAATGTCTATCACCCTTTCCAAAATTCCAACCCAACAAAATCTCGCAGGCGAGCCTGCGAAAACTGTGCGACGAACAGCAGCGGCAGCTACAGCAGCGCGGCGAGTTGCTGCGACAGTACAAAGAAACGCTGGACAAGCACGTGGCGCAGGTTGGGTTCGGCTAGCGCGGCATATTGCTTGTGAAAATGGTCACTACCTAATTGAATTGAACGCAGAGGGAGGAGATTGAACGAGACAGAGCCCACCTGACTGCGATGATGAACAACATCTCACAGTATAGGCGGTTAAGTTCAGGGAAATTCAGTGTTGCGTTGTAGACGCCCCATTTCTTATCTGGAGTTGCTTGCTTCCATGCAAAAATACATTGATTTCACTCTACTAAAATATCTTAATTGTCAGTCAAATCGATCGATTTGACCCAACCCTGTTAATATCTACATCACGTTATGTACCTAAATAGATTCTTAACAATCATAAACAGTATTCTCTTTCAGTGGCCGCGCAGCCGACGGTAACGGCACCCTGCAAGAACTGGAGCGGCTGCGGCAGCGCGCCGAGCACAACGAACGATTTGTCGCTGAGCTGCAGCAACGTGCCGCAAATCTGGAGAGGGACAATGCCAGACTGGTAATTTTCAAGTAAGACTGTTAAGTGCGAAATTCCAGCCGAAGATTACATCAAACCATGGTGTAAAAAACTTGCTGTCAAGCCAGGGCTCATCTATGGGGGGTTGAGGAAGGGGGGGGGCTGTTACCCCCAAATAGGGTTCGAACAGGATTGACTTTTCGGGATCGGGATTGCTTTTCCGAAATTTGGGGATCGGGCTCGGTGTCACGGGATCGCGACCACAAAATCCCGAAATTTTTCGGGATTCGGCATCGGGATCCCTTTGGACCCTACCCTCAAATAATTTTTAAATAATTAAAGCTTCCAAAGTGTTCTACACGATGCGTGACTGGCTTCAGGTATCATTTAATACCGCAAGTAAAAGTACGCAACCCCCCCCCCCCCTCCCTCAGATGGAACTGATCGAGACCATGACCGCGGCGGAAACGAGTGGGGCGCAGCGACGCTCGAGCGGCCGCCAGGCGACCGACGCGTTCCAGAGCGCCCTGACCGAGCTGCAGCGGGAGCTGGGCCGGCTGCGCGCCGACTACCTGAGCGAGGCGGAGCAGCGGCACCGCGCCGAGACGGACAGCGCCGCCCTGGTGCCAATCCCGGACGCTGTAGAATGTCGTGTGAAGTGGCGAATTTCATGCAAAGGGCCCACACACTAGTTGACATCAAAATACGCGTCAACGAAATTCAACTAAATTTTCGACAATTATGATGTTTCAACTGTCCTAAATACGTGATAAGAGCATACCAATTAATTTCTCACACATTCTAGTCAATCGACACACTTGATTTTCATTGTTTCTGTTCACTATCATGCTTTTGAATGTTTTGTGTTATTCAGTGGACATTCAATTGACACGAATTTGCGATGTCAACTAGTGTGTGGGCCCAAATGCCCTGGAAAATGGTAAACGTAGGTTTGCCATTTTCCAGGTATTTTACATGACTTTCACACTTTGCATGACATTAGACATTTCACAGGGCATTTTGCATGGTCTGGGAGTGCGCCCTGGCCGCCTTCGTGGACGACTTGGTGGGCAGCATGGCGGGCAGGCCGGACGCGGCGCAGATCCTCAACGTGCCCATCGTCAACCACAAGGTAAACTAACAACTGCCACTTTTTTACGGCAGAAAACAAAGTGCCGACATCGCAGCCGGTGCGACTGGACGAGACTCTGGAGGACAGCGTGTTCGCAACGCCCGGCCAGCCGGTCACAAGCAAGGAGCCGCTTAACGTGCAGCTGGTGCCAGTCCCAGACCCTGTACAAAAGCCCTGTCAAATGTCATGAAAAATGGCTGTGGCAAAATGGTCACGCAAAATGGCTACAAAACCAAGTTGCAGGGCATTTTACATTACTTTTGACACTTTGCATGACATTTGACATTTGACAGAGATTGTACTCGGTCTGGGACTGCCCCTAGGACGTCACCGCGCAAGTCAACTACAAACTACCCGCCCGCACGCACAACGTCTCCGTGTAGGCGCGCACTCAAATCAATGATAGTGATGCGTAAACCCGCGATGCTAAATCTCATGTTGCGATCAAATTCGAGTGAGGAACCCCCCCCCCCAAATGAAAGTGGAATCGAGTATCGAGAGATTATTTGTATAAAATATCGACATCGAAAAGTTTTCAAAAGTCGCCTCGTCGAACCCCGAGGAAAAGTAAAAAAATTTCTGCAGGAAAACGGAAAAGCAAATTTTTTTCAGCTGCCCGAAAACAGAAAGCGAAAAGGTAAAAATTTGTCCCGCGGAAAACGGAAAGTTGACACCCCGGTAAATAGCAAAGGCCCCACTCACAACGAGTTCCGTGGCCGGCGTCCGCGAGGCACTTGTCGCCGCTCGGCCACTGACTGCGTTGCAGTTTGTGCCGCCACTGCGACAGCGGCAGGATGTAGTTTGCAGCCGCGTCGCGCATGGGGCACTCTCAGATGCTGTAAAAGGTAAGGCAAAGTCATGCAAAACGCCCTGGAAAATGGTAAACGTGTTTGCCGTTTTAGAGGGATCGTTTGCCGTTTTCCAGGGCATTTTACATCTCTTCCAATTATAACGCCACTATTTATTCTTGTGGAAAGTATGCTCCAACGTAAACGATAGGACGTCACTGACTACCCGATTCGTGTGTGTTTTTACACACAATGTGGACATTTTTTATTAGTACAAAATGTCCTTTACATACACGATCCCTTACAATCTTGACAAACAGGGTTAGTAGATGGCAAAGTTTCTTCCCAAGAATGCAATTGCACATGTATAGGGGGTTGACTTGAGTTTTTAGGGGCTGAGTTTACAATTCAGGGTTGAGTTGATGGGTTGATGGGTTGAGTTTATAAATTAGGTTGAGTTGACAGAAGTTTAAAAATAAGGGCTGTTGACACAAGTTTACAAATTAGAGGCTGAGTTTATGGGAGTTGAGTTGATGGGTGTTTGCCAAATTAGGGGCTGAGTTTATGGGAGTTGACAATAACATTACCACAGCCCTTAAGTGAGGCCCCCGGGGCTAAAAAATATAAATTGTGATATGATGCATTTGTGGGTTACTGATTACAATGATTTGAAATATGCACTCCATTCTGACAGTACATTACCATAACCCTGAAATTGAACCCCTCGGGCCAAAACTTTCAAATTGTTAAATGATGCATTTTTGGGTTTCTGATTGCACTGATTTGAAATATGCACTTCATTTTGACACTACATTACGATCACCCTAAAAATGAACCCCCTGGGCCAAAAACTTTCAAATCATAAAATGATGCATTTGTGGGTTTCTGATTGTAGCGATTTCAAATATGCCCAGGGCTTAAAAAATTAGAAATTGTGAAATGATGCAATGTGGGTTTCTAATTGCACTGATTTGGAATATGCACTCCATTTTGACACTACATAACCCTGAAAACTACATAACCATAACCCTGAAAATGAACCTCTCGAGCCAAAATCTTTCAATTTGTGAAATCATTCATTTTTGGGTTTCTGATTGCACTGATTTCAAATTTGGGTTTCTGATTGCACTGATTTGAGATATGCATTCCATTTTGTCACCCTTTAAAGATTCTGTCACCCTTTAAATTTCGTCACAAATTAGTAATTACCACTTCACTGCCGTTCTAGAAGAAATACGGTGTATTTAGCTATTATCCAAATACGCTATAATTCACTTGTCACTCGAGATGTTTCTAAATATACTGGCATCAGGCGCCAGCGCACCAGAGTTGTTAAAATACCGGTATTTTTGGAAAGTGTAGACTGTAACAAATACTGTAGTGGTATGAAGTTCCCTAATAATGGCACTTTTTCAGTGTTGATATTTTACTGATTAAGCAATGCGATACACACTGTTAAAATGCAAGAATGGACATGCAGCAAATGTCAATGCAAAAGCCAGCAAATGCGACTTTGTGTCCAGCTGGTGAATTTCCATTGATCTTGTCCTTTTTTTACAAAAGTATGATGAACTGTAGAATAGAATAAGTACTGATCAAAGGTTGGATATTAAAGGCTAGTTTGTACATTTGTCATATTTTCAACATTCAATGCATAACTGCATGTGTGCACTGTGCAGTTATTTTTTGTACATGACCCTATTTTATGCTCTCTCAAAAGCATAAAACAGGGCCATCTGAAAGAAAAAAATACACTTTCTGTACCCGGGTATTTTGCTCAGGAAAGTGTAAAAAAAGTGTATGGGTATTTTATGAAAGTGTAAGTGTAAGTGTAAATATAAATACCCATTTACCCGGGTATTTCGGGTAAGTGTAAATACACTTTCGCAACTCTGCAGCGCACACCGTAAAAATAGGTCATATTACATTTAACGCAACACATTACACACATATCTCCTGTTTTGTTGGTTAGTAAATATATATTTATGTTCTGTTAAGCCCCAAGAAATTCTTTGATTCCTTGAGCAGTAAAAAACGAAATCTTAGTTGTAAAAGTGTAAAACAACGGCGAAATCCTGGTTGTAAAACTCAAACTGCTGTTGCGTAAGAATATTATAGGCACGCCCTACAGCAGTCGTTTTTTACTATGGTAAGGCCCCCCCCCCCGCTGTTATCATTATTTCACTATCACATCACACACGATCACAGATAAGTCGTTTCTCGCTGGCACCACGCGTTACACTCACTTTTTATTTTCGACAACAGAATATCACAGCACCAAAAAAAGCAAAAACTGCCGCGTCGATAAAAAAGAGCAGCGATTATAGGGGAAATGAAGCAAATCGTGCGGCTAGGCGCGTTGGTCAGGTGCCAGTCTCAGACCCTGTAAAATACCCTGTAAAAGGGTTTGCCATTTTGCAGAGCATTTTACATGACTTTGGACACTTTGCATGACATTTGACATTTTACAGGGTATTTTACAGGATCTGAAACTGCGCCCAGGGCGCGGCCGCTGGGCGCCAGACTGTGCAGCACCGGCGCCGCATCCGACGTCGACGGCAACAAGCTGCAGGTGTGACATATTGTGCTAATTTAATTTTTTGTTTTGTCGACCCATTTGAACAGGTGTAAAGTGAACGAGTTGACAGCTGCACAGGTGCCACTCCCGGACCCTTTAAAATGTCAAATGCCATGCATGCAATTAAAATGTCATGCAAAGTATCCAAAGTCATGTAAAATTTCATGTTTCCTTTCATTTTTCTACAGGATGAATTACAGGTTTTGATTTTACGGGGCATTTTACATAAGTTTTGGCACTTTGCAGGACATTTGAGATTTTACAGGGTATGGTAATCCCTTGGAACTCGTTGCCGAATTGCCATTTGGCTCCCATTTTAATTGACCAAATTAATTCAATTCCAAAAAATTTAGTTCCCAGAATGTGTTACGGAAATAGTGTAACAGCACGTTTTGCCTGCTATTGTAAGAGCATTTTAACGATGGGAAAACACCACCCCACAAATTTTTAGACAACAAAATGCAATAACAAATCACGTAACGTAAACTACAAGTTATTCTGTGAACTAATACTTTTGAATAAATCCCCTCAGGTATTTTGGCGACGTTTTGTAGTCTACGGGGCCTGCATGGCAATGCGCAGCCGTTTGCTGAGCTGTGGTACGCCCCAATAGAGCACTGCACAGCAAAATCGACACACTGGCAGACCGAGTTTCCCATGTTTTTACGGTTGTAATGCTCTGCACACTTTTTCGTTTCCCTACATCTAATCAACTTTTGTATCAAAGTGTTCTGATTTAATTTAGGATTATCTAAGTCATTTTCAACCCAAATATAAACTACATTCCACGTGGCACAAGGTGAGAGGGGAATTTCACATTTTCACTCTAAAATGCTGTGGCGCGGCGTGCGGATGCCTTTGAAGTTGTCGGCACAGTGTTGTGACTTTCTGGGCAGCCAAATGCACATTCCACTTAAACTTATCTTTGGGCAGAGGCGGAGACTGCGACTGATAGGTAGGTGGCAACCGGAAGCCAGGAACAATGAATTTCACTGAAGCGTATCAAAACAAATACTGTTCCGAGTTTCTCCCCACGTTGACTAGATTGTCGGCAGTGTCATCTAGTATCGGTGGGTGGTAGAAACAGCTTCTGATCACGCCCCAAGTGACAAGTCGCAGTCCAAAAAATACATTTTCTGCCGCCCCAGTACAAATATTCCATCACACTCGGAAGGGCGAGGCCATCAGGCTGAAACCTTTCTCACGGGCGCGAGCTGACCAGATAGTCACAATAATGTGTTGCGGCATTGAGGGTGATAAGCACCTGTGCCCGCGAGCATTCGGCTAGCTACAGTAACTCATGAATACAAACCCCCGTAAAAAGTTTCCACATGACATGTAGAAAATGCTGTAAATATTGTTTCACGCCAATGTCTTTCATTCCCATGAGTTTAATCAGTTGTATTTAGTAGGTTAATTAATTAGTATTAATGGTAAGCCTGTGTTTATTATTTAGTTACCTGTTAAATTGATTACCTTTGATATTTCATGATTTCATGTTTATTTGATTATAATTTCATTCGCTTCCCTTATGTGTAAATACGCATTGCGCTGCGCTGTTAATTACTTTAGAATGTATTTAGTTAGGTAGGAAGTTGTAGGTAATTATGGAAGTGTTTTAATTGTTCTCTGCACATTCATTGTCACTTAAATTTAGCCCCATGTCACATGAAGCTAATGTTTGATTTTAATTATTTGTATTTGGTTGTTACCGCACATTTAGACAATCTAATCCGGGAAACAGGACAGCGTGATCCCCAAGTGGTTCAGTGCATGTTCTGCAAAAATCTGTCGTCGGACATATTCCCTTGAAATTGACAAACGGCATTATTTACTGGACCTCCGGGCCCAGTGCAGTGCACACCAGAGACAAGCAAGTGGTAAAGTGGAGTGATAGGGAGAGGCAGTGCTGTGAAAACATCTCTGGATTCATATAGACAAAGAACAGCTGAATACACGGATTCATGACACTATGACAGCTAGGTATTCACTCCAGCAAAATATTTTTCCATTACCTAAATGATATTTGACAAATTTTATGTGATAAACAACTCATAAACAACATAAACTCGAATTACCCCCTCGCAAAACCCCCCAAGTCAGAGGAAGCTTGTGCAAGAAAACCCTTATCGATTCATGCGCTCTCCCTCGAATTACCCCTCAAAATTTGCATTCCTAAATAATGGGAGTATTTCGAGGAAATACGGTAGTTTGCGTGTGTTATCTTTACCAACCCAACAAATGCCCCCAGAACAATCACTCGCCATTAAGCCGGAATTAGAGCTCAGCGTCGATTCGACGTGAAATGACGACGTAAAATGACGTCGTGAAATTAATTACACGAGTGTGGATCATGCTACGGGTCTACAATTTTCTAAGGATAATATATGAATCAATACCTTAAGCGTTTAAGGATCACACTCTCGCCATAAAGTATCTTCACCCCACCACCGCAGAGCAGCATCTCCTACGATCGTATGCGTGAAATCCGCTCCACCAAAATCAACCCGGCCTACCTGACGTTCTACAAGCAGCCGGTGCTGGTGCACAAGGGCCGCATGCAGTACTTGTGGGACCACGATGGAAATAAGTACTTGGACCTGCTCGCCGGCATCGTCACTGTCGGCGTGGGACATTGTCATCCGTTGGTTGGGGTATCCTTGGTGCCTGTCGAGGACTCTGTGAATAGCATTGAAAAAATCTCTGGGAGATTTATATTTAAAAAATCTCAGAAAATCTCAGAAAATATAAGATTTTCTGAGATTTATATTTTTTCCATGATTTTCCAGAGAGATTTAATTATATTTTCTCCTGATTGAGAAAATCTCTCGAGAAAATCTCTCTATATGTGCCCATTTTCACCTTCAAATTAACTAGTTCATGTGCTTTTTACCAATTTTCATATATTTTTAACTATATATTTGCTTATATACCTATTTTTGACTATTTTCCCTCCTTTTGTAGTTTTTCCTCCACTTTTTCTGTTCTATGGCATGAAAGAGCCAATAAAAAAGTTATCTGAAATGCATTTTCTGTACTCAAGTACTTTCAAGAAGTATACATAAAAGAGAGTACTGGTACTTTTTCAGAGAAAATTTAGGGGGATGGTCCGGCCGTAAAGTAAACCCGGCCGTAAAGTAGAGGGTGCTACTTTAGGCCGGGCATCATTACGGCAGAGTTGTTAAAAGTACTGAACTTTTGTCAAAGTAAACGTAAACATAAAGTATTTTATTTTTAGTCACACCTGAGTACAGAAAACGTAAAGTAAAGTTTTTCTACTTGTACGCTGTGTAAAAGGTGAGTAAACATAAATATCTATAAATACTCAGGAAAAGCGTAAAAGTAAGAAATTTTTCGATTTTGTACCTAGGAAAACGTAAAAATGAGTACCGTATTTCCTCGAAATACCCCCCCCCTCGTTTGACCCCCCCCCCCTTTCGGGACCACTATGAAAAAATCACCCCCCCTCGAAATACCCCCCCCAAATTGAGTGTAAAGGGAACGTACATGACAAATACTGCAGTTTGTGTTCTGTGTACTGCAGAACACACGTTAAAACAATGTCGGTGTCACGTTAGAACAGTGTACATACCATCTACATACTAATATTAGTCTACAGAACCTTATAAATGGCGGTTTTTGTTGCATTTTTCGACGTCTGCGTACGTTTCAGACGACTATTTCGTACTTGGTTTTCAAAATTTTTCTTGTGAAATAATAACCCCCCTCGAAATACCCCCCCCCCCTCGTTTAACCCCCCCCCCTCTCGGGACCACTATGAAACAATCACCCCCCGGGGGGTATTTCGAGGAAATACGGTATAGGGGAAAGCGAGAGTTGTCGCTATCCCTACCCATTGTGAATTCTATAATTTCCGCTGTTATTTTACGCTATTTTTTCAGCTGTTTATATTTGTGTGAGTGATTTTTTGCTTTTTATGCACTCAAAAAATGTTCTCACGTTTTCTGTACTCGCGTACTTTCAAAAAGTATGCGAGTAAGTGAGTACCGGTATTTTTTCGGGAGGAAACGTTAACGTATTTACGCAGCACTCGAGTACACGTATTTATCGAGTAAACGTAAATACGTTTGTACAACTATGCCTTACGGCCGGATTTACTTTACGGCCGGGTTTACTTTACGGCCGAGTTCTCCCCAAAATTTAGATGTATTGACTTAGTACTCGAGTATATGAATTTTTGAGTAAACGTAAATATGTTTTAACCCCTAAACCATACCGAACCCCTGCAGTCCCATGAAGACCCAGTGCTCAAGTATGGGGCTGTACCTAAGCACCGGGTCTACATTGGCACTGGATGTTGCTCCTTGTGCAACAGGTTAACTTATGCACTGAGTTCTAGCTGTTTTAACAACTAAATAGTTGACAGCATGCTTTGGAAATATAGTTACTAAATTTTGGTGAAAAAGTAATCTGATAACTTCTGTGGGGATTACCACTCGTGAAATGTATTCTACTATAAGGAAAAATGTGCCTAAACCATATTTTTGTTCATTATTCAGATACGAAATACATGGTAGTACAAAGTGTGCCATCAGTAGACAATATGCTGTTATCATTAGTGATGTTAAAGGCACCGGTAAAAATGGCACCGCACCGCACCGGCACCTTTGCCAACGCATGAAAAGGGCACCTGGCACCCTGGGGAACCGGCCAGAAAATGGCACCGCACCGCACCGGCACCGGTGCCTTTTGAAAAAAATGGCACCGGCACCGAAGGGCACCGGCGGGTTGCCGGTGCTAGCACCGAAAGGCACCGCACCGGGCTGGAATTTCTGAAGTAAATATCGGGCAGTTTCTCAGTGGTCTCACCTTTGGAAGTGCATATTTCCATGAATTTTCAACCGATTTTGATGGTTGAGCACTTAAAATGATCAGAATGATGTGGCAATCACTTTTATGAAGCGATTACAATGATTACAAATGAAGATAAAATATTTAATTCATTACAATGTCAATAGCCACTATTGTCTACTGATCGGAATCGTTGCTGTACAGAGAATGGAACTATCTCTGTCATAAACTGACAACAAATTTTGAACAAAAAAGTAAGATAAATATAAAATATAAAAATGATTTAAAATTCAACAAAATTTTAGATTCGCTCATCAGATCACGTATCGGGTATAATAGATTTCACAGTAGGTATATTTATTTGATGGGAGGTTTACAAAATAGGCAAAAACGGTTGGGTAAATATATCGCTGTTTTTTGAAATATGAATAAGCACATACTATGCACAAAATTGCACAGCACATGAAGCCTTGGCCGGTGCCTTTCCCGGTGCCTTTTACTTTGCCCTGGTGCTAGCACCTTTGGCACCGGCAAAAAAATGGCACCGCACCGCACCCGCACCGGTGCTATTCTGAAAAAAATGGCACCGGCACCGGCATGGCACCCCTGAAGATTGCAATAGCACCGCACCAGCACCGGTGCTGGTGCCCTTCGGTGCCCAGCACCGGGGCACCGGTGCCCCGGTGCCTTTACATCACTAGTTATCATATGAAATTGTGAATGAAAAGGTCAAACAACACATAGGTAATGTGCTTAATATCTACTCTCAATGGTTCAAACACCTTGAAATATCGATTAAATCATACTTTAAGTTGAGAGATTTTATGATATTTTTTTGAATTGCAAGAGATTTTCTAAGATATTTAATTATATTTTCAAAATTGAGCCAAGAGATTTAATTATATTTATTTCTTGAGAGATTTTCTGAGATAAAATTTAATTATATTTTCTCAAAATCGGTCGTTTTTTTTCAATGCTATCTGTGAAATGTCGAATGTCATGTGAAGTTTCTGAAGTTATGTAAAATGCACTGGAAAATATCAGAGGTTTGCCATTCGATTCTACAGAGCATTTTACATGACTTTTGACACTTTACTTGAATAATTCTCCCTGGTGAAAGATATTATTATCAAACTATTCAAGCAGATGAATTATTCAAGTGGGAATCATTTTATATAAAAAAACGCGAATGTTTCTATCAACTCATTTCAAGAAAATCATTTATTAAATTAACAAAATAACATGTCATTTTTGTCAAATTGGACACAACAAATCGATCATTTGCCTAAATGGGTGAATTACTCTCGGAATTATTTGTTCCTCACTCCCATCACAGAGGAGGAGGGGGGGATTTTTCAAACAAACGCGGCATTTATTTTGCCAGTCTCCACTTAAACAGTTCATTTCAAATCCTGGCAGCAAAGTGAACGAGGCACTGTTGTCGCAAGCGCGCCAGCTGTGGCACACCACGTCCATCTACATGACGCCGCCCATACACGAGTACGCGCAGAAACTCACTGCTCAACTGCCCAGTTCGCTCAGTGTGAGTGAGACACTTTTTTGTGTTGCTTGTGTTTGATGGTAATGGCCCTACACACACTAGTTTTCACCGTGACCGATGTGAAAACTGAAATGGCGACATGGCGACATGCAGCCTACTCTTTTTGTATGCTCTATGTGTTTTAGTTTTCAAATTTTTAAATTTTAACTTCATTAATTTAATTTCTAATTTAAATTAAATCAAATCATTCAACCGTGTTCATTAAATTGTATTTGAAAAAATTTCAGTTTTCCCACAAAGTCACGGTGAAAAATTGTGTGTGTGGGCACAATGAGTAAAAATGTTACGAAAGGATCCATTTTGTTGGATTTTTTTTTCAAATTTAACACGCAATTTTTATTGGAATGTGTTGATATGTTAATTAAACCCATCCACTGGTGTGTATCTATTTACAACGTAAATATGAGATAAATGATATATTTTTGTATTTTATTTTTATTTTTAAAATCTCTGAAAATCTCCCAAAGAAAAAATACAATTAAATCTTTCTGGAAAATCACGGAAAAATAAAAATATAAAAATCTAATATTTTTTATGCTTTCCAACATTTGAAAAATCTCGCAGAGATTTATTCAATCTAATCCTGTCGCAGGTGTGCATGTTCGTGAACAGCGGCTCAGAGGCGAACGACCTGGTGCCATTCCCAGACCCTGTAAAATGCACTGTAAAATGGCAAATGTCTTGCATAGTGTCTAAAGTCATGTAAGATGCCCTGCAAAATGGCAAACGTACGTTTGCCATTTTCCAGGGCATTTTACATGCCTTTAGACACTTTACACGACATTTGCCATTTCCCAGGCCATTTCAGTGTCCGGGACTGCCCCCTGGCTCTGCTGATGGCGCGCCTGCACACGGGCCGCTTCGAGGTGATCGCCATGCGCAACGGCTACCACGGACTCACGCAGACGGTCATGGGCGCGACCAACTTGGCCACCTGGAAGCAGCCCGCCCCTGTGGGCTTTGGTATACTCAAGGTTGGGGGTAGGAATTTGCATACTATTTTAGTAAAATGAATTTTTATACGATCAGGTCTGAATGTGAATAAAATTAAAATTAAAATACAATTTTTATACAATTTTAGTAGAATGAATTTTTATACAACCAACCCTGCACATAATATAGGTATTCATTTTTATTCACAAAATACCATACACACACATACATGAAAAGTAAACTTAAAAGATGATAAGTCACTGATAAGTAACTAAAACATGTGTCACTTTCAAGTGTACCCACCACTTAACACTTTACAATTTTTTGCTCGCAGGCGGTCAACGCGGACCCCTACCGGGGCGCGTGGGGCGGCCGCGCTTGTCGCGACTCCCCCGCGCAGACAGACAGGCACTGCGATTGCACAGAAGGCGAGTGCCACGCGTGCGACATGTACGTCGACCAGCTGCAGGTGCCAGTCACGGACCCTGTGAAATGGCCTGAAGAATGGCAAATGTCTTGTAAAGTGTCTATTGTCTTGTAAAATGCACTGGAAAATGGTAAACGTATGCTTGCAATTTTTCAGGCAATTTCAGATGATTTTAGACACTTTGGATGACATTTAACATCTAAGATGACATTTAACAAGATGACTGCCCCTCAGGACTGCCTCGACTACGACCTGCCGAGCCAAGGACCGGCCGCTCTGCTCATTGAGTCCATTCAGGGTGCGTTGCATGCTCTTCACATGCACTGGTAGACCGTGCTGTGTATATTTAGTTACCGTATTTGCTTGAATAATCCCCCTGTGGGATTATTATTTCGTCAGACTTTTTTGAGGGGGGGATTATTCGAGGGGGGAATTATTCAAGGGGGGGAATTATTATTTCGTCAGAATTCTCAAGCATGTTTCCATAAACGCATTCGACAAAACATGCTTAATTTACACAATAACATGCTATTCTTGTCCAAATTAGACATAAAAAATTGATTGTATGCCTTGAGGGGGGGATTATTCGAGGGGGGAATTATTTTTTCCTCACTCATCTTACAGGGGGGGATTATTCGAGGGGGGAATTATTCAAGGGGGGAATTATTCAAGCAAATACGGTAGATTCAGAGATAACAAGTGATAATGCAGCTAAAATATGAGAGCTGGTGCCAATTCTGCAAGTTGTGAACTAAAAAACTTAAAACTTTCGAACATTCATTTAAATTCTCTTTTGTCAAGTACTTTTACGTTTTTACTTTTGTTACTCCACTTGTGAAATCGATGCCAGCACTGGTGCTAATTTCGCATGTGGACAGGTGACAAGAATATTAGTAAATGCTAGGTAGAGTGACAACAAAAATGAATCTCAATAAATTTTTTTGCCAGTCTTGAGTTCACATGTCACTCGACTCATCTCATCACTTCAAACTTACTTAACACTTACAACACTGCCTATAGCTCGCCCATTAGCCGACCCCCCCCCCCCACCCCCAACCCCCTTAGGCGTGGGCGGCACGGTGCAGTACCCGCGCGGCTTTCTGCGGCGCGCCTTTGAACTGGTGCGGCGGCGCGGCGGCCTGTGCATCTCGGACGAGGTGCAGACCGGCTTCGGCAGGCTCGGCGACAAGTTCTGGGGCTTCGAGACGCAAGACGCCACGCCCGACATCGGTGAGCTTGACATTGCTGCCGCGGCGCGACGCTGTGATGTGTTAAGGGTGGGCGGATGAGCGAGCGGGAATGAGTGTATCCATTCAGGCACGGTGGCTGTTGATGGATTGGTAGTCTGGTGCCACTCATCACAGACCCAGTGAAGTGTAAAATACAAGGTGTAAGGTGTTAGAAGTCATGTAATCAACAGTATGAATTTTTTTGGCATTTTACATGACTTTTGACATTTTGCATAATATTTATTTTATATTTTGCAAGATATTTCATGGGGTACGGGAGTGGCACCAGGTTTACGGGAATCGAAAAAGCACTGTGCCGGTCCCAATTACGAAAGTTGGCAATTGACAAAAATGTGGTGATCCAAGTGACAAACAACGCTTTTGTCACGGCGCTTATCCACCCCTAAATCTTTCCGTCACTTTGCGCAGTGACAATTTCGAAGGGCATCGGCAACGGGTTCCCGCTGGGCGCGGTGGTCACCACGCCGGAGGTGGCCAGCTCCCTCAAGCAGGCGCTTTTCTTCAACACCTACGGCGGCAACCCGCTCGCGTGCGCCGTCGGGTCCGCCGTACTTGACGTAAGTGCACCCATAATTGTTTGGAGCACTTAATAATTGTTTGGCCCACATACACTCGTTGATAAGTCCAGAAAGTGGCGGTTGGGCAGGACCCATCAAAGAGAAGACATGTTCATTTCAGAATCGAATTCTGTAAAGTATCTCAGGGTCACTATTACTAGTGCCAGAGATACGTTCGAAGAGCACCGGAAACAATCTGTTGCTAAGGCGGAATGACTGGCATCATTAGCACTAAAATCCACTAGTCAAACGGACACCAAATTTTGGTGTGTGGATTTCATCTGGAAGCAGTACATCGAAAGTGCTGTCTGCTATGGGCTGGAAGTAACTGGGATAAGAAAACCCCAGTTAGATGCAATTGACAAGGCATTTCTTAAACCCGTCAAACAGAGTTTGTCTTTGCAAAAAACAACTTGCAGTGACGCAATTTGGCATGACGTGGGCTCAATTCGCCCGTCAGACAGAATTAAGAAGCACACAATGATGTATTGCGGCTACTTACATCGACTCGAAAATGGGTTAACAAAAGATGCTTACCTTTTCATGAGCGAAAATTTGCCAAGACGTGTTAATGCGGCCGGTCGAGACTTAATGGGATCATGCATCCCAGACCACGTGGCAATTTATGGCGGGTTTTATGGCGTTAAGTTTGAAAATTTACTGACTATGAAAATTTTTTGGATGAACAAATTGATTCGTATGCGCTGTGTTGAGTGCCAAAACGCTGCGCTGAAAATTAGAGAGAGTTTAGCGCTGAGGGTGGTGAACTTAGATGACACCCTGCGACTGAGGAATTATCGCAACTCACATGCACGGTGGCTGCAGGCACGGTACAATATGTTAAAAGTACCGATCGGAGTCCGATGCATGGACTGCAACAAAGCCCAGGGTGGCGCGCTTCTGACAGCCAAACATGTGCTTGTCACTTGTCTGCCTCATAGGCACAAAACACTTGCCCTATTGGAGAAACAGGGTCCCAATTGCTGGTGCAGTACCATGGCAAATATTGGTGCGACAGCCAGATTACACTGGCTAACAGCGGAAGAAAGATGTCACCAACACTGTGAGGTGATTTTGCGGTTTATATCCAAGCGAATAAATCATTGCGCGTGGCAGTGTATGCGCGCCTCCAACAGCGCCCGGGCCCACACGTAACGGGCCAACTTGAGTGCTGAAAAAGCCCTCATTTCAACACTTCTACACCGCGCTGGCTGTTTGATACACCGACACTCCTCGCGGACGACGGTGGACATTGTTCCGTGATTTTGTGCATTTGTAGTTATACTTTGTGCATTTGTGATTGTATCATTTTGCGTTTATTCATGGTACAACAGCTTTAACATAGCTTTAACAGAGCTTTAACATAGCTCCGATGAGACTCATGTATAGTGACAATTCATTGGCAGTCTCATACAAAAATCAGAGCAAACGATGATAAACTAAACTAAACTGATATAGCAAATTCGGCGACAACCCGGTGCGCATGTAAACCCGGGGTCTACATGTGCACCGGGTTTTCGCGTCGGGAAATGTGGCACCGCACCTTCGGAACTGCACATTTCTATGAATTCTCTACAGATTTTGATGGATGAGCACTCAAAATAACTAGTGCCCCGGTGCCGTCACATCAGTAGACAGGAGTCAAGATTGCGCCGCTAAAGCTGCAGCATGACACACTCGTGTATTTTATGACAGTCACGCAGCTTAGCCAACCGCAGGTAATCGAAGAGGAGGGCCTGCAGCAGCACTGCAAGACGCTCGGCACGCGCATCATCAACGAGCTCCAGTCCGTGAAGGCCGACTCGGCCGTCATGGGCGACGTGCGCGGCAAGGGCCTCATGATCGGCATCGAGCTGGTCAGCGATAAGGTAGGATTCGGGTGGGGGGCTATTAGAGGGTGCAGAGCTATCTATTTGACAACGGGGAAATTTGTTGGCTACTTTGCTACTATTTGGTGTGAAAACCGACAAAGGTCCATAGTTATAATAGTTGGGTAATTTTTGTATAGAGACTCTTAATTTTCATTGTTCTGTCAAGTGTAATGCTTTAAAAAATATTTTTGCGTTATTTAGTTGACATTCAGTTGGCATTTATTTGCAATGTGAACTTGTGTGTGGGCCCTGCGATATACACATTTGAAGGGTGTGCTTTTAAAAGTACTGATCTAAAAATTTTTCAAATTTGAGTTAGGACCATTTTTGGGGTCCCCATAAACATGCGCTTCAAAAAAATATAAAATATGTGTGGGTGCAAAATTCAATTTTGAGATATGGGGGGGTCGAAAAAGCAAAAAAATCGCAAAATACGGTTTTTGAAATTTTAAAAGTACCGATCTACAAGCTTTTTCAGCTTTTGTCTTTAAAAGAACCGATCTACACACTTTTTTCAAAATTGTTCTTTTAAATGTACCGATCTGCACATTATTTTTTGTGCTTCTAAAAGTACCAATGTCAGATCGGCGTCTGATTCAGCAAAAACTTATTTTGTGCTTTTTTTATGGGTAAAAGTACCGATCTACAGCTGTCTGATTTTGTGCTTTAAAAAATACCGATCTACATGCTATTACCAATTTGTTCCTTTAAAATGTACTGTACTACAAAAATATAATTCACTAAATTTTATATAGCTAGTGTTGTGTATAATCAATGATTATACCCATGCATGTGGATACCCAACAATATGGCCGAAATACCCATACCCAAAATTCCCATACCCAATACCCATGTATGGGTATTGCATACTCCAAACTTTCAATTGCGATTATCTCAAAATCGATTTTTTGTAGATCGGTACTTTTAGAAGCACACCCTTCATTTTGTCGCGTAGGAAACTCGCCAGCCACTGGACGCAGCCAGCATGAGCGATATATTCGAAGAGCTCAGGGAACGCGGCATTCTCATAGGCAAGAGCGGCCTGTTCGGAAATGTGAGTACGAGAACAAAGAATAACTGCCGTATTTGCTTGAATAATTCCCCTGGGGAATTATTATTTCGTCAGACTTTTGTTAGGGGGAAATATTCAGGGGAGGGGTAATTATTCAGGAGGGGGCACTATTATTTCGTTAAAACTTTTACGCATGTTTCTATCAACTCATTTTACAAAACATGCTTTATTAAGACAATAACAACCTATTTTTGTTAAAATTTGACAAAATTGATCATAAGCCTTAAGGGGGAACTATTCAAGGGGGGGGGGGGTATTTTTTTCTCACTTTTATTGAAGGGAGGTATTCCAGGGAGCAATTATTCAAGCAAATACGGTACGTTTTTATATGACAACGCTTTTTCTCGTAAAAATGACAATGTAAAACAGGTGCTGCGCATCACACCGCCCATGTGCATAACGGACGCCGACGCGGACTTCGCATTGGAAACGCTGCGTGATATCTTATGCGATCCAAAGTGGAAAAAGTGATCGAAATTTGCTTTTTTTGGTAGATTGCTGAAACATTCCAGTAGGAATTTTTAAGTAGGAGTTTAAAAAGTACTTACTCAGGTATATTTTTAAATGTTCGAATAAAGTTCTGATAGCACTTTTTTACTGTACCATTTTTCATATGCTGTACGTTTACAAGATGCAGATTCGCATAAAAATAAGTACCGTATTTCCTCGAAATACCCCCCGGGGGGTGATTGTTTCATAGTGGTCCCGAGAGGGGGGTTAAACGAGGGGGGGGGTGTATTTCGAGGGGGGGTTATTATTTCACAAAATATTTTTTTAAATCCCAGTACGAAATTGTCGTCTGAAACGTACGCAGACGTCGATAAATACAACAAAAACCGCCATTTATAAGGTTATGTAGACTAATATTAGTACGTAGATGGTATAAACACTGTTCTAACGTGATTCCGACATTGTTTTAACGTGTGTTCTGCACTACGCAGAACACAAACTGCAGTATTTGTCATGTACGTTCTCTTTACACTCAATCTGGGGGGGGGGTATTTCGAGGGGGGTGATTGTTTCATAGTGGTCTCGAGAAGGGGGGGGGGGTCAAACGAGGGGGGGTATTTCGAGGGGGGTATTTCGAGGGGGGGGTATTTCGAGGAAATACGGTAATACACTGAAAAAATTAATGTAAATACTACAATTTGTTTCGAAATTAACACCACGCACATCCAGTCCACAATCATTCTGTAAAATTGGACATCAGAGGTGCGGACATCAACGTTTGCTAGACAAGCTCCAATAGCCCAACACGTCAAAGCACTTCAACCCGACTGCCCCGTCTCGCGGCAGCTTCTCGCCGCCGCTGCAGTCGTCTGAGCCAGTGGTGCACGCAGAGGGCGTCGCTGCTCGTCACGCCGGGCACGCGCGACAGCGCCGCCAGGGTGGACGGCCGGTGCAACTGCAGCGCCTGGCGAGCCTGCGTCGAGAAGTTCCGAAAAGTGAAAAATTATGGATTTTGAAAACTGTTTTAGATCCTTTATGACCATGACTTTTATCCACAGTTTATGACGAATTCCGCAGTTATAAATGCAATCTCAAAAAAAACTTCACATGAATAGGCGAATTTCCAGTGTCATTGCTAGTGATGGAAAAACCACCGAAAAAAATGGCACCGCACCGTCACCGGTGCCATCGCGTTAAAATGGCATCTGGCACCCTTAGCACCGGCAAAAAATGGCACGGCACCTCACAGGCACCGGTGCCATTCTGAACAAAATTGCACCGGCACCGGCAGGGCACCCTCGAAAAAGGGCACCGCACCGCACCAGCACCGGTGTCCTGGTGCCTTTCCATCACTAGTCATCGCTAGATGACACAAAAAAAGCCACTTCATAAATTGAAAGAACTTCACGTCACAGCCGCCAAATAGACGCACCTCAAAAGACAGGCTCTGCATCTCATCATAGTCCAAGTCCATCGGCAGGTGCACATCGGCCGCGCGTCTGATAGCGCGCGCCTGCTCCTCTGCCCGCTGCAACACGTGCGCGTAGACGCGTTCGACGCGCAGCCGCTGCGCGCACGACGGCCCGCCGTAGTCGGGCGGCACGTCGCCGGTCCACAGCTCTGGCGGGAAGCGGGCCGCGTCGGCGGCAGACAGGGCGCCGCCCGGCACGTCGTGCGCACCCAGGAGGTCCAGGGCCGACCGCGCTGCGAGTGCATTGCCCAGTTATTGAACTTGGATACCGTATTGCCTCGAAATACCCCCAGGGGGTTTATTTTTTCAGGGTGAACATTTTGAGGGGGGTTAATCGAGGGAGGTGGTATTTCGAGGGGGGGTATGTCGAGGAAATACGGTAGTTGACAGTGCACGTAAACGCCCTTACGCTTACTAAACGTTCACTACCGTACATAAAAATGATATACTGAGCAAGACTGGCAGCAAACAAAACTTTTGACGAATTTAAACTGAAAAATTTCCCGGGACCAGTGCTGTGACAAGGCGAAAACGTGCTAGCTGATTAAGAAATGGCCCAGCCGAGTGCTTCATTTCCGCCAGCCAGCGAGGTGTGAATAGAAACTGCCGTATTTGCTTGAACAATTACCAGGGGAATAATTTTGATAGCAGACTGTTTTGATGGGGGAGGAAGTATTCAAGGAGGGATTATTTTTTCGTCAAAACGCTCAAACATTTCAGAGGGGGAATTATTCAAGCAAATCAGTACATTTAAATATAAAATACATGCATGTTCGTTGCATCAGACATATTTACAAAGTCCAATTCAATGTACAAGTAGTTCCCATCAGCAGTTAACAAAAAGTTTCTCAAAATGTCTATCACCCTTTCCAAAATTCCAACCCAACAAAATCTCACATAGGCGAGCCTGCGAAAACTGTGCGACGAGCAGCAGCGGCAGCTGCTGCAGCGCGGCGAGTTGCTGCGGCAGTACAAAGAAAGGCTGGACAAGCACGTGGCGCAGGTTGGGTTCGGCTAGCGCGGCACATTGCTTTGTGAACATGTGCACTGATTGAATTGAATGCAGAGGGAGGAGATTGAACGAGACAGGGCCCACCTGACTGCGATGATGAACAATATATCACAGTATAGACGGTTACGTTCACGGAAATATTTACATTGTTGGGTTGTAGACGCCGCATTTCTTATCTAGGCTTGCTTCCAGGCACTGAGCGGTTACTTACTTTGATTTGAAAATTCTTATTTGTAATCAAGACTTCTTATTTGTTTTTTTCTAGGGGTGTTATGTTCCGGCACTGGAGCGTAATTTGAGGGGGCCTTAAATGCTTTCACGTTTTCACTCCACCAGCTAACTGCCAGTCAAATGGATCGATTTCAGATGGGGCGTAAACCCAACCCCGTAAATATCTACACCTAAATAGTTATGTACCTAAATAGATTCTTAACAATCATAAAAAGTATTCTCTTTCAGTGGCCGCGCAGCCGACGGTAACGGCACCCTGCAAGAACTGGAGCGGCTGCGGCAGCGCGCCGAGCACAACGAACGATTTGTCACCGAGCTGCAGCAACGTGCCGCACATCTGGAGAGGGACAATGCCAGACTGGTAATTTTTGGTGTACTTGTATTTGAAGTAGGTCTGTTAAGTCGGAAATCAGAGTCAACAATTGAGGCGTCTAATTCTAAAAGTCGACAAGTCCACAAAATGCGATTTTGAGTAAATCGCATTTTAAGTTTCAGACCCAATTCCAGGCCCGTGGTGCGTGTCCAATTTGGCTCTCTCATGCTTTCCATTAAGTTCCATATATTGACAATAAAGTGTCAAATTTTCAGCCCCTAATCTCAACGTATATGTGAAAAATGGGGTGTCCATAAATTTCCATTCGGTCAGAGCAAAACTGTTTTTGGGAGGGAATTGGACTTGTCGACATCTTGCACTAACAAACATTTTTGTTCCCGGGGAAGCCGAGGCTGCCTTATGGGAAAATTATGGACTTGTCGCCTTTTAGAAATCGGTTTCCATAGTGGACTTATCACATTTCTTGCGTTTTTTTCCATAAAATAAGGAAGCGGAGGATGGACCTGTCGACTTTTAGCCCAAAACTAAATGGACTTGTCGACTTCTTGTCCAAACTTTTTGCATTT
This sequence comes from Sphaerolaimus hirsutus, assembly GCA_964036195.1. Classification (NCBI taxonomy): domain Eukaryota; kingdom Metazoa; phylum Nematoda; class Chromadorea; order Monhysterida; family Sphaerolaimidae; genus Sphaerolaimus; species Sphaerolaimus hirsutus. The sequence goes on from OZ038458.1 coordinate 20,172,944, forward strand.
TTCCCCAAAAATGTCAAATTTGGCACTTTGCCATATGGGCATGTGAGGTCAAAAAATTTATGGAAAATGATGAAAAATGTGCAGAAGTAACCCCAGATGACGTTTCCGGGCCTAACTAGAAATTTTCATATTTTGGACTTGTCGACTTTTAGAATTGGACGCCTCAATTACATCAAACCATGGTGTAAAAAACTTTTGTTTGACAAAATTGATGTCAAGACGAGGGTGTATCCAATGGGGGGCTGGGGAAGGACAGTGTAGCATTCTGCAAAAAAGCCCATTCCGCATTTTTGCCCATCCCGCAAATGTGCCCATCCCGCACACAGGTGATGCAACTTGCGGGATGGGCCATGATGCGGAATGGGCACAAATGCATGATGGGCATATGTGCGGGATGGGCTAGGTATCCCCCCGCAGTCCGCACAAGTGTGATGTTACCAAGCGCGGCCCGGGGGGGGGGGCGAGCAGCACACGCTTACCGCTTATTGTCGCAACAAAAATTTGGTGTTTTCAATCACCCCCTCCCCCGCAGCAGGTATCCCCTCCCCCGCAGCAAACAACTCTTTTCTATTTCTGTTTTTTTCCATTGTTCTTGGTCATTCAACCCAACGCTACTTTGCTGTTCAGCCATTGTTCCATAACAAAGTGGGTGGAACAATGGAACAGCGAAGTAGCGTTGGGTTGATCGACCCAATGTCGGGTTTCGAGTTAGCGGAATGTTCACTAGCGTTGTGTTGAAGAACCCGGAACTCGAAACCCGATATCGGGTCGATCAACCTAACGCTACTTCGCTGTTCCATTGTTCCGCCCAGATTGTTATGGAACAATGGCCAAACAGCGATGTAGCGTTGGGTTGATCGACCCGATATCGGGTTTCGGGTTTCGAGTTCCGGGTTCTTTAACACAATGCTAGTGAACATTCGGCTAGCGTTGTGTTGAAGAACCCGGAACTCGAAACCCAAAACTAGGGTTGGCCGATGGTTTTTTTAAACGTTTTTTTCCAAATGACGTCCGAAATGTTTTTATTTAAAAAAACATCAACTGAAATTTTAGGTACTAAGCACTAGGTATTTTGCAAAATTTTTGCGCGCAAGTGCGCAATTTCACACACAAATTAACATTGGTGGTAGTTTTCATGTGTTTCCAAATGTGCATACGTGAATTTCCAAATTTATTTTGCTCTATAAATAGTACGGGTATAAATATAGATCTGAAAATTGAGGTTTGTATACTTCTCGAAAAGGGCTTCTCAGTGGTGTAATTGGTTTTGCCCTGCGATGCACCGTTAGAAAATTATTTACATTTCAAGTTCAAATTTTCAAATTTACTCCTTATTTTGGGTTGTTTACAAAATATGACATAACTCCCAAAATATTTACCAGCCGACATAATTTAGGGATACAAAAATTGTAGACAAATGTCCGAGATATCTGAAAAGTGCAGGGCAAGCTTTGTCGCCCAAACATGGCGCTGCCCAAACTTTAAAATGCGATTTTGAAAAATCGAAAAATCGGGATATGTTAACTTTTGGAATGAAAGTCCCCACTTCGCTGTTCCATTGTTCCGCCCAGATTGGCGGAGTGAGTTGTCGGCAAAACAAAGGGTGACACATTGTTGTGTGTCACTTCTATTGTTGTGTGCCCTTTGAGATTTGCCGCACCGCGCCATTCATGAAAATCTGCGGCCCATTCCGCATGTACGCCCCCCCCACACTGCGGGTCGCTAATCCCGCTAATCCCTAGCCCATCCCGCACATATCGCCACCCCCCGGGCCGCGCTTGGTCACATCACACTTGTGCGGACTGCGGGGGGGGGGGATACCTAGCCCATCCCGTAGGGTGTCAAAAATTTTTTTTTACGGAAAACAGAAAACGGAAAGGTAAAAATTTTTCACTTTACAGAAAACGGAAAGGTAAAAAAAAAATTTCTGCCGGAAAACGGAAAACGGAAAGGTAAAAAAATTTCACTCTGCGGAAAACGGAAAGGTAAAAAAAATTGTCGGCCGGAAAACGGAAAACGGAAAAATGAAATGCCGGAAAAGGAAAATGGAAAGCAAAATTTTCACGGAAACGGAAAAAGATTAAGTGAAATAAGCATGGTAATAGACAAATTTGCGATAGGAAAACCTGCATGCAGGTTTGCCTGTTTGGCTTTGATTGTGGTAGCTGTACATTCTGCAACTATGGATCATGCCTGTAACTTCACTTGTAGTTCAAGCTTAACTGAACCAACAAAAAATCATCAAAAAGTAGCCATAGTGGCCATAGGAAAGGAAACACTACGACAATTTCACAGTCTAGAAGCAGTGGGAATCACTGATGACCCCTATGCAATTGATGACAACATTGCAGAGGAGATGATAATAAATAGCATAAAATTCAACAACAACAACAAACAATACTATATTGACTGGCTGTATAAAGAGAGTATCAGTGACCGGCCCACGGGAAAAGCAGAAGCCATGGTGCAGTTCAAATCACTGATAAGACGTTTCAACAAAGATCCAAACTTATTCGAACAATACCGGAAAGTTTTGGACGACCAACTAGAAAAGGGAATAATTGAGATCTGTGATGACAAAACAGACAACAAGGGGATTCATTACCTGCCACACCAGCCAGTAATCACGCCGGGCAAATTGACATCATGCAGAATCGTGTACGATGGGTCGGCATGTAAGCCCAGTTTCAACGAGTGCCTTTTTAGAGGACCAATTACAACACCATTAGCACTGGGCCTATTCCTGAGGTTCAGGGCAGGCAATCTAGCATTAATTGCTGATATTGAAAAGGCATTTTTGCAAATAGGATTGAATGACCAAGCTAGAGACTACACGCTAGAGACAATTTTTCTGGCTGAAAGATGCCTCAAAACTGCTAACTGAAAATAACTTAATAGTACTCATCTGTTTCACTGACCCTGAAATCCCAGTTGTCAATGCTGCTCCAAGAGACAAAAACAACACAATGGGATGAGCTAATTGAAGATAAATACAGATTGGAAAAACAATGGAAAAATGCCAGAAAACTGAAAATCAAGCCAGAAAATGGAAAAATGGCCTGGTAAAACGGAAACAGAAAGGTAAAAAATTTTCAGCTGGAAAACGGAAAAATGGGCCGGAAAAACGGAAACGGAAAGGTAAAAAATTTTCAGCTGCCGGAAAACGGAAAGGTAAAATTTTTTTGGCTGCCGGAAAACGGAAAACAGAAAGGTAAAAATTTTTCGGCTGCTGGAAAACGGAAAGGTAAAAAATTTTCCTGCGGAAAGGCGGAAACGGAAACGGAAATTTGACACCCTACCATCCCGCACATATGCCCATCATGAATTTGTGCCCATTCCGCATCATGGCCCATCCTGCAAGTTGCATCACCTGTGTGCGGGATGGGCACATTTGCGGGATGGGTCACATAATTTGCGGGATGGGCACATGTGCGGAATGGTTTTTGATGCGGAATGGGCCCTTGCCCTGGGGGTTTAGCCCCAGAATAATTAAAATGCAAAAAAAATTTATACAGGATGCGGGACTGGCTTCAATGTCATAAATACAATATCGCAACAAAAAAACTACGCAGCCCCCCCCCCTCAGATGGAACTGATCGAGACAATGACCGCGGCGGAAACGAGCGGGTCGCAGCGACGCTCGAGCGGCCGCCTGGCGACCGACTCGTTCCAGAGCGCCCTGACCGAGCTGCAGCGGGAGCTGGGCCGGCTGCGCGCCGACTACCTGAGCGAGGCGGAGCAGCGCCACCGCGCCGAGACGGACAGCGCCGCCTTGGTGCCAGTCCCGGACGCTGTAAAATTTACCTGGAAATGTCATGCAAAGGGCCCACACACTAATTGACATCAAAATTCGTGTAAACTAAATTCAATCGAATTTTAATTTATTTTGATCAATTCAACTTTCCTATGTGATAGAGCACCCCTCATAGTTAACTCCACATCTTCACAATTAATTTTCATATTTTCTGTTAACTATGATGCTTTAATCAAATTTGTGTGTTATTTAGTGGGACTTTTGGTTGACACGAATTTGCGATGTCAACTGGTGTGTGGACCCAAAGCGTCAAAAGTCATGTAAAATGGCCTGGAAAGTGGCAAACGTACGTTTGCCATTTTGCAGGGTATTTTACATGACTTTACACTTTGCATGACATTTGACATTTCCCAGGGCATTTTGCAGAGTCTGGGAGTGTCCCCTGGCCGCCTTCGTGGACGACTTGGTGGGCAGCATGGCGGGCAGGCCGGACGCGGCGCAGATCCTCAACGTGCCCATCGTCAACCACAAGGTAAACTACCAACTGTCACTTTATTACGGCAGAAAACAAAGTGCCGACATCGCAGCCGGTGCGACTGGACGAGACTCTGGAGGACAGCGTGTTCGCAACGCCCGGCCAGCCGGTCACAAGCAAGGAGCCGCTTAACGTGCAGCTGGTGCCAGTCCCAGACCCTGTAAAATGTCAAATGTCATGCAAAGTGTCAAAACTGATGTAAGATGCCCTGGAAGATGACAAACGTGTGCCATTTTAAAGAGCACTTTACATGACTTTTGACACTTGACATGTTATTTGACATTTTAAGGTCTCGGACTGCCCCAGGACGTCACCGCGCAAGTCAACTACAAACTACTCGCCCGCACGCACAACGCATCCGTGTAGGCGCGCACTTAAATAGGTGATAGTGATGCGTAAACCCGCGATGCTAAATCTCATGTTGCGATCAAATTCGAGTGAGGAACCCCCCCCCCTCCCCCCAAATGAAAGTGGAATATCGAGTATCGAGAAATTATTTGTATAAAATATCGACATCGAAAAGTTTTTAAAAGTCGCCTCGTCGAACCCCGAGGAAAAGTAAAAAAATTTCTGCAGGAAAACGGAAAGGCAAATTTTTTTCAGCTGCCCTAAAACAGAAAGCGAAAAGGTAAAAATCTGTCCCGCGGAAAACGGAAAGTTGACACCCTGGTAAATAGCAAAGGCCCCACTCACAACGAGTTCCGTGGCCGGCGTCCGCGAGGCACTTGTCGCCGCTCGGCCACTGACTGCGTCTCAGTTTGTGCCGCCACTGCGACAGCGGCATGATGTAGTTCGCAGCCGCGTCGCGCATGCCTTCCAGTCGGCTGCTCATGCGGCTGTAGGCGGCCCAGCGACGCGCTGACACCAGACCGGATTTGTGCCCCGCCGCCGTTAGACGCACGTCCGCGTTGTCGGGTCTGGGGATGGAAAAAGACCTTGACTTTTTTTAAAAAGGAGACATATTTAAAAAAGACATTTTTTGAGAAGGCGGTTTTTTAAAAGTTCCTTAATATGGTTATGAGTCAACATATACAGGTATATCAGACAAGTGCCAGTACTTTGTGATGTGAAATATAGCCATAGAATGTCCATTTTTATGATGACTAGTTACGCACACTGCCTTTCGTTGAATGCTCGTAAATTCCAGTGAAGTTTGGAATGGAATAGTGCTTAAAAAGGTGATAAGAGAATGATAATAAATACATTAACAATGATGGTTCACACTGTAAAAGCATCTCATCGAAACGAGGCTCTCAAAAATCAAGCAACAGTATTATGCAAACAGCAGCCGACCTCAAGAACGCCCTAAACTCCGCCCTAGAAGTAAACATCCTGTATGGTTCGGTCACGCCCAACGAGGTCAGGTCGTCCACCATGACGCCCAAGTAGGACTGCGTCCTGTCCAAGACGCACTGCAGGTGCGGCACGACGCCCGTGCGAGGGTTGCAGAGGTCCATCGCTCTGGCGGCGGCGTGCGCGCCGGCGACCAAACCTGAGCGGGGTAGTTGTAGTTGGAGTCGTTGCGAAGTGTGCGGTCAGTGTGCCGACCTAATGCCAGTGGAGAAGTAAAACACTTTATTGAAATAAATGTGAGAAGTAAAAAGTTAAAAGATAAGTAAACTGAAAGTGAATATGAAAAGTTAAGAAAAGTAAATTTTTAAGTGGGAAACGACATGGCAAGTAAAAAGTCTGAAAAGTTTCTAGTGTCTTGTCACTTCCCATTTGTTTTTTAACTTGTAAATACTTATCATTTTACTTCACATCTCGCTTAAAAAAATTACTTTCCTTTCAAACTTTTTACCCCCCATCTAAATTAAATTTTTCTCCACTTGCGGAATATACCCCTGGCCCTGGGCACCTTGCGCAGCAGCTTCCTCGTATCCAGTGGTGCCGTTGATTTGTCCAGCCAGGAACAGACCAGGGGGCAGTCCCGCAACATGTAAAGTGTATAGAAAAGTGTCAAATGTCATGACAATTGTCAATAATCAGAAGATGTTATCACTTGACTTTTGACACTTTACTTGCCATTTGACATTTTACTTGACACTTTACAGTGTAAATACGGGACTGTCACCAGGCACGCACTTCAGCTCTAAAGTGGGCCGCAGCTGCCGTGGGTCGACGAAGTCATAGTGCACTCCGTAACCAGGCGTCACAACCTGCCATACAAATTACAATGCGTCAGTCGCAATTCTTTATATTTTATAAGCGATTTTGTGGCGATGTTTAAAGGTTAAAAGATGATGTGCATTTTTGAAAATAACTGAAAGGTTAATTGAATTTACATTTGGAAATGAAAATTTCTAACAGGATTTTTTCAAACGCAAGGTTCAGATTAGCTTTCCTTCTTCAGTCCATCACAAAAGCCAATTGAATCAAGCTTAAATTGGATCTATATCCCAAAATCAGCTGTGAAAGTAGTCCGAAAATCACACCTGAGCATTTTCAAATCCCTCCATGCAGTTGATAATTCTCTGCTGCACATCGGGCGCGAAAGTCATGGCGATGCCTTGGGGGTAATAAAGGTCAGACGACAGACCCTCGGGCTCGATCCACACCTGCGAGCATGCAATTGAATTTGCGTTTGAGAGGATAGCGCGTTTCAACACGAGATATTAGTTTCGTTGAGTGAATACCGAGTAAGCACAGTGTCAACTGCAAATGTCAACTTAAAATAGTTGAAAATGACTGTTCTGGCTCTGTCAACTAGGAAAGTCAACTGACCTAAAAACGTTCTTTAACAAATAATAAATCACAAAATACCTGATGCTTCGCCTTGCCGAACTTGATGACCTTCGACTCCAAACTGGGGCAGTACCTGGGGCCGGACACCTCCTCCTGCACGTGGCTGTTCTGGTGAATGTGCTCCCTGCAAATGTCCGCCACGCGCTCGTTCGTGTGCGTGATGTAGCAGCTCAACTGCGCCGCCGGATCGATGCCTATGATCTGGGGAGACTCCCGGACCCTGTTAAATGCCCTGGGAAATGTTACATGACTTGTGACACTTTGCATGACATTTCACATGACTTTTGACACTTTGCATGACATTTAACATGACTGTTGACACTTTACATGACATTTCACATTTCACATGGCATTTCACAGAGTCTGGGACTGGCACCCGATTCATGAACGAGAAGGGCACGGGCGGCACGTCGGGCGGCTGCTCGACCAGCGTGGACGTGTTCACCGAGCTCTTGAGCAGTCTGGGCGGCGTGCCCGTGCGCAAGCGACCAATGCGCAGCCCCAGCGACTTGAAGCGACGCGACAGACCTGACGCATGAGTTTGGAATGGTAGAAATATTCAATATAAATATTTATTGGAATGGTAGAATCTACTAGTCAGTATCCTAGAGATAATTTCCGATGCAATTTTATTTATAGTCCCATCTCGAAAAATATTTACAATAAACATAAATGAACCGTGTGAACTCTTTTCGTTGAGTCGCCCGCCGGGCCAGGTTTCCAAGCCGCGGAACAGATCGGCGCCCAGAAAAGTGCCAGTAGTGATGACCACAGTCTTGGCGCGCACCATCTGAGTATATTTAGTGTCCAAAAATGGTTTAAAACACTCAAAAATTTACTGAAAGCGATCGGCGGCGGCAACTGACCGAGCCGTCTTTTAGCATGACGCCGTCGATGCGGCCAGAGTCGGAGCACATAACCAAGTCGTCCACTTCTGCTGTCTGTGGAAGCACAACTTTACAAATACCGCTGACACATCATTGGCAACCATAACATTTTTAATTTTTTTTTCACGCAAAAGTGAAGGGCCACACCATTGTTGATTCATGTTTTTAACCACCAGAGACAGTTTCCCAATTCAAGTGCCAAAAGTGACAAAAAGTCAAAAAGCCAAAAGTGATAAATACCAACCAGCAGTGACAAATTTGGCATCGTGTTGAACATTTCATGCTGCATAGCCTTAGCATACAGAGTACGGTCGATTTGCGCCCTAAGCCCCCAAACTGCGGGCCCCTTGCGCCTGTTGAGCACTCGGAAGCTGATCCCGGACGCGTCGGCCACTCTGCGCAGGGTCTAACGTTTAGGGTGCAATTGGGAACCCTATCTAGGATCCAGATATTTTTCGTGATTCAAGGGTCCCGATATCTATCCATAAAATTTGAAATGTCAATCCCGATCCCGAAAATTTTCAAATCCCAATCCCGATAAATTTTTTCCAAAATTTGCCAAATGACGTTTTTGCGACGATAAATGTGAATATAAACCTCCAGTGTGGATTTTATCTCACCTCTCTGGCATCCAAGTGTGTTTTTAGTCTGTTTGTAAAAAATAGCGACATCAAACTAGCATACCTGTAAAACTACCTGAAAAACTCTTACTGATCAATCTATTCTAATCATAATACATTTTTTGCATCATTCATAATACGAAATTTATCACACGATTACTTTAAATTATGGTAGCATTCTATGCAAAGTATGTAATCGATGTAAATATGCACATCGAACACGGACACCAAAGCAATCTCCTCACCACCTACTTATAGCCCAATTTACCTGGCACACAATCCATCGAGCGCGTCGATCTCGCGCATCAGGTGCCCCTTGCCGATGCCGCCGAAGCTGGGGTTGCAGCTCATGGCGCCCACGGTGGCGCGGCTGTGCGTTGCCAGCCCCACCCGCGCGCAGCCCATGCGACTGGCCGCCGCTGCCGCCTCGCAGCCTGCATGTGGGCAGACATGTCCATTGGAGTGAGATTTTGGGAAGTTTTGGCACGTTGCCAGATGGTAAGAGACGGTTGTAGAGTTGGGTTTTACATCTAGTATTGTGGTTGAGATTTTATGCTGCAAAAATTAGCTGATGAAAACTCCGCTGGATGACCTACCCGCGTGGCCGGCGCCGATCACGAGAACGTCCAACAGCATCCCGCCCAACCTTTCTTACGAAACAATTTCACAACATTGGGCACATTGCCAACCACAACATTAGGATTTTTTGGCACTTCTCCAAATCGATTTGGATACACCTGCGTGACCGATCGTTCTACGTTCGGCGACAAGTTTGTCTGGGCGGCGCGGCGACGGGCGGCATGGGGCTGACGTCGCACGAACTGGTCCCGCGGCTGCAGGTCTGCGTCGACTTGAAGTACCTGCACAACATTGATCTCTTCTCTACGGGGTCAGTCTCTAAGGGGGTCTGGAAATTTTGCTTTGGGCGGGGGGGGGGGGGGGGGGTGGGTGTTCGTGGCAAATATTTCGCATTTGCGCTGGAAGAAATTTGATGGGGTGTTGAGGCCGTTTGATATGTAGGCTTTTTCTGGCCATGGGGCGCCAAACGGGAAAAACGGGCAAAAATGGATGTTTAGAGAAACAGGTGTACCTGAAATTGTCGCATGCATCTCCACACCACACAATATGTAATAATCAAAAATGTAGTCAACGCGGTGCCCAGTTGCACATATTTTGGCATACATAAGTGCCTATAAAGGTACACGTTGACGCCAACGCCAGCACGCCATGGAGCGGACCTTACAGATGGCGCCAGCGCCATAACCAAGGGTGGGGGTGGGGGTAGGTAGCTCACACTCCAATCCCCCCCACAACTGCCGCCCAACCCCCCCCCCCCCACCCCAGCTACTACCAACTCCGCTGCCATCTACGCTGCGGGGGCGGGGGCTAGGGTTCAAACGGGATTGACTTTTCGGGATCGGGATCGGGATCGGGATTCACTTTTTGAGATTTCGGGATCGGGATCGGGATCGGGATTGGGGTTTCGGGATCGGGATCGGGATCGGGATTGGTTTTTTGAGATTTCGGGATCGGGATCGGGATCGGGATTGGCCGGGATTGGGGTCACGGGATCGGGATCGGGATTGGGATAGGCATTTTTCCGGGATCGGGATTGGGTTCTAGGGATAGAGATTTTGGCCATTTTTCTGGCATTCACAGTTGTTCATAAAGGTCTCAAAACACTGTTGGATGCCAGAAAAGTGGCATAAAATTGACGCTGGGGGTTTGCATCCACTTTTTTGCATGCAAAAACGTCATTATTTCACTTTTTATAATTCCCACTAATTTTTCCGGGATCGGGATCCCGGACTTTGGAGTTTCTCGGGATCGGGATCGGGATTTGAAAAGTTTCGGGATCGGGATCGGGATCGGGATTGGTATTTTTGAGATTTCGGGATCGGGATCGGGATCGGGATTGGGGTTTCGGGATCGGGATCGGGATCGGGACTGGTAAATCCCGGAATTTCACGGGATCCGGGATCGGGATCGGGATCCCGTTTGAACCCTAGCGGGGGCGGCGGCCCGCCGGGCAAGGTGGACGTGCAGTTGCTGCGCACCACCTGCGCCGCCGAGGGCCTCTTCCCCGCCAGCGTGGTCGACGGCGCCGCCGCTAGCCATACTGTGGAGGTGATGTATGCTAATGAGAGGATAGCGCTGAATGATCAGATTAACTTTGATGTGACATTGCCTACTAGGGTGGAGAAGGTTATTTTGCAGTTGGTTGGATTTTGGTAGGGTGTCGGGATTTGTCGTACCGTACCGGAAAATGGGACGATTTACCGTACCGTGTTCCGCATAACTTGTGACTGGATTAAGGGTGTGTCTGGATTGCATCAGGATACAATTCGACACTTGTCAAGTGACGAGATAAGTTACAGTGGACATCAAATTTGCCAGTGATTGTCAATTATCGTCAATAACCACAGGACAACTGTAGTCACGTTTTCAAGCTGTGTACTGTGTATGAGGCATTTTTTTGTGAAATAAAACCCCACTACCTGTGAAAAGTTATAATGTGAAACATCGCAGTTGAACTGGGTGGAGCTGGTGCTGACCATCGAATTGTGGCACATGGACAAAGATGAAATGTTGGAGAAGGCTGCCAAGTTCGTTCATATTTCCCTATCAAACTTAACAAAGGAGATGGTGTTTGGGGATTCATTTTAAATTTATTTTAAATGTAAGAAATCTAACATTTTTGTATATGTTCCTCAGATTTTTCTGCAGAGATGTTATTTTTTCATTTTATGATAACAAAAAATATATCATTCATATTAAATTATATTTTCTCTGCGTTTTTCAGGTAGGGACAGAAATTTATTTAAATTTTATCGTTGATAGATTTTCTGATATTTTATTTTATCTTAAAATCACCCATTTTTAGAACGCTATTCACTAAGAATGGCCGAGGTTTTTTCAAATGTTATTAAAAATCTCACTTTTTTGAAAAAAACCCGTATTATACCCCCCATCAACAGCAACGTTTTTCTCCATCCTTACTATTCACACCCCTACTAATGTCCTTCGCAGCACGTGCGACATGCACTCGTGCTTCCGTCTGGCGTCGTCGAGGCGGGTGCAGCTGCGCGTGTCGCCCGCCAGGGGACTGCACGCACACAGGCCCGTCGTGTTCGACTACTACCACCTGTGCGCGGTGGCGCTCACCGTGCACGCCAGTCTGGTGGGGTTGCAGCAGAGGGCCAGGGTCACTGGGTTAGTACTGGGGGGTTTCGGGGGTCGGGTGGATGGCAAATTGCCCCCTCCCCAGTGATAGATAGCTGTATTTTGGGGGGTTGCTGGTTCAAGGCTTATTCAAGGTGTAGAAGGCAGAAATGGAGGAAAAGCGCTAAAAAATGGGGGAAATTTAGCTGAGCATTAATATACAAGCACATATGTATATAGGTATGACCAAAAGTAGGTAGATAAACTATTGATTTTGATGGTGAAAATGGGCAAGAAGTTACCAAAATTAACGATATTGGGCAAAAATTTCTCAAAAATCGTTCAAGATAGCTGGCCGATTTGGTAGATGTGGGCGGGGGGTGAAGGGGATAGTAGTCGAAAACTTTGCCTCGGGGATAGAAAGTAGCTGAGCTGAGCTATAAATCGACTTTTTTCTATCACTATACAATATAAATGGTCTCAAAATCATTACCCCACCCACTCAGCAAACTCGAACTAAGCCGGCGGGTATCCGGAAGCAGCGAGGAGAAAATCCGCCTGGTGCACCGGAGCGCATGCCTTTTGTTACTACAGGCGTACGAGTCGATTCAGCTGCGCATCAGGGCATACTCGAAGTTGCTGCAGCATGGGAATATCATCCGCATTCGTGAGTGACGTTGTTTTTTGCGCTGTGTGAATTAGGGTTCAAACGGGACCGCGGTCCCGGTACATGGTTTGGCGGAAAGTCGGGACTGGGGCGGTCCCGGTCCCGACACCCCAGTCCCGGTCCCGGTCCCGACATTTGAAAAAAGCCAATCCCGGTCCCGGAATTTTTTAGTGGTCCCGGCAAAAGATGAAAGATATTGTAAGAGAAGGCTAATACATTGATAGTTGTGTTTTAAACACTGGGAATAGTGTGTGGAAGCACATTGGCTGGATATGTTTTACCACACGCAAAAAGTCGAGACTGGGGTGGTCCCGGTCCCGGTCCCGATATTTGAAAAAAGCCAGTCCCGGTCCCGACATTGCGAAATTTCTGATCCCGGTCCGAAAATCTGGTCCCGTTTGAACCCTAGTGTGAATTGAGCTGAGCGGCCAGCGGGATAGATTTGGGGGTGACAGCCCCCCCCCCGCTTGTAGACCCCTGACCCTGGGTGTCAACATGGTTCCATATTTAATTTTGGTTGACGAGTCGCAAGAAAATTTTCAAGTGCGTGCGTCAATGTCAAAAAGGATCAATATTGGAAGGTGCATTTGAACATCGATTGGTGACCCGTCCACTAAAATTTGACAGCAACCAGTCTGTCCAGTTGACACCCGTTGCTATTGTCAACTGGTTTGTGTGGGGCCATATTTACTGTAGCACTCGACATGAAGTATGTATTATGACATTATGTATCACGAACGATAGAAAGTAACCGACGAAGTTTGCGGTGTTGAGTCTCAGCGAATTTTGTCGCCGTTTTTCTATATAATTATGCTCGAACAAGGGTTATGGGATTGTCAATATACTTTGGTAAAAATCGTAGGTGATAATATTTAGATCGAGGAATAAAAGTATTCCAGTTCCAGTTTCAGCTTGAAAAGATGTCAACGTCTTTTTGTGTAGCCTATAATGCGCAGCTACGATTCACAAGAAAAATACCCCCCATTGCGACACCCCTAAATTTGACCATTTCAACACAATTTAATGGCACTAAAAATGACCAAAACGGTCTGTATCGAGTGCTGCTACATTCCAGAAATGGTGGACACGGTTCTCAAGCTGGACGCCCTGTACCGGCGGCTGGACGCGGACGGCGTGGACAAGCTGGTGCCAGTCTCAGACCCTGTAAAATGCCCTGTAAAATGTCAAATGTCATGCAAATGGCAAACGGCAATCGTGTTGAAATGGCAAACGTACGTTTGCCATTTTACCGGGCATTTTGCATGAAGTTTGACATTTGACAGGGCATTTTACAAGGTCTGGGACTGCCCCCTGGTCGTGCTGGCCGAACACGTGCAGCTTCTGTCGCAGGAACTGCATCTGCTGTGGACGCAGTTCTTGGAGCTTTTCAGGGGCAGCTCGCATGTGGCTCAGATGTTAGCTGATGAACATAATGCTACCAGGGTGTGTTATATGCGACGAGTTTGCAGATTGTGCATGTTTAAAGAAATATTCTTTGCCCAACGGGTGGTGGCTGACAAATTTGTCCAAGCTTTGATCTTGTCAGTCAGTTGACTCAGGGTTCAAACGGGATTGACATATCGGTATCGGGATTGGTTTTCTGGGATTTCAGGATCGGGATCGGGATTGACCTTTCGGCAGCGGGATCGGGATTCGTTTTTTGAGATTTCGGGATCGTGATCGGGACCACAAAATCCCGAAATTTTTCGGGATCGGGATCCCGTTTGGACCCTACTCAGTTGTACACCAGAAGTGCTTTGCGTGGCAGGTGAAGCGCTTCGGCGAGGCGTTCTTCTACAGCGAGGACACTGTACACGGCCTGCTCGCGTCCAGCTTCGTTTCCAGCTCTGGGTGGGTTTACTTTGGCTAATCTGAATTAGGCAGACAAAACGCTCAATGTACAGCGAGGTGCCGCACATGAACGTTTTGGTGAACACATTGGACTAGCAATCTATTCGTTAGTTTGTGCGTGGGACCAAAGGCGTCCCACCTGCCAACTAGCATTTTAATTTGGTTTGATTGCAATGCAGATTATATCCTGGTGCCAGTTTTCGCGGGCGGAGAAGTAAAAAAAAACATGTTAGAAGTGAGAAGTAAGAAACCATTTTAGAAGTGATAAGTAAAAAGTTAAGAGTGAAGTAGACGGCGCAGGACCGGTGCACAAGTAAACCCGGTGCACAAGTAACAATGTCCAGTACCAATGTAGACCCGGTGCTGAGGTACGGCCCCCATACTTGAGCACTGGGTTTTCATGGGCATTGCAGGTGTTCAGTGTGGGGAGTTGGAGGGGGTTGGGTTACCCCCCAAACGCTCCAGCTATCTACATATGTATCTAGCGATTTTTCTCCCTTTTTTCCTTCTCAAGCTTGAAAAACCCCATAATTTTGAACCCCTTCGACCCCCACCTCCAAAAACAACAACTATACACATGATTGGTGATGGAATGGCGCCATTTGAGCGCGCCTAAGTACGCCACACCATGGCACCCTTATACTACTTTTGCTACTTGTGCACCGGGTTTACTTGTGCACCGACCCACGCCCAAGTAGACTTTTACCTATGATTTTATTACTTACTTCTCGTTTCACTTCTTATTTCACTTCTCAATTGACTACTTATCTCACTTCTCATTTTACTTCTCTCGTCTAAAATGGTAGTGCAGGAGTGTTTGCTGCCCACCGCCCGCACACAATTGTCCACTGAACACAGTTGCCCATGGGTGTTTGTTGTCCAGTGGTTATTCACCTCACCCTTAGAAAAATACCTGTTAAGAAATTGAAAATGACGGAACACATTTACGTCTTTTATGAAAATCTCGTTGACACAGGGCGAGCACGCTGCAACAGGCAGGCCGCATAGCCGATTTAGTGCGCAAGTCTGCCTACCTGCAAGAGCTGCCGCACCTGCCCTGCGCCGTGCCCGACACGGACGCCACGCCCACCTCCATGCCCGTCATATTCGAGTACAAGTTCGTGCCCAGCCACGCCGCGTCTGCGGCCGGCGTCACTGCCGCGCGGCGCACGCACAGCGGCGACGACACGACCACTGGTAAGTTTGCCGTTGTGAAGTCTGAAAACTATGTGAATTGGGGTGGCCAGCGCTTTTTCAACCGCTTTTAAAAAAACGCTTTGAAAACGCTTTTTTCCATCCCTATATGTTATATATCGCCGTTGTGTTCTAAAAAATTCTATTGGGTTACAGATTACTGATAAAACATTCGAAAAATCGCTGCGATACTATTTCAGTGCGATGGAGATTTGACCTTCATTTGTATAGACAAGTCCCGGTTGATTTTTTCGCAATTTTTCAGGCAGCCCGACACAGGGGTTTAGTGGATTTGGACCCCTCCGGTGGTCATATAGATAGTAAATCGCTCCTCCGGAAACATAAAGAGGAAGGGGGTCAATATATAGGCTTTTTCGCGGTGTAGAAGAATCCCCCCAACCCCCCCCCCCCCATACTGAACCCCTTGCCCGTCAATTGCCGGGCTAATTAAATTCACACCCAACCCTTCTGCATCACGCAGACGAGCACGCGTGGTGCGACTCCGACGGGGGCAGCGTGCGTCGTTTGAAGGACTGCCTGAACTTGGAACTGCGCCAGTGCGCCCGCCCGGCCACGCACGCGTGCAGCGATGACAGCGCCAACTCGAAGGGCAGCGGTGGCGGTTCGCTCAAGCCGACCAAACGATATCTGGTGCCCGTGCGTTTGATGCGGTTTGGCTGAGACGCTTGCGTGTTTTTTTTGTGGAAAAATGTCATGAAAGTCCATTGTGCGCATTGAGTTCTAAAAGTCGAAAGTCCGTAAATTGCCCATGATGTGAATTTTTTGAGGCCAGAAAAAAAAATTTTGTGATAGGCAAGGAGTCGACAAGTCCACTTGTTTACTAGATCTTTCTCTGGATGCCTTTTTGTTCCTGTCCAAGTGCATTTTGTGGAAAATTCCCTACTCCCAAATATGTTGGTAGCAGATGGCAGTTTTAGACTCGATTATCACTTTACGAAAACACTTGATGGAACTTTACACTTACACTTTACGGAACTTTACGATAGTCAACGAGCGCGCCCATTGGCATCAGTGGCAGAAAATTAGAAAAATACAATCATCTCGAAATCGAAACTAAACACCTCAAATCACAGGTGAACGGCTCATCCGCCTGCACGAGCAGCATGGCGTCGTCCAGTTCGTCGCTGGCCGCCCCGGCCGCCCGCTGCGCCGCAGACTCCGCCTCCGCCGCCGGCGTGTACTTCGCGACCGATTCGGACGCCGCCGACGGCACGTGCGGCCTGCACACGGCCATCAACGGCGCCCTGGTCGCGCTGCACAGATCCTGTACAGAGCCTAACCTTAGCCTGCTTAGAGATGGGTCGGTTAGGGTTGGAAAAAATCTTTTGTTTTCAAACGCCTTGATTTAAAAAAATATCTACCTATTAAAAAAAATTATTTTAAAAATTAAATCAACTTTCTAAATAGTCCAAAATTGGGAAATAGGGAAAGAGTAGGTGTATTTTAAAGTCTTTAATAATTATACTAAATCCCATTTTTTCATAAACTCGCTCATACCTGGGAGTATTTCGACGAAATACGGTATACACACACTCGCTTGCCCAGGCCCAGCTCGCTGACATCGCCGAGCGGGGTGGACTGCACGCTGGCGGCGCAGCAGTCGTCGCAGCCGGACGTGTCCGCCGACTCCGCCTACGTGCCGTCGCTGGACGCGCGCTGCAACTCGTCGCGCAGCGTGGCCGGCCGCTCCATGTCGCAGGACGACCATTGCGCTGCCCATCATCAGGTTTATCTGGCCGTTGATGAACGGCAATGGAAGGATGACGCTAAGGTTGGGCGTGTATACCGTATTACCTCGAAATACCCCGAGGGGGTTTATTATTTCGGCAGCAAAATTTGAGGGGGGGGGATAATTCGAGGGGGGGGTCTATTATTTCGCCAGAAATTTTCGGAAATTCGCCATACGCAGACGTAGAAAAATCGAACAATTATGTATATTTATATCTGTTTATAGGCATATACCGTATTTCCTCGAAATACCCCCCGGGGGGTGATTGTTTCATAGTGGTCCCGAGAGGGGGGGGGGGGTTAAACGAGGGGGGGGTATTTCGAGGGGGGGGTTATTGTTTCACAAGAAAATTTTTGAAAACCAAGTACGAAATTGTCGTCTGAAACGTACGCAGACGTCGAAAAATGCAACAAAAACCGCCATTTATAAGGTTCTGTAGACTAATATTAGTATGTAGATGGTATGTACACTGTTCTAACGTGACACCGACATTGTTTTAACGTGTGTTCTGCAGTACACTGAACACAAACTACAGTTATTGTCATGTACGTTCCCTTTACACTCAATTTGGGGGGGGGGGGGTATTTCGAGGGGGGGGGTGATTGTTTCATAGTGGTCTCGAGAGGGGGGGGGGGTCAAACGAGGGGGGGGGTATTTCGAGGAAATACGGTATATACACAACTGCCCTTCCCTAACGTCACTTGATCATCACTTTTAACGTATGTTATGCAGTGTACAGATGACAAACTGCGGTATTTGTCATGTACGTTCTCTTTACACTCAATTTTAGGGGGATATTTCGAGGGGTGGGGTTATTATTTCCTCAGCCGAATTTTAGGGGGGTATTTCGAGGGGAGGTTAATTCAAGGGGGGGATAATTCGAGGTAATACGGTAAGTATGTACCAGCTTTTTCATCACAACACGGTGCAACACAAATTTATGACAAATAGTAAAAGCCTTCAATGGTGCTATGATGCTACCATTTTCAAATATTTGTAGGAGCTACGGCGCAATACAAAGTCTAGACTGTGCGCCGCGCTGCAGCTGAAAGCGGGCAGTTTGAGAATGAAACGGCCCAAAGCCAAGGATACGCAGCGAGCAGATCAGGTGTCGCTCCCAGACTCTGTAGAATCCCCTGTAAAAGTCAAATGTTATGTGAAGTGTTAAAAGTAACGTAAAATGTCCTGTTAAATGTCATGCGAAGTGTCAAAACTCATGTAAGATATCCTGGAAAATGGCAAATGTCTAAAGACATGTAAAATACCTTGGAAAATGGCAAGTATCACACAAAGTTTCAAAAGTTATGTAAATGTCCCGGAGAATGCAAATGTCATACAAAGTGAAAAGTAATGTCAACTTCCCTGTAAAATGGCAAACATACGTTTGACATTTCCCAGGCATTTTCCATGACTTTAGACACTTTGCATGACATTTGACATTCTCCAGGGCATTTTACAGTGTCTGGGAGTGCCCCCAGCCCAAGAGCACAGACGGCGGCGGCAGTGCGGCGGCGCGGCCGAGCGACGACAGTCCGCCCGACGCGGTCGCCCAGCTGACGGCCATGGTGGACAGCAGCCTGGTCCGCTTCGTCACCAACAAGGAGGCGTTCAAGGCGAAGCTCGCGCTCACTGGGTATGCCGGCCACTTGTACAGGTGAGCGATACTTGTACAAGTCTCAGTCTCGCTCAGTTTCTCATCCTGGGGTTAGCGTGCGAGTTTTTGGCGAGATGCGAAAGTGTATTTAGGTGTACCCGGAATATCTGGGTATTTTGGGTGTTGAAAAATTGGTATTTTGGGTACTTTGGGTTTTTTTCCCATTCTGGGTATTTCAAAAAATACCTTAAAGCTTTTTACGCTTTCTTCGTGTAAATACCCTGGTAAAGCGTAGAAATCTCTCCCGATGAAATATTTTCGTGCAGCGACTTCGGCGCGTGCCGCCCGCCGCACGAGAACCTGCTGACGCGTCTGTGCGACGGCTACAAGCACGCGGCGGCGCCCCTGGCCGCGCACGCGCACATAGTCGTCTGCGTGCACGGGCTGGAGGGCAGCCGCGACGACTTGAAGCCCTACGTCAACCTGCTCAAGCTGCTCTGTCCCATGGACACGTTCGACTTTCTCATGTCTGAGACTAATGAGGTGGGTTTTGTGCGCTGGTGGTGCGGGATTTGTGAAGTGGAGATAATTTGGGGTGGTCACATTTTTCGCGAAATTTTCCGCAGAAGAGACAGTTTCATAAATTAGGGCCGAATCTGTTAACTTTCATAAAGTTTCATAAATTAGTGCCGAGTATTCATCTTAAAACAATCTGATCCTGAGTTCCCATCTTTGCGCCACACGCACTGGATGTCAATCGGTTCTATTTGATTTCTTTTCAACATTGCCGCGTGTGCTCAAATCGAGTTGACGCTGAAACCAGTTGACATCCAGTCTGTGTGTCGACTTTAAGTGGCACTGTAAACATACCAAGGAGAACTGTGCCAAGTGGCATTCGAACTCACTTGCAGTTCAACACGTACGACTGCTTCGAGCGCATGGGCGACAGTCTGGTTCAGGAGCTCCTGCAGCACATCGACAGATATCCAAAATTCTGCGGAAAAATTTCGTTTGTTCATATATCGTGAGATGTAACGCACCGCACACTGGGAAAGTTATCATGCTTTACAATGTTTTGGTCGCCAATCGAAAATTGGCGATTTGCCAATTGAAATGTGAAAAATGAGCGATTTTGACTGAAAATTTGGTAATCTCGAGCACTGGCGCCGTTGATTCCACCACGCGGGATCAAAAACCATCAGTACACTCGAATAACTCATCCAGTGTGCGCCGCATGATCAAACAATGTCCAATCTGCGCCGCGTCAGTTCTCAATCCACCGCCCAACTGCAGCCTGATAGCGCACTCGATGGGCGCGGTGGTGGTCCGTGCCGCGGTGGCGGACGAGCGGCTGGCGCCGCACCTGGACCGACTGCACTGCTTCCTGTCGCTCAACGGGCCCCACTGCGGCCTGCTGTTCAACCAGAAGACCGCCAGTCTCGGTTAGATATTGCGCTGTTTGGGGTGGGTTACATGTGTGGTGGGTTAGTGATTACATGATGGGTGAATATGAAGGTGTGCTTCTAAAAGTACCGATCTACAAATTTTTCAAATTTGAGTTAGGACCATTTTTGGGGTCCCCATAAAAATGCGCTTCAAAAATATATATAGTATGTGGGGGGGTGCTAAATTCAATTTTGAGATATGGGGGGTCAAAAAAATCGCAAAATACAGTTTCTGAAATTTTAAAAGTACCGATCTACACACTTTTTTTCAAAACTGATGTCAGATCGGTGTCCGGTTGCGCAAAAACTCATTTTGTGCTTTTTTATTATGGGTAAAAGTACCGATCTACAGCTTTCTGATTTTGTGCTTTAAAAAATACCGATCTACACGCTATTACCAATTTGTTCCTTTAAAATGTACTGTACTACAAAAATACAATTCCCTAAATTTTATATAGCTAGTGTTATGTGTATAATCAATGATTATACCCATGCATGTGGATACCCAACAATATGGCCGAAATACCCTTACCCAAAATTCCCATACCCAATACCCATGTATCGGGATTTTTTTTTTTTAGATATCGGGATCGGGATCGAGATTGGCCTTTCGGGATCGGGATTGGCTTTTTGAGATTTCGGGATCGGGATCGGGATTGGCGTTTTTTCGGGATCGGGATTTAGGCCTCAAAAATTCTCTTTCAGTGGTTTTTTCCTGATATTTCACAAAATGACCCAAAACACCAAAAACAATGGATGCCAGAAACGTTGGATTAAACTGGCATCCAAAACAAGGCTATAGATTCATTGAGGCACTGCTCAATGGGCTGCCTGGCATTGGCATTCACACCACTGTCTACCATATATGCATGTGTATTAACCTTAAACTATCGTAATGGCCACTGTATCGAGTCCATTTGTAGTGGTGTCCATGCCCACGCAACAGAGACATAGAGGGAGGTAGGGAAATGAGCGCTTGCACGCATAATTTTTGCAAACTGCATACAAAATGGTCCTTTAAAAGTGCCATTTATGGCACCTTTTCTGTGTGTGGATTTTTCCGGGATCGGGATCGGGATTGGGGCATTTTTTTCGGGATCGGGATTGGGATTTTCAATCTCCCGGTATCAGGATTGGCTTTTTCAAATTTTGGGACCGGGATTGGGACCACAAAATCCCGAAATTTCTCGGGATTCGGGATCGTAATCCCGTTTGAACCCTACTTTTGACATTTTACAGGGTCTAAACCCGCTGAATACTTATCTTAACCCGCTACTCATCTATGCCTACTAGTCCTGTATGCCCCTTTATTGATGGGGCGTAGATGACTAGTGAGCAGGGGATTAGTGGTAGATGAAGACAGCTTTTGTATTTGCCGCACGCGCTGTCGTCATCTAAACCCCTCTGCCACTAATCCCCTGCCGGCTCCTCGTTTATGTCCCCCAACTGAGGGGGATAGATGACTAGCGGGTAGGAATAGTTTAGTAGCGAGTCTAGATTACTAGCGGGTTCAGATGACTACTGGCACAAGCTCCCCTGATCCGATAATTAGAAGAATGTGCATTGTGGCAGGCGTGTCGCTGGTGCAGTGGTGGAAGCGCAGCACGAGCCTGGAGCAGCTGTGCCTGCGCGACGCCAAGCACGACTACAGGCAGAGCTTCCTGTACACGCTGAGCCAGTCGGCCGCCCTGGGCGCATTCCGGTCTGTCGCTTTCACCCCCTCGCCCCGTGTTGTGCCGCAGCTTACAAAGTGTGCGCGTCGCAGCTACGTGCTGCTGGTGGGCAGCGCGGCCGACCTCTACGTGCCGTGGCACTCGGCCCTGGCGCAGCCCTGCAAGCCGCCGCCCGGCAAGAACGCCGCTCAAGTTGGTGAGTGGCAGAGAAGGGGTGTGAGGTTTCGTTTTGTATGCAAAAAGTATACGTAAACGTATTTTCAGCTATTTTTGATTATAAATGTGCTTATATACCGATTTTTGGCTATTTTTCTGATTTTTAGTTTTCTCTCCTTTTTCCCTTTTTATGTCTTGGAGAAGCCTATATAAAAAGCCTACCTGAAATACGTTTTCTGTACTCAAGTATGTTCTACAAGCATACGTTAAAGTAGTACAGGTACATAACCGTATTTACTCAGTACTCGAGTACACATGCCTCGAGTAAACGTAAATACATTTTGGCAACTATGCGTCACAGGCGCCGTCTACAACGAGATGGTGGCGAACATGGCGAGCGCGGTGGCGGGGTCGCGGCGGCGCGGCGGCTGCACGTTGGTCAGGTACCTGTGCTACCACGGGCGCGCCGCCGACGTGCCCCGGGCGCACCACATCCTGGGCAGGGCGGCGCACGTGGCGCCCCTCGACGACGACGTGTTCATCGACAAGCTGCTCAACGTGTCCGTCGCCAGGTACTTCGCCGACACGCCGCATAGGTAGATGGGTTGCAAGGATTTGATTGGATAGTGATGTTTGAGTGTTGTCTGGTACTCTGGTATTGACACTAAATATCACTTTCATTGTCAAACATCGATATCGTCTGAACCCTAGAAGTACCATTTTTTACTGTGAATAGCTTGTAAATGCAGATTGCACACTGTCCATACGAATCGCTTTCTTACGTAATTTCAGTGACTCTGCAGCTTACAGCTAAACGCTGGAAACTTGCCACTGAGAATTAGAGTATGCGTTTTTCATTAAAAAAAGTTCAAACAATTCATTGCTTTTATAGCGTTATAAGTTAGCGTAATCATAATATATTTTTTCATTTTTTACAAGAATTTGTCGTTGGCACGCTTCCAACGTGAGACATAAATCAGTGCGAGTACAGAGTATCAAGCCTGCCGAGTGTAATAATCAATGCATTGGTGTCACTGGGATTACTTAAATAGCTCATATTCTAAAGCATGACTTTATTTATTAGATTAGGTATGTTCAAATTGAATATAAAGAGTCATTTAAGGTTATATACATATGAAGCGTTCAAACAGGATTCCAAAATCGCGAAAAATACCGATCCCGACACATAAATCCGGAAGAACACTGATTACCTGCCGTGACCACAAAATTTTGAAACAATTGTATCAGTCCCAAAACTCTATCATATTTATGACGTGAATTTTGTGCGGAGCAGAAATTTTTGGATTGTGCGTGCAAAAAGTCTATTTTTGTGGTAACCTTTAAAAGTATTGTCAGTTTTTGGGTGTGTATCTCATTGCCGATATTAAATGTGATATGATAAGCATTGTTTCCATCCGTTGCGAATTGTGATACTTTTTTACTTTTCTGAAATCCGCTGCACATGCTCATTCCGCTATTCTTATTCTTTGCATTTTTTTATCATTTCCTACTTCAGTTCTGGGACATTCTTCACTGGGGCCAATTCCGAACTTCGTCAAGTGAAAGATGAGCGATAAGAATATTTGTTACCTATCACAACTTTACTTATCATCTTTTTAATCACCTGCAGCAATGTAGGTCGTCACTTACTTTTCTGTCGAGTTTACAGTACGGAATTGGCGCCAGTCTTTTTAACTGTACATATTTAGGTATCATCTCTGGTGTTATTTATTTCTGTACATTTGACTGTGACAAAGAAATCGCTGGCGCTGTGAACCAATGGTTTTTCCGTTTCCACACTCTTCATGCTATATTTACATAAATAAAGCTAATTAAAAATCTTCATTAAATAAAATAATAATATGTAAAATTGTGTTCATTGCGTGGAACATGCAGATGCGACGGTACCCGCGCAACCTCCAAACGAATACAGCTTTAGCTAAATATCGCAAATTCACAAACAAAGATAAACAAAAAAAAGTGGCAAGAAGTGTTTGAAGCAGTTTGCTTTTTTGACGCGCGTACACTGAAAAGGTTTTCGAAAAAGCTGCCATGCTACCATGCCCTGCTATGAAATTTGGTCCATCACACATGTCAAGCAATGATAAACTACAAGTTGATTTACAAGTGGCTTACTCGTACCCTGTAAAGTGTCAAATATCATACAAATTTGTCAATTGTCAAACAATGCCAGACAAATTTGTCAAATGCCAAGGTTCAGTAATAATTTTTTTACATCATTTGACACTTCACTTTATAGGGAGCGAAGTCGCCCCCAATGCTTTGTAGTGTCACATCTTGCCCATCGACAAGCGTAAAATTGTAAATATCCGACCACTGGACATGTAAATAATAAACAAAAGAAACAAAGAGCAGGAGTCACTGGTCGAAGTAAGCTTGTTTGATGTGCAGCACCACGTCCGGGTCGGCCAGGGTGCTGGTGTCGCCCAAGTTGATCTCGTCGCCCGGCACCGAGTTCACGATCACCTTGAGCAGGCGGCGCATGATCTTGCCTGACCGGGTTTTGGGAAGACCGGGCACAATCTGCGCGCCGCATGTGCACGTTTTTAAGTTGGTATGAACATAGTGATAAAAATACAGTTTATTTTCTAATAATATATTTAATATCAGGTGCTTTTCTGAGAGTTAAACGCCGGAAAAATAGCTAAATTAGAGTTTTACTGGGCACTTTACACTTTACACACTTTACCCCGTAAAATTCTCTATAAAATGTCAAATGACATTCAAAATGTCAACAGTAATGTAAAATGTCTAATTATGTTAACTTTTTACTTGACTCTTCTTACTTTACACGCTATAAAACATTTTACAAAGCGCGGAAGCCCCACACACTCCCAACTCAAACAACCCCATCCCAACTGACCACCAACGTGTCGGGCACCGCAAATTTGCCAATGTGTCGGGCAACCAGCTGGCCCGCCTGCGCCAATATGTCGGCGTGCTGCTGGGCGGGCACGCCGTCGGCGAGCACCACGAAGGCGCAGATCGACTGGCCCTTGATGGGGTGCGCCCGGCCCACTACAGCCGTCTCGGAGATTTGGGAGTGCTCGTCCTGTGGGTGGAGGGTTGGATGGGGGGGCATAGTCGATGATGATAGAGACACAGGGTGTCAACTGGTTTCTGTGTCAATTCAGAATTTAGTTGCGACGGTTCCGCTTTTACGTTTTCCCTGGGTAAAAATACCGGGGTTTTACGTTTACGTTTTACGTTTTTGGCAGTGTAAAATTGAAAAATTACGTTTTCTGTACTCAGGGGTCAGTTAAAATAAAATACTTTGCGTACTTTGAAAAAAGTGCAGTACTTCAACAACTCTGGTGGGGACAATGAGAACGTGGGGCGCCCCACGCGCGGGAAACGTGTGAAACCGTATGCAGAACTGTAACTCAAGATGATTCCACAGTTGACACATTTTCATCTGTATGGCAGACATTTCTGCGTGTGCATTGACAGGCTCACAATGCAACTCGGTCCATGGAGCATTTGCAGTGCTCACAGTCAATTAACTGGATGCATTAAATCCACAGCCACGCGCCATTCTAGGACACGAAACTAGATCTTTCAAAAACTGCAGGTTGACTCATGGCTTCAAAAGTCGTCACTCGGGTCAGTAGAGTCCCGTAGTACAGTAAAAATATATAGATTTGAATGGAAGCACAGCCTACTTTTGATATTATATTTTGATTTTTGGCACGTTTCGAGTCACGGGTCGAGCCGAGTTCAAGCCTGACCGCGCTGGGCGCAGTGTTTGCTCTGGCTGTAAATGCATTTGCCCCACTGCGCCAATCAAACAATCATGGGCCATCATATGAAATTGGTGAAAAATTAAATTTTGAAATGGGAAATTTTGTTATATCTTCAATTGTTTTGTGAAGTTTTTCAAGGAATGAACTAGTATTTTTTACAAAAAATTAAAATGTTTTCTTTCACCTTTCAGATAAAGGTCATAAAGTGCATTTGTAACCATGAGAAAAATAAACAGTATAAATATTTTGTTAAACTATAAAATTAGATACTAATCATGAATTTTACCATCTACCCTAATTCTACCCTTTTACTGTATTCAATACATCAACACAATATCTCTATTCTATTTATTGTCTGTCCTTTCTAACATTCAAATAGTTCAAATGAATCAGTTTACTATTTATCTAGATTGATAATTACAATCTAAAACCTCACAATTGCAATGGATTCCCGTGCGGGAATTGCGTACATCGCAATTGCAATAATTTGTGCGCCTTTTTGGGTCCAAGGTGAAGGCGTTGTGCTGACAGGTAAAATACCGTATTTGTTCGAATATAGCTACCGTATTTCCTAGATGTTTTTCATAACATTGCGACGTTCTCATTCAAGGATTGCCAAATATAGCTGTCGGAAAGTTTCATGGCAATCCCCCAAACATTCCTTTTTGATTTTGTCGGGCGCATTATTTTCGATTTTATATTGTCACGCGTACGTATCTTGGTTTTCACTGCCCTACGGCCTCTAAAATGGCAAAATGGCACTTCCTTGGGCATTTTACAGGGTTCGTACTGCCCTCTGGGATATTTAAAGGGAGGGTAAATTTACGAAGGAAATTTTTGGGAGGAAATACGGTAGGTATCGAATAAAAATATCAGCTTCTTGTTAATACGGAAAACATATTCAAACCACCCTCGAAATTTTCAGACATCTTTCCACCTTCAAAAAGAGCAGCCAGCTGGCCTATGGGTAAGAATCCTATTGTTTCAATGACCATAAAACCAATGCTGATTCACGATTAGTGATGGAATGGCGCCACGGCGCTGGCGCCATTTGAGGGTGCTGCGTCATGGTGCCCATTGGCGATTTGCGCCTTTTTTCTGGCGTTACTCTGGCTCACTACTCTACGCAGCGCAAATACCTATTTACCGTATTTCCTCTAAATACCCCCTTCAAAATAGCCACTAAACCAAATCCCCCCCCTCGAAATCAGTGTAGATAGAATGCAATTGCCAAAAACTTGTGCAATGCAGAACACACGTTAAAAACAACGACTGTGTTGTACCTAATTGTACACAAATACTTACCCATGTAAGTCTATAGACATGGTGGTCATTGCTACATTTTTCTATGTCTGCGTACGTTACAAACTACAAATAGGTAAGTACTGGGAGTTCAAGAAAAATCTGGCGAAATAAACACCCCCCTCAAATCCCCCCTCAAAATTTCTACTATGAAAAAAACCCCTGGGGGTATTTTGATGAAATACGGTACGTGTTCCATCAAATCGTAAATATAATAATTGAGGTAAATATATCTTACAGGTTTCAGGGCAGATCGAATGAAGAGATACAGACATCCACACGCATTCTTCAAACAGAGAATGGGTGTAGCCACTGAGAAACGCGGAACGGAGCTGATTGGCACCAAGTGTGAAATTGTGCCAGCATTTGGAGGCTTCTTAACTGTGCAGTGTGATTGAGTTCACACAGTGACTTGGAAAACATTTTAAATGCATTTTTGGACGATTACAATAAGTTTATATAAAGCCGGAATTACAGCTCAGCAGCGTTTGACGTGAAATGACGACGTCGTAAAATTGATTACATCAAAATAGACAAAGGTACAGCATTGAAATTTCAGAATTAGATCTAGTAATTGTCTGTAATGTCCCAAAAATTTTTTATCAAATAATCATTATTTAAGTAGTGATTAATTTAACGTCAAAATTTTTTGGTGACGTAAAATGTTTGACGTAGAATGTGTAAATTTTGACGTAAAATTAATAACTTATTAAATAAAAATTATTTTCTTAATTTTTTAGGACATTACACACAATTACTAGAACTATCAAATTCTGGAATTTCAACGCTGTACCTATGTCTATTTTGATGTAATCAATTTTACGACGTCATCATTTCACGTCAAACGCCGCTGAGCTGTAATTCCGGCTTTAAGGCTATTTTTTAACGATCTACTATTTATACCATCGTATTTTTTCTGAATCGATCTCGTGAATCAGCATTTTGCATCAGAGTTGCAGCGAAGCGTTCCTGTAAACGCGATTGGTACTCCCGCATATTTTCTATTTTATTTGGCATCAAAATATTCCATACTTTTTGATTTCATGTCGCATGAGTGGATCACAATTGCGAGCTTTTCAACAATGAGATTCAACGATAATTACAGTGCGGCGTCTCTAAACTAATTTTGATAACATCGCATACTTGCGAGCGCTTAACCCAGCTGCGCCACACTGGCCAGTTGATGTTCTCAAATCTCGGAAAATTTATACATTTTGAATAAAAAGTCTTATATGTTATTTAATTTCTTCGTGTTTTTCTGAAGAGATTTTATCACCTTTATTTCACAGCGATTCACCAACGTGCTGACATGAAGAAACATAATGGGGACAACATAGACCTCATACGTGGAAACAACGTGTTGACAAAATTCGCAGCGTGGGGAAAACATCGTCCCACAGCACGTTAATGCACGCTGCAATTGTGACGCGCACAAACCCAGCGTGGACACAACGTAATGACACATCGAAACAACCTGGAAACGCGTTGTCCCCATCTTGTTTCTACGTGTCAGCACGTTGGTTAATAGCTGTGATTATTTTATGAGAAGAAAATAGGTACATAAAAATATCTCATTTATATTTATTGACATTTTCTTTGTTTCAGATAGATTCAATTTTATTTTTGAGATATTTTCTGAGATTATAAAATTACATTTTCTGAGAACACCCATTCTGGAACACAAATTCGGGTGTTGACAAGCAATTTTGACCGGTGGTCAGTACGGGTCGGGTCGGGTCGGGTCGGGTCGGGTCGGGTTACGAGCTAATACGTGCTCGGGTCGACTCACGAGCACGTCCTCCAACTCGGCGGTGCCGATCCTGTGGCCAGCCACGTTGATCACGTCGTCCAATCTGCCCGTGATGACCAGGTGCCCGCATGCCGTGTGGTGCGCCCCGTCGCCCGTCGCGTACGCCCCTGCCATGAATATTGCACTTTGAACACCACTTTCGATCGATGAAACTTCGATTTAAGGCTGAGATCTAGTGATGTAAAGGCACCGGGGCACCGGTTCTGGTGCGGTGCGGTGCTATTTTTCGAGGGTGCTATGCTGGTGACGGTGCCATTTTTTCCAAATTGGCATTGGTGCCGGTGCGGTGCCATATTCCCCGGTGCCTTTTCTATCACTACTGAGATCAATTGATGCTATAAGTGCGTGTATGGCCGTTTGGGCGAGCCCGTGCTATCCGACATCTAAACCCATCCCACATCTAAGCCGACCGCACATCTAATTTTGTGTCATCCGTGTCAACGGAGGGCGGGTAACCCCACCCCAAACCGCCCAGCGATCTATCTATCCCCGGGGCAAATTTGTTTGCCTACTTTCCCCTGAACACCCCCCCCCCGCAAATTGACTAGCTATCTGGATCGCTTTTGAGCAATTTTACTCTAACTTGCACCAAAAATCGCAAATTTTCATACTTCTTATAGATTTTCACCTTCCAAATCATTAGGTCATATGTTTTATTGCCTATTCTCAGCATGCCGGGTTTAATTAAATGTGTTCCGTGTCCCAGTCTAGATGTGGGATGGGTTTAGATGTCAATTAAGCACGGCCCATTTGGGCGGCACACCGGTAACGATGGCAACGAAAACGTAAACGTTTTCAATTGTTGAATCTTTGTCAGTTAATCTGGTTGAAAATGCCTCAGCAGAAAAATTCGAAAATGCAATCTTGCAAAAGGTTGAAAGTGCGCAAAAAAAATCCGAAACCAATTTTTTTTTCTTGGAAAAACTAGTTTTGGACAAATTTAGTAATTCGAAAAAACATTTTGGAAAAAAACATTAGATAATCGTTACCAGAACATCATCCATCGCTACTCACCGGGCACCTGCCCGAAGTAAGTCTCCACGAATCTCTCATGGTCACCATAAATCGTCCTGGCAATGGCGGGCCACGGCTGCGTAACCACCAGCACGCCGTCGGACTCGGCCGACCCGTCCACGTGGTGCGCCGCCGCGCCGCCGCTGTCCACCTGCGAGCGCGACACGTGCAGCCGGGCGCGGCGCATCACATATACTACGTGCGTAAATATGTGCAAGGACGTACGCAGGGGGGGCGGCCGCCCCCCCCCCCCCCCCCGTTCCAGGGCCGGACAATTTTTTTTGCCAAGAATGGCACTTTTCTAACGCGATTTTGTTGGCACATCTAAAAAATTTGTTTTACTGTTTAATGTGTATTTTCAGAAGTCTAAACAGCATTACAAAAGTGCCCAACATGGTCCTAGTGCTATATATAGGTATAAATATATATCTATATGGTAGACGCTGGCGCCAGCGCCAACGCCAATACTGCCGTGGCGCTTGCGCCTACAAATGGCGCCAGCGCCATGACTCCATTCCTTTACTATAAGGCCACATTTGAGGGGGGCCGCCCCATCGATACGGGCCCTGTATACAATCAGCCCCCGCTCAACAATCCAGCGTACGTCCCTCTGTACATGCGCCGGCTGATGCACCGGCAGGATGTGCGCGTCGATGCCGTAGAAGGGGCGCATGGCGGCCGCCTCGATGATGGGCGCGCCCTTGTCCGCCGGGCACGGCGCGATCGCCACCCCGCCCGTTTCTGCGAGCAGATGTGTTTTATGCTACTTGCGCACAGGTTTTATTGCGACTGGTGCCAGTCCCGCGCACTGGAAAGTGCAAAGTAATGTGTGAAATGGCATACCATTTTGTCAATCTTCATGCAAAACGTCCAGTTGTCCAAAAAGTTCAGTAATAAAACCCTTTCTTTTTATTATAGTTGACATTTTACATCTCAATTTACAGGGTGCGGGACCGCCATAACCGTAAATCTATAAAGTAGTAATGCCTCTACTTGTTAATCGGGGTTCTCGGTTCTCGGGGTTCAATCCAGAAAACAAGTTCACTCTTACCATTTCATATTTTATTCATATTTACAAAAAAGCTGTTGGGCACGTAAACAAACGAATGGAGAATGAATGCGCTTGGGACAGTCCCGCACCCTGTAAAGCATCAAATGTTACACTTGGCATAAAATGTCATACAAATTTGCCGAATGTCATGGAAAATGACAAAAGTTTCGCACTAGACCTTTCCTTTTTTACTTTGATTTACACTTTAGACGACAATTTCCAGGGCGCGGGACTGGCAGCCGGGCAACGAACCGGACTGCCACCAGGTGTCGACGAGCATGCAGTTGCGCTTGCCCACCACCTCGTTGAGCCACTCCCACGCCTCGTGGTTGATCGGCTCGCCCACTGCGCACGCAAATGTACCTTTTCACTGTCGCGCAACATCCCCACACGCATACAGGGGTCAGTTTCAATTGGAACGTAGCGTGCTCACAAACCCATTTACCGATTTCTAAAGTCAGCGTCGAAAATAAATGCGCTTGTAATCATTGTAATCAGTGGTAACTGAGCACACACACAGCTTTTCCTGCTAGGTAGGTATATCTATCTCTCAACAAGTCCTACGGCCACATATCTATGCTGGCAGAGGTCCAAAATCTATCAAAGCCCAGACACAAAGAACTGATGCGACCCAGGAAAATGCCAAATATCAAGTAAAGTGTCAAAGTCACGTAAACCGCCACAAAAAAATGAAAAATTCGAACGGGTTTAAAACATTCGACACAGGGCACTTTACATGACATTTGACACTCTACACTGAACTTGACATTTTCCAGTGTCCCCTGACCCCAACCCCCCAACCAACCACTGCCTATAACTTTGAGCGAGCTGAGGTCGTGTTTGTGCACCCACTCATCACCGTGCTTGATGAGCAGCCGGGTGGCCGTGGGCGCGCAGTAGAAGTGCGTCAGTCCGTGCCGCTCCACCGTCGCCCAGTAGCGGCCTGAGTTTGCACAATGTTGTTACACAATTAGTGTACTAAGAGAAGTGAAGTCAAATTGGTTGCTCATAAGTGAGATTTGAATGTAATTGAGTTTACCAGAATGGCTTTTTAACACTTTGTCAACTGCAGTTGACAGACACCTCATCAACTGCAGTTGACAGACACCTCATCAACTGCAGTTGACAGACACCTCATCAACTACAGTTGACAGACACCTCATCAACTGCAGTTGACAGACACCTCATCAACTGCAGTTGACAGACACCTCATCAACTGCAGTTGACAGACACCTCATCAACTGCAGTTGACAGACACCTCATCAACTGCAGTTGACAGACACCTCATCAACTGCAGTTGACAGACACCTCATCAACTGCAGTTGACAGACACCTCATCAACTGCAGTTGACAGACACCTCATCAACTACAGTTGACAGACACCTCATCAACTGCAGTTGACAGACACCTCATCAACTGCAGTTGACAGACACCTCATCAACTGCAGTTGACAGACACCTCATCAACTGCAGTTGACAGACACCTCATCAACTGCAGTTGACAGACACCTCATCAACTACAGTTGACAGACACCTCATCAACTGCAGTTGACAGACACCTCATCAACTGCAGTTGACAGACACCTCATCAACTGCAGTTGACAGACACCTCATCAACTGCAGTTGACAGATACCTCATCAACTGCAGTTGACAGACACCTCATCAACTGCAGTTGACAGACACCTCATCAACTGCAGTTGACAGACACCTCATCAACTGCAGTTGACAGACACCTCATCAACTGCAGTTGACAGACACCTCATCAACTGCAGTTGACAGACACCTCATCAACTGCAGTTGACAGACACCTCATCAACTACAGTTGACAGACACCTCATCAACTGCAGTTGACAGACACCTCATCAACTACAGTTGACAGACACCTCATCAACTGCAGTTGACAGACACCTCATCAACTGCAGTTGACAGACACCTCATCAACTACAGTTGACAGACACCCCATCAACTGCAGTTGACAGACACCTCATCAACTGCAGTTGACAGACACCTCATCAGATCTTATGAGATTCAGGCGTGCATTATTCATTTTTCTCAACTGAGCAACCGATTTTGTCAACTAAAACGGAGGTCGCTTTTAGTTGACATCGACTTTGATGTCAACTAAAAGTGTGTGGGCCCCGTGCCATGCAATATTTCTGACAGATCAGCCAAAAGTGACAGGGTTCGTTTTCATGATCACACGCACCGGGGTCGGGATAGACCGGCGTGCTCTCGAACAGCAGCGTGGGCACGCCGTTGCACAACGGCCCGTACACGCCGTACGAGTGACCTGCGACCGCAGAAATGATAAGTTGAAAGGAAAGGGATCTTACGCGAGTCGAACCCTGAGAACGCCGCGTTAAAAATTGACTCACGAGGAAATGTGATGAAATTATCCGACGGAACGGCAGCATTCAAAGTAATTTTCAAAGCAAATACTCGTACCTACATTGGGAAAAGAACAAAATAGTCCACTGATCGCGCACCTTACAATGAAATCTACCATATCCCATCTGAATAAAAGAACAAACATGAATTTTGTTCTCATGATATTTATCAAGTTGCATCCACTTCGGGTGAATTTCGTGCAGTTTTTATCGTGACCTTATTCATCAATATATTTAAATATGGTATCATTATATGGTATCATGTTACAGCGATATCTGTCTGTCCATTTTATAATCCATGTTATCAAAATACCTAACCAGTGATCCATCCGATGTCAGCGACGCAGCCGAAAATGTCGCCGTGCTGCTGGTAGCAGTTGAAAACGAGCTGGGGGCAGTCACAAACCCTGTAAAATGCCCTGGACAATGTCAATTTTCATCATTTATTTTTTGCTGGATGTTTGACATTTTACAGGACATTTTCAAGGGTCTGGGAGTGGCACCTGGTGGCTCAGCGCCACATAGGTCAGGTAGCCGCCCGTAGAGTGCACGATGCCTGCGCTGGGTTCGGGTATTGTGATCGTGTATTTTGGTCGGCTATCGGGTTCGGGTATTGAGGTAGGTTATCGGGTTCGGGTATTGTGGTCAGGTATCGAGTTCGGGTATTGTGGTCGGGTATCGGGTTCGAGTATTTTGGTCGGGTATCGGGATCGGTTTTTCGCGCTGCCACATTTGAGAGTGGGACATGTAAATGTGAACATCTGACACAGTCTACCTTTAGGCTTGCCGGTGCTGCCGCTGGTGTAGAGCATGAACAGGGGGTGCTCGGCGGGCAGAGACTCGGGCTCGCAGTGCGGCTCGGCGAGCGCCAGCTGCGGCTCGAGCAAGTGCTCCCTGCCGCCCGGCTGCAGCAAGCTCGCCGCCGCGCCCGTACGCTCGTGCACCAGAACGGTGCGCACCTGTGACGAATGGATTGATTGAGTATTTTATTTTAGATGGGTTTTCTAAGCCTAGAGAAACAATTCCTATTTATGTGGATTTTTTAAGGGTTCAATCGGGATTGACTTTTGGGGATCGGGATTGGTATTTTGAATTTTCCGGATTGGGATCGGGACCCCGTTTGAACTTTAGTGGATTCACCGGGTAATTTGCTAAAAATGTTTGTTTTATATGCTCAGTTTTTTTATAAAAAAATTAAATGACAATTTTTAAGTGAACAGCATTTTATAAAAAAATCTTGATTACGTTTCTTTTTTAATTTCATCATATTTTATCCATTTCCTTCACTTCACCAGCTGCAGCAAAATGCTGCGATGCAGTGTGACGTGTAGTTTAAAATTCAACATGTATACAGGTGTCATTTTGTCGGCAGCAACTAATTGATACAAGATTGCAGACAAAAAGAAAGTGGGCGTAATGTGCCTGCGCACACTACTTTTTACACGAAATTTCGAAAACTCACAAATCAGCTTAGAACGCATTTGAGTTTTCTACAATGAGGTGCCGTCAACTACAGTTGACGGAGATTAAAAATGACTCATTGTGGAGAACTCAAGCACGTTCAAAGCTCATTTATTAGTTTTCGAAATTTCGTGTGAAAACTAGTGTGCGCAGGGCTATTATTACATTCATGTCAAGCAAATACACACCAGGCGGCTGACCCAACACAAGCCGCGCATCACAATTGCAAGTATCCTATTTATAAAGATGTGGACACATTGAAGAGACTTTTTGAAGACGCTATAAATACACTTCTTTTTTGGTATTTGTTAAATTAATATCTCGCGCATTTATCCAAAATGAAAAGCCTAAAAACATTGTTCGTTTTGTTAGCGTTGTGGAGCTGCGCCCGAGCCGAGTGCGGCAAAAACGACCGCAGCCATGTGCCAGGTGTGAATTTTGACTAGGGCGCAGTCGCGCACTCTGTAAAGTGAAGAGTCAATAGTCGAATGTCATGTAAAATGTCAAGTAAAACAAAAAAGAAAATTGTTTACTTTTGACACTTTGCATGGAATTTGAAATCTTTGTAAATATGACATTTTGCATGACATTTGACACTTTACTTCAAACTTTTCACTTCAAACTCCTAACAGCAAAAGACGAAAATAGCATCCGTGGAACGAATCAATTGCACGCAGGTCTGAAAATTTCCGGCGGCAAAGTGACAGGTCTACTGCAGGGCATCAGCGGGGGTTCGGAGGCCGTGCCGCATTCATACCCTTGGATGGTGCGATTTCATGAATAAATATGAGGCGGCACCAGGGGCCAGATTTGATTAAAATGTAAGGCGCGATTACACGCGTGTCGAGCACCTTACGTTCTAATTGGATCTGATCCCAGACGTAAAAAGGCGCTGTAAAGTGTCAAATGTCATGCAAAATGTCCTGGAAAATGTCAAACGCTTATGTAATGTAAAATGAGGATGTAAGAACAAATAGAGAATTTGACATGTTACAGGTATTTTACATGACATTTTACATTTTACAGTGTCTCGGAGTTGCCTCAGGGCACGCGCCACATAAGCACTGCCATGCAAATTCTACATGGTGGCTGCACGCAGACGTCGGTGAACGGGAACTGCGGCGGCGCGCTGATCAACGACCAGTGGGTGCTCACCGCCGCCCACTGCGTCGCCTACAAAAACGGGTCTGTGCGTAGGGTGCAAACGGGACCACGGTCCCGGTAAATCGTTCGGCGAAATTCCGGGACTGAGGCGGTACCGGTACCGGTACCGACGCCCCAGTGCCGGTCCCGGTCCTGATAAGGAGAATTTCTGATCCCGGTCCCGGTCTGAATAACTGGTCCCGTTTGAACCTTACTGTGGGGTAAAAACTGCGCAGCATCGAATATACACTCAACTGACAAGTATTATACCATAACGTCCATTGTTCAACAGCTACCTAAATCCAACAACCAATCTCAGTACGGCAATTCCCGCGTCTCACCGGGTGTGGGTGGGGGGCCACTCGAGGCAGGGGGGCGACATGAAGTGGGTCGACAAAGTGTTCGTGCACGAGGAGTTCAGGGGCGCGTGCAGGGGCAAGGGCTTCGACATCGCCCTGCTCAAGATACCCAAGGTCCAGTTCACGTGAGTCGACGAGCCCTGGTGCTAAGGTATCGCAGTTGGCGCTCCAAAAATAGGTGTTTTTTTAGAAAATATGAATAAATATATCTCGAGAAATTCCTCAAAAAATAAATATGACTTTCTTGAATAGTAAATAAGTCTTTCTGAAAAATGCTGAGAAATATAAATGAGATTTTTCACATTTTCTTCTCATAAAAATAGTTGTAGTTAAGACTCCCTGGAAAAACCTGGGAAAAAAAAAAATTCTTCATAAATATTTTCATATTTTTAAAAACATAAATCAGCCGAGATTTTTAGACCGCGTATCAAACTAAAGTATGCTCACGCTACAGCGACAAGATCAAGCCCGTGTGCCTGCCGACCGCGGCGGACAACTTCTTAAAGAAGTCAGACATCACCATGGTTGCCATGGGTGAGTTTTGATAACTGCTGCATACAACTGTTACGTTGTACGTGATGCGGCACTGGCGCCATACACACTGGATGTCAACTGGTTCCGGTGTCAACTCAATTTTTCTTCAATTTATGTAGCAGGACAATTTTCAAGCGCACAAGCGGTAGTGCCGAAACCAATCGGTCGAGTTGACATCCGATGATACCCGATTTCAACTGAACCGACAGATTTTCCAATATGACATTAGTTGACGGGTTGCGAAACCATGCTCAAATGCACATGACAATAATGATACGATTTCGACATTGCCGCATGTGCACTTAAAAACTTTCCTGCGACCTACATTGAACTACAATCGAGTTGACACCGAAACCAGTTGACATCCAGCGTGTATGACGCCAAATTCAGGCAACTCAAATCCCTCAACTAGTTCACTCGCCCTCAGGCTGGGGCTACAACCTGCCCGGGGGCGACAACAACAACGACGACCAGCTGACGCACGTGGTGCTTAACACGGAGACGGACAAGTGCAAGAAGGACTGGGCAGACTACAACTTTGTCAACCTGAAGACAGAGTTCTGCGCTTGGGGCGGCAGCGGAAAGGCTACCTGCGGCGTGAGTTGCATGTGGTGATGGAATGGCGCCAGTGCACTGGTGCCATCTGTAGACGCCAAAGAGAGCCGAGTGATGGCGCCATTTTTTCTGGCGCTTTTCAATCAATGGCGGCCCACACACTAGTTGACACATGTGTGTCAACTGGTCTGTGTCAACTCAGATTTCGGCTTCACGTGTTGCAAAGCGATCCCCAAACACATGTGTCAACTGTGCGGGCCGCTACAGGTATACATGGTATACAAGCGTGCCGGGTATAATTGCATGTGTGCCAGGTCTACATGCGTGGCGGGCATACATGCGTAATAAGCCTGACCCGATTTGTACGCGCAGGGAGACTCTGGCGGCCCTTTGGTGGTCTACAAGGACAACAAGTTCGTGCTGGCGGGGGCGGTGTCCTGCGGCGACCCCACCGCCTACTGCGGCAAGGAGATGCGGCCGGGGTCCTTCACGCACATCCCATCTTTTGTGGACTGGGTCAATGAGAAAATCGAGTCTAATTAGTGCCGCGGCATGATAAATATTTTTATATAATGTATTTATACAGTGAGTGACTGAGTGATAAATGTGGATTGAAGATTAGAATGATTTACAGATAGCAAACGAAACAGTTTTCCGATGAAAAATTAAAAACAACAAACTACAAAACTAGACAAACTGACATTGGGGCACGATTCTAGTGCCTCGTCGAGTGTTTTCTTGAGCGGCACGATTTTGCCGCCGCGTACGCCTTCGTCGCTCACGATCACAACCTTCGCGTCGCCTAAAAAAACAAACAAAAAATCACACTCGCCACGATTTTAATCTCGGATGAAACAAAGTATTTGATCGACGGAAAATGTAGGGAAAGATGGAGTATAGATATGGAAACTTTTAAATGTAAAACGATCACACGGGGCCAGTGCCGTACCACCTATAATGCCAATGAAATGAAAAATGTCGGACTAATTTTGACAATACCGATTCATATACCACTTATTTCTAATTGCCAGTTGGCTACCTTTTAGCCCTCGATCATAACAGTATTATAACAGTTTCTATCCGGCGTGCGACACAGGGAGGTTGAATCATAGGCACCCCACCATAGTAGGTTCAACCTACCGTCATTGATCCTCTGGGCGAGCGCCTGCGCGCTGAACCCTGCGAACACGACCGAGTGCACGGCGCCGATGCGCGCGCACGCCAGCATCGCGGCCACCGAGTGCGCCGACGGCGGCATGTAGATCACCACCCTGCGACCACGTGCCGCTGTTATGGCACACACTACTGGGGCAACACATGGGTTAGGTATATGATAGCCTTTGAAAGGTTAAATGTCATGCAAATAGTGTCACGTAAAATGTCATGGAAAATATAAAACACCAGCGTAGAAAAAAAATTAACGTTTTTAAATGCACTTGCGGAATCTACTCGTGGCTCACCTGTCCCCTTTGGCGACGCCGTGCTGCTTGAACACGTTCGCCATGCGGCACACGAGCGCCTGCAGCTCCCTGCGACACGCGCGCCGCGCATGTGAAACAGTACCTTGAACACAATTCCGAAATTCGCTCAAGTTAACTTTCGCTACTGTTGTTCTTTTCCCGAAAATGTGCAAATATTTGCCTATCTAACTGTATTTCGAGACAATAACGTTTACTGTCTTACTGCACGCTTTTTCTAATTAGTTTCGTGAGAGACAGGACCAATCATTAAAATGTTGCATAATATCAGGTCCGCTCTGTATGGTTCAAACGATATGACTTTACGATATTCGATATTTTTTCTGAAACTCAATATTAGATATCGATAAGGAAACCTCAATATCGATCTTGAAAATGGTCGATATCGATATTTCGATATGAAAAGTAGTCGATATCCGATATTATATATCGATAGGATACATCGTGCGAACCCTACCACACTGCGGCGCCACGAACCCACAAGAACGTGACGATCTGGTGCTGGCCCGGCTCGTCCAGCTCCCAGATGAGCGCGGGCCGGTGCGGCGAGGCGAGCGCGTGCCTGTCCACGCAGTTCACGCTGGCGTTCAGCTCGCCGTCGCCGAAGTACGAGAACCGGCCCGACGACATGTCGCAGTCGGACACCGTGCTGAACTCCTGCGTCAAGGGGGGGGGGAATGGGACAGAGTTGTTGACATGGATTTTTAACAGGCGTGCACTGGCAATGGGTCCAGATGAGTAATGGGTAGAGTTAGGTAGATGTGTGGCGGTTCTAGATGTGTAAAGGGTTAAAATGTGTACTAGGCTCAGTCCACTGGCGCACCTTGTCCCACTGTATCCTATGTCTGGCGACGGCGCCCCAGAACAGGTCCGGGTGCCGCAGCGAGAAGCGATGCATGTCGGCGTGCGTCAACAGCTCGCCCGGCCGCAGCGCGCACACCTCGGGCAGCGTCGTGGCCACATCATCTGCGTGCGTGCGGTCACTGTGCCGAGGCGGCGACAAAAAAGTGTGCTGTTAGAACGGGCGTCGCGAAGCCCCGTGCATTATTTTAAAAACATCATTTTGATTATTTTAAAAACATTATATTTACCTAATATTTTTCCAGGATTTTTCCGGAGAGATTAAATTGTATTTTCTTTTGGAGTGATTTTCTAACATTTTAAGATATAAAACCATCGTATTTTTATTTGTTTTCTGGCTGTTCCCAGGGACATTTACTTATATTTTTCATCTTGCGAAATTTTCTGAAATAATATTTAATTAAATATTCTCAAAATCACCCATTTACAATGCTATAAGTGGTTGGTTGGATCCTCTATATACATCGAAATTACACAAGGCAAAACCCATCACTTCCCCTGAGGCCAGTCCCTCACTCTGTAAAAATGTCATGTAAAGTTTGAAATCTAGGAACAAAGTTATCAAATGTAAATGCAATGCTCAAAGGTGCATAGGTAGAGTTGATGGGCACTTGTCATATTACAACA
Organism: Sphaerolaimus hirsutus; assembly: GCA_964036195.1. Lineage (NCBI taxonomy): Eukaryota > Metazoa > Nematoda > Chromadorea > Monhysterida > Sphaerolaimidae > Sphaerolaimus > Sphaerolaimus hirsutus. The sequence continues at coordinate 20,213,323 of OZ038458.1, forward strand.
GACATGACAAACTTGTAACATTTACACGACATCGTACAGGGTGCGGGACTGGCAGCTATGAACAGTATCCAGAACTGACCCAAAGAAACGACACACGACGGTTTCTTGTAATCCTCTGCCGCCGTCAAAAATCCTCTCCATAGTGTGTTAGTGCAGGATTTACTTTTAGAAATCTCCAATAGAAATTTGGTAAAACGGCTATTCAAATGGGACATGATAAAATATTAGATTATCGTAGAATTTTCAAGGCGATCTAAATTATGCAAATAGCTGACTTGCAAAATGCAATAGCAGGCGAGAAATCTGAAAGTTTGTAGCAATTTTGTTGCATGACGAACATGAAACGCGGGCAGTCGGCAGCTATTTATCTCTCTCAAATGATAGGTCTAAAATCTGCGGACCGCATGCTATGCATCTTTCTCAAGGAAACACTCCATCATGACGTCATCGTTAATAAAATGAAAATTGTTCCAAAAAAATAAGAAACAGTTTCAAGAGGAAAACTTCACGTGTACGCGACTCCACTCCACTCCGTCTGTTTCTTTTTTAAATTTTTTAAGCACTTGCATAAGTATCTTGCTCGAGCATTATCGACTAAGACATAAGTAATTTTGGGTGCATTGCGGTCCGCCGAGTAATGGGTAAAATTGTATGTAGAGAAATGAAACACTGAGGCCACATTCGATCTAAGAATTTACTACAATAAATGACAGAGTTCGCTTTTTACATTGTCATTTTTACATTGTAATCCCGCACCTTCATCACCCCACTTGAATAGCTTCCCCGAATTTACTATTTACGTAAATTCCCACTGTTCCCACATGTGTCCAAATACAACACTTGTTTTCAACCAAACTTTGAAAACTCATAAAACCACTTTGAATGCATTTGGGTTTACTGGAATGGAATTTTTTTAATCCCCATGAACTGTAGTTGACAGTAGCCACATTCATTGACAACTGAAATGCATTCTAAGCTGATTCAAGAGTTTTCATTGTTTCAATTGAAAATTAGCATTCATTGAGCCAATGTAACTTAACACCCTAGGGGCGGACCCAAGCGCTGTAAAATGTAAAGTAAAGTAAGTGCAAACTTTGCACTGCAAAGTCAAATGTCAATTGTCTTGCATTGTCAAATGTAAAGTCAAATGCAAAGTCAAATGTCAATTGTCATGCAAAGTGTCAAATGTAAAGTGTCAATTGTGTATCCAAAGACTTTTTTTGTATCCAAATCTCATGTTTTTTATTTCCAAATATTTTTGTGACATAAGATTTGGATACAAAAAAATGAGATTTGGATACAAAAAATAAGATTTGTATACAAAAAAATGAGATTTGGATACGAAAAAAATAACATTTGGATACACAATTGACACTTTATTTTACATTTGACTTTACATTTGACACTTAACATTTGACACTTTACATTTGACATTGCATTACACTTTACAGGGCTTGGGATTGCCACCAGGTGCCAATCCCAAGCCCTGTAAAGTGTGAAGTAAAGTGTCAAATGTAAAGTAAAGTTCAAGTCAAATGTCAAATGTAAAGTAGTGTCAATTGTGTATCCAAATCTTATTTTTTGTATCCAAATCTTATGTTTTTGTATCCAAATCTTATTTTTCGACATAAGATTTGGATACAAATACATAAGATTTGGATACGAAAAATAAGATTTGGATACATAATTGACACTTTACTTTACATTTGACACTTTACTTTACATTTGACATTTGACTTGACACTTTACTTTACACTTTACAGGGCTTGGGACTGCCCCCAGGATGTCAGTGCCGAATGAAAAGACATTGGCCGGATATTCCGACATGGAACTTTTGAAGATAGGACGGATATTTATTTTGGAAGTAAATTACGCAAGAATTTTTTACGCCAAAAATAAATACTCAAAGACCCGTGAAAAAGTTTACAAAGTTAATCAACTTTATTAGACTCATCATTCTCAATAGGTAGACACCACGAGATTTTGAAGCAACTGCACGCAGCATTCAAACTGAATTCAAAGAAAGTAATCGTATGCACCGAGTTCAGCGAAATGTTACCATTTCACAATTTGAAAAGACACCAAGTAATTTCATTGTAATTTATATTGGAGCTTTTCCAACTAGAATTTTCCTGATCATGCCTGAAGTCTATCTGGCAGACAGTGCCAAATGTTTGGAGTGATGGGATTGCGCCCTACCGCAGGCGCTAATTAAGGGCGTTAACTGCGCCATTGGTGCTGTTTGAAATGGCGCCAGCAGAGTTGGCGCAACTTTGGTGTATGGTCTTTGCAGCTTGACCCAACAGCCCGTGGTCACCGCACCAGAAATGGTACAAAAATGTGTTTGCTCTGACAGGGACGCGAACCTGGGACCTTCCACTAAGCGTGTGAATGCTCTAACCAACTGAGCTATAAAGAGGCCACATTTTGCACCGCTCTAACTTTAACAACGACATGGCATTACTGGCGCCCTTTTTAATGACCGCCGTGGCGCCTTGTGTACTGTGCCGCCGTTGGCGGCCCGCGCCATTTTCGGCACTTTTCGATCGCTATCAGTAGGGTTGGGAATTTGAAAATTTTCGGGTTCGGGTATCGGCTATAGGTTCCAAAAAATTTGCGGGTATCGAGTTCGGGTTCGGGTAGTAGAGTCGGGTTCGGGTATCGGGTTTCGGTTCCAAAAAGTGTGCGGGTATAGGGATCGGGTCGGGTTCCCAACCCTAGCTACCAGCATGATAGCACTGTCTGTCTTTCGTTGAATTGTAAACAACGGCGAAACCCCTTATCAAACACAATCCTGAATAGATATCAATGGAACGACACATTTTAGGCGAAAATACGCATTTTGACAAAAAACCTCTAGCACGTGCACCGGCGGGATGTTCAAGGACAGAGAATGTTGCCCAATTAAGGGGCCAATGTTAGATCATGTCAAAGTGCAGATTTCGGCTGAAATTTAAAAAAATGGCGACTATGTATAGGTAGTAGGTTTCAGATTATAAGCACGATTTTGAGAAGACGTGGCAGTTGGAACCTGGTGCCTTCCGACCTTGTGAAATGTCAAATGTCATGCAAAGTGTCAAAAGTATTGTAAAAAGCACTATTTTGCTTGTCATTTAAAATTTTTTGAATGGCTTTATAGACGACTTGTGATAAAAAGTTTTATGACATTTTGCAGAGACTGGCAGTGGTCCCTGGTGTGGAATAAAACGGTTTTCCACAAACTACTCTGTGGAATTGCCAGTTCCACAAATGGACAAGAGATAAAGAAGTAAGAAATGGTGAAAAAATGGTCACCGGCAAGTAAAATGTTGTGTAATGTAAAATATTACGAAAAATCTCAAATGTGCTTTTCATTTCAAAATTAAGCATCAAAATTAATTGCAAAACTAATTAATAACTCACCAGTTTGCCTACTTACATTTTGATGAACAATGATGAACCAAGGTCACCCAACCTGATCGCAATTACCGTATTTCCTCGAATTACCCCCCGGGGGTTTATTTTTTCAGAGTGAAAATTTTGAGAGAAAAACGTGAAAAATGTAACAATCACCACCATTTATAAGTTTTTACAGCCTTATATGAGGATGTAGATGGTTTGAACGATGTTCTAACGTAACACAGTAAGTGTTTTTAACGTCTGTTATGCATTTCCCGGACCAAAAATTCATAGTGCCCATTTTAAGGGGGGCGGGGTACTTCGAGGGGGGGGTATTTTGAGGAAATACGGTATGCTTACTAGAGAACAATGATGCTTACTAGAGAACAATGATGTTGACAAATTCGTGGGTCTAGTAGGGGGGCGGGGTTGGGGGTTGGGGGTAGGGTCCCCAAATGCTCCAGCTATCTATCTACCCGGAGGCAAAGTGTGGCAAACTCAACAAACTCCCTGGGGGAGTCCCCCTTCCCTCCACCGTCTTAATTTCCTTAATTGAAATCATGTGTTAGCTCGATTGAATCAAATGTAAGGCTGAATTGTATATAAAAAACGGTGCCAATTCAGATACCTTAGAGAATTTCATCATAATATAATTTTTGGGTATAAATACTTGTCATAAATACAACAAAGTGTAGCATAAACGCGTGAAATACGTACTAAAAAAGTGCGCGGATTACAATGAAAGGTAAAATACATAGTTTTTGTAACAAATTTACACCTGTATACGATGTGAGAAAGATTTATCAAGAAAGTGGGGACTAGAAAACTAGAACGATTTTCAATGTTAATAAGAGCAATTTTGTAGATTTTGTCTCTAATGCACACAGCCGGCTGTTCAGAAAACTTTTTGGTATAGGATATACATAAATACCATACAGAACTTTGTAAATTTAAATGTAAATACTTGGCGCCGCTGTGCCCATATCCAGAGAGGAACGATTGAAATAAATTATTGATGTAGTGTACGAAAAATGATTGAAATTGATTTTTTTCCAAAATAATTAAAAAATAAGTTTTTGAATAAATATAAGTATGAACCATGCAAATGGAAACGGTCCTGAAATCAAAACTGTTATTGTGTTTTTCTGTGTGGGAATCAGTGGGGAAAACATGAGACAAATGTGGTCAATAGTAGCAACAAAAAGCGGTAAGATACAATTTGTATTTTAAGTCATTAGACAATTTACTTAAGAAGGGCCATTATTTCAAAAGGGGTCCATTCAGCATTCGCCATCAAATAACATTTTTTAGCAAAAATTCGAAAGTGACTCACCAAAATACGAAAAAAAATCGAGTGAAATAATTTCATTATTGATTATTTTTTTCCACATTTATGTTTCACTTTTTTTCAAATTCACAAATTTCGCGTCAAAAAAAAACTTTAAAATTTTTTAAAGGAACTTTTGCTATCATAGAGACAACTGCCATGTCGCTTGGCCGCGTGCCAAGGCGCGACTGTATTATTAATGAGCGTTTAGTCAAATGACGACGAACGTAAAGAAACTGAAAATTTTTCGGTAGTCTGCATAAAATATACAGTTGCCACCGAAAAGTTTAAAAGACATGGTTACCGTATATCCTCGAACATATTCCAGAAAAGTTCTCTTTCATCAGACATTTTTTGGCTGGAGGGGGGTTATTGGCCCCACAGACGCTAGTTGTCATCGACACCAAATGTCAACTGGTTCCGTTCCCAATTCAAAGCTTGCGTTTGAACATCGTTCGTCGGCTCGTCAGCAAGCTCTGAATCGGGATCGGAACCAGTTGACATTTGGTGTCGAGGTCAACTAGCGTGTGTGGGCCCATTAGCAGGGAGCATTCTGCACATACCGTATTTCCTCGAATTACCCCCAGGGTGTTTACTTTTTCAGAGTGAAAATTTTGATAGAAAAACGTGAAAAATGCAACAATAACCACCATTTATAAGTTTTTACAGCCTTATATAAGGATGTAGATGGTATAAACGATGTTCTAACGTAACACAGTAGGTTTTTTGAACGTCTGTTATGCATTTCCCAGACCACAAATTCATAGTGCCCATTTTGAGAGGGGGGGGGGTATTTCGAGGAAATACGGTACTTTGTAGTCCGCAGAGTATACTTTCTGCAACACTGTTGACGGGGCGAGATACCGTTAAGTGCTCACATCCAACGATGGGTAAGTTCTCCAGAAAAAAAACACTTTGTGTTTTTAGTTTTTCAAAAATGAATACCTGTGTTTGGAGTTTTTTTCATGAAAAAAACTTGAGTAACTCTGTTTTTATTTCTGTTTTTGATTTGTTTGTAAAAACTCAGTTTTTTCATAAAAACTCGAGTTTTTTCATAAAATGCAAGTTTTTACCCAAATACAGTGGTTCAATGCAAAAACAGTGGTTTTCTCATTACAAATTTGTTTATGCATGTCCAGGGACCCTGTAAGATGTGCTGAAAAATGTAAACAGTCATGCAAAATGTAAGATCAAAGTTTTAACAGTTGGTATTATCGAAGACATTTTACTTGTTTCACTTGACTAACTCATCTTTTGACTCATTAAAGTTGTAAAAAATACCTTACAAGTGACCAGGTTATGCTTTTGGCAGCTTTTGGTTGAGCCCTCAACTCTGCGGAGTGAGCTGGTAAGTCAGTGTCAATCACAATTCCAATCATTGTCATTTGAGTTTTTCAAAAATTTTGATTTTCCGTGTTTCTGTGTAAACCAAAAAACACAGAAACTCAATGAGTTTCTGTGTTTTTTCCATCGTTTCTCACATCACATGACAGTCTGCTGACTGCACACTGCAGTTAAATATACCATATCCATCAGAATAGATAATAAGAAATTGTATTTTTTCTCACATTACATTGGCCTCACTGGAGGACTATCAGTTCGCAATCTCGCATGCGATCTTATTCAACAGAATACGGTAGTCACTTGTCAGTCGACTTACAAACTGCACACAACTCATTTCCGTAATAGCTAGGATTTGAAATTATCAAAAAAGTACCTTCGGCCAGACTTAACGACGGTTACGAGTTATGTTCAGTACAGAAGTATTGCATACGGTGCATGGCGTGGGTATACAGGTGTGCAACAATATGCCATCCCATAAAAATGGCTAAAGCCAACAAAAAGTGGACGCTGCAGCCAAACATGTGTATGCTTTTGAATGCACAAAAGTAATATATCATTTACCATGCCATTTTCTGATTGAGCTATCAAAAGATGTATATCAAGGGAAATGTACACAAATCCTAATAATATAGGCTATCAACACAGCAAACTGCATCACAAGAAACAATTTCACCAAACTTTTGCATGGCAGCGTGAGCTGTGTCAAAGTGCTGCAAACATTAAAGATACAAAAAGCTCACGCTGCTGTGTCTTCAGGCTGTTGGCTTCAGCCATTTTTAATGGGATATACTTCTTTTTGGGGGCCACAGGCTCAAAAATGTTCAAAAAATTTGAAATTGTTCATCTGAAAGTACTTGATGTTTCACCTGATGTTTCACCTGACATTAAGAAGTCGACATTTAGAACCTAAAAGTTATTACTTGACATTTCTTACTTGACATTAACCACATGACAATTATCACCTGACAATAATCACTTCACATTCACCATTAGACATTTATCATAAACATTATCACTTGACATTTCACTTGACATTCACAACTAGACTTTGATCACAAACATGATCACTTGACATATTACTTTTTATTTCACATGAACATTTCACTTGACATTCACCACTAGACATTTATCACAAACATAATCACTTGACATGACTTGACCTTTGACTTGACATTCCCCTTGTCATTTGACTTGATGTTAACCACTCTACATTTATCACCTGAATACTATCACTTGACATTTATCACCTGAACATCATCAGTTGACATTTATTATTTGACATAAACCACATGAAAATAATCACTTGACATACTTGATATTTGACTTGACATTTCACTTGACATTAACCAGCATGCATTTATTACCTGAAAGTATGACCTGAAACCTCATTGACTCCAAGGTCACATGCTCAGTATCACATCAAGCAGTACTTTAGGCATGTGTGCACATTTTATGCAAAATAAGCAAAGTTGAATAACTTTTGTAAATCTCAACCAAATTGTCAAAAATGGGCTCATTTGAAAGCTCTAGTCATGGCGCACATCAACAAATTTTTTTTATTGCCCCATTTGTATTTACATTTTAAATTTATTAATGTTTGAAAATTTCAAACAGCTACAGTCCCAAAGTGGGCGGAGCCTGTGAAAATTTTTTCCGAAATTAATAATTGGCATCATATGCTCTTTCATATGAGCCATTAAGTGTGAAGATTGGTTGTGTTACAGGAAAGTTATTGCAGTTTGCAGATTATCGGGAGAACAAGAACAAGAACAACAACACGATTTAAAAAAGAAAATCTGTAATAACTTCCTCCGAACTCAACCGTTTCATCTGAAAATTTGAATTTGAAAATGAGGGTACTTCTCGACACGGGCTTTTTAATGGTATAATTGCTTTTGTGATAGCTTATTGCATTCAAAAGTTATTTAGCGTTCAATTTTGCGATTTCCGCATTTTGCCGTGTCTGACCATGTGCCGTGTCTGGGTGGGTCGCTTGCGCCCTCCCTTGGCAGCGAGGGATGGCGCTGGCGCGCCCACCCGATTATGCGGCCTAGGCGGATTAACGTTACGTTTGTAGATAAAAACTAAAATGATTGAGTGCATGATTACATGCCATCTTGTTAAATCAAGCAAAGTTTTCGACAAAGCATTATGAATATTTCCCTGGACAACAAAAGGGTGTTTTCTTTCTATAAAAACCTTTCTTTATGAAAAGCAAGGTCTCGAATGGCAAAAATACTTTTTCTGTACTTGCAAGAATTACTCTACTGCACTCGAGTACTCTCAAAAAGTAAGCGTACAGGTGAGTACAGATACTTTTTCCAAAGAATGCGTATTTTCTCGGTACTAGAGTATGCGTACTTTTTGGGTAAAAGTAAATACACATTAACAACTGTGCCTCCACCCTTCACTTAACCAGCTTGGCCTTGAAATTTACAAGATCCGGGAGTGGCACCTGGGTGCAGTTTTTTTCAACGTCAGCGACTGTCCCGCAATTGAAAACAGTTTTGTGGACTTTGACGCGAAGACAAAAAATAATAAAATAAAAATGGAAATGAAATAAAATGCAAAATGTAATCTGTTGAAGCAACTGATATTCAACTGAAGTTTATTGTGGAAATTTGCATAGGTGAATGGGTATTGAATTTATTTCATTTGGGTAACACGATTCACAGATACCAAACAGCGTTAATTCAATTCAGCCAGCCCTGTACATTTATTGAGGCTGCCAAACTTTTCGCGTAGAATTGCAAGAAACAGATGCAATATTTACTCGAATAATACCCCCCAGTGATGCTGAGGACTATGAACAATATCATAAATTTCATCAAATATTCAAGCTCATTTCAATCGCAACTTTTTTACAGTGCACATACCATTCAAAAAAGCTGGTAAAATGAAATAGTGTTGATAAAAACCATATTATTTTACGTGAGAAGTTTGAGCCGCACCGGGCTCATTATTTACTTATGATTTAAATATTTAAAAGCATTGAAAATGAATGATTTTGAGAAGACATAAAAAAAATCGGAGGAAAATACTCAAAACCAAAATATTATTGAATTTCCCTGGAAAAATATAAATGTGATACTTTTAATACATTTAAAGCAGTGGCTTATTCACTGCACATATTGAACGAAATTACACCTACCGAAAACGTATTTTTAAGAGACGCGAAAAGAAATGCTAGTTAAACACTTGAAATTTACATAACTGAACTCAACTTGACAAAAAACTTCACTTATCACAGGATATTTTTCAACAGTAGTGCGTCCCAGTTAAGAGCAAAAGGAAGAATAGAAAAGTGGAGTAATTTTTTGCGTCGAAATGTTAATCTTTGTGCACTTTCATTTTTTTGCATAAATACGACTGTTTGTAGGTAAAATAAATATATAGATACCTCCTAACTATTTATGTTGCGAACGGAATCAATATGTAAGGTAAACAGGCGTAAGGAAACAAAAATACGAAATAATGAATATGACTAAAAAGTAACTTCCGGTGCCAATCCCAAACCTGGTAAAATACCCTATAAAATTTCAAATTTTTCGCAAGTGTCATGCAAGTGCAAAATTTCAAGTGTCAAAAGTTATGTTAAGTACACTGAAAACCAGTAAACGTACGTTAGCCATTTTGCAGGGCATTTTACATGACTTTTGACACTTCGCATGACATTTGAAATTTTACAGGGTCTGGGACTGCCCTCGGAAAAGCCAATTGACCCACAAATCACTCAGCGGAAACACTTTTATTATGCAAAACAAAAAATGAAACACGGTGCCAGAGAAAAACTCGAATCAACACAATTTTTTAAATCTATCCTACAAACTTGGACAAATGAAGGGTAAATTTCGGAATCAGATATTTAATTCCCCACGTATAGTCGACCACACTGTAATTATTATACCACGTCAATAAAACTTAAGAATTTGGCACCTTACAGTTAGCAAGTGGAAAGTGGTAAGTGGCAAAACAAGTGGCAAAGCAAACAAACTGGCAACTGACATCTAATGAGAACATGGGCGTGACCCATACGTTTTCAAGCACTGTGTGCAAAGTTAGCGGTTTGGGCCGATAAAAATATTTATTCTTCACTTGACTTCTACTCTGAGGACCGCATGCTATGCATTATTCTGAACACTTCAAGAATATTTATGTGCCAAAAAAAGTTGTTCATAAACGATTTCAAGCTGAAATGGGTGTAAAGAGCCGGCAAATATAAATGGGTTTTTGATTTTGAAAAATTTAATCAATTTTCATTCGCCCCAACTTTTATTTGGGGTCAGATGAAAATTGATTAAATTTTTCAAAATCAAAAACCCATTTATATTTGCCGGCTCTTTACTTGACTCCGCCTTTTCTTTTTCACCTGTTCTATCTTTTTGTCGTGCGATCCGCGGAGTATACCACATATCACTTTATATAGCAGATTTCTTGTCACTTTCCACTCACGAATTGGCCACTGAAGACTGCTATACGATGGCCAGTTTTCAATTTTTGGGCCAAAAAAACAACAAAATCACGAGGGCATCAAAGCGCTCCATTCGGCTGCACGGCATCCAACAAAAACTCTGGCTGCTGTTCCATGGGGTCGTTGGGCTCGTCCAAGCCGTTGTCGATGCCGAACGCGTCCAGGTCGATCGACCCGCCCACCACCATGGACGGGGCGCCGACGCCGCACGCGGCCGCCTGCTGCGCGCTCATGTGCAGTCGCGCGTGCACTTTCAGGTTGTCGCGTCTGCGAGCGGTGGGATTTTAGGAATTGGGAACTTTTTAAAATATTATAGTTCTTCATTGTGATGTTGTCTTTTATCGTCAATTGATATAATATTTATACACCTTTATAAATAATATTAGATCGTCTACCTCATAATGAGACCCTCCAAGGACGTAGCCGGGGGGGGGCGGGGGGCCCCTTCCCGCGTCGGACACAAAAATAAGCCAGAAATGGCACTTCCGTAAGCGATTTTGTTGGTAGATCGGGAAAAATTTGCGCGCAAGTCCGCGCATTTCGTCGCCCTTCAGTATATTTCATTGATACCTATAGTTTGGGACAAAAAGCACACAAAATCTGTCCCGGTCGCAGTATATGTATGTAAAATACATACATGTACAGCGGTATTTGGCGCCATTTCCACGCCAATGGCGCCATGGCGCGGCGCCTACGAGTGGCGCTGGCGCCAAGGCGCCATTCCTTTACCACAGGGGTAAAATTTTAGGGGGGGGGGCGCCGCC
>OZ038458.1:20224806-20240351 GCA_964036195.1 Sphaerolaimus hirsutus
CCATGTCTGCAATTTGGGGGGTTAGATTCCGCTGGATGGTTAGAAAATAACGTCAAAAATTACCCCAAACTCACCAGTCAAAGCATGACTTTCAACATCATTTTGGGATGCAAAAAATTTGGATTCATGCTTTGAAATTGCCCTATAAAGAAAGGGCGTGAATTTCTGCACCAGAATACCCAAATACGAAACACTTGCGCTCTTTACACTTCGCGAGTAAAGAGATAAAAAAAATCGATTTCAAAAACCCATTCATATTTGCCAGCCGGAATTTTAGAATTTTTTACGGGAGGCGCCCCTGCAGCTGCACCTGAGCAGCTACAGGGGTCATCCCGGGGGTTCCTGTAGAGAAATGTTGGGGCTACAAACTGAGCTGGGTGGCTCGCCCCAACTTTTATTTGGGGTCAGATGAAAATTGATTAAATTTTTCAAAATCAAAAACCCATTTATATTTGCCGGCTCTTTACTTGACTCCGCCCTTTTCTTTTTCACCTGTTCTATCTTTTTGTCGTGCGATCCGCGGAGTATACCACATATCACTTTATATAGCAGATTTCTTGTCACTTTCCACTCACGAATTGGCCACTGAAGACTGCTATACGATGGCCAGTTTTCAATTTTTGGGCCAAAAAAACAACAAAATCACGAGGGCATCAAAGCGCTCCATTCGGCTGCACGGCATCCAACAAAAACTCTGGCTGCTGTTCCATGGGGTCGTTGGGCTCGTCCAAGCCGTTGTCGATGCCGAACGCGTCCAGGTCGATCGACCCGCCCACCACCATGGACGGGGCGCCGACGCCGCACGCGGCCGCCTGCTGCGCGCTCATGTGCAGTCGCGCGTGCACTTTCAGGTTGTCGCGTCTGCGAGCGGTGGGATTTGAGGAATTGGGAACTTTTTAAAATATTATAGTTCTTCATTGTGATGTTGTCTTTTATCGTCAATTGATATAATATTTATACACCTTTATAAATAATATTAGATCGTCTACCTCATAATGAGACCCTCCAAGGACGTAGCCGGGGGGGGGCGGGGGGCCCCTTCCCGCGTCGGACACAAAAATAAGCCAGAAATGGCACTTCCGTAAAGCGATTTTGTTGGTAGATCGGAAAAATTTTGCGCGCAGTCGCGCATTTCGTCGCCCTTCAGTATATTTCATTGATACCTATAGTTTGGGACAAAAAGCACACAAAATCTGTCCCGGTCGCAGTATATGTATGTAAAATACATACATGTACAGCGGTATTTGGCGCCATTGGCGTTGGCATTGGCGCCAAAACAGCTGTATATGCCTGTATCTTACAGGCATATACAGCGACACGGATAGGAATTTAGGGTTTTCTACTGGGTTTGAGGCCGCGGATACTGGTCAACTGAAGACATATGTTGTGTAACGGTAAAATGCGCGCTTGCGCGCAAAATTTTTTCTAACTGCGACAAAATCGTCTTCTGGAAGTGCCATTTCTGGCACATTTTTTGGTCGGGCCCGGGAAGGGGGGGGGGCGGCCGCCCCCCCCGCCCCCCCCCTGGCTACGTCCTTGCTGAGAGCCTCATTATGAGAGCAATTTCATGAATAAAAATAACACATAAATATTTAAAAATACCGTTTGTACTAGAATAATTCCCCCCTGATAGAGCGAGGAAAAAATCCCCCGTCGAATAATTCCCCCACCGATGGAAGAAAAAATACAGCTCATACCTTTAAAAACAACTGACAAACTAGTGTGTTATAAAGCATATTTCATGAAATGAATTGATACAAACATGCTTGAACATTTTGAGTGAAAATTTATCCCCCCTTGAATAGTACCCCCCTCAAAGTCTGACGAAAAATAATTCCACGGGGGAATTATTCGAGTAAATACGGTATTAGAAAAATAAGAACAGCAGGGAACGCACCTGGAGAAGCGCCTGCCGCACACGTGGCACGGGTAGGGCCGCGCCGCGTCGCCGGCGAGCCGATGCTGCCGCCGGTGCACCGACAGCTTGACGGGGCTGGCGAACGCCTTGCCGCACTCGGGGCAGCCGAACGCCTTCACGTGCTTCATGTGCACGTGCGAGTGGCCCTGCACGCCCGCCAGCGACGCGAACGACTTGCCGCAGTGAGGGCACCGGTAGCGGCCGTCCGCGTCCGGACGCACCTGATCAAGCGACGCGAATGGTTCGTTGAATTGGTATATGTAAAGTTTTTACGATATTCATGCAGAGCTGAATATCTATCGGGTATGTTTAGCTCCGAACTGAAGAAATCCCCACATTCGGTGAACCAAATTCCGTAAAACAACTCCGACCAACTTTCCAAATTTCAAACAAAAATAAAAAAATCATCCGTGGAATGAGTATTTTTGCATAGAAATTCCAGCCCAAACATTGAATAAATACCACAGTTTTGCATCGAATCAACCAACCCTGAGCACTGCCTTTCTCTTCGCCGCCTTGTCGCGTTCCCTCTCTTCATACTCAGTGGCGCCCTTCCAGTCCAAGTCGGCGGCGGCGCGCTTCACCCGCAGTCTGCCGGCGGCGTCCAGCTGGTCGTCGTCGTGCGGCTGCGGCTGCGCGTCGCCGAGGTCGTGCATCATGGCCGGCTCGCCGTTGTCGTGCTCGTTGTCGCTGGCGGCCGTGTGGTTGGACACGGTCGAGTCGGGCTGCTGATCGGCGTTGGCCGGCGACGCGGCGCTGCGTTCTTGGCTACTGTTCAACGTGCCGTCGGCGTCGGCCTGGCCGCTGAGCGCGTGCTGCTCCAGCTGCTGCTGCTGAGTGCCGGGGGAGCGCCGTCTGGTGGCCGGCGAGCGTGACGGCCGCTCGGCACGCATCTGGGCCCCGCTGAGCACGCTGGTCGACCGGCGCCACCTACATAAATTCATGCGGAAGTTATGAATGTATCTGATGGGAATAGGGTTCAAACGATATGACTTTTCGATATCGATAATCAATAATTTTCTGAAACTCGATATTCGATATCGATACACTTCACTACTACCCATAACACTACGATATGGTCCCTCGATATTCGATATTAAAAATGGTCGATATTCAATATTTTTCATAATTTTCGATAGCGATATTCAACATTTTTTCAAAATTTTCGATATCGATATTGGATATAAAAATAGTCAATATTCGACACGACATATCGTGTAAACCCTAGATGGGAATCCACAAAACAGTTGATGCACCGACCGCCGGTGCCACGCGGCGTGGTTGTCCAGCTGCGCGGGGAAGTAGAAGGCCGTGTCGCACTCGTTGCACGCGTACGGCATGTTGGTGGCCACGCCGGGCGCGGGCGCGTGCTGCGCGTGCATGTGCCGCAGCAGCGGCGCGGCCAGCACGAACAGCGCGCCGCACAGGTAGCAGCGCAGCTCGGCGCGACCGGCGAACGAATGCGTCACCAGATGCGACTGCAGCTCTTGGTGGCTGTCGAGGGTCTGCGCGGTCGAGGCAAAGGCGTTGTATCATATTAATGTATCACTGTATGCAAAAACCTTATTCAGGGGGCAGTCCCAAACCGTGCAAAATGTCATGTGTCATGTAAAAGACCCTGTAAAATGTCATGTGTCATGTAAAATGCCCTGTAAAATGTCATGTGTCATGTAAAAGACCATGTTAAGTGACATGTGTATACAAATCTCATCCAAATTCAAATCCTGATACAACAAGATTTGGATACATGACATTTAACAGTGTCTTTTACATGACACAAGACATTTTACAGGGTCCGGGACTGGCAGCAGTTCGACGAACAAACCACCAACCAGCGAGCACAAGTAGCACTTCGTCTCGTCCGCATACTCGTCGGGCGGCGAGAACAGGAAGCACTTCCCTCGCGTGAGCTGCCCGCCCTGCAGCTGCGACGGCGGCAGCGGGTGAAGCGGCGGCGGCGGCGAGCCGGACCCCACCGTGCTGGCGGGGCGGCCGTTGGCGCGCTGCTCGCCGCCCGGCGACGTCTTGTCGTTGTTGGAGCTGAGCACGCTGGCGCTGCGGTCGCCGGCGGCGCCGGCGCTCGCACGGCCGGAGTCGCGACTTGCGCGCTGCGAATGATGCGGCATGGGAGGTAGAATTGGGCCCACACACGCTAGTTGACATCGACACCAAATGTCAACTGGTGTCGATCCCGATTCGAAGCTTGCTGACGAGCTGACAAACGACGTTCAAACGCCAGCTTTGAATTGGGAACGGAACCAGTTGGCATTTGGTGTCGATGTCAACTAGCGTGTGGGGGGGCCATTGTGACTGAGTCCCTTGTAGCTAGGGTTCAAACGATATATCGTATCGAATATCGAATATCGGATATCGACCATTTTTTAATATCGAATATCGAATATCGATATCGAAAAATTTGAAAAAATATCGAATATCGATATCGAAAATTTTGAAAAAATATCGAATATCGATATCGAAAATTTTGAAAAAATATCGAATATCGATATCGAATATCGACCATATTTTCGATATATCGAACCTGTATAATGTCCTTAATTGAGTTATTATTTTTGTTTTGAGATATTTGTGATTAATTTGATTTGCTTATAGTATCTAAGTTGATGAGTAAAAGTAAAGTATTTAATGTTATCTTTGTTGGAGTGCTTACTCCACATTTCTTGTATTTGGTTTGGCCACATACCTACTGAACTACCTACCTCATATTTGAAGCCAGAAAATGCTGATATGCTGCTTTTTTGCAACATGCCCTTAAACAATTGGGTTATAAGTATGAATTGTTGTATCTACCAATTTTTGTTTGTCTGATACAATTTGATTCGTCATGTTTTTTCTTCAGTTTTTTTCATTCTGACCATTGTAAACCTTGTTAAAATCAATTGTACTTTTCAGTAAAGAGATAATCAACCATGTTTGCAACCATATGACAATACAACATGCTGCTTGAAATATGCCTTGCTATACCAAAAGCTAAATATCGAATATCGAAAATATCGAAATATCGATATCGAATATCGACCATTTTTTAGTATCGAATATCGAATATCGATATCGAGGGTCCATATCGTATCGAATATCGATATCGAAAATTTTGAAAAACTATCGAATATCGAATATCGATATCGAAAATTTTGAAAAAATATCGAATATCGAATATCGATATCGAAAATTTTGAAAAAATATCGAATATCGAATATCGATATCGAAAAGTGATATCGTTTGAACCCTACTTGTAGCGGTGGCATATATTTACCGTATATTCACGAATAAGTCCCGAGGGGAGTTAATTTTTCGTTAGACTTTTATTTGGTTAGACGTGGGGTTATTTGAAGAATTCAGAAGTCAGAATACAAATTCCATAATTCAATGCTTAAAATCAATATTACTGAGCATCAGCTGCAAACTACCAATTTACATTTTTACGGAATACTTACAAAAAACATTTTTGTACACGTCACATATTTCCTACCCATCAAAGAAAGAGTTATTAGGGGATGGAGTTAATCAAGGGAGGATTATTCGAGACGGGAGAATTATTCGAGGGTCTTATTCGAAGGGAAGTAATTCGAAGACTTACTACTGTTGTTTTATCACTTTTTAAAACATTGGTAAATTTTTGATATTGCACTAGAAATACTCCTCAAACTCAATATAAATATCTCTTGCGTCGATATCGTTCCAAAATTATCGACCTATAGACTTATCGACAACCACATAATCACATACAAATAACACACCTGAATTCCCACTTCATTGTGCGCGCCGTCCTCATTGTCGACCAGCTCGGACTTGATGGGCTTCTCTGCCGCGCCGACGACCGCCGCCGAGCTGCTCTGCGCCGCCGACGACTCGCTGTTGTCGTGCAGCCGCGCGTCGACCCCCTCCCCGGACGCGGGCGGCTTGGGGGTCTGATCGAGGGTTTGGGGTGGAGTTGTGTTTAATTGGTCGTGATGTTGTATTTTATAGAGCTATTAGTGTTGGAAAATTTCATTCTCGAATTATCCCCCACCCGAGTTAGCACAGAAGAAAGTCATGCCTCCCATAGTATGAAAATAACCTGATCTAATGTGACTAAATAAATTTAACGATGGAAGTGATGATGAAAATATAAAAAATATGAAAAACCTGCAGGGGTATCTTGAATTTTGACCCTCCGAGTGGTTGGATAGATAGCAAATCGCTCCTCCGGAGGGATAGATAGCTGAAAAATTTTCTGGGGGGGGGTTGGGGGGGGGTTTGGGGGGGGGTTGTGGTGGTTCGATATATAGGCTTTTTCGGGGCATAGAAGGAAGAAAAGGGAGAAAAATCGCTAAAAGTACGTGTAAAATAGCTCAAAATGGGTATACAAGAGCATATAGTACTTAAAATAGCTGAAAATAGGCAGTTAGACGCATGAACCAGTGATTTTGGAGGTGAAAATCTATATATAGGTATGAAAAATAGCGATTTTGAGCGAAAATTGTGGTATAGTTTCTGAAAAATCGCTCCAGATAGGTAGATAGCTGAGCGATTTGGGGGGGGTTTAGGGGGTAGTAGCCCAAAATTTTGCCTCCGGGATAGATAGATAGCTGAGCGGCCTCCGGGATAGATAGATAGCTGGGCGGTTTGGGGGGGGGGTAACCCCCCCCCCCAACCCCCCCCCATTCGAGACCCCTGAAAACCTGGTTTTAATTACCACCCCAACTTTGCTGGCGAAATATAATCGCTTTTAACCCCGGAGGCATTATGAGGAAATACGCCAAACAGAAAGTCTAATTAAATAATTAATAGCTTAAAAAACTGACCTGAGCGAGCGTCTTTCCATGGGTGGCCAATTTGTGAGCTGCAAGTGCATCGGCATCTTCGAACTTCCTGTCGCAGATGTTGCAAGTGGGGGCAACGGCGCGACCGCCAGCCCCACTTGACGACTGCGGGACGTAAGGAACCGACTGCAGTTTGCCGCGACAACAAACTTGATATTTATCATCTGATTTTAAAAAATCATTTGAAAAATAAACTTTTTTCAATTAAATTTTTTTTTCTTTCAAAATCGTACAAAGTTGTGTAAATATATGTAAATATAGAGCAAAAATATGTGTATTTATTCATGTTAAGTATCACATAGTGATGGAAAAAAACGTTTTCAACGACCACATTTAAAAAAACACCTTCTTTTTTCAAACACCTTCAAAAACACGAATCAACATAAACAGGTATACACACTAGAGCGCACTAAACCAAACACACAACCCCCAAAGTGCCCCACCTGCGCGTGCCTATGCTTCATCTGCAAGTCGCGCTCGTGCATCCTGCGTCTGTGCGCCGCCAGCTCGCCGCCGGGGTACAACTGCTGCCGCTGCTGCCCCGACAGCTGCTGGTGCGGCGGCACGCCTGCCTGCGAGAACAGCGCTGCGCGCAGAGCTGGTGTAGTGCTGCGGGGGGTTGGTGGTTTGAGGGGGTGATTTATAGAGCCCACGTACACTAGTTGACATCAAAATCCGTGTCAACTAAAGTTTGACTTAATGTGTGATTTGATCCTATGTGAGCATAGTTATTTTTATATCGTGACACTTGATTTTCATTGTTTCTGTTAAGTATGATGCTTTTGTGTTATTTAGTTGACATTCAGTTGACATTTATCTCCGATGTCAACTACTGTGTGTGGCGCCATAAGGACAATCTGTGGGATAGACGATCTGGCGCTTTGTAGAGATTTTTACCACATTTTGATAATACAGCCGTGATATACGTGAAAAATTGAGCACCGAATTTATAGGAGCCACCAGAAAAAAATAAAAGAATTTAGGTCGTTATAGACATGGAATATGGTGGAGATCCTTGAGAACTGTCCGATCCGTAAACTATAAGATAGATAAAATATGACTATGCTGCCGCACTGACAATGGTCCGGCAGAAGCGACGGCGGCCGGCGGGAAGTAAGTTTGCGCGGCAGCGGCACGCGACTGCGCCCCGTGGATCCCATGCGCCATCTGCACGTGCTCAGTCAGCAGCAGCTCGTGCTCGAACGACCTGCACACAACAAATATAATGCACACAAAATTGTCTCTTGCATTTTGATTTTTTAAATAACGCGCTTTTAAAAACCGTTTAAAAACTCAAACTTGGATCCTTTTATCCTCGCAGTTTTCGGATACGAAAGTCAACTGTAACTGTACTCACATTCCACAGAAGGTGCAAAACACGACGTGCTGCGCGGCGGACGGCGGCGGCCGCACGGGCACTCGCTGCTGCGGGTGCACTGCGCCTGGGCCTGTTCTGGCCGCGGAGGCGGCAGCGGCGCCGCGCAGCGCTCGCTCCAACTCGCCGCCGTGGTACTGCGGATGCGGGCGGGTGCTTAGGTACTTTAGATGGTGAAGCGGCAAGATCAGGGGCCAATTCCGCAAAAGAAGTGAAAAGTGAAGTTAAGAGTGAAGTGAAAAGTGAAGTGAAAAGTGATGTGAAAAGCAAAGTGAAATGAGGAGTGAAAAATAATAATAATAAAAACATTTTTTTTAAACAAAAGTCTGCATACTTGGAAAGCATTGTTAAAATACTGATTAAAATACTGGGAAGTGTGCCGACTTCTCGCTTGCGTAGGAACTCTGGAATTTAAAATGTACCCCTATTCAAAAAACTATTTCACTTCACTTTTCACTTCTCATTTCACTCCAATTTTCACTTCTCCTTTTGCGGAATTGACACCAGATCAGTCAAAATGCAGCGGGCACGCGACTCACGGGTACGCCGGGCGCGGTCCTGTGCTCGGGTCTGATGTGCACGGCGAGCACGTGCTGCTTGAACTTGACCGGGTCGTCGAACAGCGCGTTGCAGCCGGCGCACCGGCACCGACTGTGCGTGACCGCGTGCGACGCGCTGAAGTGCCGCTGCGAAGTGAACAATGCATGAGTTATTTTTTCAAACGTTTTTTTTTTTTTGGGGGGGGGGGGATTCAAACGTTTTTTTACAAACGGAAACGGGTTTTTAAAAACGGGTTTTTAAAAACGGGTTCATCCCTCAATGTGACAGCCGGAAAAGGTTGGAACTTTTTGTCGAGATTTGAGCATGCTTTCAATCAAACATCTCGCATTTCAAAGTCGCGATCTCGTCCAGACCCCGGAGAAGGGCCTAACTATGTCGTGAATTTTTCCAACATGTATTTTTGTCAAAAAAAATTCTTTTTCAAATTGATTTTTTAAATAACCAACTTCCAAAAAAACCCAAATCCCCTCAAACCACCCCCCCCCCAACCACTCACCATAATATTCTGCATGGTATCAAACAGCTGATAACACAGGTTGCACTGTAGCATACGCAGCACGTGCTTGCTAGCGACGTGGTCGGCCAGCTGGTCTCTGGACGTGAAGCTGCCGCCGCGGCCGCCCTCCCCGCAGCGCGAGCAGCACAGCGTTTGTTCGGTCTGTGGAAAGTGAGTGGTTTTGGAGGTGTAGATTCATAAGGATGGGGAGTAGATCAAATATGTGACATCGTTCTTTTTTTAGTGATATTTTTGAGAGGATTTTTCATTTTTTAATCCTTTGTTTCGTTTTTTTTCGCTGTACAGCCAAAATCAAAAGACTGTGTGCTATATACCATAAATTCTCGAATAACCCCCGCCATTATATTTTAATGTATTTCACTTAATATTCTGACGAAAAAACAACTCCTCCCCTAGGGTTCAAACGGGACCACTTTTTCGGACCGGGACCGGGACCGGGACCAGAAATTTATCTTATCGGGACCGGGACCGGGACCGGGACTAGGTGGTCGGGACCGGGACCGGGACCGGGACTGGCATTTTTCAATTGTCGGGACCGGGACCGGGACCGGGACTGGGGCATCCGGACCGGGACCAGGATTTGCCGAACCAGGTACCAGGACCACAGCCCCCTTTTGAGCCCTATCGGGACCGATAACCATTTGAATGCATATTTTCAGAAGTTTCATACGATTTTCACACTTCATTCAATCAAAATTGTCATCAAAAATAAAATAAAAGTCACAAAATTCAATTGAGTCACAAAAAAGGACATAACGCACGAAAATTATGACAGTGAGTATTGATACATAAGCTGGCGCAGTGCTTTCTGAAGGAAAATAAAGTTTTCAGCCTTCTCTGATGTCGAACATGAATGAGAATGCTTGGAACTCACCAAAAAAACGTCAAAAAATCGTCGACGGAATGAGAATGCGCCAACTGGCGCAAATTTTTTCGAATTTTACAAGTATTTTATCGGCAAAATTTGGTTCCAGTCCAGTTAATTTTTCTTATCGGGACCACTGAAAAATTCCGGGACCGGGACCGGGACCGGGACTGGGTGGTCGGGACCGGGACCGGGACCGGGACTGGCCTTTTGCAATTGTCGGGACCGGGACCGGGACCGGGACTGGGGTGTCGGGACCGGGACCGGGACCGGGACCGCCCCAGTCCCGACTTTTTGCCGAACCATGTACCGGGACCGCGGTCCCGTTTGAACCCTATCCTCCCCTCGAATTATTTCCCAGTGTAAAAAGTTTCACGAAAAAATAACTCCCCGGAGACTTATTCAACGATATACGGTATCCACCAAAAGACAACCTGCGCGAGGTGCTGCGCCGTGTGCTGCACGAACGGCTCGCCCCTGAGCACGGTGGCGCCGCAGATGTCGCAGCCGACCAGCGCCGACGCGGACGGCCCGCTGCCGGCGGCAGACTGCTCGTTGCCGCCCTGCCGCCCGGCGCCGCCGTTCGACGCCGCACTGCCAGCGCGGATAGACTCGTCGGAGCGGTCGTGCGCCCCGCTGGGTTGCTGCGAGTAAAGTTTTGGATTGAGCTTGAGTTGAAGTTCAATGAAATTTTTCCTCGAGTATTTACTTCAAACGTGTCGAAAAGTTATTGTCCACCGGCCGCTAACCTTAAACAGGGGTTAAACAATAAAATCTACCATATACCATGTGAATAAAAGAACAGACATAGAAAAAATACATCATCACACTTTCCACATTTATTCGTGACCTTATTCATCAAAATATGGTATCATTCATTGCATAGCGATCTGTCTGTCCAGTTTAGCGCCATCTTAAAATGCAAATCAATTACGGAAGCCACGTGGCGGCGGGACTTCACTCACTCTGGGCAAGTGTTTGTCCAGCGTGTGCGCCTGCAGCTGGGCGACGCCGTCGAAGCTGTGGCCGCACAGGGCGCACGCGAGCGGGCTGTGGCCGTCGCCGCCGCGCTCGCTAGAGGGCGCCCGCTGCGTGTCGCGCCTGGGCACCGACGCCGCGCCGCCGTGCTGCAGCTGGGTGCCGTGCTCCGACTGCACGTGCTCGACCAGGTCGCGCGACGAGCTGAACTTGGCCGAGCACTTGGTGCACGCCACCGTCGCCGAGGAGCCCTGCGACAGGTTGAGTGTGTGGATGTACAGCGATTGTAGCGACTGGGGACACGCCCAAACACTGTCAAATGTGAAATGTCATGCAAAGTGTCATATGTCATTTAAAATTCGCTGGAAGATAGCAAACGTACGTCAGGCAGTGGCACCAGATGCGTCTGTCAAGAGCTCAAGCAGTAAACAATTTTTTTCGGGTTTTCATAACTCTTCCCGACCCCTTGCCGCGGTTGTGAGCCCACACACACTAGTTGACATAAAATTTGTGTCAAATTGAGTCAACTAAAGTTTGGTTAATTATCATGTGATTTCAACTTTCCCATTTTATACAGCATAGTGATTTTATATAGTAACGCATAATTTTCACCGTTTCTGTAAGTGTGATGCTTTAAAAATATTCTCAGTGTTATTGAGTTGACATTCAGTTGACACAAATTCGCGATGTCAACTAGTGTGTGTGAACCCTGTATTCACACTCACCTGCGCCCTGGCCTCGCTGAGCGTGATGGTCTGCAGCGCGAGTCTGGGCCGGACGGCGGGGCAGCGGCCTCTCTTCTTGTGTATCTTCAGGTGGGTGTTCAGGTGGTCCGACCGACTGAAGGCCGACTTGCACAGGGGGCACACGTACTTGCGCACGTTCGTGTGCAGCAGCAAGTGCCGCTGCAGCGCCCGCCGCGAACGGAAGTCCTTCTCGCAGCGCTCGCACCTGAAACAGTCGGGGATGGTTTTTAGCCAGTTGCAACTTGCAGCCAGCTGCCACTTTCGGACACAAAAAAAGCAACCGGGAAAAATCTCAAATGTCAAATGCCATGCAAGGTGTAAGGATGGCCGGAGTTTTTAAAAAAAGTTTGTAAAAACAACGTTGTTTTTTTTAAAAATGCAAGCATCGAAATCGTTTGTTAAAAAAGGAACCTCAGTCAAAAATTTCATCGACATTTGAAAAACTAGTCACAGCAGAATACTTCCTATCTCCTAGAATAAAGATACCTTGAAAACTGTTTTATACGTCGTTCGCTTATAGAAAAACATACGTTGTGCTGTACACGTATGAAAACGTGCCCACTTTTACATATTCTATGAAGAAAATTAGTCGTTTCTACACTCGCAAGAAAAGTACCCACATTCACGCGTACGTACGAGTAAAAAAAATACTTTACGTTTACATATACTTTTAAATAAGTTCAGTAATTCTAACAACTCTGCACTCATCACCTTTCACACCATTCCCCACTCAACAACCACTCCACCCCCTTGGCAACGAGCCAACACACCTGAACTGCCTGGGAGTGGACGTGGCGCGCGAGGTGTCCCGAGGCGGCGGCGTGCCGTCGTAATCGTCGTCGATGTCCACCATGCCGATGGCGGACAGGGCGTCGCCGCCGCCGTCCACCTGCTGCTGCCCCGGCGGCGAGTCGTCGTCGGGCAGGGGGAACAGGGCATTCTGACCGGGGGAGTGCCCACCGGGGGAGTGCTCGCGCCCGGGGGAGTCTGGGTGGGGGGTTATTGCGTGAGATGCATAGCGCCATAATACACATTTATTTTGGTTGAAATTGTGGTGCGATGTTTCAATTCCGATGCTTGTCACTGTGGTTGGGTAGCTATGACTTTTCGATATTTTTATCTGAAACTCGATATTCGATCGGACGCTCGATAGAAATATATTATGGATATGCGATATGAAAAAGTAGTCGTTGTCTTTTCATAATTTTCGTAATCGATATTCGATACGAAAAATCAGTCGATATTGGATACGATTTATCGTCACTTTCCCACTTGTCACTCGTCAATTTTTTTAATTTGCACATGTCGAAATCTTGGAAGCATGCCAAACATTTATGTAAATTCTCCGTTGGCAAAAATAAACCGCTTTACCACCCGGAATCACAACACTAACGTATTACGTTCTACAAAACAAATGCAGCCTATAATCACCTCTACCCCGCGGGCATTCATTAGGCCAGAGCATCGAAAGGTAAGTAAAATATTTATACTATACAAAATATGTCTAATGGACTGATGTCTAGATGCACACAGTAAATAAAAACTGTAAAAAAGTATCTTGGAACCAGAGAACGTCAAGTTTATGTTTCAAAGTAAATAAACACCAAACCGGCACAATTTCAGTCCTAATCTACAATTCACGGTACCTTTCCTAAAATTTGTCCCTTACAACGTATTTACGTTTAATTACAACATATACACCAACCTTCAACTCGGAATGGCTCATTCTGTGGCGGCGCGTCTTCTACCTCTGCCTTTAGCACTGCAATAAAAAACTTTTTTGTTATTTTATTAGGAAGAAAATGTATACCGTATATCCTCGAATAAGTCCCCCCTCTCGAATAACTCCCCTCTCTCGATTAAGTCCCCCCTCTTGTGAGTGTGAGGAAAAAACAACTCCCCCCTCGAATAACTCCCCCCCACAGAAAAATTTCATAACATTTCACATTTACAAAAACCATTTTATGTATTTTATATGTATATCTATGTAAAATCTTGCAGCTGGAGTTCACTAACATTGTTTTCACTGCTTGAATTGTGAATATTGTATCAAATCATTTATGGTACCAAATTTACCCCATTTGTGCAGTAAATTTATAATGCATTTTACTGGAAACACTTACGAAAAAATAACTCCCCCCTCCCGAATAACTCCCCCCTCAAAAACTTCTGACAAAAAAATAACTCCCCGGGGGACTTATTCGAGGATATACGGTAAAAAGCTAGACCGTAGACAGCTACGGACTTAGACACTTACCTGACGCGTGCTGCGGCCGCACTTTCTTGCGGACCATAATTTTAGTAGTTTTTCAAGACTTTTGTCATCCACAGTTTCTGACGTTTGCTATGCTGGTCGATCGGAAGTGAAATTCAATCCACGCTGCATTCATGAAATTTTAGCGAACTGTGAAGTTAAACAAACATAAATTTAAAATTGGGATAAAATAAAAACGTGCCAAAAATGTCACCGCTGCGGCAACGCGTAAATACTTGCCCACGCGCGAACAAGGAAAACACAACTACACAACCGAAAACCCCACGCGAACAAGCGACGAAACCCGGCCGCACCAAAGTCTCAGTCGACAACGCGACCGCGCGGCAGCGCACCCTCGACCCTCGACTGCACCCTGCGGCTGCGCGCGGCAACAGCGCAGCGGCGGCAGCGTGCAGCGGCGGCGCGGCGGCACTCGCCGCCAATGCGGGCCGCGTCGCCCGACTGCGCGCGCGTGCACCGACGCTCAGAGGGCCCCTGCAATTGCCAGTCGCCGCCCCCGACCAAAATTGGGGAGGGGGGAAAAATGCCGCCGCGGCAGGCGCGCAATACCTCCAACACGCGGCGCGTATACATCTGATGTTTAGTGGTGAACGCGGTGTGCGTGCGACTCCCGAAAACCAAGGCCGCGTACGCGCGCGCGCGCCGGCTCGATCGCGCCAACTGAATAGGGTGGCGGCGGGGCGGCCGCGCGGCAGAGAGTACACTTCAGGTAGGCGCAAATAGACGGCCGGGGCGGCTGCAGCGTACCGCGCGCGCCGCCGCCCCATTGGAAAGGGCCCACATGTGGGGCCGCGGTGCCAGCCGGGCCGCACTGACTGGCAGCGCAGCTGCGGGTGTCGTCGCGCCGTATTGCAGTGGGCGGCCGGGCGGCGCGGCGCCAGGGGCTGCGCGGACCGAGCGGGGCGGCAGTGCGCGCAAACCCCGGGCCGGCACACACCCTGCCGCCATTGACCCCCCCTGCACTAGACGCGCGCCCGGGCCTGGCGTTGGCCGCGCGCACACAACCAGTGCCGCTCGCGACCGCCCCCAACAGACGCGTACTGATGGGTAAGGCCCCTGTTTCTAGGCACTGAAAATTTGTGCGTACTTTGACAGGGGGTGTTCTGTTGAAAGTGGTCACAAAACGTATTTTTGGTGAGCAGAGCTCTACTTTTAAGCGTTGTATTTTTCAGCCCAGATCCAGAGATCAAACCAAAATTACTGAGATGGTGAGCTTTGAAGTTGTTCAATGACTGCAATAATGTTGCATTAACATATTTTTACTTTTCCACTAATGCATTGTTTAGTTACAGCACCATTCAAACTCTATGCTAAATCCCAGGATGCGTACCAGTCAAGAAGCGCATGCATACTTTCCTATCAGATTTATGTGGCCAATACAGCTGACCCTTGCATGATTTATGGCAGCTTTAAATATTTATCTTTCATTGTTAATGTGACACAGATCTGAGGGTTTTCCATTAAGATGACAGTTACAGGTTACCTCAGTG
>OZ038458.1:20240551-20534994 GCA_964036195.1 Sphaerolaimus hirsutus
TACACCTTTAGAAAAATTATGGATCGTCTACCTCATAATGAGAGCCTCATTATGAGAGCAATTTCATGAATAAAAATAACACAAAAATATTAAAAAATATCGTAATTCCCCCCCTGATAGAGCGAGGAAAAAATCCCCCGTCGAATAATTCCCCCACCGATGGAAGAAACAATACAGCTCATACCTTTAAAAACAACTGATAAACTAGTGTGTTATAAAGCATATTTCATGAAATGAATTGATACAAACATGCTTGTACATTTTAGTGAACATTTATCCCCCCTTGAATAGTCCCCCCTCAAAGTCTGACGAAAAATAACTCATCGGGGGAATTATTCGAGTAAATACGGTATTAGAAAAATAAGAACAGCGGGAAACGCACCTGGAGAAGCGCCTGCCGCACACGTGGCACGGGTAGGGCCGGGCCGCGTCGCCGGCGAGCCGGTGCTGCCGCCGGTGCACCGACAGCTTGACGGGGCTGGCGAAAGCCTTGCCGCACTCGGGGCAGCCGAACGCCTTCACGTGCTTCATGTGCACGTGCGAGTGGCCCTGCACGCCCGCCAGCGACGCGAACGACTTGCCGCAGTGAGGGCACCGGTAGCGGCCGTCCGCGTCCGGACGCACCTGATCAAGCGACGCGAATGGTTTTTACGATATTCATGTAGACCTGAAGTTCTGTCGGGTATGTTTATGTCCGAACAGAAGAAATCCCCACATTCGGTGAACCAAATTCTGTTAAACAACTCCGACCACCTATCCAAATTTCAAACAAAGATCCAAAAAAATCATCCGTGGAATGTGTATCTTTGCATAGAAATTCCAGTTTTGCAAACATTGAATAAATACCACAGTTTTGCATCGAATCAACCAACCCTGAGCACTGCCTTTCTCTTTGCCGCCTTGTCGCGTTCCCTCTCCTCGTACTCAGTGGCGCCCTTCCAGTCCAAGTCGGCGGCGGCGCGCTTCACCCGCAGTCTGCCGGCGGCGTCCAGCTGGTCGTCGTCGTGCGGCTGCGGCTGCGCGTCGCCGAGGTCGTGCATCATGGCCGGCTCGCCGTTGTCGTGCTCGTTGTCGCTGGCGGCCGTGTGGTTGGACACGGTCGAATCGGGCTGCTGATCGGCGTTGGCCGGCGACGCGGCGCTGCGTTCTTGGCTACTGTTCAACGTGCCGTCGGCGTCGGCCTGGCCGCTGAGCGCGTGCTGCTCCAGCTGCTGCTGCTGAGTGCCGGGGGAGCGCCGTCTGGTGGCCGGCGAGCGGGACGGCCGCTCGGCGCGCATCTGAGCACCGCTGAGCACGCTGGTCGACCGGCGCCACCTACATAAATTCACGCGGAAGTTATGAATGTATCTGATGAGAATAGGGTTCAAACTATATGACTTTTCGATATCGATAATCGATCTTCTGTAACTCGATATTCCATATCGATACATTACTTTACTACTCAACTAAATGGTCCCTCGATATCGATATTTAAAAAAGTGGTAGATATTCGATATCGATATTAGCATTTTTTCAAATTTTCCGAAATCGATATTCGATATTTTTGTCAAAATTGTCGACATCGATATTCGATATAGAAAATTGTCGATATTCGACACGATATATCCTGTGAACCCTAGATGGGAATTCACAAAATGGCTGATGCGCCGACCGGCGGTGCCACGCGGCGTGGTTGTCCAGCTGCGCGGGGAAGTAGAAGGCCGTGTCGCACTCGTTGCACGCGTACGGCATGTTGGTGGCCACGCCGGGCGCGGGCGCGTGCTGCGCGTGCATGTGCCGCAGCAGCGGCGCGGCCAGCACGAACAGCGCGCCGCACAGGTAGCAGCGCAGCTCGGCGCGGCCGGCGAACGAATGCGTCACCAGATGCGACTGCAGCTCCTGGTGGCTGTCGAGGGTCTGTGCGGTCGGGGCAAAGGCGTTGTATCATATTTACACTGCACACAAAAACCTTATTCAGGGGGTAGTCCCAAACCGTGTAAAATGTCATGTGTCACGTAAAAGACCCTGTAAACTGTCATGTAAAAGACCTGACATGTGTATCCAAATCTAATCCAAATTCAAATCCTGATATAATAAGATTTGGATACACATGACATTTTACAGGGTCTGGAACTGGCAGCAAGTCGACAAACAATCCACCAACCAGCGAACACAAGTAGCACTTTGTCTCGTCCGCATACTCGTCTGGCGGCGAGAACAGGAAGCACTTCCCTCGCGTGAGCTGCCCGCCCTGCAGCTGCGACGGCGGCAGCGGGTGAAGCGGTGGCGGCGGCGAGCCGGACCCCACCGTGCTGGCGGGGCGGCCGTTGGCGCGCTGCTCGCCGCCCGGCGACGTCTTGTCGTTGTTGGAGCTGAGCACGCTGGCGCTGCGGTCGCCGGCGGCGCCGGCGCTCGCACGGCCGGAGTCGCGACTTGCGCGCTGCGAATGATGCGGCATGGGAGGTAGAATTGGGCCCACACACGCTAGTTGACATCAACACCAAATGTCAACTGGTGCCGATCCCGATTCGAAGCTTGCTGACGAGCTGACGAACGACGTTCAAACGCAAGCTTTGAATTGAGAACGGAACCAGTTGACATTTGGTGTCGATGTCAACTAGCGTGTGGGGGGCCATTGTGACTGAGCCCCTTGTAGCGGTGGCATATATTTACCGTATATTCTCGAATAAGTCCCGAGGGGAGTTAATTTTTCGTTACACTTTTATTTGGTTAGACGTGGGGTTATTTGAAGAATTCAGAAGTCAGAATACAAATTCCATAATTCGAGGCTTAAAATCAATATTACTGAGCATCAGCTGCAAACTATTTACATTTTTACGGAATACTTACATAAAACATTTTTGTACACGTGACATATTTCCTACCCATCAAAGAAAGAGTGATTAGGGGATGGAGTTAGTCAAGGGAGGATTATTCGAGACGGGAGAATTATTCGAAGGTCTTATTCGAAGGGAAGTAATTCGAAGACTTACTGTTGTTTTATCACTTTTTAAAACATTGGTAAATTTTTGATATCGCACTAGGAACACTCCTCAAACTCAATATAAATATCTCTTGCGTCGATATCGTTCCAAAATTATCGACCTATAGACTTACCGACAACCACATAATCAGATACAAATAACACACCTGAATCCCCACTTCATTGTGCGCGCCGTCCTCATTGTCGACCAGCTCGGACTTGATGGGCTTCTCTGCCGCGCCGACGACCGCCGCCGAACTGCTTTGTGCCGCCGACGACTCGCTGTTGTCGTGCAGCCGCGCGTCGACCCCCTCCCCGGATGCGGGGGGTTTGGGGGTCTGATCGAGGGTTTGGGGTGGAGTTGTGTTTAATTGGTCGTGAGGTTGTATTTTATAGAGCTATTAGTGTTGGAAAATTTCATTCTCGAATTATCCCATTAATACAGAATCTCGAATTAGCACAGAAGAAAGTCATGCCTCCCATAATATGAAAATAACCTGATCTAATGTGACAAAATAAATTTAACGATGGAAGTGATGATGAAATAATAAAAAATATGAAAAACCGGGTTTTAATTACCACCCCAACTTTGCTGGCGAAATATAATCACTTTTAACCACGGAGGCATTATGAGGAAATACGCTAAACAGAAAGTCTAATTAAATAATAAATAGCTTAAAAAACTGACCTGAGCGAGCGTTTTTCCATGGGTGGCCAATTTGTGAGCTGCAAGTGCATCGGCATCTTCGAACTTCCTGTCGCAGATGTTGCAAGTGGGGGGAACGGCGCGACCGCCAGACCCACTTGACGACTGCGAGAAGTAAGGAACCGACTGCAGTTTGCCGTGACAACAAACTCGATATGTATTATCTGATTTTAACAAATCATTTGAAAAATAAACTTTTTTCAATTAAATTTTTTTTCTTCAAAATCGTACAAATTTGTGTAAATATATGTAAATATAGAGCAAAAATATGTGTATGTATTTATGTTAAGTATCACATAGTGATGGAAAAAACGTTTTCAACGACCCCATTTAAAAAAACACCGTCTTTTTTCAAACACTTTCAAAAACACGAATCAACATATACAGGTATACGCACTAGAGCGCACTAAACCAAACACCCAACCCCCAAAATGCCCTACCTGCGCGTGCCTATGCTTCATCTGCAAGTCGCGCTCGTGCATCCTGCGTCTGTGCGCCGCCAGCTCGCCACCGGGGTACAACTGCTGCCGCTGCTGCCCCGACAGCTGCTGGTGCGGCGGCACGCCCGCCTGCGAGAACAGCGCCGCGCGCAGAGCTGGTGTAGTGCTGCGGGGGGTTAGTGGTTTGAGGGGGTGATTTATAGAGCCCACGTACACTAGTTGACATCAAAATCCGTGTCAACTAAATTTTGACTTATTGGCGGCCCACACACTAGTTGAAACACGTTTGTCACTTGGTATGTGTCAACTCAGATTTCTGCTTCTAGTCTCGCCGGGCGATCTTCCAATGCCTTGCTGTAACATTTTTGCTTCAACATTAATGCATGTGCTTTTGGAGATGGCTCTGTGACATGTGAAGCCGAAATCTGAGTTGACACAGACCAGTTGAGACGTGTGTCAACTAGTGTGTGGGCCGCCATTATGTGATTTCAACTTTACTATGCGATAAAGCATAGTTATTTTTATATCGTGACGCTAGATTTTCATTGTTTCTGTTAAGTGTGGTGCTTGAAAAAATGTTTCTTGTTATATAGTTGACATTCAGTTGACATTTATTTACGATGTCAACTAGTGTGTGTGGCGCCATAGGGACACAGGCACAACTTAATCTGGCGCTTCTGGCGTACACTATAAAATATGACTATGCTGCCGCACTGACAATGGGCCGGCAGAAGCGACGGCGGCAGGCGGGAAGTAAGTTTGCGCGGCGGCGGCACGCGACTGCGCCCCGTGGATTCCATGCGCCATCTGCACGTGCTCAGTCAGCAGCAGCTCGTGCTCGAACGACCTGTGTATTTACAACAAATATAATGCACACAAAATTGTCTCATGGATTTTCGATTTTTTAAATAACGCGCTTTTAAAAACCGTTTAAAAACTCAAACTTGGATCCTTTTATGGTCGCTTTATTTGATATGAAAGTCAACTGTAACTGTACTCACATTCCACAGAAGGTGCAAAACACGACGTGCTGCGCGGTGGACGGCGGCGGCCGCACGGCGACTCGCTGCTGCGGGTGCACCGCGCCTGGGCCCGTTCTGGCCGCGGAGGCGGCAGCGGCGCCGCGCAGCGCTCGCTCCAACTCGCCGCCGTGGTACTGCGGATGCGGGCGAGTGCTTAGGTACTTTAGATGGTGAAGCGGCAAGATCAGGGGCCAATACCGCAAAAGGAGAAGTGAAAAGTGAAGTGAAAAGTGAAGTGAAAAGTGATGTGAAAAGCAAAGTGAAATGAGAAGTGAAAAAATAATAAAAATAAAAACATTTTTATTTTTTTTAAACAAAAGTCTGCATACTTGGAAAGCATTGTTAAAATACTGATTAAAATACTGGGAAGTGTGCCGACTTCTCGCTTGCCTAGGAACTCTGGAATTTAAAATGTAACCCTATTCAAAAAACTATTTCACTTCACTTTTCACTTCTCATTTCACTCCAATTTTCACTTCTCCTTTTGCTGAATTGGCACCAGATCAGTCAAAATTCAGCGGGCACTCGACTCACGGGTACGCCGGGCGCGGTCCTGTGCTCGGGTCTGATGTGCACGGCGAGCACGTGCTGCTTGAACTTGACCGGGTCGTCGAACAGCGCGTTGCAGCCGGCGCACCGGCACCGACTGTGCGTGACCGCGTGCGACGCGCTGAAGTGCCGCTGCGTAATGCACAAGGGAAATTTTGACATTGCTTGAAGATCAAATTTAGATTCAAGTTTATAATGAGAAAATGTCTAGGATGCAAATGCGACAGCCAAATGGTTGAAACTTTTTGTCGTATCGTGGGCAGAGCTTTGAGCAGGTTTTAAATCAACCGTGCCGCATTTCAAAGTCGTGATCTCGACTGATTTCAACACTACAAATGATTTTTTTCACTATATCACTACAAACAGACTTTTAAGAAAATCTGATTTTAACGATTCTTTTTCAAATCGATTTTTAAACAACCAACTTAAAAACCCAAATCCCCCCAAACCACCCCCCCCCCCCACCAACCATAATATTCTGCATGGTATCAAACAGCTGATAGCACAGGTTGCACTGTAGCATGCGCAGCACGTGCTTGCTGGCCACGTGGTCGGCCAGCTGGTCTCTGGACGTGAAGCTGCCGCCGCGGCCGCCCTCCCCGCAGCGCGAGCAGCACAGCGTTTGTTCGGTCTGTGGAAAGTGGGTGGGTTTGGAGATTCATTGATGGGCTTGGAGATTCATTCATAAGGATAGGGGTTGGATTATTGGTGCCCATTCATTTTAGTGATATTTTTGAGGGGAAAAACGTTGTATGGCATAAAAAAACGTTTCTTTGTATGACCAAAATCTAAAGACTATGAGCTTTTTATCGAATAAGCCCCCAGCCGTAAATATTCTGACCAGGGACGTATCCAGGATTTTTGAGCGGGGGGGCTGCTTGTTTACGGAGACCGGCGAGGGGGGGGGGGCTCAGCCCCCCCCCCCTAAAATTTTAGCTACATAGTGGCGGAATGGCGCCATGGCGCTGGCGCCATTCGTAGGCGCCACGCCATGGCGCCATTGGCGTTGGCGTCAGCGCCATGGAATGCTGTTTATGTATGTAAATATACATACAAAACAGCAAAAAAAAACGCAACATTGGATGTAGGGATGGAAAAAAAGCGCTTTTTTTTAACGGCCCCGCTTTTTTTTTAAAAAAGCGCTTTTTTTAAAAAAACGCGCTTTTTTCGCTTTTTTCAAAAAATGTTGAGACGTTCCCTAATAACCTCCCAAATATGGTTCTGTATCAATATATACAGGTATATCAGACAAGTGGCAGTACTTGTGATGATATATAGCCATATAATGGCTGTGTAGTCATTGGATAACATGATCAGTTGTGATTTCTGCAAAAAAAATTACTTTTTATGTTGACTCATTATGTATATCGCAGTTTGTGAATGTTTCCTGACTTCGAATGAAGTTAGGCATGAAATAGTGCTTATAAATAAGGCTATAAGAGAAGGCTAATACATTGAGACTAATGTTCCCCACTGTTGAAGTATTTGGGAGCACAGTCGCTGAACATTCTATACTACACTAACATATCACAACTTTTTATTACATGATAGCATGCAGGGATAGAAGCAATGACACCAAAAAATGCCACAAAACCAATGAAAACAGCCACCAGTGGTAATTTGCATGTGAAATTTTGCGCTTGCGCACAAAAAATAGCAAAATACCTAGTGCATAAGTACAAAACTTTTTGCCAGCGCTTTTTTTTAAAAAAAAGCGCTGGGACCCTAGCGCTTTTTTTTAAAAAAAAGCGGCGTTTTTTTTAAAAAAAAGCGCTTAAAAAAAAGCGCTTGCCATCCCTAATTGGATGTATTTCAAATGATTTGTGGCCACATAAAGCAAATCCGATGATAATACCTTAAGTCTGGTGAAGAATGCGCGCTTGCGCGAAAAAATTTTAACGCTGACGTTGAAAAAGTCGCATTTTCCGGTCACTTTCTGGTCTCGCCCCGGGAGGGGGGGGCTGCAGCCCCCCCCCCGCCCCCCCCCCCCCCTGGATACGGCCCTGATTCTGACGAAAAAACAACTCCTCCCCTCGAATTATTTCCCAGTGTAAAAAGTTTCACGAAAAAATAACTCCCCGGAGACTTATTCAACGATATACGGTATCCACCAAAAGACAACCTGCGCGAGGTGCTGCGCCGTGTGCTGCACGAACGGCTCGCCCCTGAGCACGGTGGCGCCGCAGATGTCGCAGCCGACCAGCGCCGACGCAGACGGCCCGCTGCCGGCGGCAGACTGCTCCGTGCCGCCCTGCCGCCCGCCGCCGCCGTTCGACGCCGCACTGCCAGCGCGGATAGACTCGTCGGAGCGGTCGTGCGCCCCGCTGGGTTGCTGCGAGTGAAGTTTTGGATTGAGCTTGAGTTTAAAGTCCAAATAAATTTTTCCAGGAGTATTTAGTTTCATGACATCAATGAAAATGAGTCTTTTCTAAAGGGTCGAGTAAGATACACCCGGATATTACTACATATTCAATCAATTTGGGCCATACGAAACAAGTGAGCAATTTCAATTTCACTCAAATTCGTCTGATGGAAGGGTGAATCGAGCGGAAGGGTAACATTGCACCTAGGGTTGGTAAAATCTGTTTACACTTTGTGATTTAAAAAAATCAGTTGAAAAAATCAAACAACACCATCTCAAAATGCTATTCAATTACGGAAGCCAATTCAATGCTACACTGACTCTGGGCAAGTGTTTGTCGAGCGTGTGCGCCTGCAGCTGGGCGACGCCGTCGAAGCTGTGGCCGCACAGGGCGCACGCGAGCGGGCTGTGGCCGTCGCCGCCGCGCTCGCTAGAGGGCGCCCGCTGCGCGTCGCGCCTGGGCACCGCCGCGCCGCCGTGCTGCAGCTGCGTGCCGTGCTCCGACTGCACGTGCTCGACCAGGTCGCGCGACGAGCTGAACTTGGCCGAGCACTTGGTGCACGCCACCGTCGCCGAGGAGCCCTGAGAACGAGTTGGGTGTGTGGATGTACGGCGATTGTAACGACTGGGGACCATAGGGGATTTTGGGGTTAGCATTTTGGGGGGGGGGGGTTCACCTGCCGGCGCGTGCTAATAACTTGGGAACCGCTTGGCGAAAATTGTTGAAATTTGGATATGATATAGTTCTAGGTTGGGGCTACGCACAATTTTGACGATTTTTTTCTACGACCCCCCAGACCGGAGATAGGGGGGTCTATAAAAACACTGTCATTTGCGTTTTTTTGGGTGTCGCCGAGAACATGCAAACTTTGAACATCAATAGCTCCGTCATTTGTGAACCGATTTTAGTCATTAAAATGTTAAAATGATCACAAATGTTCGGAGAGGTCATTTCTGAGGTCAAATCGGAGATACACATTTGTTTATATATCGATTTAGCCCGATTTCGAAATGCCAAATTTCCGCAAAAGTTTGCTTTTTGAACATGCTATCCTATTCTCCTGATTGAGAGAAACTCAATGAAACAACAATGAGATCGATATCTTTTTCCGATCAAAAGTTATGGCGCTTCAAACTTTTCCCTCCCATCCACATAAATAAGCACATGCATGCAACTTCAAAACTCCATATCTCGGCCATTTCTCAGTCGATTTTCATGGATGAACACTTAAAATGATCAGAATAACATGGAGATTTCATTTTTAGGACCAGATCATCCCTATATTGCAGCAGATTTCCCATACAAGAAATTAATGCGAACTCTTTAATTAAATTGTCATAATGAAAATGCATACAAATAAACTGTGGATAAAAATGATATCTACATGTCATTCTGATCATTTTAAGTGTTCATCAGTGAAAATCGGCTGAGAAATGGCCGAGATATGGAGTTTTGAATTTGCATGCATGTGGTTATTATGTGGATGGGAGGGAAAAGTTTGAAGCGCCATAACTTTTGATCGGAAAGAGATATCGATCTCATTGTTGTTTCATTGAGTTTC
The DNA here is from genome assembly GCA_964036195.1 of Sphaerolaimus hirsutus. NCBI lineage: Eukaryota > Metazoa > Nematoda > Chromadorea > Monhysterida > Sphaerolaimidae > Sphaerolaimus > Sphaerolaimus hirsutus. Next base: position 20,250,155 of record OZ038458.1, read on the forward strand.
TATCGATCAGGAGAATAGGATAGCATGTTCAGAAAGCAAACTTTTGCGGAAATTTTGCATTTCGAAATCGGGCTAAATCGATAGATAAACAAATGTGTATCTCCGATTCGAGCTCAGAAATGAACTCTCCGAACATTTGTGATCATTTTAACATTTTAATGACTAAAATCGGTCCACAAATGACCGAGCTATTGATGTTCAAAGTTTGCATGTTCTCGGCGCCACCCAAAAAAACGCAAATGACAGTGGTTTTATAGACCCCCCTTATCTCCGGTCTGGGGGGTCGTAGAAAAAAATCGTCAAAATCGTGCGTAGCCCCAACCTAGAACTATATCATATCCAAATTTCGACATTTTTCGCCAAGCGGTTCCCGAGTTATTAGCACGCGCCAGCAGGTTAACCCCCCCCCAAAATGCTAACCCCAAAATCCCCTATGCTGGGGACACGCCCAAACACTGGCAAATGTGAAATGTCATGCAAAGTGTCAAATGTCATTTAAAATTCGCTGGAAGATGGCAAACGTACGTCAGGCAGTGGCACCAGATGCGTCTGTCAAGAGCTTAAGCAGTAAACAATTTTTTTCGGGTTTTCGTAACTTGTCCCGACCCCTTGCCGCGGTTGTGAGCCCACACGCACTAGTTGACATAAAATTTGTGTCAAATTAAGTCAACTAAAGTTTGGTTAATTATCATGTGATTTCAACTTTCCCATTTTATACAGCATAGTGATTTTATATAGTAACGCATAATTTTCACCATTTCTGTAAGTGTGATACTTAAAAATATTTTCCGTGTTATTGAGTTGACATTCAGTTGACACAAATTCGCGATGTCAACTAGTGTGTGTGAACCCTGTATTCATACTCACCTGCGCCCTGGCCTCGCTGAGCGTGATGGTCTGCAGCGCGAGTCTGGGCCGGACGGCGGGGCAGCGGCCCCTCTTCTTGTGTATCTTCAGGTGGGTGTTCAGGTGGTCCGACCGACTGAAGGCCGACTTGCACAGGGGGCAGACGTACTTGCGCACGTTCGTGTGCAGCAGCAAGTGCCGCTGCAGCGCCCGCCGCGAACGGAAGTCCTTCTCGCAGCGCTCGCACCTGAAGCGGTCGGGGATGGTTTTTAGCCAGTTGCAACTTGCAGCCAGCTGCCACTTTCAGGCACAAAAAAGCAACCGGGAAAAATCTCAAATGTCAAATGCCATGCAGGGTGTAGGGATGGCCGGAGTTTTTAAAAAAAGTTTGTAAAAACAACGTTGTTTTTTTAAAAAATGCAAGCATCGAAATCGTTTGTTAAAAAAGGAACCTCAGTCAAAAATTTCATCGACATTTGAAAAACTAGTCACAGCAGAATACTTCCTATCTCCTAGAATAAAGATACCTTGAAAACTGTTTTATACGTCGTTCGCTTATAGAAAAACATACGTTGTGCTGTACACGTATGAAAACGTGCCCACTTAGTCGTTTCTACACTCGCAAGAAAAGTACCCACATTCACGCGTACGTACGAGTAAAAAAAATACTTTACGTTTACATATACTTTTAAAAAAGTTCAGTAATTCTAACAACTCTGCACTCATCACCTTTCACACCATTCCCCACTCAACAACCACTCCACCCCCTTGGCAACGAGCCAACGCACCTGAACTGCCTGGGAGTGGACGTGGCGCGCGAGGTGTCCCGAGGCGGCGGCGTGCCGTCGTAATCGTCGTCGATGTCCACCATGCCGATGGCGGACAGGGCGTCGCCGCCGCCGTCCACCTGCTGCCCCGGCGGCGAGTCGTCGTCGGGCAGGGGGAACAGGGCATTCTGACCGGGGGAGTGCCCACCGGGGGAGTGCTCGCGCACGGGGGAGTCTGGGTGGGGGGGGGGGGGGTTGATTGCGTGAGATGCATAGCGCCATGATAAGTATTTTTTAGTTGAGATTGTGATGCGATGTTTTAATTTCAATGCTTGTCACTATGGTTGGGTCGCTATGACTTTTCGATATTTTTATCTGAAACTCGACATTCGATTGGACGCTCGATAGAAATATAAGGTGGATATGCGATATGAAAAAGTAGTCGTTGTCTTTTCAAAATTTTCGTAATCGATATTCGATACGATTTATCGTCCCTTTCCCACTTGTCACTTATCAATTTTTTTAATTTGCACATGTCGAAATCTTGGAAGCATGCCAAACATTTATGTAAATTCTCCGTTGGCAAAAGTAAACCGCTTCACCACCCGGAATCACAACACTAACGAATTTCGTTTTACAAAACAAATGCAGCCTATAATTACCTCTACCCCGCGGGCATTCATTAGGCCAGAGCATCAAAAGCTAAGTAAAATATTTATACAATACAAAATATGTCTAATGGACTGATGTCTAGATGCACACAGTAAATAAAAACTGTAAAAATTATCTTGGAGCCAGAGAACGTTAGGTTTATGTTTCAAAGTAAATAGACAACAAACCGGCACAATTTCAGTCCTAATTTACAATTCACGGTACCTTTCCTAAATTTGTCCCTTACAACGTATTTACGTTTCATTACAGCAAATAACACCAACCTTCAACTCGGAATGGCTCATTCTGTGGCGGCGCATCTTCTACCTCTGCCTTCAGCACTGCAATAAAAACTTTTTTGCTATTTTATTACGAAGAAAGTGTATAAATAGCTAGACATCTAGCGGACTTATACACTTACCTGACGCGTGCTGCGGCCGCACTTTCTTGCGGACCATAATTTTAGTAGTTTTTCAAAACTTTTGTCATCCACAGTTTCTGAAGTTTGCTATGCTGGTCGATCGAAAGTGAAATTCAATCCACGCTGCATTCATGAAATTTTAGCGAACTGTGAAGTTAAACAAACATAAATTGAAAATTGGGATAAAATAAAAACGTGCCAAAAATGTCACCGCTGCGGCAACGCGTAAATACTTGCCCACGCGCGAACGAGGAAAACACAACTACACAACCAAAAACCCCACGCGAACAAGCGACGAAACCCGGCCGCACCAAAGTCTCAGTCGACAACGCGACCGCGCGGCAGCGCACCCTCGACCCTCGACTGCACCCTGCGGCTGCGCGCGGCAACAGCGCAGCGGCGGCAGCGTGCAGCGGCGGCGCGGCGGCACTCGCCGCCAATGCGGGCCGCGTCGCCCGACTGCGCGCGCGTGCACCGACGCTCAGAGGGCCCCTGCAATTGCCAGTCGCCGCCCCCGACCAAAATTGGGGAGGGGGGAAAAATGCCGCCGCGGCTGGCGCGCAATACCTCCAACACGCGGCGCGTATACATCTGATGTTTAGTGGTGAACGCGGTGTGCGTGCGACTCCCGAAAACCAAGGCCGCGTACGCGCGCGCACGCCGGCTCGATCGCGCCAACTGAATAGGGTGGCGGCGGGGCGGCCGCGCGGCAGAGAGTACACTTCAGGTAGGCGCAAATAGACGGCCGGGGCGGCTGCAGCGTACCGCGCGCGCCGCCGCCCCATTGGAAAGGGCCCACATGTGGGGCCGCGGTGCCAGCCGGGCCGCACTGACTGGCAGCGCAGCTGCGGGTGTCGTCGCGCCGTATTGCAGTGGGCGGCCGGGCGGCGCGGCGCCAGGGGCTGCGCGGAACGAGCGGGGCGGCAGTGCGCGCAAACCCCGGGCCGGCACACACCCTGCTGCCATTGACCCCCCCTGCGCTAGACGCGCGCCTGGGCCTGGCGTTGGCCGCGCGCACACAACCAGTGCCGCTCGCGACCGCCCCCAACAGACGCGTACTGCGGGGTAAGGCCCCTGTTTCTAGGCACTGAAAATTTGTGCGTACTTTGACAGGGGGTGTTCTGTTGAAAGTGGTCACAAAACGTATTTTTGGTGAGCAGAGTGCTCTTTTAAGGGTTGTATTTTTCAGCCCAGATCCAGAGATCAAACCAAAATTACTGAGATGGTGGGCTTTGAAGTTGTTCAATGACTGCAATGATGTTGCATTAACATATTTTTACTTTTCCACTAATGCATTGTTTAGCTACAGCACCATTCAAACTCTATGCTAAATCCCAGGATGCGTAACAGTCAAGAAGCGCATGCATACTTTCCTATCAGATTTATGTGGCCAATACAGCTGACCCTTGCATGATTTATGGCAGCTTTAAATATTTATCTTTCATTGTTAATGTGACACAGATCTGAGGGCTTTCCATTAAGATGACAGTTACAGGTTACCTCAGTGGAAATTTTTTCATAAAACGCAAAATCTTTTGGCATGATGTTGTATGATTGCAAATATTACCCACAATAGGTAAAAGTGAAATACTATATTGTTTGGCTAGTGACATCTGGTGTTGTCATAAACTGCAGTGGGTCATGGAGCAGTAATCAATTGTGTTCACACAGCTTTATCAAAATTGTCTATCTATGTGAAGGTGTTTTGAACATTTCTCTTAGGAATAGTGATCAAATCAGCTTAGAAAACATGTAATTGCTTTGATTTATAATTTTGTGTGAAAATGGAAGACAACCTCAAGTTTTGTAAATATGAGTCACAAATAAATTTCACAAGAGATATATTAGCTCACAAAACTCATTGTCCCAGTAATTCTAGATCAGACAGATAAATTTACCACTGGCACTGTGATCCTGCAGAGTCACCAAAATGTTCTCAAAGGACACTTTTTGCACCTGAACTTTTGGCCACGTATTTTGAAACATGACTGGGTTACAGTGTACACACTGAAAATATTTCCACACATACACAAAGTAGTAGGACACACCCTTTGGAGGCCTTGGGTTTGTTCAGTTTGCGGTGTGCATTGCCTTAGCCCATAAATACAGGGTGGTCTCACATTCTAATGCAAAATCAACCAATCTTTGTTTGGGAGACAGATTGAAAGTGATAAGTTAACAAAATGATACATTGCCCGTGACTTGTAAAGAAAACATATATTCTAACTATATTGGATGTAATTGCATAACGCTGAGAAAACTTCATACATATATTACGTCGCTAACTTGGCCACCCTGTAATAAACTAAATACCACGTCACGAGGGCCCTCCACTGAATGTGAATAACCGCTGCAAAAAACACCTACACGCCCAACTATGGGATGTGAAAGCGAAATGTGCGAAAAAGGAAATCTGCCATTATCGAAAGGAAATGGTTTGGACGCGAAAGCGACTGATCAGACGCGAGCCACATCGATAACCGGACAAAATAAAACAATTTAAAAAAAACACAAAATCATCCGACAGTAGCACTACTCTACCCACGTCCCACACCAAGTGCCTACACACGCGGAATGCATCTCAGCGGGGCAGACCAAGGTTCAACTAGAGCGAACCAAGGCCAGGCCCCAGGGGTCTGTCTGGTCTTGCCGCGCTGCCGCCGCCGCGCCACGCACAGCCCCCCCCCCCCATGCCGCCGCGTCACGCACAGCCCCCCCCCCTGTGCCGCGGCGCGGCAGATCGATGGCGGGCGGCGCGGCAGGGGTCGCCCCGTCCCTTGGTGCGGTGTGGCCGCGCTCGCAAATGGGGCAGTTTCTGTGTGAGAGACGCACCCGCCTCCAGTTTGTTATCGTGGGTTGGATCGCGGTCCCCCCCCCCCAAGGGGCCAACTGCGCAGCGGCCGTTAAACGTAATAGTGTATAATTTTGGAGCGACCCGTTTTTTGGATCGATGGTTTTTTGGAATATTTGGGTAATTCGGGTTTCTACGCGCTCGGGGAATATCGAAATTCGGGAACAAAACAAAATCTAAAAAGTAGCTCAAATTTGACGCTTGAGGGTGAATTTTGAAGTGTCCGGTTGAAAGTACGTTCGAAAAGTTGCTTCTATCACCGAGCTGGACAAATTTGAATGTCCGCGCTTCTAATGGGGGTCGCTTCCATAAAATTAGATCGGTAAATATTTTGGGGGTGCGAAAACGCAGGCGCGTGCGTGAGTGCAAAAATGTGGGTGAAAAAATGCGCCCGGCTGAATGAAACGTGCACATGAGAATAATCGGTGTAAATAAAAGCGAGTTCTACACGCGAAGTTGCGCGCACCAACAAAAATTTCTATTTTTTTGCTAAAATTTACGAAATTGTACCGTTTGGCCCGTTGCCAAGGTTTGCCTGATCTGCAAGGCGGTCGATTATCTGCGTGAACGGTACAGCATTGCGAAACGCGAAAATCGACACTTCGCTGGTCGATGCTTGTCTAACTTGAACAGTTCTCTTTTCCAGTTCACTTTGGCTGGTCGACATTGGGACGATAGTTACCACCCCCGCCTTCCGTCAACTAAATTTGGTTAACTGAATTATCATCTTTTTAGTGGGCGGCGTTTACTTTACGTTCGTCAGTTTTTGTTTTGTTTACGTTCGCTAATTCGTTAATAGGTTGAAATTCTGCTACTTTAGTTTGCGATACATGATTGCGCTGTCAGCGAATCGCCTAATTATCTTGCAGAATATCTAAATATTTGTGCGCCTTTGCAGGAATGTGACGAATTTTGCACCTTTACCGGGTCAGATGGTCAGCTGCGGAAAGCCACAAGAAATTTTTTTATTTTTTTTTCTTGGCTATAAGGTAGCGAAAACATACCCTCAGTGTACGGCTGGCAAGCGATTTTTAAAGTGCTTTTTTAAATCGCAGCACCTGGTCCGATTTTTTTTAAAGAATCGCGGGTAAAAATTGTTGGTACTCAAGCACTGGGTAAGATGCAAACATTTAGCGCACAAGCGCACAATTCCATTTTAATGAAAAATAGAACTACCTAGACTATAGCGATTTCTTATCAAACTGGTACCGTTTAAAAAATCAATTTTTTTCAACCATACCTCAGTGTAAATAATATATTTTAAGGGTCTCGTTAAAAAGCATCAAATCCAAAAAAAACTACCTAGTTAAGCCTGGATATTTTGACATCCAGCTTTGCACATTTGAGAAAAATAATAAGTGTAATTGTCCATTTCGTTCCGGAGATATGATAGCGTCGATTTGCCGGAAAAACGTGAATTTCATGTGAAAAGTGCTTATCTCCACCATGAAAACGAGATTATCAACGTCAATTATCATACCAACTTGTCAAATATCATGCAAAATGGCAAATATTCAGTAATAAAATCGTTTATTTTGATAGATACTTTGCATGACATTTGACAATCGACATGAGGTGTGGGCCTGCTACCTGGGCAGTAATTTTACCAATTTTTTTTTTTAACTCATTTATTCTTGGAAATAGAACAGGGAAACTTTTTTGTTCTTGAAAAGCATCTCACAAAAGTGTTTATGAAAACATAGAATTGATTGAGCTAATACAGAGGAGTCTTGCCAGTAGCAGAGCACTTTCCATTCCCGCCCTGGGGTCAATTGTAGTATAAATACAATTTACAAGGAAGTGCTCAGTGGTAAGAAAAGTTGCAACTTAGAAGGAAAGTGACAAGTAAAATTCTGCAATATAATGCTTGTTTTTCAATTACAAGTTTATTTGCGACTAGAGTTTCCACTTCTAACATTTCAGTTCCTTAATCAACTATTCAACTACCTTACGTAGGTAGATATTTTTATCGTTAATCCACTGTAATTAGCACTCTGTGCAGTAGCAAATGATGGACCAGCTCTGGGGTTCAAACGGGATTGACGTTTCGGGATCGGGATTGCCTTTGTGAGATTTCGGGATCGAGATCGCCATTTTTTTGGGATCGGGATGGGGACTTTGGATAATGTTCTGGTAGTGAAGGTATTTCGCTAAATTTGCATAAAAAGGGCCTAAAACACTTATTATTCCAGAGAAGTGGTAAATGATTCTTTCTGGATTCTGGATGTTTCCGTAAATACATATATCTCGGTGCTAAAGAGTCTTTTGGCAAATTATCCGGTATCAGGATCGGAATTAGGTCAAGTTTTCGGGGTCCGCGATTGGGCTTTAAAATGTTTCGGGATCGGGATTGGCTTTTTTTGAAATTTCGGGATCGGGATTGGGGTTTCAAGATCGAGAACGGGACTCCAAAATCCCGAAATTTCTCGTGATTCGAGATCAGGATCGGGATCCCTTTTGAACCCTAACTAGCGCCTGATTTGAAGGGGGATTTGACGCTTGTCTGTCCAGGTGCCAGTCCCAAGCCCTGTAAAGGTTCAAGTCAAGTGTCAAAAATCATGTAAAATGTCATACAAATTGACACTAGTCTTAACACTTTACTGGGCTTGGCGCTGCCCCCAGGGGTGTTTTGTATGCACTGCACTGGTGGAAATTTCCATAGGTGTTTGATGTCCAGGTATGGCTAATGTGCAATGGTTATTCAATTGACCAATATATTACTATTTAGGGCAAAGCCAACTTTGTCATGCTTAAAAGGTGAAAAAAGCCTGAAATATTACTATTCGGGCATATTTGTAATTATATGGTGATATTCTGAGGTTTTTCATCATTGAGAGATTTTGTCAGTTATTTAGTCATATTTTCTTAGATGCACATTTATTAATTATATATATTTATTAGGTTGGAAAGAAAGTTCTTTTCAACTACAACTGAAAGGAAGTCCTAGAATCGGAAATAACTTTCATTCCAACCATATATAGGTAATTATTGAGATTTAATTATGGTTTCTTTCTAGAGATTATCTGAGATAATATTTAATCACATTTTCTCAACTCATTTTTTATTGCTAACTGGGTTCTTTGTAAATGCCATGGCAAATTCATGCCAAAATTCCCCCCTTCCCTCGCTTTTATCATGCCCTAAAGCAGATGGCGTTTTCACAGCTTTGTTATATTCCTCTGTTATGAACTGTTTCCAGGCTGTAAATATTTTGTTCATATGCCTTCTATTTGTGTACACATCTGCCCTCCCCCATGGGATATTGAATCATGCAGTTTTGAGCACGTTATTTCTACACTTTTCATTTCCTAACCCTTTCGAGGCAAGAAAGCCATCAAAACTAGGTGAAAAATATCTAAAAATAAGTATATAGGTAAATAAACATAGCTAAATTTAGTTTAAAATAGGCAATAACTTTTGAAGCTATTTTGAAGGTGAGAATTGGCCCGAGAAAAGTTATAACATTAGTGATTTTGTATAAAAATTGGCCCGAAATCGTTCAAAATTTCCACCACATATGTAGCTGGAGCGTTTGCTCCCCAATTTGTTCAGCCCTCGCCCTCACCATTGGTGCCAATTAGGTATTGAAAAAAACGTTTTTTCAACGACCCCGTTTAAAAAAACAGTGAAGGAAACTCCAGCCACCCATAGTATACTCCAGTGACATTACACCTTACAACGAATTCTACCATATCCCATCTGAATAAAAGAACAAACCAAAAAAATTTTCATCATATCAAATTGCTTTGATAAATATAATTAACAAATTTTTTTGTTTCTTCTTTTATTCAGATGGGATATTGTAGATTTCGGGCGTGCACTGATACGCACACGTGCCCGATACGCACATATGCCCGTTTTTTTCACTTGACACTTTTTCAAGTGATTTTCAGATATGAGTAAAGTGAAAAAAAGTTGCGCAATGACATTAGTAAACTTTTTTCACTTCACTCATATCTGAAAATCACTTGAAAATGTGTCAAGTGAAAAAAAACAGTGAAAAATAGCCATTTTTCACTGTTTTTCATTTGACACATTTTCAAGTGATTTTCAGATATGAGTGAAGTGAAAAAGTTCACTAATGTCATTGCGCAACTTTTTTTCACTTTACTCATATCTGAAAATCACTTGAAAAAGTGTCAAGTGAAAAAAACGGGCATATGTGCGTATCGGGCACGTGTGCGTATCAGGCCTGCCCCGTAGATTTCATTGTAAGGTGTAATGTTGCCAGGGGTCTCCTAGGGGGGGGGGGCTGCCCCCCCAAATCGCTCAGCTATCTATCTATCTGGAGTGGTTTTTCAGAAATTTTGCCCCAAGTTTCGCTCAAAATCACTAATTTTCGCACCTTTTTATAGTTTTTCACCTTTAGAATCCTGCTTTCCGGCTATATACATGTTTGTATACCTATTTTTAGCTATTTTAAACCTACTTGGCTACTTTGGACTGATTATTAGCGATTTTTCCCCTTTCTGCCTTCTTAACCTTGACAAAGCATACATATTGTGCCCCCGCCAGCACCCCCCAAGCCCCCCCGGCCCCCCCAGAAAAATTTTCAGCTATCTATCCCTCCGGAGGAGCGATTTGCTATCTAACCAGCCCCCGCGAGGGCCAAAATATTGGAGACCCCTGAATGTTGCTGGAGTATATCTATGGTTTAAAAGTTGCTCAAATGCTTGTAGCATGCTAACGCACCTCGCAGCCCCGCCGCTTTGTTATAATGTCATGCTTTCGTGCATGTGATAAGGGGGATCCGATCCCGCATGCACCTGCTGCCAGCGGCACTGCAAAGTCTGGCTGCAACGCAGTGTGCCGCGGGAAGGAAGTATCGATGCGGGGCGCTTGTAAGCGCTTTGTAGTGCGCTGCCGCGTTGGATGTGCCGTTCGGCCGGTGCGGCGGGTTGCCGTCGGGTCGGTCGCATTTTTTACTTTTACTCGATAAATACGTATACTCGAGTACAGTGTAAATACGTTTACGTTTCGTCCAAAAAAGTTCCGGTACTCTCTTTTACGTATACTTTTTGAAACTACTCGAGTACAGAAAACGTATTTCGGATCATATTTTATATAGATTTTAAAGGCATACAACGGGAAAAAGGGAGAAAGTTTGCTAAAATATGAGAAACTAATCGAAAATGGGTATAAAACCAAATATATAGTCAAAAAATTGCGTAAAATAGGCAAAAAGTTACGAAAATGAGTGATTTTGAACGAAAATTTTGGCGACATTTGGTCAAAATTACTCACGTTTACGTTTTCTGAGTTGAAAAGTACGTTTACTCACGAGTAAAAGTAAAAAATTTACTTAACGTTTCTTTACCCAGGGAGTTAGTAAAAGATAAATATTTACTTTACGTTTACGTATACTTTGAAAAAAGTTCGGTACTTTTAACAACTCTGGTCGGGCGGCCGGCCGTGCAGTGCATGCATCAACTTGTACACCTTGCTGACCGCTTGCGAGCTGCCGCGTGCGCGTGACAACACGTTATTTTGTAGCCCATCAAACCTGCGCACTTTTGCGTTCCTAGCGAAATATTTCTGGTATCTGGACTTCGTGAGCCCTGCGTGAAAAGCCGGTAAGGTAGTAAGGATCCTTACTAGGGATGGAAAAAAGCGCTTTTTTTAACGACCCCGCTTTTTAAAAAAAAAAGCGCTTTAAAAAAAAACGCGCTTTTTTCGCTTTTTTTCAAAAAATGTCAAGACGGTACCTAAAAAGTTCCCAAATAGGGTTCTGCGTGAATATATACAGGTATATCAGACAAGTGGTAGTACTTGTGATGATATATAGCCATAGAATGGCTGTGTAATCATGCGATAGCATTATAAGTCCTTATTTCTGCCACAAAAGTCCAATTTTCTGTTGACTCATTATGTATATCGCTGTTTGTGTATGTTTCATGACGTCTAGTGAAGTTAGGCATGGAATAGTGCTTAAATAACGTTCTAGAGAAGGCTAATGCATGACAGTGATGTTACACTCTGTAGAAGTATGTGGGAGCACATTGGCTGGATATAATATACTAGACTGACATATCACAACTTATTATTACATGATACCATGCAGGAATAGAAGCAATGGCACTAAAAATGCCACAAAACCAATGAAAACAACCACCAATGGCAATTTGCATGTGAAATTGCGCGCTCGCGCGCGAAAAAATTGCAAAATACCTAGTGCACAAGCTCAAAATTTTTTGCCAGCGCTTTTTTTAAAAAAAAGCGCTGGGACCCTAGCGCTTTTTTTAAAAAAAAAGCGGCGTTTTTTTAAAAAAAAGCGCTTGAAAAAAAGCGCTGGCCATCCCTAATCCTTACCTACCGTATTTACCCTAATAATTCCCCTGGGGGATTACTTTTCGTCGGACTATTTTTATGTTTATGGGGAAATTATTCAGGGGGTAATATTATTTCATCAACATTTTTAAGCATGTTTCTTTCAACCCATTTCGGAACGTATGCTTCAATAATATCGTATTTATGTTGAAATTGGACATTGTATAATATTTCCTAAGGGCAGTCTTTCAAGGGGGGATTTATTTGTTCCTCACTCGTCTAACAGGGGGGAATTATTCCAGTAAATACGGTACTTATATATATATATACACTAGCTGGATTTGACTTGCGTGCAACTGATAAAAGTATCCGATAAAATCGGCCGCGCCCCGCGCATGTAAATAATCGCGTCGATTTTGTGACGTTGGAGCTGCAAAGTCGACCATTGCGCTGCGCTGCTCGGAACGCATGCAAACTAGTGGAACGTGTTCCAAGGGCCGTCTGGTCCGCTAGCGTTCGCGTTTCTAACTGCATCAATTCGGAGACTGTTCTAGTGGTATTCGATTTCCTTATTAGCTAGATATTTTGTTTCCGCCAGTCAACTCAAACCATGGAGTGGATAGTTCGATGTGGAGTATTTTTGTTGATGAATAACTTGCTGATCTGTTTTTATTTCAGTTTTGTCTACTTATTAGTTATTACAGCAAAAAATATTTATATATCTATGTGAAAATTATGCAAATATTTTTTACGCGTTACATGTCTTAAATGCCATCAAAAAGACAGGTCAGGAAAGATATCCAGTGTTTCACAACCCTACTCTGAATTGCATACTTGAACGACTTATCCAATGTTGCTGGTTGCCTGGATGCGTCATGGTATACTCCCGATTTGTCTTGATCATTGTTAACTCGTACTTATCTGCCCAATGCAACGGTGTCACCTGGATGCGTTTCACCAGCAGGCAGCCTGGCTGAGAGGGTCTTGATTTTGATATCTGTGTGTGTTAAAATGGGGAAAAAGCCAGAATTACCAAACCAGTAGGTACCAAACTTTTTTTTAAGTATACATAAATGTAAAGTATTTTTACTCACCCCTGAGTACAGAAAACATGATATAAAGTCTTTTACTTTTACTCATCATAAAATGAGTATTCTAGACTTTTATTTTTGAGAAAAGAAGAAATTTGAGAATATCCTAAACATCCACATAGGGTTCAAACGGGATTGACTTTTCGGGATCGGGATCGGGATTCACTTTTTGAGATTTTGGGATCAGGATCGGGATTGGGGTTTCGGGATCGGGATCGGGATTGGTATTTTGAGATTTCGGGATCGGGATCGGGATTGGCCGGGATTGGGGTCACGGGATTGGGATCGGGATTGGCATTTTTTCGGGATCAGGATTTGGGTCTAGGGATAGAGATTTTCATCACTGTTCTGGCATTCACAGTTGTTCATAAAGGTATCAAAACACTGTTGGATGCCAGAAAAGTGACATAAAATGGACGCTGGGGGTTTGCGTTCACATTTTTGCACGCAAAAATGTCATTTTTTCACCTTTTATAATTTCCACTATTTTTTCCAGGATCGGGATCCCGGACTTGGGAGATTCTCGGGATCGGGATCAGGATTTGAAAGTTTTCGGGATCGGGATCGGGATTGGTATTTTTGGATTTCGGGATCGGGATCGGGATTGGGGTTTCGGGATCGGGATCAAGATTGGGACTGCTAAATCCCGGAATTTCACGGGATCCGGGATCGGGATCCCATTTGAACCTTACGTCCACATCAAAACATTTCAAAACATTCAACAATCACATGAACTAATTGTTGCTTCTATTTGACTCCGCCTTCTTTTTTTCTAAATATCTTTGTTTTTGTGAAAGACTCTTCAAGGAAACACATTGGCACTTGGCATGTTAGCACATAAGATATGAGTATGTGCAGATGTAAACTGTGCTGCCCACAGAATAGACCCCATAAAATTATTCTTTTGTAAATGTTTAGAATGTAAGCTATCTAGCAAAACCTTTTATTATTTTCAGTTATCTGATTCTGACTTGCTCTAAACATAGGAGTTTCCCCAATTTTTATGCATGTTTTGTGTGGCATACAGACAAGCTAAATTCAGACAGGGCCGTATCCAGGGGGGGGCGGGGGGGGGGGGCTGCAGCCCCCCCCCTCCCAGGGTGAGACCAGGAAGTGACCAGAAAATGCAACTTTTTCAACGTCAGTGTAAAAAATCTTCACCGGATATAAGTTATTATCATCAGATTTGCTCCATGTGGCCGCAAATCATTAGAAATGTTGTGCTTTTTGCTGTTTTGTATGTATATTTACATACATATACAGCGTTCCATGGCGCTGACGCCAACGCCAATGGCGCCATGGCGTGGCGCCTACTAATGGCGCCAGCGCCATGGCGCCATTCCGCCACTATGTAGCTAACCCCTCGCCAGGCTCCATAAACAAGCAGCCCCCCCCACTCAAAAATGCTGGATACGTCCCTGAATTCAGATGTTTTTAATGTGAATTTGTAAAATCCATTTAAAAAAACACAACATGCCGTGGACAAAAATGCACTGGACAACAATGCACAAGCAAAACTTCCACAGGAAAAATTTGACCGCAGCTGGGCGCTGGTGTGTGTTTCTTGGCTCGGCTGCGCTCCGGGCACCGCACCCGCGCCCCATGAAGCATTGTCAATGCAGCCGCTTCTGGATTATTCATGCTCTACCCCCGCTTGTGTTTTTGGCTCGCGCGATCCCTTGCGAACGCGTCGTTTCCCCTCGGATCTTTCCTGCCCCCGCCATATGTAGCCTCAATGCATAAATTTGTACGGATTGATTCATTTGTAAGCGAAGCATGCCTGTGTGCTGCGCGAGTGAGCTTTGAAGTGCTGCCATGACGCTCGCGCGGCCTGCCCACCTAAGTACCGTATTTCCTCTAATTACCCCCTGGTATTAACCCCCCCCCCCTCCTCGAAATACCCCCCGGTTTTTTCTAGCTGAGGAAAAACTAAACCCCACCCCCTCGAAAGTCTGGAATAAGGTTCATTGTGTATGCAATGTATTTACATGATGTATTAATTCAGTTGCTACCAATTTGCATCGTAGCTACACATACCGTATTTCCTCGAAATACCCCCCCCCCCCCCGAAATACCCCCCCTCAAAATGAGCACTATGTATTTATGGTCCGGGAAATGCATCACAGACGTTCAAAACACTTATACAAGGCTGTAAAATCTTATAAATGGTGGTTATTGTTCCATTTGTCACGTTTTTCTCTCAAAATTGTCACTCTGAAAAAATAAACTCCCCGGGGGGTAATTCGAGGAAATACGGTAGACTAGTTTGTGTGGCCATCTATGTTTATAAATGGGTGTGTAAAAGCTCATCTTTACTACCATCCGTCTCAAAAATTTCTGGGGAAATGATAAAACCACCCTCGAAAAAGCCCCCCTCAAAATTCGCACCCCGAAAAAAATAAACCCCCCGGGGGTATCTCGTCGAAATACGGTGAATACTTTGGCCGTATCATAGCACCGCGTCCCGTTGACGTGTCTAGTCATTCCTTTCTGACAGTCAGACAGTGCATAATATACGTTTGTGTGTTTTGTGCCGTCGCGCCGCGGCGGCATCTGCCGCATCTGAATGGACCGGCCGCGCGGCAGCTGTCTGCAGCGCAGCGCGCAGCGAGTAGCGACCTTTAGGGTGGCAGAATTTACCGTACCGTACCGTACCGTACCGCATTTTTGGGAAATTTACCGTACCGTACCGTACCGTTTACAGCACTTTTGGAAATTTACCGTACCGTACCGCGTACCGCATTTTCCAAAATTTACCGTACCGTACCGTGTACCGCACTCATTTACCGCAGTAAATGCGGTAAATTTGACTCAGATTGACCTTAAATATGGCAATTTCTTTATGACAATTAATGTGGTGTTTTGAATTTTTTTGCACGCAAGCGCGCAAATTTCACAACACTGTTTTCCTGATTTGAAGCCCTTTCATTTCATTGATATAATTCATGATTTACATTGGTATAAAGTGTTTATAAAATCAAGCCATGTGCTTCAACACGCTCTTTAAGTGTAAATTTCACATACTTTTGGCAATTTTTCACCACTTTTAGCAATTTTTCTTCCTTTTCTTCCTTCTACACCTTGAATAAACCTATATATTGAGCCCCTACATTGTGCGTAATGGAATTTTATGTCATCATACTGTTATTGTGTTCTTAAGTCCATTTATCAAATTGTGTCATTGAATTTGGTGTCAATTTATGAAGTAAAAGTTGTCTGTAGTCCTGCATTGATACATTTCTGACAATCGGAAATTTACCGTACCGTACCGCGTACCGCACTTTTCAGATTTACCGTACCGTACCGTTTACCGCAAAATTGAAGATTTACCGTACCGTACCGTTTACCGCAAAATAGAAAATTTACCGTACCGTACAGTTTACCGCAAGGCCGTACCGTCTGCCACCCTAGCGACCTTTGCTAATACTTTAAGTAGCCCGGATTTACCTTCGCCGCGGCGACCGCGCGAACGAACGTCATATTTTTAATCCGTAATCGCTTCGCCGCGATGTTGGCGTTCGCATGCGCTCACTTCATTCGTAAAAATACGGTAGTCGGTGGCCGGTAGCCTCGCGTCGCCCCAGGATAGTGAAAAAGCGCAAAATTTTGTGAAAATTAATTACCTTCGAATTGGTGCCAAAGGCCCTACACACACTAGTTTTCACCGTGATTGATATGAAAACTGAAATGGCGACATGACGACATCCAGCCTACTTATATTGTATGCTACCTATATGTGTTTTAGTGCTCAAATTTTCAAATTTTAATTTTCATTAATTTAAATTTAAATTTAAATTAGGTAGATTAAATTATTCAACCGTGTTCGTTAATTTAGAGTTGAAAAAATTTCAGTTTTCACATGAAGTCACGGTGAAAACTAGTGTGTGTAGGCACAAAATTGCTTTTTGGTGTTGTTCAAACGCTGGTGGGGCGAGCTCGTGCTTTTTTTCAAACTTCACTTTTTAAAATCGCTTTTTTTGTCAGTCGGAATGATTCCTGTAGAGAGGTAACATTTAGTTGATTTTCTTGCATAGAAGTGCTCCTAAAATATTGCCGGTGCCAGTTGTATCGAAGTTGAAATGCTTCTTGAACCGACTCTGTTTTTATTTCCATTGATGAGCTCCCATGTGGACGACCTGGGGCCAATTCCCCCAGTGAAAAAGTGGCGAGAGAAGTGGTAGTTGTAGATTAAGTGACCGGTAAAGTGGTGATTTGTAAGTAAATATAGTAAAATTATAAGCGGAAAGTAAATATATACAGGATACTGCTAGTCACTTTAGCTTACTTGTCACTTTACTTGCAACTACAACCCACTTACCACTTTACTTGTCACTTGTCCACTTGCGGACTTAGCATCTGGTGTGCTGTTCTGTGGGCGCATTCACTGCTGCTTCAATGCGTCTAGTTGGCTAATGTGTTGCTCGCTGCCAACATGCACGGTGCACCCCACTGCTTGCGTATCATCCCTTTTCAAACGGAAATATGTATCCTTCCACAGGCTGAATATATCTCATTTTTAATGAGCCATAGGCTGAGTCAGCGATGACTGGCAGTTGTCCTAATTTCTAATTTCCCTCCAAATGTACCTATTTATGTATTTATGTAGTCATTTTATTTTTTACACCAGTGTATGTGTATTCAATTGTGTGATTCAACCAGCTACATGCCACACTGCCTCACTCATATCTAAATATTTTAAATATGGTATTTGGTAGATTTTTCCAAACTTTGGTAAGTGTGTCACCTCTTTTTTCAAAAAGGTGTTTTTCAAAAAGGAATTTCAAGAATACTGATAGAAGTATTTAGGTACAGCAGCAGTTCAGTATTTTGGGGACAGTGGTTTCTTATCAGCATGTAGCCCACTAAGGTTATATAAAACTTTGAAATGAATACTTGGGAATAATTGAATAGAGGATTTAAGTGGTGATGAAAATGTACTCAACAAGCATTTTATGTCTCCACAGCCTGTGTAATAAAATTATTGACTGAGCTTCCTACAAAATATTTTGTATAGGCTAATTTCAGTGCAAATATAAATATGCTGCACTACTTTGCTGGACAGATAAATATTATTATCACCAGATGGCCACTTATCCCACGTGTTTTGCATATATTTGAATTGATTGAGTTTTTTTGAATTTTTGAAAGCTTGTTCAGTTGAATATAATTTATGTATTATATGTTGTATCATCCCATTTCCTTATAATCTGCATAGTTTATTACACTTTTTCAAATTACAATGACTGGCTGCTTGAGAAACGGCACTTTCAAAAACAACAATAACTTTGATTTGATAACTTAGATATTCATGTTCAGTTCTTACTACAAATTTTGTTGGCGCAATGCAGCACTTTTCTGCAGCACCACAGTCAGATCACAATTAAACATCTTCATTATAATATATAGATTGATATTTGCCAAAGGGGTGACATTTGCGAAAACACATGTAAGATTGTGTGGCCTTGAGGTGCGTCTGGGAACTGATTAGTGTACAGGGACTATTAGAGTAAATGGTTATCACAGGTCATAGGTGGCAAATGTCATGAAAAATATCAATTGCCACGCAAAGTGTCAAAAGTCATGTCAAACCTACATTTGCCATTTTCCAAGGCAATTTACATGACTTTTGACACTTTACATGACCCTTGACATTTTACAGGGCATTTCCCAGGGTCTGGGACTGCTCCCAGGCTGCCAACATGTGAATCGCTGCAGTGCAATGCTTGCGATACAAGTAGCGCTGCACTGCACCAGTGCGGTTTGCGAGCGACCGTGCAAAAACAATACTCGGCGCAAATTTCGTTCACAATTTAGTTGCTGTTCACTTCGATTTCGGTCCGCCTGTAACGCTCAGATGCGTTTTCGCCGCTGAAAATGTGGAGTGTGCGTTGTTTATGAGCTACGCGTGTCTTTGCGGTGCACTGCCGTTTGATGTTTTCCCGACAGAGTGCTTTTTTATGGCTTTTGGGTGAAGTTCGGGCCACATATTGTATCGACAATAATTTTTTTAGTTTCCTGTGTATTTTCATGTTTAATATCGGTATCGTTGAATTTTTTTTACCTTTTCAACCCTACTATTTTTTTTGTTGATATTCCAGCATTTTTAATGACGTTAGCGGCATTAAGCGTCACAAAAAATCTTATTTTACTGCTATTTGTGTATCACTTGCTTTTATTTGTTTCTTGCTCTGCACCCCGCTCTTTATGAATAAATATTTATTTTGCCGTTTTTATTTGTTTCGAGTTGATAAGACGGCCCCGATATCATCATAACATGCATGGGTTCGCACGAGTTTTTTAAACAACGTTTTCAAAAACGACGTACAAAACATTTTTAAAGAGTACTTTTACAGTGCTGATTCGCTAGATTATTTTTGCGAAAAATTGCACGGAAGCGTACAATTGCGCGTACAAATTACAAAGTTTGTGGAGTTAAATATTTCTCATTGTTTGCGCCATTTTCCTGTATATTAATTCAGCCATGTTTTGAAGTATGAGAAATCACTATCTGTGTGTTCACCATCTCTTCTAACCTTATTGTGACTAGAGATGAAAAAATCCCTACCCTACTTGTGACCAGGGTTGGCAAAATCTCAGGAAAAAAAATGTAAAATTAATAAAATAAAAATACAATTTTACCAAAATTCAATTTTAGTAAAATTTTACAAAAACTTGAGTGTCTGTAAAATTCTATAAAGTTTTCTATCCGGTTGCTTAAGATCCTAGCTGCCAATTTGCAGAACTGGTGCCTTTTTGTTGTAGTTATTGCTGTGATTTAAAAATATTTTTGCTCAAAATTGCAAATTTTCACACTTTTTAATATATTTTCACCTTAAAAATCACTAATTTATGTGATTTTTTACCATTTTCTTCATTCCATAAAGCCATGGAAATTACCTTGATAAAGCCTATATATTGAATGCTGCAATCCCCCCTCCTACCCCCCACCCCCGAAAACTAACAAAATTTTTAGCTATCTTTCCCTCGGGAGGAGCAATTGGCTACACATCTATCCGGCCCTGTGACGGTCAAAATTCAAGATACCTATGTCGCAACCCGTGTCAAGAGTAGGGTTCAAACGGGATCCCGATCCCGATCCCGGATCCCGTGAAATTCCGGGATTTAGCAGTCCCGATCCCGATCCCGAAAATTTTCAAATCCCGATCCCGAGAAACTCCAAAGTCTGGGATCCCGATCCCGGAAAAAATTAGAGGAAATTATCATAAGTGAAAAAATGACGTTTTTGCATGTAAAAATGTGAACGCAAACCCCCAGCGTTCATTTTATGCCACTTTTCTGGCATCCAACAGTGTTTTGAGACCTTTATGAACAACTGTGAATGCCAGAACAATGGCCAAATACTCTATCCCAAGACCCCAATCCCGATGCCGAAAAAATGCCAATCCCAATCCCGATCCCGAAATCTCAAAAAAACAATCCCGATCCCGATCCCGAAAAGTCAATCCCGTTTGAACCCTAGTCAAGAGTCTACATTAATTTTTTGTATTGATCTGCATGCTTCTAGCGTGCACATTGTTTTACTTCCTTGCATCCAAGATTCTGATTTTTTGTAAAAAATTTGTAAAATATTTGTAACATTTTAGTAAAATGGTTTCATTTTATTTTATTAATGACATTTCAGAATAAAATAAAATTAAATGAAAGATGAAAAAAATACAATTTTAATAAACATAAAATACATTTTAGTAAAAATAATTTTACTAGAACCAACCATGTTTGTGACACTCTTCTATTGTTGATGTTCAAATACACTTGCCAAGTTTGGATGAAAGGCTATACATTTACAGTATGAGGCAACATAAAAGCATATTTTCAGCAGAAATCACCGCTTATCATGTTATTCCATGAATACATTTTTAAGGAAAAACTTTTTGTTTAAAATACAGTTTTAAAGGAAAAACTTATTGTTTTCAATTTTGTTAAAAATGTCAAAGACCTTTAAAAAACGTTTTCCAACCCTAATAATCAATGCAAACATTTGGATGTTCAAATTGACATTAGGTCAGCGGTCCTTTTTACAACGCGTGTCAAAATGTTCACACGGCCTTCACCTCACAACATTTTAACTTTCATTATTTTAGTTTCATGGACATATTTATATTTTGCACTAAAATTTTAAGTATCGACTACTATTTACTTTGCTGTTGCGCTATTTTCTTCCACTCTGTTCGTGTCTGCCTTTGTTAAGCTGAAAGTTGTCGATCATGATTTGAAGGTAAGTCCTGTGGTCCGCACGTTTGTGCAATTTTCCACCAGTGCGTACATCTTATCTCATTGTAAAATAGGTATCAAAACAACAACATCAAACCAGAGTTGTTAAAAGTACTGAACTTTTTTCAAAGTATACGTAAACGTTAAGTATTTATTTTTACTCACACCCTGAGTACAGAAAACGTAAAGTAAATTTTTCTACTTTTACTTATGAGAAAACATGAGTAAAATACTTTTCCGCACAGAAAACGTAAAAGCAGGGGTCTCCTAGATTTCGGCCCTCCGGGGGGGTTGGATCGATAGCAAATCGGTGGCCTAAAAATAGGTATATAAACACATATATAGCCAAAATAGCTGATAACAGGCAATAATGAACATGTGCTAACGATTTTGGAGGTGAAAATTTATAAAAAAGCATGAAAAGTAGGAATTTTGAGCAACAATTTGGGCAAAATTTCTCAAAAATCGTTCCTGATAGGTAGATTACTGGGTGATTGGGGGGTGCCCCCTAGGAAACCCCTGAGTAAAAGTGAGTATTTTTGAGGAATTTTGCCCCAATTTTCACTCAAAATCACTAATTTTCATACATTTTTGACCATTTTAATTTTCAAATTGTCTAGTTCATGTGTTAATTGCCATTTTAAGAAATGTATACATAAAAGCAATTACGGGTACTTTTTTCA
Source organism: Sphaerolaimus hirsutus (assembly GCA_964036195.1). Classification (NCBI taxonomy): domain Eukaryota; kingdom Metazoa; phylum Nematoda; class Chromadorea; order Monhysterida; family Sphaerolaimidae; genus Sphaerolaimus; species Sphaerolaimus hirsutus. The sequence continues at coordinate 20,271,964 of OZ038458.1, forward strand.
AAGTATACGTAAACGTATGTACTCAGTACTCGAGTATACGTACTTTTTGAGTAAACGTAAATATGTTTTAACAACTTTGCATCAAACAGTTTAAGGCTAGCAAATTGAAGGCAATAGCTGATGCAGGTGAAATGACAGCACATGGGATAAATAACAAACACTGCACCAACCACACAACTGCCACAAGACTTGCGGGACATTTATTTTTTTATTTTGGATACAGATAAAAAATGTAGAAGCCACATACCTAAGAGCCATGGAGCTGGGGCTTAAAAATACCATAGTGGAAAAATATGAAATACAGATACAGATAAAATCAGAGTTGTTAAAAGTACCAAACTTTTTTCAAAGTATGGGTATGCGTAAATTATTCTGTTTTTACTCACCCCCGGTGTACAAAAAGTTAAAAGTAAATTTTTTACTTTTACTTGCGAGTAAATGAGGATAAAATGCCTTTTTTCCTAGAAACTATAAATACGAGTATTTTTTCTCAGGAAAGCGTAAAAGTGAGTAAAATTACCATTTCTTTCAGGAAAATGGGGAAAGGACCATGAATGTTTACCCTCGACAACAACAAAGTGTTTTCTTACTATTAATAACAATTCTTTATGAAGAGAAGTGTGTCTCGAATGGCAAAAATACACTTTCTAAAAATACACAATAGTTTTCAGCGAAAATTACTTGCAAAGTACAGACGAATACAGATACTTTTTAAAAGTATGCATAAGCGTATTTACTCGGTACTCGAGTACGCGTACTTTTTGAGTAAAAGTAAATACAACTGTGAATAAAATACCGATTTTTCACATACATATTTCAATATTTTTCGCGGTAAATAGTAAATACTCCGATTACCAGCGACAATCCGCTTAGGGACAAAAAAAACTGGTGCGAGCCTGTTCTGCAAGCTGCCACATTCAAGTGCTCTTCTTAAGTTATTGAGTTGACAAACTTGAAAACGCCTAGCTTGTTTACATATGTCAACATGTAAGCTCAGATGTAAGCTTAGGCGGTTATTGCACGCGGTTGAATTGCTGGATTTAGTTGACTACCTGAGCTACAGAAACTCGGAAGTCTTCTAGCTATTTTACAGCATTTTATTTATGATTGCACCTTGGATTTGCTTGTGGACTTTTTTACTAACTGATAGAATATTTAAGGTAGATATAAATGATATCGAAATTCATGCGCCTGTGAATAAATCCTCACATTTTTACACATAATCTAAAGCACTTGTATCTAACTGAAAATTATTTACGTGTTTAGCTGCAAAGATTGAGGTCGGCCTCATTTACAGCTCTGCTCTCATGGCTACGCCTGCTTTTGCCACACTAATAAGTATGCATGTGGATCGTATGATCTGAAACTATTGAGACAGATAGCGTTCTATTGGTGTATTGTTGGATGTGATCTTGTCCAGTATATTTATGGATGGAAAAAGTTTTTTAAATGACCCTGTTGAAAAAATGTTGTTGTTTTTTCTCTCAGTAAAACGTGTTTTTTAAACCTCCCAAATACCTAATGTATGAGTCAACATATTCATATGTAAATGTAAAACAAGTCACATGACCTTGTGATGTTTCATATAGCTGTAAATGCAATGGCTGTAAAGCCCTGAGATAGCATTGTTGTGGTGATATCTGCCAAAAAGAAACATTTTCAGAAGCTCATGTAAATATATAGCCTTTCATCATACAATTGTGACTTTAAGCATGAAAATTGAACATGGGATAGTGTTTAGCGACTTTGAAGAATCTCATTTGAAGAAGCAAAGCTTATCATTTGCCATTCGCATTTTTATTTTATTGCACATTTATAAAGTTGTACATTGTGTGGTATTAATTCGTTTAATATGTAACATAAATATTGCAGATAATAACCAAAATAGTGACATATAAAAATACCCCTCAAAATTACCACAAAACCAATGAAAACGTTTGTACTAACATTTTTTAAGGCATGCTATGCTAATGCGTACTAAATACATCATCTCAAAAAGCTCATGTCCATGTAAATCCGGAACATAGCGATGAGATTTTCATAGACATACTGGGTACACATTTGCATAACATGTTAATATTGTAAAATACGTAATGTGCACATTGCACATGGTGCGATGAACATTTCCTAGAAGGAAATTGTTGTGAAGGTTATTTCTTTTGTTTTTCTATTTTTTTATTGTTGTTTATCAACTGCGGTAGATTCATCAACTGCGAGTTTTAGTGCCGATTTTATAGTGACATGAATAATTTTCCCCCGTCTTAACCACCCAGTAAATATGTAATCGATCGTCACTGGCTGGGAGTTTCTGTTTTTATGTGTTTATTCCACTCGCTTCACTTTACAAAAAAAAAGAAATTGATCGTTCCGCGCGTTTATTAAATCTGGAAAAAAACTTAATGCTCGTTTTTCTAGGTTTGAAAAGCTTTGGATGAAAAAGCTTTTCATCTGTCGTCATTCCATTTTTATTTTATCGCACATTTATGAAGTTGTAGATGCGTAAGAAATGTCAATGTCACTATGATGACCGCATAATTAGATCACCGCATCAATTATCGATTCCTTTTCTCAACTGCTACAGTTTCTTTTCATTCGTCCATCAAAATTCGATTTTAAAACACTGATTGATAATTTTTACCAATGGAGTAGATGCCAGGCGGGGGGGGGGGGGGGGCTGCCCCCCCCGGTTGGCCAGTCGCCGTATATAATCCCCCCACAGTCAAAAATTTTGGCTAGGTCCATGAAAATACCTTTTCGATTGTAGACACATAAAAAATGCAAAAAAACGGATTTTGGTGCTGCGTCTGGGGCGGACAGACTGATACACAAAACTTTGAGTGTTCATCTTGAGACTACCGCAAACATTTTGATGTGATATTTGCATCCACCCCTGAGTTGTTAAAAGTACCATACTTTAAAGAAATGCTTATGTTAATTTAAAGTATTTTTATCAAATAACTTCTTGAGTAAAAACCGAGTTTTTGCCGAGGAAAACATAAAATGCATAAAAAGTACCTTTTTTGCCAGAAAATGTTAATGAAATGAATTTGACTTTATACCGTATACTTAGTACCGTAAACTCACTTGAGAAAGTTTAGCCATTTTTATGCCGAACAATCCAAAATGGACATTTTTTCGATGCTTCGTAAAGAAACACTTTAAGGTAAACACACAAAAAACTTAAGGTTCACCAAACATTCAAGAACACTGGAAATACATGATTTTTATGATTTTTCTCAAAATAAACACCTTCCCGGTCACGTCCGGCACCCTATTTTTAATTTTACTTGTGATTTCCTATCTCCAGTTCTAGAGCGCGCCAAAAGCTGAAACTTGGGGGAGATATTGCCGCAACCCCCCTCTACTTTTCATGAATTGGGGGGGGGGTCGCGGCGACCCCTCTCAGGGTGGGTCACCTTAAGTACAAAAATTTTATTGGCTTTTTTTGGAGTCCCGCACAGGTCAGGACCCCACTTACTTCTGAGCTGTGGAAAGCGTATAAATCTAAAATTTTGGGGATGTGTTACCAACGGGCGTGGGTCGGTGCACAAGTAAACCCGGTGCACAAGTAGCAAAAGTAGTATAAGGGCGCCATGTTGTGGCGTACTTTGGCGCGCTCAAATGGCGGCATTCCATCACCAATCATGTGTATAGTTGTTGTTTTTGGAGGTGGGGGTCGAAGGGGTTCAAAATTATGGGGTTTTTCAAGCTTTAGAAGGAAAAAAGGGAGAAAAATCGCTAGATACATATGTAGATAGCTGGAGCGTTTGGGGGGTACCCCAACCCCCTCCAACCCTCCATACTGAACACCTGCAATGCCCATGAAGACCCAGTGCTCAAGTATGGGGGCCGTACCTAAGCACCGTCTACATTGGTACCGGACATTGTTACTTGTGCACCGGGTTTACTTGTGCACCGGTGCTGCGCCGTTACCAACAACCCCCCCCCCCCTACTACTATACGCTATTCAATAATGTGAGATTAATGTGAAAAATTTCTAAAAAATTCTCTTATTCTCTAAAAACACCACCCCCTTAAGTGATGAATGACAAAAAATACACTTTTTGTAACTTTTTTATTAGACATTTGAAAAGCTGGTTTACGATACTTTAAAGGGAATGGTTTGATTTTTAAAGTTGAGTAAAGAACCTTACCTCTAAAATGCCTGCATTGCAAAATTTACTTGGGGCAAATTCAAAGTGTACAGTTTTTTAAATTTTTGTTCCTGCGATGATGTCATTATGATGTCATAAAATTCCCCCCAAGTAAATTCGGCGCTCTTCTATCAGAAGAAATACGGTATATATTGTTTTCGAGTAAACGTAATGACGTTTTCTCTAACTGTGAACCTGACCTCGAATCCATTGACTGAATTTTTCGTTTTCACGCGTGTCTGTCTTTTTCGGAAAGTTAAATATTTACGTGTCTGTCTGTCATTTTATGCCTACAAACGTCAATTGACGCCGCGTCAATTAAAGTGTGTAGGCATGATAAATACTTTTACTCGGCGGACATCACACTTAATCACATATCCCATCTGAATAATGAACCAAAAATTTTACAGTTTTTTCATCCAAATATATGCTTTTTACTATGGAATGATTGATTACGAAATTTATCCCAAGATTTTATTCATAAAATTATGGTAAGATTCTGTGAAAAGTATGCTCTCCACTCGGTATAGCCATTGAAACCTTTGCGTAAGCGTCGTTTTGCAACAAACTTCCGCATAAATCTTCGAGTAATGGTTTTTGTTCCAGCATCACGCTGCACTCCCAGTAACGGTTTGTCAACATTTCCATTTTTAGAGTATGAAAAAAACAGTCTATTATCTATCTATGTATTTATTAAAATATTTTCTTATGTTTTATCCAATAATTCATTCTATATGTTAATCCGGCGCGGGGTCGCCTAGACAGCGTTCCATTTTTCATTCCAAATGTATCGCCTAACAGTTCCTCATCTAGAGTCTATGGCAGGGGTCTCCTAGGGGGGGGGGGCTGGGGGGGGCTGCCCCCCCCCAAATCCGCCAGCTATCTATCTATCCCGGAGGCCGCTCAGCTATCTATCTATCGCGAGGCAAAATTTTTGGCTACTACCCCCAAAGACCCCCCCAAATCGCTCAGCTATCTATCTATCTGGAGTGGTTTTTGAGAAATTTTGCCCCAATTTTTGCTAAAAATCACTAATTTTCACACCTTTCAAGTTTTTCACCTTCAAAATCGTGCTCTCCGGCTAAATACATGGTTATATGCCTGTGTTTAGCCATTTTAAACCTACTTTTGGCCACTTTTAACCGATTATTAGCGATTTTTTCCCCTTTCGGAATTCTATGGACTGAAAAAGCCTATATATTTTGCCCCCGCGAGCCCCCCCCCAGAAAATTTTTTCAGCTATCTATCCCTCCGGAGGAGCGATTTGCTATCTATCCAGCCCCCGCGAGGGCCAAAATCTTGGAGACCCCTGGTCTATGGCTTGTAAACCGCATTGCACACTACGGCATGCAGACCTGGGGCTTGTATTTAATGCCATGTTTTCACAGATTTTAAAGTTTTAAACCCAACTTTGAGCTATTTTTAAACCCATTTTGGGATATTTTCCCCTTTCTGCTTCTGTAAATACCTTGAAAAAAGCTATATATTGTACCCCCATCACCCCAGTAAATTTTACAGTTACTTATCCCTCTGGAGAACCGATTTACTATCTTGGAGTTCCCCGCAGGGGCCAAATCAGTACCTCTGTGTTATAGGTAGTTTGAGTGCTAGGGGTAGGTAGGTAGCCTGATATTTTAGGGAGGGTTACCTACAACCGACCAAACGTAACCAAAATATTCGAAAATTCCGGAAAATAAAAACTTTTGCCAGCGATTTTTAAAAAAGTGCTGGGACTCTTCTTTTTAAAAACGACTTTTAAAAAAAGCAGTTTAAAAAGCACTGGCCACACCCACAAATTCACTTGTCTTTTTCCAAGGTATACTCCGATTACTTTACACCCTGCACGCGTGGTTCCCGCTGGAAGTGTGCCAACAATGGTTAGCGCGTGCTAGTTTCATAAAAAGATGACAAAATTGATTGTTGTTATAATGTTATTCATTAACATATTCACATCGATGAATTTTTTCAATTTTTTACGGAAATCGCATGACTTAACAATCATTGGCACGCTTCCAACACGAGACATAAATCAGTGCGACGGCAGAGTATCATGTACGCCGAGTATACCTGTTGTGTCCCCATGCCGTGGGCTCAGGTGTGCTCTCAGCTGTGTTAATTGCAAGCATGCGTAGCACAGGTTTGGCTTGCTATACTGACTAGTGCAGCCGTGACTTCAGCTGGTTAGCTGTTAGCTGTTATGAAATGAGATTGATTTTTAGATGTTCTGTATATGTATTTTTTTGGAAGATCTTGGAAATTCAGAATTTGTTCATTTTCAAAATTTCTTCATGTTTTTTTGGCTGCTTATTGGTGTAAAATGTGAAATTCACTCGGATCGCTGTATCCGAGAATAAATGTTTTGCTGAAGATCTCATATTATTGATCGGAAATAGCATTTCTGAACAGAGGTGTAACGATTGAATTGGTAAAAAAATTTGACATCTACAAAAATTCAATGTGTAGAAAGGACGACCATACGCATGTAAAACGTAAAAAAACATCAAAAAATGCTGTCAAATCGCCATTGAATTTCGTTCACTTCAGTGACCTTGAATAGATTGTAGCCTTTTGGAACATCGTTTTCCCTTACGTGAGGTAAAAAAGCCTCGCTCAAAGGTCCCTTGTGGTTTTAGAAGTGACATTCGAATTCAATATATTTATTGAAATATAATTCACGTTAGTCTGAATTTGCAGTGACTATTTCTGTATTAATTAATACCTATATGTATGTATTTATGCTCATATGCTTACGTGTTTATTGTCAAATGAATTTACCACATGTGCAAAATTCAAATATGTCTTTTAATATTGTATTCAATATACCTACATAGGTAATTTGAATTTGCATTTTTTTTATTTTGTGCCATCTGCTTAGATATTTATGATAACAATTTTCATTGACCGTTCACCGGTTTTTTCCGGTTACTATAATATCAGCTTGTACTCTGTCAATATTTATAATGGGTACCGTAAGTCCTTGAATAAGTCCCCTTGAAAATCTCCCCCTTTTTGATGCAACAGAAGAAAAAGCTACGCCTTGGGGCAGTCCAAAACCCTGTGAAATACCCTGTCATGCATAGTGTTGGCCGATGTTTTTTTTTAAACGTTTTTTTATTAAAAAAAACGTTTTTTTTATTAAAAAAACATGACCTCCGAAATGTTTTGTTTTTTTAAAAAAAACATCGGCTGAAATTTTTAGTACTAAGCACTAGGTATTTTGCAAAATTTTTGTGTGCAATTTCACACACAAATTGACATTGGTGGTTGTTTTCATTGGTTTTGTTGCATTTTTAGTATCAAAACATCCATTTCTATGTGCTACCATGGGTGAATAAGCCGACATATGTTGCTGTAATATAAAATATTGAGGTAATGTGCTTCCATGTACCTCCACAGTGTGTAACTTCACTCCCAAAGTAACAACCTCCTTTTATAACCTTGTTTGATCACCATTCCGTGCCAAACTTTACCTGAAGTCACGAACATTCGACTATAAGGCAATATACGAACGATATGTCAACGAAAAATGGATATTTTTGACACAAATCACCACTTATAATGCTATCCCATGGCTCCACAGCCATTATATGGTCATATTTAACATCACAGAGTATTGCCAGTGTCTGATATACCTATATATGTTGACACTAGGTCATATCTGGGAGCTTTAAAAAAAAACGTTTAAAAAAAAAAAAAACATCGAGTTAAAAAAAACGTTTTTTTTTCCAACCCTAGTCATGCAAAATGTCTAAAGTCATGGAAAATGGCGCTATTTTGCAGGGCATTTTACATGAATTTTGGCACTTTGCCCACCATTTGACATTTCACAGGGCATTTTACAGAGTCTGTGGGTGGCACCTGATCTGATTCATTGGATGCAAATGCTTTGCCAAATGTGCAACAGTAAAAAGGAATGTTGCGCTCACAGCAATGTGTAGTAGTTGATTGAACTTACTACATTTTGTCTGCAGCGCAGTTTCATATCTACGCGTTGTGTAGCTCCATAAATACATACCTGCATTTTCCTAATAATCCATAATCCTCCTGAAATCTCAGACGAAAAAAACCTGTCCTTGAATACCCCCTTAAAAGGTCCGACCAAAAAATAGCCCCCCTGGGGACTTATTCGAAAAATTACGGTACTCTATTTTATGGCTCGACTTTCTCACACTATTCATTTTGAATTCCAAAAGCGGCGGCAACAATGTTTGCAAATGACAAATGTCTCATGTTTGCACTGGTGTATTTTGTGCCATTGCGCCGGTGCGTCACAGATGTGATTAGGTGTTTGAAGGCAAATATTTTTCTAGTTTTGACCGCATGCGACGCTCGCACTGACTTGCATAAGCTGCACTGTTTATTTAAGTGTTTTGAGTATAAAAGATAAATAGCATTGAGACTGAGATGCACTGGTTTACGATATTTGCTTGCAGTCGAGACTTGCGTTGGTGAAACTTTGACAATGTGGTTTTCAAGTTGAATTTCTCACCTGTAACTTACCAAAAGCAAAATTTACCTTCGGTGCCAATCAAGCGACAAGTATTGTGAATTGTGATAAGCGCTCATAATGAAGTTATAAGGTGGCAAGTCTGGTGCCAATCCCAGACCCTGAAAAGTGTTTAGTGTCAAATGTCATGTACAATGTCATGCAAAGTGTCAATTGTCATGACAAATGTAAAGTAAAGTGTCATTTGTCATGCAAAGTGCAAAGACATTTGTCACTTTACTTTACACTTTACACGGTCTGGAACTGCCCTCTGGTGACTTATAAGTGATACTTGGATATTTCAAATCAAAATTCTTGTCAGGTGTCTTCGCAGTTGCCATTCGTCATCCCACTTTTTGCATCGCAGAGTCAACCCCTCTGCCGCACAAACCCACCGTCACTTTACTTGTCTCCTCACTCGCAGTCTCTTCCCAATCCCACTGCTCCACTCGCAGCTGCAACAACCAAATCCAATCCAATGCACTACTAATCACCCGGCCGTCGAGCAGCATGAGGCCGTCGCCGGAGCGGGTGGCGGCGGTGCGCAGCGCGCCCTCGGCCAGCCGCTTCCAGGTCGACAAGGTGGAGAGTCCCACCAAGGTGAGCGGCGGGGGTAAGGGAATGCACGTTGCACTGGGGGTAGTTCGAGACCCTGTAAAAATCCTGTCAATTGTGAAATGTCATGTAAAGTGTGAAAAGTCGTGTAAAATGCCCGGGGAAATGGCAAACGCTCTTTTGCTATTTTGCAGGGCTTTTTCTATGACTTTTGACACTTTGCATGACATTTGACATTTGACATTTTACAGGGCTTTTTACAGGGTCTGGGACTGCCCCCTGGGATTAGTTCGAGACCCTGTGAAGGTTTCCTGTATGTCATGTAAAATGTCATGTGAAGTGTCAAAAGTCATTGAAAATGCCCTGCTAAATCGCAAACATACGCTTGCCATTTTGCAGGGCATTTTCTATGACTTTCCCCATTTGCTTGAAGTGTAAATATGTAACAGTCTATAAATTGCCCTTATTGGTACCGGGAACAAAAATTTTGTCGCGTGCAAGCAGCCGATATATTCACTCGTTTTTTATACACTGGAAAATATACAATTATCGGTGTAGTTTTTTTAATCATTTCTACCGCACACTTAATATTTTACCTGACATTCTACGCGGTGCATAAAGGGCCCAGAACGACCACTTTATCAACAAAAAACGTCACTTTATCCACCCTCGATCACTACCCACAATAGCAGGCCGCCGCGGTCGACGGCGACAATGTCGCAACTGTATCGGCGCCTGTTATTGACGCGCCATCGTCCAGCGCGGCGGTTGGTGCAGTCGGCGTGCTGGTGCCACTCCCGGACCCTGTAAAATGCCATATAAAGTGTCAAGTGTCATGCAAAGTGTCCAATGTCATGAAAAAAATGCCAAAAAGTGTCAAAATGCTCTGCAAAAGGGCGAATCCATGGCATTTAGTTCAAAAACATACTTTACGCTATAAAATGTTTTTTACGCCGTTTTACATGACTTTAGACATTTTCCAGAGCATTTGACAGGGTCCGGGACTGCTCCCTGGGCAGCCAGACGGCAGAGTCTGTGGCGGCGGGCAACAAGTCTAACGGGGATGTGAGCGTGGGCAGATTCGCGGTCGAGGCCTCCGTGAAGCCGTCCAATGTGCACAAGTTGGACGACTGTGCGTTGGTGGAAACACTTACCGTATTCATTCTAATTGAAGAGCGCCGCTTTTTTGCATATACTTTTTCACCTGCCGTTCTACTGGAGGCTGCCGTTCTATTTGTATTGTTTTTACATATTTTTTCATTTTCATTCATTTCATTTCATTCATTTGTGTATGGCAAAGGTCCCCCACCCTTCCAAATCGGTTTTTCTGTAAACTCGTTTTTTCAAAACACATTTGAGTTCTAACTACTCTTATAATTTGGGTTTTATCACGAAACTTGTGTATAATAATAGTCTCAATTTGTGTGCGCCGCTATACCGAAACAGTGCATTTTACCGGGAAGGCAACATCGACTGCTAGAGTTTATATACTTTGAATAAACTAAAAATTATCTAAATGAAAACAAAATTTGATACACGGTCTGCGATTTTTATTTTTCAAATCTAAAAAGTGTACCAGTATAACCCGACCACATTAACGACCAAAATCAGAGCCACAATATTCCGCAACAGATTTGAGCACACTCGCAGATCGGCCGTCCGGGGCCAGTGCAGTGGCATCTAAAGCTGGTGTCGGCAAGTCGGTTCACTTCGAGATGGGCGACATGGAAAGTCCGGGCGAGCGCGACCCGCTCAGGTGACAGTCCCAGACCCTGTAGAATGCCATGTAAAATGTTGAATGTCATGAAAAGTATCAAACGTCATGTAAAATGCCCTGGAAAGAGCTACATATTTTGCGGGGCATTTTTCATGATTTTAGACACTTTTCATTACGTTTGACATGTTTCAGGGCATTTTACAGGGTCTGGGACTGCCCCCAGGGAGAGACGAGAGTCGGAAACCTACAATACCTCGAACTTGAAGAGCTTCCGGTCAGTGCCGCCGCTTTATGATTTCGTCAGAAATTTTCGTGAAGGATCATAGCAAAGAATAGGCTCATTCATACTCAAAACTGGTAATAAATGTGACAAAACTGGATAAAATATTAGGACATATTCCTATACGTATTTATTTATACAAACTTGTCTTTGTGTAGCTGCGATGCAAATTGGCAGCAATTCATACAGGGTGCGGCAATTTAGACGGACCCCATAAAGTTTTGAATAACTTGTCACTGGGTAGTCGGATTAACGTCAAATTTTAGGTCAACATAAACAACCAAATAGGAAAGGAGCCCTGAAAATATGGCTGCGATAGTTCCACTTGTTCACAAGTTATTCATGCGAACGCGTAATTGTCACTTTTTCACCACCTTGTGATATCGTTCAAACGGAATTGACTTCTCGGGACCGGGATCGGGATCGGATTGTTTTTTTTCAGGGGTTTTTTCTGATTTTATTTTCGCAGCTGCATGCCTAAATGCGTGCACGTGCACCACCAATTCGCTATGCCAATAAGGAAATCGGCGGGCGCTTGCGTAATTGGTCGAAAAGCTAGGTGGTGGAAAAGTGACAATTACACGTTTCCATGAATAACTTGAGAATGAGTGGAGCTATCGCAGCCATATTTTTAGGGATCCTTTCCTATTTAGTTGTTAATGTTGACCTAAAATTTGACGTTAATCCGACTACCCAGTGACAAGTTATTCAAAACTTTATGGGGTCCGTCTAAATTGCCGCACCCTGTACATCATGTTACAATGCATACATGATGTATCTTATTCCAGATGGGGGTATTTCGAGGGGGGTATATTTTTTCCACAGCTCGCTCAGTCCTGGGGGTACCAGCAGCATTGTACCTACAAACACAAAATCGCACCGAAACCTCCCAAATTTCTCCCCAACCCCCCAACCCCCCCCCAACCCCAGCAACGTGGAAACATTAGAACGAGTGCCGCACCTGGACCACTACCGGAACATGATGAGCATCGAGGGGGCGCTGGTGGCAACCCGGCCCACGTTGGCGCAGCTGCACGAGGACCAGACCGAGCTCGATTTGGAGGACGTCCATCCGGAGGTTGGTGCTGGGATTATTCAAAGCTGCCGCTTGTGCAGGATACGGGAGTGTTAGACATTAAGAATAGATTTTAAGTGTCTGAGAGTTATGTATCACTTTTAACGGACATATTCCGGACATTATGGAAGTTTTTTGGTATTTGCGAGTGATTTCATGACCAATTGGGCTACGATAGTTTGGCTCAAGTACCAAGCAACACCCATAATGTCCGGAATATGTTCGTTGAAGGTGGTACATAACTCTCCGATACTAAGAGTTTATTTGTAATGTCAAAGGCTCATGTATTCTGCTCACTTGACTGAGAGCGCGTTCCCGACTACTTTCAAAAGTCGATAACTCCAAAAAGTCGATTTCGAGAAAATGGCATTTTAAGTTTTATTTCCAATTCTCTGCCGGTCATGCGTGTCCAATGGGTGCGCTCGCTGTCTTTCGTAAAGTTCCAGATTTTGATTATGAAGTTAAACATTTTTCGCCTCTGCACTTACCATATATTTCCACAAAATGCATTTGGAAAGGAACTCCATAAGCGACTTTTAGAAGCTGACACCTCACGGGATTTCCACCTCTGTACGCTCCTCCTACTTAATACTGCTGGGCGTTTTGCCAAAAGCGACTATTTTGCACGTTTTATCTAAAAGACAAAACGCGCAACCACTGTCGCAATCATGTGACCAAAAAATTGGACACACGACCACGACAACCCCCCATCCTATGCACCGGGGGCCACTGGTCGGGAACACCCCCTACCCTACATAAAAATACAATCCCAATATAGGAGGTAGAACCCTATATTGAGTCTAGGTGCAGACCCAAGTGGGTCTGACTTGAGCTCTGGCTGTCTAGGGAGCTGGTTTTATACTGGGTGGGTGACAGAGGTTAGAGCAGTTACACTAACACAGTGGGCGGAGCCTGCATGCAAGCTCTGCAAGAAAGCTGCTTTCAGGGGGCAGTCCCAGATTCTGTTAACTGCAAAGTAAGATGTCAAATGTCATGCAGTGTCAATTATAATGACAAATGCAAAGTAAAGTGTCAATTGTCACGCAAATTTAAGTAATAAAATATTCTTTTATTGATTGACATGACATTTGTCATTTGAGATTTGACATTTTACTTAACACTGTACATGGTCTGGAATTGGCACCAGCTGGCTCTGTTTGGACATGTTTGCTGTGGTCTGGAATTGGCACCAGCTGGCTCTGTTTGGACATGTTTGCTGTGGTCTAGAATTGGCACCAGCTGGCTCTGTTTGGACATTTCAAATGCAAAGTCAAATGTGTAATGTAAAGTAAAGAGTAAAGTGTCAAATGTAAAGTAAAATGTGAAATGTAAAGAAAAGTAAACAATGTAAAGTCAAATGCAAAGTCAAATGTCAAATGTCAATTTAAATGACATTTTACAGGGTGCGTGACTGATTCTAGGGGTTCTCAGTCATCTGGGTTTTTTTCTGGGACCGAGCGTTCGCCGCGTATTCTTCCTTGTTGCGAGCTGCATTGAAATCCTTTTTTCCAAGCTCAAACTTCAACTGTTTTGTGTACGTCCGTGTTTATAAACGATAAGTTTTTCTATATATATATATTAGAAAAACTTGTAAACTCCTAGAAAACCCCATATAGTGAAAATGACACACAGACACAGTATTCATTTAGGTCACTACCCATATCCTATCACGCTGCATGCAGCCGTTTTACGTGCGTAAGCTATTGGCGATTTTCCTGTGGTCGTTTGGCAAAATCCCTTTTTGTATTTAATTTGCGTTGCCTCACTTCCATTGTTATGTTTTGGCTACCTGCCAACCCGCTGTTTTGACTATACTGGTGGCTGGCGCGAATATTGTTTTCGTTTGTTTGTTTATTTTTGGCACCTGTAGTAAATTTGAAAAGTGTTTTTGGAAAATTTATGTATACAAGTTGAAAGCCCAAAAAATTTTGTCTTCACAATTGGCAGTGTAATATTAGGTATTATTTTGTCACTTGACTATCATTTACCATTTTTATTGTCATTGTTTGTAATATTTACTTGTGAAGTTGAGACCGGCGAAATATAAACTTATGGCGAGATTGAAGTGAAATTTTGTGTGGCACGATTTTGTTCGTTGCGGTTCGACATTGCTGCTTTTCGTTACCGGGGTTCGCGGGGGTTCAGCTTTCAAGGTGTAGAATGCAGAAAAGGGGGTAAATTGCTATAAAAATGGTACATATGGCCAAAATTAGCTGAAAACATGCTTTAAGACACGTGAAGAAACAAGAAACTTGAAAATGAAAATGGGTAAAAAGTCAGGTAAACTTTCTCCAAGATCGCTCTGGATAGCTAGATAGTGTAAGAGCGTTTTTACGATGGGAAAGACACCACCCCACAAAATTTTAGACAACCAAATGCAATAATAATTCACAGAATGTGAACTGTTATGTGTTTTGTAAACTAAATTTAAATAAATCATCTCAGGTATTTTGGCGGTTTTTTGTAGCCTACGGGGCCTGTGCGGCACGCGCGGCCATGCAGTGGGCTGCGCAGTACCCCAACAGAGCACTGCATTGCAAGATCGACGCCACTACACTGGCAGACCGAGTTTTCCATGTTTATAGCGGTTGTAGTGCCCTGCACAATTTCGTTCCCTTATCCCCCATTTAATTGCTATTTCTGTGCGCCAATTCTATTTAAGTAAAGTTAGCTAAGTTATGTCTAGCTCAAATGTAAACTACATTCCACGTGGCACAAGGTGAGAGGGGAATTTCACATTTTTCACTTTAAAATGCCGCGGCGCGACGTGCGGACACCTTTGAGGTCGCCGGCACACTGTTGTGACTTTCTGGGCGGTCTAATGCACATTCCACCCTCTACTTATCTTTGGGCAGAGGCGGAGACTGACGACTGATAGGTAGGTGGCCACCGGAAGCCAGGAACAATGAATTTCACTCAAAAAATACCAAAACAAATACTGTTCCGCGTTCCTCCCCATGTTGACTAGATTGTCGTGCGTCGTCTAGTACCGGTGGGTGGTAGGAACAGCTTCTGATAACGCCCCAAGTGACAAGTCGCAGTCTAAAAAAAATACTTTTCCGCCGCCCCAGCATAAATATCCCATTGCGCTCGGAAGGGTGTGGCCATCGGGCTGAAACCTTTCTCACGGGCGCTAGCTGACCGGATACTCACAATAGTGGGTCGTGAGGTTGGAGGTGATAAGCATTTTCACGCTCGCGAGCATTCTGCTAGCTACTGTAATTTATGAATACAAGCCCCCGCGCAAAGTTTCCACATGACATGTAGAAAATATTGTACATATTGCTTCATGCCAGTGTCTTTCATTTCTATGAGCTTAATTAATTGCCTTTGTATTCTAATTAATTAGCATTAGTTGTAAGCTTAGGTTAATTGTTTAATTACTTGTTAGCTTGATTTCCTATGATAATTTATGACGTCGTATTCACCTTTAGCCGTATTTCTTTCATTCCCATCTTTGGTAAATATGCATTGCACTGCGTTGTTAATTGTGTCAGATTGTATTGGATTAGGTAGGGAGCTGTAGGTAATTATGGAAGTAAGTAATTATGTACCAAGTAAGCCAGTAATTAACACACTAAGCCCCATGTCGCATGAAGCCTTTTTTATTGTTGCTGTTAGCTATTCTTAATTATTACCGCCCATTTTATTAGCTTAATTAATTACGCTTTTTATGAATAATCGTATGCTATGATTTTACTAAGTATTTAAATCAGAGCTTATGTGATTTGGAAGTAATTCTGTACCTTCCTAATATTATGCCTTTTTTTAGCTTTTTATTCACGTCGATTATGGTAGTTTCATTTGCCTTATAAGTAGCTGAAATTGTTGTTTTTCACCCAATTCTTCGACTTAGCGAAAATTGACTTTGCTTCTACTCTGCCGCTAGTGTTCTTCCATCGCCCAAAAAAACAATAAACTCTCTTCTCAACCCAACTTGGACCCCCTTTTGTATTAGCACTAAGTACTAACTGTTTTTCCCTAAGTTGCTTATTAACCACCGCTCTAATTACTGCGCTGCTTGTGCTAAGTGTAGGCGCTTGTGCGTGCTGCGGGGAACGGAACAGCGTGAACCCCGAGTGGTTCACTGCAAGTTCTGCAAAACCTACCATCTTTGGACACGTTTCTTTAAAATTTACACACACATTTATAACCTGGACCTCCGGGCCCAGTGCAGTGCACACCAGCAGCAAGCGGCCGGTGAAGTGGAGTTAGAGGGAAAATAGTGTGGTAAAAACGCTCTGAATCGTGTAGCCAAAAAACAGCTGAATACACGGATTCATGACAATAGCTCGGCTCTGTGGGGGGGGGGGGGGTTCACGGGATAGTAGAAAACAATTTTGCATCCGGGATAGATAGATAGCTGGGCAATCTGTAGAGGGGGTAGCCCCCCCCCCCAATCCCCCATTGGAGACCTCTGCTCTTATGGTTAAACATTATCGGGCATGTTACAAGTTTACCTGAGCTGCCGCAACTTCCTCACTCATTTTACACTGTCACTGTGCTTGGTGTCCTTCCGCTCGTGTGTCCACGCACACTGGGTGTCAACTGGTTTCCATGCCAATTCAAATTTTAGTTGACATTTCGTAGCGGGACAACTTTCAAGTGCACATGCCGCAATGTGGGAAAAGGATTTTTATTGGAAAAATGTGCACTCGACATCCTTCCGAGATCTGTCAACTAAAATCTCAATTAGTCAATTAAAACCAGCCCAGTTGACACCCAATATTATTGTCAACTAGTGCCGCTGTAAACTCAACCACCTTCCACACCGCCTCAGGAGGAGCCGAGCGAGGACAGCAGCAAGCAGGTGGGCCTGCAGAAGTTCGCCGAGCTCGCCCTGGAGGAGGACGTGGACCCGGGCGCGCCTGTGCGAGTCAAGTTCGGCTGGATCAAGGGAGTCTTCATGCGATGCGTCCTCAATATACTCGGCGTCATGTTGTACCTGCGCATCAGCTGGGTGACTGGACAGGCTGGCATTGGTGGGTTTTGTAGCTACCTTTAGTTGTGTTTTTGTGCTCTTTTGACGATGGCGAACGAAATAATCGGGATTTTTTTCGCGTTTTTGGAGAATTGATACTTTACGATAAAACCGATGGGTTTTTTTTTACAAAAAGAAACCAGGAACATTTTGACAATCGTTTTCGAACGCTGTGAATGCACAATAAATGGGAATCTATAATTACACACTGGTTTCGAATGGGGTACCCCCAAATCGCCAGACTATCTGGAGCGATTTTTGAGAATTTGTGCCCAAACTTTTGCTCAAAATCGGTCGTTTTTGCCAATTTTCACCGTTCAAAATAACTAGTCCATGTGCCCTTTTGCCGCCATTTTTGGCTTCTGACACCTCGACGCTCCATAGGGGTCACTATCCTACGTATATAAATGAGGCGTCTAATTCTAAAAGTCGACAAGTCCACAAAATGCGATTTTGAGTAAATCGCATTTTAAGTTTCAGACCCAATTCAAGGCCCGTGGTGCGTGTCCAATTTGGCTCTCTCATGCTTTCCATTAAGTTCCATATGTTGCCATATGGGCATGTGAGGTCAAAAAATTTATGGAAAATTATGAAAAATGTGCAGAAGTAGCCCCAGATGACGTTTCCGGACCTAACTCGAAATTTTCATATTTTGGACTTGTCGACTTTTAGAATTGGACGCCTCAAATATGTTCTACATGATTTTGCATCTATTTTTCAATCACAGTCGAATCGCATTGCACCGCAATCACTCGATCCCACTGCTTTTCACCGCACTCCAATGCAATTCGATATACCCTCACACCCCTTTCTCAGCGCTGGGCAGCGTGGTGGTGCTGCTGTCGGCGGTGGTCACCTCGCTCACCACCATTTCCATGTGCGCCATCGCCACCAACGGAGAGGTGAAGGCCGGCGGCGCCTACTTCATGATATCGCGCAGTCTCGGCCCCCAGGTGCCGCTCCCGGACCCTGTCAAATGCACGGGAAAATGTCAAGTGTCAAACGTGATGTAAAAATCTCAAAAATGTCAAAAAGTGCCGCGCAAAATGGCGACTCCATGGCATTTATTTAAAATTAACTGTATTTCCTCGAAATACCGTCAGGGGGTTTATTATTTTGCCAGCTAATTTTGAGGGGGGTTAATTCGAGTGGGTATTTTCACCTCAGGTCGTACAGACCTGGGGGTATTGCGTGGGGGATAATTCGAGGAAATACGGTACATGGCGTTTTACATCTCCGATGACAATTTCCACGAGATTGACACTGTTTATGACACTTGACATTTGACAGAATCTTTGACAGTGTCCGGGAGTGCCGCCCAGTTCGGCGGCAGCATCGGGTTGATATTCGCCTTCGCTAATGCAGTCGGCGCGGCCATGTACATCGTCGGTTTTGCCGAGACCGTGCGCGACCTGCTCAAGGAGTACGGGCTGCAGATTGTCGACGGCGGCATGAATGATATACGCATCATTGGCATAGGTTGTTGGGGGGTTTTTTGGGGGGGAGGGGTTGTTTCTTTTTGGGGGTTTTTGAAGTTAAATATTTTTTCCCAGATTTTTTTGCATATTGTCGCTGAATTTTCACTTTTTTGACCATTTGATTAAATCTAAATTTATTTGATGTTTGGAAAGGTTTTCCAAGCATTTGCCGCGGACAATTTTTTTCACTTTTTACACCACGCATGCTTCCGTGTCAAAGCGGCACATTCTTTTGAATTTACTTGCCAATTCACTTCGCGTTCGCTATTTTACTTCTGAATTCTCCACTTGCGGAACTGGCACCAGTAAAGACCCTGTAAAATATCTAAAGTCATGTAAAATACCTTGTAAAATGTCAAATGTGGTGCGAAGTGTTAAAAGTAATGTAAGTATTTACCTCTCAAAATGACAAACATGTTTGCCATTTTACAGGGCATTTCACATTACTTTTGGCTCTTTACAGGGTCTGAAACTGGCCCTTGGTCGCTCCACAAACACACATTGCTTATCGCAGTGACATGCCTGGTGCTGGCGGCCGTGTGCATGGCCGGCGTGAGCTTCGAGGCGCGCATGCAGCTCGGCTTGCTCGTGGTGCTGCTCCTGTCGCTCGTCGACTACTGGGTCGGCCTGGCCATCCCCGTCAACGAAGTGCAGAGGTCCAAAGGTCCGTTTGGTTGGATCGTTGGAATGTACTTACCTTTATATCTTCGAATAAGACCCCCTCGAAAAACTCACCCTTTAATAACTCCTTCAAAAACTTCTGAGGAAAATATAACTCCCCTGGGGTCGTATTCGAGGATATACGGTAGTTGATTCAGTTACGAAGTGACAGTTTTGTATATTATTGTTCTACCGAGTGAAAACGTTTACGTTGCCTTATAGAAAGGTATTGGTTTTGTTTATAGTTTTACGACGTAATTTTCACGCTGGTCATTTTGCAAATAAATATGTTGAATAAAAAATCATAAATGAGTGTTTCTTCCAATTTTTACCGTTATTAAATTCAAGATACACGAAATACATTTATTTTAAAATTTTGTTGTATTTTGAACAACTCCACAACTGCCAGACGCTGAAAAATGTCCAATCTAATCCAAAAAAGTGTCAAAAATCATGTAAGATGCGCTGTAAAATGTAACAAAATAAAAACAAATTTTACATTTTACATGACTTTTTACATTTGACATTTTACACGCTCTGGGACTGACCCCAAGTCAACCAATGCGCAGGCGTGACGAACCCGCACGTGCCGCTGCTGTGGCGCAACCTGGGGCCGGCGTGGCGCGACGGTGAGGGCTTCTTCTCCGTGTTCGGCGTGTTCTTCCCCGCCGCCACGGGCATCATGGCCGGCGCGAACATCAGCGGCGACCTGAACGACCCCGCCGTCGCCATACCCAAGTGAGAAAGGGGGGTGTTGCTGTTGGGGGCATTGTCGTATTTGTGCAGAGACTCCTTGCCTGTTACTGTGGGGATTTTTTGCTCATGGGTCGGCTTACGCACCCTGAAAAATGTCAGGGATTTAAAGAATTTTTTTTATTTTACATTTTATTTTTCTTGACATAGCACAAATTTGTGTGACGTTCAACATTTTGCATAGCATTTTACATGGAATTTTGCAGGGTTCGGGACTGGGATAAATGTGGAATTCGGGCTGCGGTGTATTTCTAAGGAATTTAGAGTCGGGTCTCTCGGGTGATTTCTTTCCAGACTACAGTGCTAAGTTTGTGCTTCCAGGAATTGTAGTTAGATAATCACAAAATGTCGGACTTGGGTAAAGAAAGTCAAAGAAAGTGACAAGTCAAAGAAACTTGTTGACAAGTGCTTTACTTTTTACTCTTGACTTGACCCTTGGCTTGACTCCTGACTTTCCTCTTGATATTTCACTTGACTCTTGACTTTGTCACTTGCCGATTCCGCAAGTGACAAAGTCAAGGATCAAATTAAAAGTCAAGAGTCAAGTCAAGAGCAAAGCACTTGCCAACTTGCCGGATACTGGCCCCTGCTCGGCCCCAAAAACTCGCACAAACTCACTGTCATGCATGAAACCCGCTACTCCACGCGCAGAGGCACCCTATGGGCGATCTTCTTCACGTCGCTGATCTACCTGAGCACGATCTGGGTGACGGGCATGACGTGCATGCGCGACGCCAGCGGCTCGCTCGATTTCCGCAACTTGACCACCATAGACGATGTCCACTGGTACTTGCAGGTGCGTGGGTTTTTGGTATTTATGAAATAAGAGGGCAAACATTTTGCAGACTGAGTTCGCATGTAAAATGTTCATTTTATTTTTTATGGTCGTTTGACATGTTTAATGATATTTTGGGGCCAATATGGGGATTTTTGTGAAAATGTCAGAAAATATGTGATATAAGTATACCTAGGTAAAATAGTGATATTTATTTTCCCAGGTTTTTCCGGAACAAATTATACTCCGCGTACGTGATACTCTGCCCTCGCACTGATTTATGTCTCGTGTTGGAAGCGTGCCAATGATTATCAAATCATGCGATTTCCGTAAAAATATGAAAAAAATTCATCGATGTGAATGTGTTAATGAATAACATTATAACAACAATCAATTTTGTCATCTTTTTATGAAACTCGCACGCGTTAACCATCGTTGGCACACTTGCAGCGGGAATCTTTTGACACTTTGCAAGAAATTTTACTCTTTCCATGACATTTGACACTTTGCATGGCATTTGACATTTCACAGGGCATTTTATAGTTTCTGGGATTGGCACCTGAAACGGTATTGAACTGAGTTTTTTCAGTACCGTACAATACTTACATTCTGCCAAGCTAATTGTCAGATGCAAAAAAAATGTGTTGCAACATCGTATCGAAAATCACGCATATTAATCCTGGATTTTCTTGGAAACACTAATGCAGCAATTTATGCTGTAAATTGCCGCTACTCGAATTAAGCATATTGCATGCATGCTTCAACGTAGAAAACGTGCATTCAGGATCCAACGTGCGTAAACGAAACTGCTGGCTGCCCGTACGGACTGATGAATTACTTCCAGGTGGGTGTCATCATAAGCTTGGGAAAAATTTGAATGTCAAAAAATCAAATTTGAAAATTTGCCAAAAGTCATGCATTTTTTATCGACCCGTTGCAGGTGATGGAAGCTACATCAGCTTGGGGCCCACTTATCACAGCAGGGATTTTTGCAGCCACTCTTAGCAGCGCACTAGCATCCATGGTGTCCGCACCGAAGATATTCCAGGTTGGCACTAGACATGTTGAAGGAAAACAGTTGAAGAATATTTAAATATTAGGTTGTCAACTAAGTAACATTAATTTTTTGCGATCACAAATACGCAAAAAATTACGGTTACTTAGTTGACAACCTAATACTTTTTCAAACAGTTCAAACAGTATTTGGGTACATTCATTAAAAATTATCCGACGCTCTGGGGGTACTTCCATATTTACTACAGAGGAAGTTTGCCATTGAACATGTCATTTTTTACATTACTTCTGACACTTTGCATGAAATTTGACATTTACAGGGTCTGGGAGTGGCTTCATACAAAAAATCATCATTTTCGACACATTTATAAAATCCAAGCGTCTCACAGGCAGTGTGCAAGGACCGTCTGTTCCCATACATCGAGGTGTTCGCCAAGGGCTACGGCAAGGACCAAGAGCCGAGGCTCGCTTACCTGCTCGGATTTCTCATCGCTATCGTTATGATTCTGATTGGTTGGTCTGACCCTGGTGCAGTCCCGCACCCTGGAAAGTGTAACGTAAAGTGTCAAATGTCGTGCAAAATTCCAACTAAAAAGATTTTATTACTCAAGTTTGACATTTTACATCATATTTAACATTTTACGTGACATCATATACTACTCAGGGAACGGGGCTGCGCCCCTCCTCGTTTACTTGGTGCTGTTGTGTATTTCGTTTAAGATGAGTTCGAGAATTATTTATTTCTTGACTGTTTTATTGAAAAAAAATTTAGTGGAGACTGAAAATGTAATCTTAGAAAATTTTCTAAAAAGAAAATAAAGGTAATTTTCCCTGAAAAAATTTGGGAAAATAAATATCACTACCTAGGTATATAATAATTATATCATATATTTTCTGACATTTTCACAAAAATCCCCCATATATAGACATTTCCCATTCAAATTACAACCTAAAAACACCTTCCCAGGCGACCTAAACGCCATAGCTCCCATAATCAGCAACTTCTTCCTGGCGTCCTACGCGCTCATCAACTACAGCGTGTTCGACGCGTCCTACTCCAAGCAGCCGGGCTTTAGGCCCGCCTTCAAGTACTACAGCATGTGGCTGTCGCTCATTGGCGCTATACTTTGTTTGGGCGTCATGTTCATTATCAAGTGGTGGACTGCGCTGGTGGCTACTTCTTGACCTTGTAAAGTGTACTGTGAATTGTTAAGTGTGATGTAAAGTGTCTAAAGTGATGTAAAATGCCCTGCAAAATGGCAAACTATGTTTGCCATTTTCCAGGGCATTTTACATGACTTTTGACATTTTGCTTGCCATTTGACATTTTACATGGCATCTTACAGGGTCTGGGAGTGGCACCTGGTCACGTTTGCGTTCATCGCGCTGTTCTACACGTACTTGTTTTATAGGAAGCCAGGTGAGTCATGGGCCAGGCCTCCTACGCACAAATGCCTGGTACGCACAAACGCCCGGCACGCACAAAATTGTGCCCGCCACGCACATCTGCCCGGTACTTACATGGCTGATGATCTTTGCGTGCCGGACAGATGGTCACTAATGTTATTGCACAGCTTTTTTCAGTTAACTTATATGTGAAAATCACTTGAAAAAGTGTCAAGTGAAAAAAACACAGTCAAAAATAGCCATTATCCATCGTTTTTTCACTTGACACTTTTTCAAGTGATGTTCAAATATGTGTGAAGTGACAAAAAGTTAACTAATGTCATTGCGCAACTTTTTTTCACTTTACTCACAAGTGTGAAGTGAAAAACACGGTCAAAATGTAATATAATGTCATTTCGTACCGGGCAGATGTGCGTGGCGGGCACAATTTTGTGCGTACCGGGCGTTTGTGCGTACCAGGCATTTGTGCGTACAAGTGCACCGCCGTGAGTCATGTTACTTGACAGCGTCCTGTCAAGTGCCCCGTCAAGTGACAAACCGTAAAGCTTCAAAGAAACGGACTTGTCATGCTTCGAGATTCAAATGGTCTGTATCAGGCATTCCGTAATAATTCCACCGATTATTGGAAACTTTGTTTGAGATTTGCCATTTGATAGGGTGGCCACTTCCTTCAACTAGTCGCTGCAAGCGACGAGAAATACCAAAAAATAAATGCGTTTTTACACAGAGAGATAAAAATTTCGCTCGCAGACGTTAACTGGGGCAGCAGCACTCAGGCGCACGTGTATAAATCGGCGCTGGACAGCATGACCAAATTGACATTCATCGAGGAACACGTCAAGAACTACAGGTACTTTTCTGTCCATTTAAAGTTACAAATTTCAGACAAGTTGTAAAAAAGGGTCTACATGACCGGGGGTTTAGACTTGAATAGTCAGCTTAAATCAGCGGGGGTTGAATAGTCAGCTTAAAGTTCTGGGGGCCCGCATTGGAGTGGGGGATTATTCAAGGGGCGAAAATCGGTCATAACCGCGACCCAAAACTCCGACATCAAAATCGACCGACGTACTACAGAATGGAATGACGCGAAAGTCTGGTGGACACCCCCCCCCCTAAAAATCCCCCCCCCCCTAAAACACCACCCCCAATTCATTGTAGACCGCAGATCCTGGTGCTGACAGGCAACCCGGTGGCACGGCCGTCGCTAGTCGACTTCGTGGCCAACATCACGAAGGACTCTTCCCTGTTGATATGCGGACATGTCTTCCTGGTCAGTTACAAGTTGGCACATAGCCAAGCGCTACTCAAATTAAAATTGGGTCAAATGGACTCTAATCAATAGAAATCAAATTTGTATACTCTTGATCGCCCCGCAATTTTCTCGGGTCGAGCGGGTTAATTTATTGTAAAAAATATTTTTTCATAAAAATCGCATTCTTTCAGAATGTGTGTAGGCGAATGATATTCTGAAATCTCTTTGATAAATCGGGCGTCATGGAAAAGATATTGGTTGAAAAAATTTTTGCGCTTATCAGTATGTTGTCTGCTTGCTTTACTGTTCATTTTATAAGTGAACTTTTGCGCGCTTACCCCCATGTGCACGCTATGCCCCAGTCTGAATAACTTAAATATTAAGATTAATTTACTAGTAACTATTAAATGTTTAATACTTACCCCAATGAAGATACTTGACATAAATAAATGTATATTATAACAATGTGCAGAAATGTGCAGTAATCATTCTCTGATTGAAATATGGTCGTAAAGGAATCATAGAACTTGAATCTACTAGGAATGAGTTTGATCGATGAACAATTTTGAAAAGTAATACAATTCTAGCCATATTTTTGATTAGACCCTCCCCTTTTCACACACGACAGCTTTTTTTAAAAAATAACAAAAACTAATATAACAAATACCCGGAAATTTAACATAACTTTGATTGATTGAACATTCGCTTGCGAACATTTTCCGCTTTGGGCCCACGCACACTAGTTGACATCGCGAATTCGTGTCAACTAAATAGCGCAAAAATTGGTTGTCGTATTTAGTTGACTTTCAGTTGACACGATTTTTGATGTCAACTAGTGTGTGTGGGCCGCCACCGACCCATACGCCGCACTACTGCACACGCTCCCTCGCAACTATTTACTCTGCTTCCATTTCGCCCCCACCACTTTGGTCCCAGTCCAAAGCGCACACTTGACACAAAATGCATTGAAATATTTCGCATTTGTTTGCTGGACGTGTGCCAACACCGCAACAGTCGCACCACCGGCTCGAGCCCGTCCACAAAACGACTTCAGCGTATGAGCTGCGGCTGGTAATTTACGTATTTATACATGCATTTGTCTATGTAATTTGTGTGTGCACGCGCTGCCCTCTGTGCCGGCTGCCCCCCCCCCTTCGATTTTTGGCACAGTTTTTGTACTAATTTCACTTTAAAACATATTTTTAACGGGGATTTTTTTCTTTCATACTGTTTGTCAATTTGTATAGACGAATATGAATTTCTGTGGCGTGGGTGCCTGAGTCTCAAAATTGTCTATGTGTACCTGGTGCCACTTCCAGACCCTGTAAAATCTAAAATATCATGTAAAGTGTCAAAAGTCATGTACAAATACCATGAAAGTATCAAACGCCCAGTAAAGAATGAAACTTTGCAATTTAACAGGGAATTAAACAGGGTCCTGAATTGATACCGAAAGAGGCGAAACCGGGACAAAAAGAAATCTGACACACAGGGTGGGTCACCGTTTCAAATGCAATAGAAATACATGACCTTTCTTCCCTGAAACAGCCTCCCTCTACTAGAAATTGACTATTTTGCACTCCACTTCAGGGGAAAAATACGAAAAAAATACTTATTCGAGAAAATATGGTCCTTACTTACGTATGTAAATATTGCATGACCAACGATTCATCAGAATGGTAACGCAGCCGCGAGGGTACAGCAGGGCTTTAGGTACAGCTGAGGTCATTTCCGTGAGTGGACAAGTGTAAAAACAGCAACCTAATTAAGTGGTATGTAAGTAAGATCGTGTGACAAGCAAGTAAACTACGGTAAGTATTTTTACTCACAAATCCGCTTGTCATTTTAATACTTGTCACTTGATTACTTTACATTGACCACTTTTTACCACTTGTCCATGTGCGGAGTTGGCACTTTGCCAGCGCTAGTGCTTGCACAGACCCGCCGCCAACCGCACCACAGCACACGCCATCATTATTGTATTTTTATCACTTCCTAACTTTGCTATCGTAAAAATCGACTCAAAAATATGGTGTGTAAATATTTTACTATTGTTTGGCAGGTGGTGTGCTTATCCTGTTTAATATATGAGTGGTACCGTCCAAAATAACTGCATGCATTTTCATTGGCTGCACTAGTTCTAGTTTTATTTATGTGGGGTACACGTAAGGTTCAGTCAAAAAAATTTACCAAAGTTTAAATACCACTTGCCGCGATGATTTGTCGTTTTGGTGTTTTAACAAACGTGAATACCTATGTAAATTTATCTTATTTTTTCAGCAATACCAGGTAATTATGATACCTGCTTTTTTTGTAAAACTTTTACAAGTCAACTTTTAAACCCCCTTTCAAGTTTAATGGAATATTGTATCCTATTATAAAAAAGTATCAAAATCCCATTTAATTTTACCGACCGAATTAATGTCCGTTTGTGACCAGTCGTGTATGCACAAACGTGTAAAGGCGCTGCACATATTTACTTGTATTCACACCACCAAAATTTTGGAAACTTATATACGCTATCTGTTTTGAACACATTTGAGTTTACCAGAAATAAGCGTCTGCAACTAGGTACTATTGATACCGATAAAAATCATTCATTCTGGTAAACGCAAACGTGTTCAAATCAAATTTACTAGTTTCCAAATTTTATCTGATGTACATACTAGTATGCATACCCACAAGTGTACCTATAGTGTGTCTCACCCAAGTGCGACCTTCTCCACGCAGCACAGCGTGTCCGACCGGGTGGTGCTGGCGGAGCAGCGCATGATGCGCACGGTGCCCGCGTGGCTGCACAAGCGCAGGGTGCGCGCCTTCTACGTGCCCGCCACCAGCACCAACTTCAGATACGGTTGGTCACGCCGCCACA
The DNA here is from genome assembly GCA_964036195.1 of Sphaerolaimus hirsutus. NCBI lineage: Eukaryota > Metazoa > Nematoda > Chromadorea > Monhysterida > Sphaerolaimidae > Sphaerolaimus > Sphaerolaimus hirsutus. Next base: position 20,299,423 of record OZ038458.1, read on the forward strand.
TGGCCCGGTGCCAGTCCCAAACCCTGTAGAGTGTAAAATGATATGTTTCATGTAAAAGACTGTAAAATGTCAGATGCCATGTTAATGACCCTGTAAAGTGTCAAATGTCATCTAAAACACCCGGTAAAGTGTCATGTTTTGCCAACTCTTATTGCATCACAATTTACCGGGTCTTTTACATGACTTTTGACACTTTTCTGGGTCTTACATGACACATGACATTTTACAGAGTCTTTTACACTTTACAGTGTCTGGGACTGCCCCTGGGGCTGGATTCGATTGGAACGTAGGGTGCGGGATCGAGTGCCAGTCCCAGACACTGTAAAATGTCGAATGCCATGCAAAGTGTCACAAGTCATCTAAAATGTCAATTTTTGACAAGTCATGTAAAAAAAACAGCAAAAAAATGAACAGCCCGGATATTTTTCCGCAGGCGTGCAGTCGCTGCTGCTCAACGCCGGGCTGGGCAAACTCCGACCCAACATCATGATGTGCGGCTTCAAGAACGACTGGCGCACCTGCCCGCCCGCTCAATTGGAAGATTACTTCAAAATGATTCAGTCGGTTTGAAAGATTTTTTGAATAAAATCGACTTTTATAACTTGTCAATATGGTGTCAAAAAAATTGATGGGCATTCGAAAAAGGGAAAAATTTGCACTTTCCGGAAAACGGAAAATAGAAAATTAGCCGGAAAAACGGAAACGTGAACCAAAAAAAATTGAAGAAAGAAATGGGAAATTTTGCCTTTGGAAAACGGAAAGATGACACCCCACATCCCGCACCCCAGCGACGCGTTCGACATGAACTACGGCGTGGGCATCCTGCGGCTGCCGTCGGGGCTCGACTTCAGCGAGCTGATGAAGGAGCAGAACGTGGGCGACGTGCCCGTGCTGTCGCTGCCAGACCCGTCCAAGGTGTCCGCCGCCAGCACGGCCGCAATGCACGCGCTCATTCGCAACACGAACAGCTTCGTCGGCGCCGGCGACTCGGCCGCAGCGCCGCCGCGACACGTTGACAGTAGTGCTGAGAAGCATGATACGTTGGAGGTTGGTTGTGGGCGGTTTTTCAGTTTCATGTGAATTTTGATGTTTGCCCTATCTATTTACTTGAAATGACTCGGGATATAAATAAGTAAACCATATTGACCAGATGACAACTGGTCCCTGTCCCAATTCAAAGCAGCTGACGAGCGTACGAACAACACGTTCAGATGCAAAAGCGTTGAATGTTGTTGCAAATGAAGCTGTAATGTTGGAAAAAATATCGTTGTCCGTCGGCTCGTCAGCAACTTCTGAATTAGGATCGAAACCAGTTGACATTTGGTGTCATTGTCAACTAATGTGTGTAGGGTCAATAATTCAGAGTTATGTTGATGAGTGACTTCGTCTGAGTAGCAGCACCAGTAAATAGCTGTTTTTATGTATTTTTTTTTATTTTCTTGTTTCTTCGTGCAATGCCTGACGTGTTACTCCTGTCAGGTGGGGAAGTTCCCCACATTCCCCACATTGCTCACACGCGGGAGTAATATGAGTGGGGCTTTTAAAAAAATGTTACTGCCCCCCTTTGTGCACAGGTGCCGCAGCCGAGGGACACGCTGGTGCGCTGCACGAATCAATCGAACGGCACCGCCGTGGACACAAACCACTCCGCACGTTCGGACGAGTCGCGCAGTCGATCCGGCTGTCAGTATACGTTTGCATTGTCTCTGCTTTCGTGTTGACTGATGGATGTGCGCAAATTTGGAGGAAAATACCGTATTTCATCGAATTACCCCTTTGAATAAACCCCTCGAAATACCCCACGTCCCCCGCCTCTGGAATATGTCTGAGTATTTCGAGGAAATACGGTAACTAATAAATAAATACGTAAATAACGAGTATATTATGACGAGTATAAATCTCAACGTAAATAACGAGTAAATAACGTTAAATAATCAAGTAAATAATCAAGTAAAAAACGAGTATAAATCTCATTATGCATCTAAACCGATTATGCATCTAGGCCCATCATGCACCTAATTCTACCCATTATGTAACTAGACAAATTATGCATCTGACCAGAGTTGTTAAAAGTACTGAACTTTTTTGAAGTAAATGTAAACGTGAAGTATTTTTGTTTTACTTTCCCCTAAGATGTGTTTTTCTCTCCTGATAACTATTGATTTCGTAGGAAAATGTCCTATGTTTGTCACTTTTTGTCTGGCAAAATGACATTTTCTGTCCCCTTAAAATACGTTTTCTGTACTCGCATACTTTCAAAAAGTTCGCTTGTAAGTGATTACTTGTGAGTAATCGGTCTAGATGCATAATGGGTAAAATTAGGTGCATGATGAACCAAGATGCATAATCGGTTTAGATGCATAATGGCACGGGCTCGTAAATAACGTACAAATTTGCTGGCGAAAAAAAAACCCGGTGGTGCCTTTCGAGGAAATACCCAATTTAGATATTCTTTTGTGGTAAAAAAATTACGATATATTTTACTACATTACTGATCGTGTGGTTTCTGTAATTGTAAATACATTTCCGTCACGTTTATTACCACTAGAAACTATTTTACGGAATGTGCGCAATCAAGCACCCGTTCGCAGCCAACTGCTCGTTCGCCGACAAGTTCGCCACCGGCTCCGAGAAAGGCACGCCCGAGGAGGAGGACGAGTCGCGCGTCACACTGCTCGACAACGGCAACAGCACCGGCGACAAGACCACCGACACCGCGCCCGGCTCCGTGCACGCGAGCAACGACGCCGTCGGCCGCCCTGGTGAAAAGGGCGGCAAGCCCGGCGTGGACGACAGTCCGTCAAAATTGAGCATATTTAGGTTGGCTGCTTGGCAGGATGCCAACTTTCTGCGGGTTCTTTGTTGTTGACTTGCGAAGCGCGAGGTTATTGGGTGAACGGGAATGTCAAGTGCTGGATCCATTGGGCAGTCCCGAACCCTGTAAAGTGTCAAGTCAAGTGTCAAATGTCATGTGAAATGTCAATCAACAGCAAAAAAGGAAAATATTGTATTATAAAAATGTGATGCAGTGTCAACAATCATATTACATTTTACATGACATTTGACATTTGACTTACAGGGCTCGGGGCTAGCACCATTGCCGAACCCTGTAAAATGTCAGTTAAATTTGTCAATTCCCGTGTCAATTAATTGATTGATGCCGAATGCCCTGTAAATGCCCTGTTTTCACGTACATGCGAAATGGATGTTGTGTCTCTACAGTGTTTCTATTGAACAAATCTATCTGACACTTTATAAGGTGCGAGACCGTCCCCGGGTAAAGAAAAAAATTCCAGTTGTGACCTCTTCCATAACCATTAACTTTTTTTAAATCACCTTTTAAAATTCCGACGTTACAACGCAATCAAATCCCTCATTTCTCAGCCGGTCGCGGCAACTGTCGCTGGCGCAAAAGGAGCTCATCGCGTCGATCAACCAGTTCAAACGGCGCGTCCGCGACGGCACCATCGACGTGTGGTGGCTGTACGACGACGGGGGGTTGGCCCTGCTCGTGCCCTACTTGCTCACCTTGCCCGGCAGCTACTTGACCGGCGGCAGGTTAATGAGTACACTCTGTGGGGGCAGTTATAGGTTCTGTTAAGTGTTTAAGGTCGTGTAAAGTTTCAAAAGTCTTGTAAAATGCCATGGAAAATGGAAAAGTCTCAAAAGTCATTTACAATGGCCCTGTAAAACGCCATATTTTTACCTGTCTTTAGACATTTTACATGGCATTTTACATGACATGTTACTGTTGACACATTGCATGACATTTTACATTTTAAAGGGCTGGCTGTACCTTAGATTCCACCGAATCATTGACTGGTACACTGATCGTTTTGTTCTCAATACAAAAGTATGTCACCGTATTTTTATGAATAAGGTGATCAATTGTGCATCAGATCATCAATACGTGCGGTACAATGTGCTGAGAATTTTTTTGCAGATTGGATATGGTCGATTTCATTTTAAACTGACCGGTCAGTTGAAGATAGGTAAATCTATTGATGAATGAGCGCAAAAACATTGTTGTATATTTCAGGCGCCTGGCTGTTTCAATTCAAAAATCGCCAAAAAAACTCATCTGCGCAGACTGCGAGTGTTCGCCATCGCGCAGTCCAAGGGCGCCATCGAGCACGAGCACAGGAACATGGCGGCGCTGCTGAGCAAGTTCCGCATCGACTACTCGGGCGTGTTCATCATACCCGACATCACCAGACGGCCCTCCGCTAGCACGTTGGTCGTGCAAGAAATGCACTTTTGTAGCCACCTCTGACTCGAAACTGGGGGATCGTTTAAGAGGAGAAAAGTGGTCAATTGCCCGATCCAAAACCCAACCACATCCAAACCGCAAACGGCGCATATAAACAATCTAATTTTTATTTCTATTTTCTCCGGGTTTTTCCAGAGAGATTCAGTTATATTCATTCTGTGAGAAGCAAACTACAAAAATACTCTCATTTATATTTACCGTATTTCCTCGAAATACCCCCCCCCCCTTGAAATGCCCCCCCCCCTCGTTTGACCCCCCCCCCCTCTCGAGACCACTATGAAACAATCACCCCCCCCTCGAAATACCCCCCCCCCCAAATTGAGTGTAAAGAGAACGTACATGACAAATACTGCAGTTTGTGTTCCGCGTAGTGCAGAACACACGTTAAAACAATGTCGGAATCATGTTAGAACAGTGTTTATACCATCTACGTACTAATATTAGTCTACAGAACCTTATAAATGGCGGTTTTTGTTGCATTTTTCGACGTCTGCGTACGCTTCAGACGACAATTTCGTACTTGGTTTTCAAAATTTTCTTGTGAAATAATAACCCCCCCCCCCCTCGAAATACCCCCCCCTCGTTTAACCCCCCCCCCCTCTCGGGACCACTATGAAACAATCACCCCCCGGGGGGTATTTCGGGAAATACGGTATGTGTATTTCTCTCCGGTTTTTTTCAGAGAGATTTTTATTTTGTTTCTTTTGAGATTTTCTGATATTATAGTTTATTATATTTTCTGAAAAACGCCCTTTTTTGGAACCCTAACGACAGAATAGGAACACACCACGCGACAAGCGAAGCTCCCCCCCCCCTCAAATGCCACCCCAAATGCCTCGCAGCATCGACGAGTTCGAGCGGACGATCGCCCCCTTCCGGCAGCAGGGCGACGGCGACACGTCCGCACCGGCCGCAGTTGACCAGTCGTCGCGCCGCGGCAGCTCGCCCGGCAGCGCGGCCGGCCAGGCGGCATACATTAGTGATGCAGAGCTTTTAGCACACAGGTAAATTCGAAGGTAGTTTTTGAATTGCTAACACTGGTTTTCAGTTTTCGAACTGTCTGATTTTAATAGTTTAATTAAATAATGCTTTGCAACAGCTTTACACATGTTGCTGTGGGTGTCTTCACTTATTTTTAGCTCATTTTTCCGACCGCCAATCCCGTAGGTATTTTGTTATGAAAAATATCCAAAAACTTCAACAAAAAAATATTTTTTGCATTTCCGAATTTTTCGGAAATGAAAAAAGCATCTTCAAGTGGTGCTTTCATACTGTTAATATAATATCCGAAGAATCCAATAATATTCGAACAGTCGAAAAAAAATCCAGCGTGTTTTCAAAATTAAAAATTTCATTTTTCCGTCTTTCCCCGCCGTGGCCTCTATGCTTGTTGCCCCCCTACCCTTCAACGGCCGCTGGTCGCAGAGAGAAGACGTGGCGGCAGCTGCGGACGCGCGAACTGCTGCAGCAGCACAGCACCTGCGCCGACCTGGTCGTGCTGACGATGCCCGTGCCGCGCAAGGGCGCCTGCGGCGCGCCGCTCTACATGGCCTGGCTGGAGACGCTCACCAGGTGCCAGTCCCACACTCTGTAAAATGCCCTGTAGAATGTCAAATGTCGTGCAAAGTGTCAAAAGTCATGTAAGATTCCCTGCAAAATGGCAACTCGGTTGCCATTTTGCAGGGCATTTTACATGACTTTTGACACTTTGCATGACATTTGACATTTTACAGGGCATTTTACAGAGTCCGGTACTGCCCCCAGGGACATGCCGCCCACGCTGCTGCTCAGGGGCAACCAGCAGTCGGTGCTCACTTTCAGCCAGGGTTGAATGTTGGTCCTGATTGTGGACCGGTGGTTTATTTGAGTGGACTACTGTAAACTTTGCACACTCGAAACCTACCATAATCTGATGAATAATGAGGCTAGATGGATTTTGTGTTTTTTTATTCAGATAGGTTATGGTAATTTTTAGTTTAACGATAATGTGTGCAGTCAGTAGAATAAATATACGCCATACTGGTGCAACACAATCGATTCAATAGTCATTTAGCCATCTTAAAGTTATCGTTTGGTTGCATTTAACCAAAAGTACACACCGATTTCGTCTTCGAGGACACAAATTTGTCAGCTTTGTCACAGATCTGCTTGTACCTGGCTCATTTTTACACTGTCTTAACTTACGTTGTTTGTTGACGCTTGAAAAAAGCTTCTTTGAATAATCCCCAGTACCACTCTGATATTTTTATAGACATAGTGCGGGATAGGCCTGTGCCTGTTGGCATGTAAACCATTTGGCATGTAGGCGATAAATCAGGTGTTTCCAATGTTTTGACTATCGCGGGGGCTTCATATACCTCCGAAGAGATAAATAGCTGAAAATTTATCTGGGGGGTCGCTGGAGCAAAATATATATGATATAAATACATGGCAACATGACAAAATGGAGCAAATTTAGCGATCTTGAGTAAAAATTGGGGCTAAAATTGCTCAAAGTTTGCTCTACATAGATACCTAGATAGTTGAGCGATTTGTCGAGGGCTCAGGGGATATTACCCTCGGGATAGAAAAATAACTGAGCAGCCTTCCCCCATGAGACCTCCGCAACGGGTTTACATGCCAAGCGGTTTACATGCCAAGCGTCGTGCGGGATTCGGATCAGAAGTTTCAGGCCAATTTAAAATTTGCGTTTGTTTCTTCGGTTCGTCTATAGTGGGGTCTATTCGAAAAATGCCACCATTGTGTTCTCGTTTGTTTGTACATTTCTATTAGGCAAAACTGCTCAGTTTATCATCTCGATTCGGGTGATTCCGTAAGCCGTTATTGTAATGTTGTGAAGTATTCGATTTTGATATGGGTTCAGTATTCAGTTAATGTAGGTATTTATTCATTGTTGATCAGTATTGTCAGTTGACATGTGAAATGTGTCCATGTTTCCCGAATTAATTAAAATGAAATGATAAATAATTGAAATGTGGAAAGATTTGAGCATTGCTCATTCTTACTTCAACTATTCGAGACTCAAATTCTGCTTCTGAACAAAAAAAAACCCGAAAAGATCACGGTTTTTTATTAAAACTTCAATCAGCCGTTTATTTCGAACGCACTAATTTCTTCCAGCCAAAAAATCTAAAATTCTAAAACCAACCCTGTCAGAGATTGAAACGTATATCGACTTCTAATGTTGCTATGTAAGTTCTAATCACTCATCAATATTTACTTTATCACACGATTTCACGTGCCAACTTGCTCAACCGTAAATTCTAGTGTTTAAATATTTTTCAGCTTAGCCTTACCTAGGCAACGAATATTAAAATATTTATTTACTCGGTCTGACTTGAATTTAGCCCGTTTTATTTCACTATTAATGTATTTCCGCAAGAACTCCGGTGTTGTGAGATGCGCACATAAAAATGGATAAAATATGTACTTGACAAATGAATGTTTCTCTCCAAACAGACAGTATGGATCCCCCCCGTTGTAAATATGATATTTATTTCGATCCAAAGATAGCATCAAAATTCCTATCATCACTTGTCTCGTTCTGGTGGCCGCGCGGCGGCAGCGGCGTGTGTAAACACGCTGGGCGGGCAGGTAGGCGGGCATACCTGCGCAGCGGCGGCCGGCCCCTTTGATGTGTCCGACCGCCGCCGCGGCTAGCCGCTTATCGCTGCCGCGCCGCTCTGCAAACAGACCACTGACGGACGTGCATTGCTGCGTTGCGTCGCCGCGCGACCTGTCCTTTGTTAAATATGTCTGTTCGCTGCGTTCCAAATGTTCGCGACAGCCGTTCGTCGCGGCTGCGTTGATGCGGGCTTCCCTTTTAATGTTTTTTAACTGTTATTGGGATTGATCGAGGTGTGTAAGCTGGAATATACATGCGGCAGTCAACTGGAATGTGCCCCTTTTTAGCTGCCGCTCGCCGTGCCATTGGCATGACAGCGGCAAGATTGCATCGGCGCGGCGGCATTGTTTTGTGGCCGCGCCGCCGCCGCACCTGAGTCAACTTGGGCGAGACGGGCCGCCCCGTACCTGTCAAGTGTGCAAACAGCGCAGGCGCCCGCCCCGCTAATGGCGCATCGCCGCAAAAGTTGTTGTTTTTCTGTGATTTTGGAGCGCATTTTCTTTCTGGCTCCGATAGGGTCTGCGTCATTTGACAAGCGATGTAATTGACAAGCTGTGCGATTATTGTGATGGACAAACAGAATGCCTTGATATACAATGTAAAAACTGAAGAGAAGACAAGCATATTAGAATTAAGCCGGAGTTACAGCATAACGATAAATAGAAGGTGATACGACAAATAAAACATCACCGATAAATTCATTATTTTTATGTTTAAGTTTTTTATTGAAAATGAATGTTGAATACTCTGATTAGAATGAAAAAAAATTCATATGGGAGATGTTAAATTTAAATTTGAATGAAAAACGCTTGATGAAAAACGGTCTGCTGACAAATCAATTGACCTGTGATGCCCTAAAATCAATTTGTCAGCAGTCATTGCATGCAATGACTGCTGACAAATTGATTTTAGGGCATCACAGGTCAATTGATTTGTCAGCAGACCGTTTTTCATCAAGCGTTTTTCATTCAAATTTAAATTTAACATCTCCCATATGAAAATTTTTTCATTTAAATTTGAGTATTGAACATTTATATTCGCTAAAAAAATTTGAAAACATGAAAATAATGGATTTATCAGTGACATTTTATTTGTTGTATCACTTCCTATTTATCATTATGCTGTAACTCAGGCTTTATGGTTCAAATGGGACTGCGGTCCCGGATATGGTCTCATATTGGAAGCATCCCACCAATGATGATAAAGCATGCAATTTTTGTATAAAAGATGAAAATAGTCATAAAATGAAAAAGTCATTGTTGTCATAAGAGTTTTAACTGAAATGGTTTTTTTTAACTTTTTATGAAAATTACATGCGTAGAAAATCTTTTGCATGTTTCCAGCAAGAACCATTCATGCAAGGTGTAAAGTGACTGGAGTATACAGTTAATGAAAATATTCCAATAAAAAACTCAGATATGTCATGGCATGAGAATGTTGGTGGCGCCATCAAGTGCAGTAAGTGCTTGTCAATTACGTCAATTTGGACTGCTTGTGAATTGAACATCACCGCGTGGCGTATTCAGTTGCTTGTGCAGTGTGCAGTTGGGCGCAGAGTTTCCGCCGCCACAACCCCCGGCCCGGTTTGCTATGGGCGGCGCGATGGCGCGCACAAGGGCAACCAGATAAGCTGGCCACTGCTTGCCGTTTAGATTAGCGCCCTCTGCATTTGAAGTAGGCCGCCGCGGAGCGTGTCCCCGGCAGCGGTGGCGTGTCAATCAAATGAGCGGCCGGTGCCGCCGCCCGCTCGCGAGCAGACAATGCTCCCCGCGCCCCAGGGGGCACTCCCTGACCCTGTAAAATGCCCTGTCAAATAAAATGCACTGTAAAATGCATAATAATCATGCAAAGTGTCAAAAGTCATGTAAAATGCCCTGCAAAATGGCAAACGCGTTTGCCATTTTGCAGCGCATTTTACATGACTTTTGACACTTTGCATGACATTTTACAGGGTCTGGGATTGGCACCGGGCGCATTCACACGACTCTGGAGCCGCCTAACCGATCACATGGCGGGGCGGCGCTCGCGCGCGCGCGCGTCCACATCACGAGATCATTATGCGGGTGCGCAAGCTCATTAAAACGTGCCGCGCCGGCGGCGCGGCGCTTTCAAGTTGGCCCGCCGCCGGGGGGAATCGATTACGACCATTGAAAGCGATCTCGCCGCCGCCGCCGCGCCATGGATCAATGAATGCGGATATTAGGCAGATTGATGCGTGGCGCGCTTTTGTTTGTGGGCTGGCCGCGCGTCGCTCAACTGCGACAGGTATACGGCCGGTTATATACGTTTACTGCTCTTTTGCCGCACCCGCCGCGCCGGCGCGCATAATTAATTAACCCGACCTTTTGTCGGGCAGCCCGATTCTATGAAGTAGTTAATCTGTGTTGAACAGGGCAGTCCCGTAGCTGCGGACGCAGTAAAAATGTCAGTATTTTTTTTATAGTATCCGATAAAATTCCAGTGAGGTAAATACATCCCTTGGGTTTTGACACAAACGTGAACCACCGAAGTCCTGGAATGACTCCCCTCCAATAAATAACCCCCCCCCCCCCTGAGCTAGTTAAACAGCACGGTCAGATAGAGCATGTATGTTTAATCTATCGGCATGCAAAACTGTCTTTTACTGGTCTGTGTAAATGTTTACACCGTTTTTCTGCGTCTACTATCATCGTAACTTATCTAAAACACGGCTTATTTTATAAATTTATATCATAACTTGTCAGGTTGTGTCAGGTTGTCAGGTGCCAATCCCAAGCCCTGTAAAGTGTAAAGTAAAGTGTCAAATGTAAAGTCAAATGCAAAGTAAAGTGTCAATTGTCATGCAAAGTTCAGTAATAAAATCTTTTCTTTTTTGTTTTGATTGACACTTGACTTTGCATTTGACTTTACATTTGACACTTTACTTTACACTTTACAGGGCTTGGGACTGCCCCCAGGTTCATAACGATATATTGCTCCTATTTTAATAACGCTGTAGTCAAAAAATCTCGCCAGGGGATTTTTCCGTTATTATCTGTGTGTGGTTTTTTAATTTTTCTGAGACTTGATTGATTCATCTGCAAACACCGAATTCTCGGAAGTCAATCACGCATAAAATTCATGCATTTTTGCGATCGGTAACGTATTCACAGGTACAAAAAAATATCAATGAAGTTGACAACACGTAATGAACCCGTAACTGAATAAAAGTCATGTATGTAAATGTATATGTACACCGACCGAACGCTATACAAAAAGAGTTACAGTAATCTGATGAATAAAGTCACCGTGGTTTGGTGGATAAAATCACCTCAAAATGTATGCACCAAGACACCCATAGTGAGAGTAATGCAGTAAAAATTCTTATTCAGATGGGTGGAGGTTCAGATGTAGGTAATTGTGTTTTTAGTGTACAGTCGGTGGGTAAACGTGGTAATCTAGGGATATATAAAAAAATGAATATGGCACAAATAATAGAGATACCTAATTTGTGACATCAATCAATGAGTGAAAAATCCGGTAGTTCACAGGTTGGAAATATTTCTTAACTTTAACTATGGTATGCAAAAATACACATATGTAGACATCTTAGGTATTTACAGTGCAATATAGAAGGGATTATGAATTCTTTAATGTAAATGCGTACTATGTATGTACCTATTTAATTCACTATACCAACAATGCTTTGGCAAAATTTACCTGAAAATTTTACAAATGGGTGAAAATACATTATAAAATAGTGCAATTCCAACGAACGTAGTGTTTCCATGACTCAAAAACGGTCGCGCACAAAGCGCGAGAGGCATAATCCATATCACAATGTGTGCTGCAACACCAGTCGCAGCGCTGCAAACTGCAGTCACAATCACTCGTCGCTGCCCATGTGCAAGCTGACGGGCTGCGCCAACAGCTGGTGCGTCCTGGCGTGCTTGGCCAGGTGGTCGGACCGCATGAACCGCTTGCCGCACTCGGCGCACACGAACCGCTTGTCGCCGGTGTGCGTGCGCACGTGCCGCTGTAGTTCGTCCGATCTGGGGAAGGATTGGGTGGGGGTTAGGGTGGGCACAATGGTGGGGATGTAACGATTTCGGAGGAGATAATTGGTCTGCCCATGATAACCTATTTTGGCTGTAAAAATCGCTTCGGAAAACACCAAAAAGTGACATGTGATAACTAAAGTTACAGGTTACAAGTGTCACAAGTTACAAGTGTCACAAGTTACAAGTGTCACAAGTTACAAGTGTCTCAAGTTACAAGTGTCACAAGTTACAAGTGTCACAAGTTACAAGTGTCACAAGTTACAAGTGTCGATCATTTTCTTTAGAAATCCACCTGTCACTAAACTTATCACTTTCCTCAATCAGTTTATGCCCAATTTTATGTCGATAAAACAAATTCCAAACAATAGGACTCAATCGACGAACCTAGTAAACCTTTTGCCGCAGAACATCCACTGGCACAGGAAGGGCTTCTCGCCCGCGTGCCACCTCAGATGGGCTTTCAAGTGTGACGTCTTGCCGTAGGCCTTGCCGCAGCCGGCCAGGTGGCACACGTGCATGCGGCGCTTGGTGCCGCCCTTGCCGTCGCCGCTGCCAGCCGGCGACGTCTTGCCGTCGGGTGCTGTTGGAGCAGGGTTGACGCAGTTCGGACACTGGCATCTGTGTGCGGAGGTTGATGATTACTAAGTGGGGTTTTGATGTGTTCCCATTTTAAATTCACTAGCCCCGGTGGTAATTTTTTAAAGTGCAAAGTTTGAGGGGGGTTAAACGAGGGAGGGGGTATTTCGAGGGGGGTTTATTAATTCAGGATGACCATTTTGATGGGGTGTTAAAAATGGAAATAAGATGGAAATACAGTGTTAAAAATACTGTACTTTAAGCGTAAGCCATAAGCGAAGTGTAAGCCGAGCGACCAAATTAGCCAACCTTCTACACTTCCTGGTCTCCATGACGGCGGCCGTGTTCGCCGGCGCGGCCAGGCACATCTGCTGCGACGGCACGAGCAAGCGCGAGTGCGGCACCGCCGCGGCGGCCGGCTGCCTGTGCTGGTGCGACGCCGCCAGCGCGTGCAAGTGCCGCGCGTCCACCAAGCCCATGCTGCCAGCCATGTAAGGCGAAGGCCCGTGGGCGTAGAGTAGCTCCTGAATGAGAATGGGGTAAATTAATTAGCGAAGGTGACATCGTGAGAGAAAAACGGCCGCCACAAGTAAAGCTGGTGCCAGTTCCGCAAAATGACAAGTGAGAAGTGAAATGGCAAAGGCGAAGTAAAAGCGCAAGGGCGAAGCGAAATGGCAAGTGAATTGGCAAGTGAAATGGCAAAAGCTAAGAGAAATTACTTAATATTTTTATTTTTTACTTCGCTTTTGCCATTTCACTTCTCATTTTGCGGAACTGGCCCGTGAATTGAGTCACTTCAAATCATTCCAACAAAAATGTCCACTCACTCGTTGGTTCATGTGCAAAGGCATGGGTGGAAACTGCACGGGCAGCGCGGCGGCGCCGGCTCGCTGCTGCGCCACGGCCATGGCGTAATAATGCTGCATCATGGCGTTGGCCAGGTGCTGCTGGTGTAAATTCTGCTGCTGCTGCAGTTGATGGTGCAGCGGCGCGGCCGCGCTGCACGGCGATAACTGATGCTGGTGCAGTACGGGGGAATCGCAGTCCTGTAATGAGTCAAAAGTTTATTTCTAACTCCCTCAAGCAGGTGAACTCTGCACTCTGAATTCAAACAAATGAACCGTTCACCCACCTGTCTACGTTTCTCAACGCTGTGCGCGTCGAGGCTGCGCGGCCGCTTGGCGGGCGACGGCGTGGCGGCGCAGTCGGCGGCGGACGCGGCGAAGCTGGTGCCGGCGCTGCTGCAGCCGCTCGTGTCCTTGCCGCCCGTGCTGGTCGAACTGAAGCTGGAGTCGTCCCAGGGGCGGAATATGGGCCGCTTCTTGCAGCCGGTGCCGCTGTCGTGGCTGCTGTCGCGGGCGCTCGGCGACGTGGACATGGTCATGTCGTCGGTGATAACGCGGTGAATAATTTTTGTAGTGTTTGAGGGAATATAGCCGCTCACTGCGCGAGAATAAAGAAATTACTTTGTTATTTTATAAATACGTAAATACATATTTAAGGTTATCAAACTGGAATCGAGCAATAAATAGCCGCAAAGGATAAAAAATTATCGACAAGATCAACCCAACAAAAGAAAATGGTCACTCGGCCGGCTACGGTAGCAAGTGCGAAGCCGGAGTGGATCTAGCGGCGGCGGGGCGGCATGAACGACACTCTACCGGCCGCCATGCAAATGAGGCGTGCGACCGCTTGGGCAAACAGACGCGCGCATGCGTGAATCCACCCTTTACACACTTTCCTACGCAGTTCCTTTCCTTGCGGATCAACATTTTGCGCATGGATACAGGGTGGCCTATTTTTTCGAGCGAAAAGTTATGACCGTCGGAAATTGGAGCGATAAATGCGCGAAAATTGCGATTCGAGAACCTTAAAAAAACTGCAATTTATTTAAAAGCGATAACCCAGCGAGAACAAATCGTCTCCACTAGACTCCACAATCACAAACACCACAAATATAACGACTACAACAAGAAACCCGGCAAATCTGAGCACCCTGTAAATACGGGCGGCAGGCAAACAAGTGACTTAGCACATGGGCTAAGTAGCCGGTGGCCGGCGACCCCCTTTGATTAACCCCAAGTGGTTGCGGCTAGTACAATGGGCAAACATTCCTGTGCCCAATGACTTCTCTACTATTGCTCAAGTAGCGTCGACGGTGGGGGGCTGTGATCAGGGGTGTTTGCACTTTGCACACACTTTTTCCTACACGACGTCAAAATAGCGGGTCGAAAGTTTGTCGCACAAGGTAAAGGTTCCTTTTTGGGGGGGTCACTTGACTTACCACCTATTTATTTTTATGTCTTAATGGTGGATTGCGAACTATGAGTTGACAAACCACACAACTGCGGTCAACTGAAAAATCAACAACTTTTTTATCCGTCAACTGCCAACTTCTCTAGTCTCACAGCTCAATACATAAAAAAGTAAAGCCGAATAAATAAGTAGAGCAAAATAAAAATGACAACAAATGCAAAATCAAAGTGCTCAAAGTTTACGGTAGGACTCGGCCGAGGGCAAGAGGTCATCTCGATCTCTGTCAACTCGCGATTAGCACTGCACTCAACGGGGCAACAAACACTGAGCTGTACCTGTCAGCAGCACGGCGGCAGCGGCCGCTCGCGCACACAAACGCCCCTCGCGCTGCACTTGTAGCCGCGCCGGCCTAAGCTCCGCCCCCCCCGCATATTTTACACAGCCCCGCGCTGACGCTCGCCAGCCAAGGGCCGCGTGTGGACACTTTTGAGCTGATTTTGACATGCACGCAATTGTGCGCAGGGACGAATTTGTGTCTTGGGGCAGTTCTACAAAATGAGAAGTGAGAAGTTAAATTGCAAAAGCGAAGTGAAATCACAAAAGCGAAGAGAAATCACTTTTAATTTTTATTTTTTTAACTTCGCTTTTGCCAATTTACTTGCCATTTCACTTCGCTTTTGCCAATTCATTTCGCATTTGCCATTTTACTTCTAACATCCCAATTTCCGGAACTGGCATATCTAAATGACGCAAATCGATGAATAACACATTTCCACCGCATCACACCCAAAACTTCCACGCTCGCTGCATTGTGAAAAATCGTCGCACCAATGTCCGAGCGCGGCCGAGTCAAATCGAATCAAATTATGCGGCAGGTCGGCGGGCCGGTCGGGCGCCCGGTCCTGTGTAGTTTGCCGCACCAGTGGAGGGGCGGCGGCGGCGGCGCGCGTCCCTCCCAGTGGAGTGGGGCGGCAGTTGAAAGCGAAAAATTGTGATGGATCGACGGGCCGCTGCAAGCCACGCCCGCGCCGCCGCGCTGCAGCGTCCCTGAGCGCGCGCCGCACCGCCGGAAAAGCTGCAGCCGCTGTGAGTAGATAGTGCATAAAATCCCTTTATCTGATTGTAAACGCGTTCTAAGCTACCGCAAAAATACAAATTGAATATGGGAGTGGAAAAGTATAACGGAAGAGTCGAGTCGAGAACGGAAGCTCTCTGAGTCGTTCAGCCTCGGACTGCATGAGCGGCCGCAGCGGCAGCGGCAGCGACGCTTCCCCGGCCGCGCGGCGCGTCGGTTGACGGCTTCAAAGGGGGGCCGCGGCCACCAGCTGAGGGCCAGCGGGGTGCGCGCTATGCTAATGCGCGATGAGCAGCGCGCCCATGAAAGCGATCGCATGGACGCGATAATTCCTTTTGGGGGCAGCGCGCGCGCGCCGCCGCAAAACGACCGGCGTCGGGCGTGCGGCAAATCATATTGACGTTACGTTTGTGCCGCCGCCGCGGCAGCACTTCAAAGGCGCGCCGGCTATCTATAGGTTAGCTGCGCGGCGATCGGACACCAGCGTCATTATCACCGCCCGCATGAACCTCTTACCGCGCCGGGCGCGAGCGCTGCTAATTTTTATGTTTGCTCCCTAAAATGGGCTGGGCGCAAATAATGGCGCGGAAATGTTTGATGGACTGTGTTTGAGAATAAATTGACAAATTTTTAGGGGGAAGTATAAAGCAAAAAAAGGGAAACGAAATTTCACGTCCTTAAAAATTTTCCATGTTAATTTTAAAATCCGCATCCTTCTGGAAAATCTTTTAAGTAAAAAAAATCTCCCCAATCTTCACCTGTAAATAATAAGAAAGAAACTAGTGCTGTCGAAATTCGATGGAATGGAAAAATTACAACACAGAAATGTGAAGTGACAGAAATCTGGCTGCAGGCGGCCTTATATACGGGCGGCGGGGCGGCACACGCTTTGCAAACATTATCAATAAGGTCACACCGACGCAACACCTCATTAAATATGATCAGGGGCGGCGCATAAAAGCTGGGAAACACTCGACCGGCCCTTTGTTTTTTTTTATCAGCGCAAACGGCGCTAATGCGGCCGGCGGCACAAATGAAAAGGAATATTCCAGCCGCCAAATGGCATCCAGTTGAATAGTGGGAATATGTGATTGTGTTGGAGGCACTTGCCGCCAGTCGGAACACTCGTTTTTTAGATTTTTTTGGCAAAAATCGGAAACGAAAAAGTCGACGCTAATAGAGAGCGAGACAAAAAGTGAGCGGAAAGCTCACTTTGAAACGGCATGATTTCGTTGGCAATTTTTCTAGACCCTCGATCAAGTGAGTAAGTCGTCAACTCAATCTACTAATCAAGGGAGTCAGAAAAACTGCTAAGTGAGCAAACAGTTGACTGAGTAAGCTTGTGGTCAACTCAGTCAGCCATTGTAAAATCAGTGGAAAAATCGCTCTTTTATGTATTGGGAATGGCCGGATATTGGTATATTTAGCGATAATCCATGCGTCGGCGAAAACAAAGATTTAGCACCGTTAATGCATATTGTAAATGTGTCTCTAATACGTGTCTATTATTACTCTAAAGTGATTGCATTGCTGCATCCGGTTTAATCGGTTAACATGTATTTATAAAAAAATATATGTATACTCGGCAGACATGATACTCTGTCCTCGCACTCATTTATGTCTCACGTTGGAAGCGTGCCAATGGTGATGAAGCATGCGATTTTTGTGTAAAAGATGAAGAAAATCATTGTTGTGAATGAGTTGACATATAGCGGTATAACAGCGATGATTTTTTCACCTTTTTTGAAAATCGCGTGCGTTAAAAAACCGTTGGCACGCTTCCAGCGGGAACCACGCGTGCAGGGTATGAAGTAATACGACTATACTCAGTTTTTACTCAGTTTGTAGTATACTCCGGTTACTTTACAGCTTGACGCGTGGTTCCCCCTGGATGTGTGCCAACGATGATTAACGCGTGCGAGTTTCATAAAAAGATGACAAAATTGATTGTTGTTATAATGTTTTTCATTAACATATTCACATCGATGAATTTTAAAATCTTTTTACGGAAA
This sequence comes from Sphaerolaimus hirsutus, assembly GCA_964036195.1. Classification (NCBI taxonomy): domain Eukaryota; kingdom Metazoa; phylum Nematoda; class Chromadorea; order Monhysterida; family Sphaerolaimidae; genus Sphaerolaimus; species Sphaerolaimus hirsutus. The sequence goes on from OZ038458.1 coordinate 20,317,256, forward strand.
TCGCATGATTTAATAATCATTGGCACACTTCCAACACGAGACATAAATCAGTGCGAGGGCAGAGTATCATGTACGCCGAGTATATCAAGTGAGTCAGTGCAGCGGCTGCATACTTTGCATTGGGATCAGTTGATACCCTGTTTGTAGACAGGTTGAGTTGACCGCCGCCTGACTAAAACTTCCGCTGGTCTGCGGAGTTAATTACCTGCCTCAGTTGGCTATTTTACCAAAGTTACTCACTTGATTACCTGACTCATTTTACCAAAGTTACTCACTTGATTACCTGACTCACTTTACCAGATTACTTACCGTATTTCCTCGAAATACCCCCCGGGGGGTGATTGTTTCATAGTGGTCCCGAGAGGGGGGGGGTTAAACGAGGGGGGGGGTATTTCGAGGGGGGGGGTGATTGTTTCACAAGAAAATTTTTGAAAACCAAGTACGAAATTGTCGTCTGAAACGTACGCAGACGTCGAAAAATGCAACAAAATCCGCCATTTATAAGGTTCTGTAGACTAATATTAGTATGTAGATGGTATGTACACTGTTCTAACGTGACACCGACATTGTTTTAACGTGTTTTCTGCAGTACACTGAACACAAACTACAGTTATTGTCATGTACGTTCCCTTTACACTCAATTTGGGGGGGGGGGTATTTCGAGGGGGGGGGTGATTGTTTCATAGTGGTCTCGAGAGGGGGGGGTCAAACGAGGGGGGGGGTATTTCAAGGGGGGGGGTATTTCGAGGAAATACGGTAGTTGGTATTTCCCCTTTTTCTACACTCAAGATTATAAAAGTTACACGGTTCATTTCTGAAATTGGTTGTCTCGAAAAAATACCCAAAAAAATCTACAAAACTGTAAGTGAAGGAGAAACTTGGGGAAAAAGCCGCCAATGCTCAGACAATAAAACATTTTGATCAGTACACTAATCATTAGAATATTTATATTAAAAATATTTTTCAGAAAACGCAACAGCGATCACCATTCACCTTCAAGCAGACTAATGAAATATGGTTATTTTTCTCACTACACATGATCATCACCACGACTGGATCTCCATAAACGGCCGCGCGTCCGCCTATTGCTGCCTTTGGGCCCACGCACACTAGTTGACATCGCAAATTCGCGTCAACTCAGTGTCAATTGAATAAAACAAGAAGTTTGTAAAAAGCATCACACTAACAGGAACAATGAAAATGAAGTGTCATGATGTAAAATTCACTATGCTCTATCATATAGATAAATAAGTTGAAATCACAGTATTACTTAAATTCAGTTGACATTTAGTTGACACGAATTCAGTTGACATCCAGTGTGTGGGGGCCCTTTACGGTGGGGCAGTGTGTAAACGGCGGCGCGTCTCCAGCAAATCTGCCGTCCCGCCCAGTCGATTTAACCGAGTGCGTTAATCGACCGCGACTGGTGGGCGCGCGCCTTTGATCAGTGAAATTCCATCAGCGATTCGGGCGGCGCGGCGGCGCGGCGGCGCGACAGAGGGCGGGCAGTCATCAATCGACTTGCGCGCGCGGCAAGATTCAATTGCCGTCGCTGATCGCATCATCGCGCCGCCGCGCCAGCCCCCAAGGCGCTGCCGGCTGGCCCGAGCGGCCGCGCCGACGGCATAGAGCATAGAGATGAGCACAGAGAGGGTATTTGTAACAGGCAGTTGGCGTAGATAAACTTGCTGGTCACTTGTAAATTCACTTGACACTTGACTTTTCACTTGAAATACACTTATCACTTACTTTTTACACATAGTTTATGACACGAATTCGTTCAGCAGCTGGTCAATTTGCAACACTTTTCCCACTGTCAAAAATTGGACAAGTCTCAAAAGATTGTAAAAGTGCAGGTCGATCATTGTGATTTGAGCTCACACCATAGCCATCAACGCATGCACTCATTAAACATCGCCGCATGTGCTCAGCTTATTAGACACAAATCTGGTTAAATTCTGCATGATGCGTGAACATCACCAAGGCAATCAATAATTAACACTGGGGCCACCTCGTGAAGTCGCCGCGCGGCGCCAAGCAAAACGGAGACCGGTCGAGTGTAAATGGGCGACCGCACATGAAACGAGCGCGCCGCCCACCGCCGCGCGACATTTACCTGCCGCCAGCGCCTGCCGCGCCGCCCAAAACACTGACGAGTTGGGCGACAGCGCGCCGCACTTGTTGGCTGGTTGAGCGGTTTCGCGGCACGACTGCGCGAAATTTGGTTGAAATAATCGTGAGCGCCGCGACACAGCATAAGGCTCGGCTCTGGGCTTACCGCGGCCACTTCGCCAGTACAGTTCGCTTGTTTTTATATTTGCAGTGCAGAAACGACTCTGGTACGTATCGATGGCAAATTAAAATTAAGTCGTTTTCACCGTCAAAAACACCCACTTAAGAATCTATTTTATTTTCAGAAAACATCCAGGAAATTTGAAGGTTTATCCAAAAAATAAATAAAAAATTGAAAATTAAAGATAAAATGTGAATTTTTTTTTGTGTGGAAAACTTCATAATTCAAAGTTCCTTTTGAAGAAAAACTCTTTAAAAATGTAAACACTTTTCTTCAGAGAGTTTGCAATCATTACTGGTGCATTACCGCAGTTTACTAATTTGAAAAATGAGGCAAAATTCAAGCGCCAGGCGTCAGAAGCGTAGTGCCGCGCGACGCGTCTGCGCAGCTCACACGCGCCCACCGATCATGATCGTTTTCGTTCATGCACCGTTGGATTTGCATAACTTTATTTTACCAATTATTTATGTACACACTGAATATTTCTCTCCTCATGGGAGAACATAAGCAGGTGAAAAAGCTGTAATTTTAATTGAAAAACTTTAGAAACAATGGAGTGAGCTGGAAATTCAAAGTTTACTGGCAACCACATCCTTCACAAATATCTATTTATTAATAAATTTCTCAGCAATTCACAGCATATGAATCTGTGGAAATTTTGTGGCAATCAGAATAGAGTAACGCCTATGTGCCTGTCCATTGTGATTTGTGACAAACCACAAAAATTTCTTCCATTTCACATCATCCATAACACAATTGAAGAGTCCAGTCCACTGTCTAAAAGTCGATAAGTCCAAAGTTTTGAACATTGGGTTTATGCTGCGATTACAGCTCAGGCGTAAAATTGACCGGGCGTAAAATTGATTTTGGGCATAAAATGAATTACAGATGAATGGATAAAGATATGACATTGTTATTTCAGTCAAAGAAAGCTTAGATGCAGACTTTACTTGTGTCCAAAGCTCATGAGTTTATTTTAATAGTACTGGGAGTTATGAATTTTAGAACAAATTTTTTAATTATGCGCTGTAAGTCGCGTCAAATTACGGTGTAAAATTAAAAAAATTTGCGTCAAAATTCATAACTTCTAGTACAATTAAAATAAATTGATGAGCTTTGGACACAAGCCACATCTGCATGTGCGCTTTCTTTGACTGAAATTACAACGCCATATCTTTATCCATTCACCTGTAATTAATTTTACACCCAAAAATCAATTTTATGCCAGGTCAATTTTACGCCCGAGCTGTAATCGCGGCATAAGCACGAGAATAGCATTTAGGGTTGGTCCCTCCCATTTTTAAACATTTTCTAAAAAAATTGTAGCCACATTCCCATTTTTAAACTATTACATTTGAAAAGTAGTGGGCAAGAAGTGGATGTTTGACTGGTGCTTGTTTAAATGTTTGAATTTCTGAAATTTTTTTGACATTTGATGGTAGATACTGTAGAAGTTTTAGCTAAGATTTGCTGATCTGTCACTCCTGTGGAAGTTTTCATAACTATAGCCAGTGATCAGAATCACTATAGCCACCTATGTGCATGAGCTGATTTGCATGTGGATGTGCATTAATCTAAAGAAGTTATTATAGGTGTAGCACATAGATTCCATGTGTATGAGATGTTGATTATCTTGTAGTGGCACTACATTGTATTTATTCACACGCATTTCTACAGTTGAGTAGGTTTCAGGTGCAACCCCTGAACCAGCAAACTTCATGTTTCAGCCAACCTTTATATGTGACTACTTGTGTAATCAGTTCAGTTCCTGGGGCCTGTTAACAATCAATTTACTATTAAGTAAAGTTTGACTAAGATCTGAGGAATGTGTCACACAATGATGGTGCTAGAATAATAATTAAACAGTGCACTTTGAATGCCTCCACTCCACACCTCATTGGCACCAGGTGAGCTCAGCTCCACAGAGGTTCACACTGTTGATTAGCACCTTTGGTACAGACTGACATTGCTCTGAGCCTCGTGTGTGCAACAATTAGTTCATTGGATTGTTTATGCAAAACAAAAATGCTGTAGTGTTTTCCTACTGCAGTGTCGACTATGGGCACTGATTTCTAAAAGTTGACAAGTGCATAACTTGTTGATATGGCAAATTTACTGGGGCCACAAACACGAAATTTATCATGGACAAGTAATCATAAGTCCACTTGTGTACTGGACACCTTCATGGATGCTTTTTGTTACTGTGCAAGTGCATTCTGTGCAAAAGCACTGCTCCCATACATGTTCAGTGTGAAGGTAGATAATTTTACACTTAATCTTCAATATTTAGATGTTGACACTTGTCAGCGAAATTGGACATGAAATTGGACAGGAAATTGGACATGAAACTTAAAAAACAATTTTCTCAAAATCGATTTTTGGATTTAACAACATTGAGAACCAGACACCAGGGGCCAGTTCCGCAAGTGGAAAGTTAAGAGTTAAAAGTTAAGAGTTGAGTAAAATGACAAATGGCAAGTTAAGAGTAAAGTTGAATGATAAATGATGAGTTAAGGGACTAGAGTAAATTTAAGAGTAAAGTTAAATGACAAATGATTAGTTAAGAGATAAGAGTAAAGTTAAGAGTCAAGAGAGTGTATCCAAATTTTTTTTTTGTATCTAGATCTTATGTTTTTGTATCCAAATCTTATGTTCTCTCACAAGATTTGGATACCTAAACATAAGATCTGGATACAAAAAAAGATTTGAATACACTTTCTTGACTCTTAACTTTACTCTTATCTCTTAACTTATCATTTGTCATTTAACTTTACTCTTGTCTCTTAACTCATCATTTATCATTTAACTTTACTCTTAACTTGCCATTTGTCATTTTACTCAACTCTTAACTTTTAACTCTTAACTTTTCCACTTGCGGAACTGGCACCTGAAGTGCTGCTCAAGAATTTTGCCCCTACAAAAATTCCAACCAGCAAACATTCACAGAATATGGATGAAAGGTAGAATGGAACCGTACAGAATGCGGAATTTCATTGTGGTGAAATTCAATTCATTGTGCCATTTGTCAGCTTGAATTGCCCGCCGGAATGTGAGTTTTGGCGATCGCTACATAGCTGCTGCATTCCACGATTTTTCACACCTATATCTTATTAAGAATTTTCTTTTTTAGTTAAGCAAGAAGGACACTAACAATAGTGAGTAGTTTAGTTACAATAAATTACCGTATTTGCCTCGAAATACCCCCAGGGGGGGGGGGTATTTTTTCCGAGTGCAAATTTTGAGGGGGTAATCGAAGAGGGTGGTATTTCGAAGAAAAACGGTGGATATACAGTGCCATCAAATGGGCGTGTCATGCTTGGCGCTGGGCCACTCCCAGATCCTATAGAATTCTCAGTAAAATGTCAAATATCATTCGAATTGTCAAAAGTATAATAACGCAAAATTCCCCGTACGATGTCAAATCTTCTTTTAATGTTTTAACCAGTCATTTTACATTTTACAAGTCATTTTCAATGACTTTTGACATTCCTGTTGCATCTGACTTTTTACAGCCCATTTTAAATAGGTAGTCTGGGAATGCAATGTGCTCCATATTGAAGATCAACTGCGTCAAAGTCAATCAAGAATGCAAGGTGCGACACAATTAAATATTGGCCATGCGCACACCAGTTTTCAGACGAAATTGCAAAAACCCATAAATGAGGTTTAAACGTGTTTGAGTTTTCCACAATGAGTCTTTTTTAATCACCGTCAACTGTAGTTGACGGTCACCTCATTGCAAAAAAATCAAATGCTTTCTTAGATTATCTGTGCGTTTTCGAAATTTCGTGTCAAAACTAGTGTGTGCCGGCACATTGGCACCAGCACACCAGAGTTGTTGAAAGTACCGAACTTTTTCAAAAGTAAACGTAAACGTAAAGTATTTATTTTTTACTCACACGTGCGTACAGAAAACGTGAAGTATTTATTTTGTACTTTTATGCATGAGTAAACGTGAGAAAATTACTTTTATCCCAGGAAAACGTAAAAGTGGGTTTTATTGAGAAATTTTGCCTCAATTTTCGCTCAAAATCACTACTTTTTGAACTTTTTCACAACAAATTCACTAGTTATGTGCTTTGAATATTTTATCAATAAAGCTTTTCTCTCCCTTTGGTTCCTTTATGCCTTGAAAACGCCTATAAAAAACCTCTTTGAAATACGTTTTCTGTACTCGCGTACTTTCAAAAAGTACGCGAGTAAGTGAGTACCGGTATTTTTTTCGGGAGGAAACGTAAACGTATTTACGCAGTACTCGAGTATCCGTATTTGTCGAGTAAACGTAAATACATTTTAACAGCTATGCACCACACCCAGAAACTCAGTGTGATATTTATGCGACAAGCACGCAAGAAGTAGACGACCCTGTGAAATCGGCGGGTGAATCCACTCTGACATATTGTCTACCCTAACATATTGTGGAAACTGACATACCGCGGTGGGAATCTGACATTATGTGGAATCTGACACACCTAAAGCCAAAGGTGAAAGTGACATGCCCAGTGTGAAAAAAGTACACGTAAAGCAACAATGAATATTCAGAGTAAACTTAAAAGCAAATGTAAATATGCAAATAACAGCAAAATATGCAAATAACATGATTTCTTTAACAAAAGTGATCTGAGAAAATATTACCATCACAGCAAAAAATCTTATTCATTCTCAATTGAAAAATATTTTTCATAACAAACAGGTAGAATTCAGTGTTAATTTAATAATAATTAATTATGTAGATAATTTTGCAAAACATTTGTAACTACTTGGGAACACGCTGCGCATGTTAGGCCTCTGAACGTGGGTATATCAGTTTCACACTGGGCATTTCAGTTTCACATTTGGGCATGTCAGATTCCACATTATGTCAGATTCCCACCGCGGTATGTCAGTTCCCACATTATGTTAAGGTACACAACATGTCAGTATGACCACACTCGAAATCGGCACACCTACCACAGAAGACGCCATGGCGGCGGTGCCAGTGCCATGGCGCAGTGATATGCAGAATGGCGCGGCGGCACAACCAAGAGCCCGACTGCAGTTTCAGGATGCCCGGCGGCGCGCCCAGAAGCCCATAAATACCGAGCGTGTACAATGGGCGGTCGGGGCGCCGGCCAAAGGCCATGCCGCCTGTTCACATTTTTGATCGATGGTAATGACAGGCGTCGGCGCGGCGGCGCCAAACTCTGGCGCCAGCCAATGATTTGTGAGTTACAACGATACGGCCGCCGCCGCCGCCGGATCCAGCCCCCAAGTTGGATTTATTTCACGCGGCAAATGAAAGCGGGCAGAGGCGGCTGCGGATCGCCCAGCTGCCAGGGAACATTTTTGCGCTACAGTCAATCCACACTGTCAATTATACTACAGATTTAAGTTTTGACAAGGTGGTAAAAGTTTGCAAATCATTGCGGCATTGATGGCATCATGGTGGCATTTTAGGATGGGGGGGGGGTCATAAGGGATTTTTGGGGTAGCATTTTAGGGGGTCCTCCTGATTATACTTACTTTGAAGTTTGAATCCTGCATTTAAACACCTTCCCAGACAAGTTCACCACCCAATTTTTTTTTTCACTTTGGATGTAGTATCTCCGTCTATCGGGGTGTTATAAAGCTGAAACGTTGAATATATAAAGTTGTAACACCCTCCTACTCTGCTACAATGGGGGGAGGTGGGGCGACTCACTGCAAGGTGGGTTGCCCTATACACAACAATTTTTTTGGAGTTTTTGGTGTCCCAAACAAGTTCACCACCCACTTGATTAGCTACACTTCGAGGGTCGTATCTCCAGCTGTGAGGCTGGTATAAAGCTGAAATTTGGGGGATGTTTTGCCAACGACCCCTCTTACAATACACCAGTGGGGCTACCTGCCAGCGACCCACTACAGTATGCGTTGCTGCATGTACAGTTGTTCATTTTTTTAAAACAACCCAAGTGTCCCAAACAAGTTTGCCACCCAACTGCATTATTAAAAATGCTGTGAGAACATACCTGATATAAAATTGAGTCAGATTTGAACCCTAGTTCTGCTCATTCAAAAATTTTCAGTATGGCACCCACCCCGTCCCATAAACGGCAGACCAAAAATTTAACTTTAAACCAATTTTTTGTTTCACACTTAAAAAGTTGGTTTACAAAGTTCACTAGGGAAGGGTCCAAGGTTAAAAGTTATGTAAACAACATGACCTCTAAAATGCCTCTATAAGGAAATTTATTTGGGGTGAATATTATGATGTCATAATCACATCATCACAGGAACAAAACTTGACAAAATTTCCACTTTTTCATTCACCCCAAATAAATTTCCTTATGCAGGCATTTTAGAGGTTATGTTGTTTACATAACTTTGAACCTTAGACCCTCCCCTACCAACCTTTGTAAACCAACTTTTTAAGTGTGAAACAAAAAATTGGTTTAAAGTGAAATTTTCAGTCTGTTGTTTATGGGACAGGGTGGGTGCCCTACTGAAAAAATTTTAATGAGCAGAACTAGGGTTCAAATCTTATTCTATTTTATATCAGGTATGTTCTCGCAACATTTTTTTATAATGCAGTTGGTTAACGAACTTGTTTGGGAGACTTGGGTTGTTTAAAAAAAATGAACAACTTTATATTTGGCAACCCATGCAGTAGTGGGTTGTTGGCGGCCAACCACTGGTGTATTGTGAGAGGGGGTTGTTTGCAAGACATCCCCCAAATTTCAGCTTTCTACCACCCTCACAGCTGGAGAAATGGCCCTCGTAGTGTAGCCAATCAAGTGGGTGGTGAACTTGTTTGGGACACCTAAAAAGCCTCAAAAAATGTTTGCATATAGGGCGACCCACCCTGTAGTGAGTCGCCGCACCTTCCCCCATTGACACAGAGTAGCAGGGTGTTAGGACTATATACCCACCAAATATTAGCTTTAAACCACTTCCATAGCCAGAGATATTGAATCTGACGTGAAAAAAAAATTGGGTGGTGAACTTGTCCGGGAAGGTGTTTAGTAGTCAAATATCACTAGGTCTTTTATGTTACCAATTTCTTGACCGATTTTCACCATTTCAGAACTTCAGATATTAGGAGAGTCAATGGGTGAAAGGAGTGATGTTTAAATTCTTTTTCTTTGTTCGCAAAATTTCTGTACAGAAATGTACAAAATGTTTTCGCTTTGGCCAGGACTCGAACTCGGGACTTTTCACTTTGTGTTTGCGTAGGAATGCTCTAACTGACTTATCTATCAGGAGGCCACATTTTGTGTTTGCAATTGTATTTTGCAAAATAATTTTCCAGACGGTGCCATCGTCTAAAATGGAGAAAGATATCTATTACGCAGAATACTTCACGACAACTTTTACCCTATCTTCTTTAAATTGCTAAGTGCCAAATTTCGACAAAAACATGCCGCACATGCCGCGCATTGTTATCTCTTTTTAATTCTTCGCTGCCGTTTGCCACACTAGCCAGTCGGTCCGGTCCGATTCGGGTCGGGTTCAGTTCCCAACCCTATCCGCGCATAGTTATGGGGGGCCGGTATGCGCGGGCGGGGCAACCACCCCAAACGGGTGTCATGAGCGTATTTCATTCCACTGCCCCGCTGCCGCCCCGTCGACACGGTGTCGCGCAGAAGTTGGGCTTTCGAGGCAGTGAAATCACGTCACACTGTGTTTTGGCCGCACGCGGCAGCGCGGCGGCGCGGCATTTGCCGCGGCACCGGGGCGGCGAGGTTGGCATCACCGCTAACCGCGTTAGGGCGGCCGCAAATTGATCAAAGGCGGGCGCCGCCCGGCGGCAAACGGCGCCGCGCTCATTACAATTAGTCAAAAGAGGGCCGGCCCCTCGGGCTGGCGGGCGGCGATCCGGCCCATGAGTGTTTTTCGAGTTCTCGCCGCAGCTGCACGCTGAATATGCGCGGCGCGACGCGCGTTATGAGGCGGCCGCAAAAAAAGTTTAAAAGTTCATTTAATTTAATTGAGTGGCAAGTATAGCGACGTCAGTTGTCGTCCACGCAAATTTGCGCCGCGGTGCTAATTCGGTCAACGTTGCAAATTGGATTATGAGCTGCAGGGAGGCTTTTTTACGTTGTTTCTCATTAAAAGATCACGTACTAGCCGGGACGAACACATACCGCAGTTGGAATTTGAAAGGCTCTAGATATGTGCCTGCATAAATATGTAGGATAGGTATATAATTTACTAGAGGCCCTCATGAAGGGTACCTGAAAGTATATTGGGGGCAAGGGGGGGGGGGGTTCTCGGCAAGTATTTACAATTTTTTGGCACTTATTATCACGTAACCACACCGATCAAGCGCTGGTGTATCACAATTTGCAAAACAACCAGCTAGCAGTGCACAGAGAGCGGCTGCGGCCTGCCACTTAATGGCCCCACACCAGTAAAGCCCAATAAATCAGCTTTAAAGACATTTGTGTTACCCAGAATGTGGAAGCCGTCAACTGCTGTTGACGGACATCTAAAACTATTCATTCCAGTGAACTGAAATTTGTTAAAATCAGATTTATCAGTTTACGCAACTTTGACCGGCAGACTAGTTGTCGCCACATATTGTGGCTGCGCACGCTAGTTTACTGCCAGTAAACTAAAAAAAACTATGAATGGCATTTGACTATACTGGAATTAGGTGTTCGTCAACTAGTTGACGGAGAGTAAAAATACCTCAGTAAACTGAAATGCTTCCAAGGCCGATTTGAGTTGACTAAATCTTCAATATTTCATTAGTAATCAATCTATTGCGTGCAGCCGCACTGCGCAGCGGCGCTGCAGCAAGACATCAAAGCGGACGAGTAGCTCGAGCAACAAACAGGTCATTTACGACCGCCCCATCCACCGGGCGCGATTTACAAGCGCTCAACGACCGGTCGTAAATATGACAGCTAGCTGGTGCCCGCTCGGCAACTTGTGATTTGCGCTCGTAAATTCACTAGTTTACGATCGTGTAGCATATGCGGCCGCGCGGCAAGTGCAGCCGACAAAGGGCCCCGGCCGCGTAGAAGACTGGCTTAGGATGAGTTCAGGAGAAGCTCCAGGGACACCGGGAACTCACTGAGGGAACTCACGCACGCACACACATCGTGTAAATTTTTTTATATATTTACACTATTACCTAGAATTACCACAGAGAAGTACCACCTAGCAAAGACAAGTGATTTTCTTCACTTTTTCATCCTCGCTGTGCAATTTCACAATTTTTCGGGGATCGGGATTGGGGACACTTTTCGGTAACGGGATTAGTATTTTCAAATTTTGGGATCGGGATCAGAGCTTCGGAGTCGGAATCCATAAACCCGAAAATTATTGGTATTCGTGATAGGGATTCCGTTTGAACCCTAATTTCGATATCGAATCGGGAAGCACATGGTCAATTTTTGGGTAGAATTCACATCCATTATATCCAAGAGTGCAAGTATAGCCAAAAATTGTTTACTTATGTGACACAAAAATAAATTGAATGCTGTACTGCCAATCGTGCACACCATTATTTGACAAAGTCAAAACAAAGTTGTGTAAAAGAGGCAAATACCTTGTACAAAGTAAATAATTTCAACGCCCCTTGAACACTTTTTCATTTGAAATCGGTATTTCGCAAGATTGACCACATAAATGACGATATATTTAAATGACTAGTTCTAAAAATTTCTACTGCGAGTGGGAATGACGAATTAAAATTTAGGACGTCATTTGCACCACAAAATCCCATCTCAAAGTAGCAAAATAAGTTTCGGGAATGTTTTTCGAAATAATTGGCTAAGAAAGTTGTGTGAATAGGCAATTTAAACACAAACGCTACCTAACTATACGACAGGTAATCTTCCAATTATCCATGCTACTCCACATATTTACATATCTTACTACTGCGAAAAGTAATGTCGCACAAATGTGAAGATGACCATTATGGTACACAGCTATTTTTTGCAGTATATGGGTAAGATAGGTAGTGAGCAACGAAACTCCGGACACGCTTGTGACAAAAAAGCTTAACATTCTATTGCAAGACATAAATCCGAGAATGCCAAGTGCAGACCACATAAATTTATAAAGTGTTTACTTAAATATCAGATCAACACAAACCAGTAGGTAGCTGCCAAAATATGGCACATTAAATAATACAACGACAGAGCGGCGTGAGAATGGTGCACGCACGCCCTAGGAATGCTTCAATGAAATCAGTGAAAGCGGCACCAGTCGCGTCGAATTAGTGGCACAAGTTGACGCGCGCACCTGCATTTTTTAATTGCCCCGTTACGCCGGAATAGGCCACAACACACTAACTAGTTGACATCAAAATTCGTGTCAACTAAATTCAATCAAATTTTGGTAATTTGTGATTTCTACTTCCTGTGTGATAGAGCATGATTAATTTTATATCGTGAAACTGAATTTTCACTGTTTCTGTCGAGTGTGGTGCTTAAAATTTTGTTTTGTTGTTTAGATGGCATTCAGTCGACACGAATTTGCGATGTCAACAAGTGTGTGTGGGCTCAATTAGACGCGCCGCAACGATATGAATTTCGACGTTGATATGAAATATTCTACACTTTTCAAAAAATATCGGAATCTATGATAAAATCGCTCTATTTTCCACTCAACTGCCGTAGAAATCGCGCAAACCGACAATCAGAAGGGCTCGTATCGACGCCGGTCGCGCTGCAGCAGCTGCGGCGGCGGCTCGAACAGGCCGCGCTTGCCGTCGGCGCAGCGCTGCGCGTTGTCCGACTGCGCGCCAGGCGGCGACATGAGCGCCGCGCCCGGCCCGTCGCTGAACGAGCACCGGGAGCAGTCTGCAAGAGTCGATTGTGGAGAACTGGCCCTGTAGGTAGGCAGGCGTCTCCCCAGTCCCTGCAAATCACCAAAGTGTCAAAAGTCAAGTAAAATGCCCTGGAAAATGTGAAATTTTCGTTTATTCCTTGAACCAGTGGTTGGACATTTTACAAGACACTTTGCATGGCATTTGACATTCCACAGAAAATTATACAGGGTTTATACGCAAAATTATACGCAGTTGGCTCTGGCGTTAACTGGGCAAGTTACACGAAAATCTCTAAATTACTTGTCACTAGACTTGGAATTTTTATTGTCACTTGTCAACTCGCAGAATCGGGAAACTGAAACGTGCCGCTCACCCAATGGCACCGTGTCGCTGCTATACTTCGCCCGGGGCGCGTCCAAGTGGGGCGGCGGGGCGCGCGGCCACCGCGGCACGCCGTGGCCGGGCGGCGACCGCTCAGACGTGCTGTCCATGGGGCCGTCGGTGTGTTTGCGCGGCGCACTGGCGCCCTTGGCGTACAGCGGCGGCAGGCGGCCCTCGTTCATTTTCCACAGCGCCGCGCACACGTCCGCGCAAGCCACGTCGCCCGCTTGAGCTGTGAATGAAGTAGGGCAAAAGAATGGAAAGAAATACCGTATTTCATCGAAATACCCCCAGGGGGTTTATTTTTCATAGTGCAAATTTGACGGGGGTTCAACGGGGAGAAGTATTTCGTAGGGTGTATTTTTTAAGAGTGCTGATTTTGAGGGGACATTTCGAGGGTGGGGGGTATTTCGAGCAAAGGGGGGTATTTCGAGCAGAGGGGGATATTTCGAGCAGAGGGGTTATTAAGAAACGTTCTAGAAACAACGCCGAAATGCTTCGTTGTTCCAGTTTCCTTATGTTTTTGACAACGAATATGCAAACTATCCACGAAAAAATCTCGAAAAATCAAATTCTTGGCACATTGCCAGCCGTCTCGACGCAGTTCGAGTGCCTGCGTGCTCGACAACGAACTAGCAACGAAGCGCAGAATCATGACGCCGTCTGGCCGCAGCACGTCCCTGACCAAGGCGGCCACCGCCCTCCTGTCCGGCTCGCTGCTCAAGGCACCCGTGGCGCACGCCAGACGCACGTGCTTGCACACGAACTGGAAATGGAAATGCACCCGATGTTGCTATACATTCGAGCCACGATCTCATTTTAATGTCCCCGTTTTTAAACCAAAGAAACATTTTTATGACCACCCCGGTCCCGAAGCATGCGGTTTTTTTTCTGAAGGTAGAGTGAAAGCGGTTAGGTAAAGAACGGTAGCTATTTTCAAGTGACGAACCCCCAAAAGCAAACGGGTCACACCCAAATGGATCGGGCTCAGAATCGGGGTGTCGGGATCGGGATTAATTTTTTTAGTTTTCGGCATCGAGATTGGTATTGGGGCTACCGAAAATTATCGGAATCCGGGACCCCGTTGAAACCGCAGCCCCAAACGGACCTGCAGCCGCCTGCTCTGCACGACCGTGTCCAGCACGCACCAGAGCAGCGCGCACAGACTCGCCGCCGCCACGCCCACCAGGGGGCAGTCCCAAGCCCTGTCAAGTGAAAAGTAAAGCGTCAAATGTCATGTAAACTGTCAATTGCCATACAAGTTCAGTAATAATATCTTTTTTCCTTTTGTTTTTGTTGACATTTTACAATATATTTAACACTATACTTTACACTTTACAGTGCTCATGACTGCCCACCAGCCAGAACCACAGGAACACGTAGATCTTCTCGAAGAATATATTGGCCATGATGACGCACTGCACGCTCCACATGTTCGGGTTGCCCACCTCGCGGATCTCGAAGTCGCACATGGTCGCGATGGGGAAGTAGGGCGAGCCCTGCGCGCCCGACACGCCCTCCGAGGGGGGCCGGGCGGGCAGTTCCGAGAGCGGGGAAGTGGGAACTATTTGAGAAATGTGAGAAGTTTGAAGTAAAATGACCTTAGTAGAACAAGCAAAGTAAAAAGTAGGGATGGCCGGTGTTTTCTCAGGGTTTTTGTTTAAAAAAAACGTTTTAAAACAGGGTCGTTGAAAAAAACAACGTTTGCCAGCTTTGAACTTCTTGCGTCTCATTTCACTTCCCACTTCTCCTTTTACTTAGCTTTTGACTTGTCTTATCACTTTACCTTTAATTTCTCAGTTCAGTTTACACTTCTCATTTCACCCTCACTTATCATTTTACTCCTTTGTCTTCCCACTTCCCAAACAGTTCTCCACAACACCACTAGGGGAACTGGCACCAGAGCATGGCTGAGAGCAGCCGCCAGCCCCACAGGGCGGAGCCGGTGCCGAGGAACGAGTTGATCACGTACAGCTGCAGCAGCGCGTTGGTGAGGTAGAGCAGCTTCACCAGCAGGTACATGCCGCTCAGGTAGATGCCCCGCACTCGGCCGAAGTGCACGCACGGCCACAGTCTGCGCGCAAAGGTAGGGGCGGTGTGAATGGGGGTAGCCCAGCGGCGGGGAGAGAAGGAACGACTTCGCAGTAGGAAGGAACTAGTTTCCAAAGCTTATTGATTACCTGGAAAATTACTTTGATTGAAAGTGGAATAAAATATTTTGAAAATTACTAAAAAGTGGGGAAAAGAACAAGAAAGAGAAAGGGATTTTTTTTAAATAAAATCAGTTTCCACCGTAATTTTTTTTAATCAGTCAAAAAAAACAAGCGCCATTCAGCACTAAAGATTTCGAACTTCGATAAAAAATACAATACAACCTATTTCAATTCAAATTTAATTTTCTAAAATCAAAATCAGTCCAAAACAATCAAAAAATCTCGTATCCCTCCCCATTCACTACCTGCAGGCGCGCGCGCCCACAGTGCGTTGGACGCCTATGAGCTCTGTGATCTGCGCGGCGACCTCTGTCGCCCGTTCGCGCCGCTTCGCTGACGTGCGCTCGCCCGCCGCCCCAACTGAACCGCGGACGACACCCGCCGCGTCCATTCCTGTGGGGGGGGGGCGGAGTTTGTGGTTTACGACGATGTTTGATTGAGAGGTAAGTTTCTTTGTTTAGAAATGTTTTGTCAATTTTTTTAGAAAAATTCGACGTCTTTGTCCCTTTTTGCAACATCAAGTTGAAGACTGAGCATAGAAATCGCTATAATTTCGATACGGAGGTATACTCGACGGACATCACACGTAAATACAGTGCGCGCAGATATTTTGCTTTGCATCGCCGCTCTGAGTAGGCTCCGCCCACTTTTGTGTTTTCGCCCGCGCGGGACGTCCCTCGAAAATTGCGGATTTTCCGTCAGCCTCGCCTTTTTTGTGTGTGGGCTCAATACTGACAGTCAAATTTCTACATTTTCTTACATTTGACAGAGAACGCATGTAATTTTAGCCCCTGTGCGTACGCCTGACTCACATTTCCCATTTTCAAGCGCGTGATGGGCCTATATAGATTGTAAAAATCACGAGTTTGTATAGGGAAAACGACGCGCCCAGCCGAGCAAAATTTCGCGTGCAGTTTATGATGTAGGCTGGCGCGAGTGCGCGGAGTAACAGTGGCACATGGCTCGGTGCCAATACGCTCAGGAATTTCTGCGCGCACTGTAGTATGGAAACCTACCATATCACATCTGAACAATGAACCAAAAATTTTACGGTTTTTCATCAAAATATTTCGCTTTTACTATGGAATAATTAATTACAATATTTATCACAAGATTTTATTCATTAAATTATGGTAGGATGATGCACATACTTGGTCCGCCGAGTATACACGGTGAACTTTTTTGTACGTACACGGTGTACACGGAGAATTTTTATAAACATTATCCGTTTCCAAGATTTTTCCAAAAAAATACGCACCGGCCTGCCAGCAGAGCAGCTGCCATAGAGCGGAGGGTGTGTAGAAGATCAGCGCCTGGGGCAATCCCAGATCCTGTAAAACGGCCTGTAAAATGTCTAATACCATGCAAAGTGTCAAAAACCATGTAAAATGCGCAGAAAAATGGCAACCAAGTTCGCCACTTTCCAGGGCATTATACATGACTTCTGACACTTTGCATGACACTTAACACTTTCCAGGCCACTTTTCAGTATCCGAGAGCGACACCTGCACAGCTAGCATGAGCGGCACCCACTGATAGTAGCCGAGCTCCAGTTTTTTCCGCTCAGAGGGGTCCGACGGCAGTGGCTGCTCAGGGGGCACGTAGTAGGTGTTCTTGGCGAAGCAGTAGTCCCTGGCGAAGTCGCGCCACCGGTCGGGCCACTCGGCCGGGCCCCAGCACTGCATCGGCGCGCCCAGGTACTGCGCGAGGGGGAGCATGTTCTTGCGGTATTGCGGTAAACCGTACGGTACGGTAAATCCTTTATATTGCGGTATAAGGTATGGTATGGTAAATGATCACTTTTGCGGTAAATGCTAGGTACGATAAATCTGAAAAGTGCGGAAACCGGTACGGTACGGTGAATTTTTAAACGTGCGGTAAACGGTACGGTATGGTAAATTCTGCCACACTAAGAAGTTACATTATTTAATTGAATTGTGTTGAAAAACACCTGTGTGTAAAAATACGGGGGTCCAGCACCCAAAAAAACGTAATATGCTCAGTAAAATCAATAATACCACACTCGAAGATTTTAAATTCATGTGACACCTACAAATCTCGAGTGAAAACTTAGGAAAAACCGCCCATAATTTACAAAACGCCGGTCGAAACCAGTGTTGACAATCAATTTTTCATTCAAAAACTCAACCACCCCAAAAAAACCTTCAAGCCAAAACCACTCCCAACCCTCAACCCACCAATTTCCCACACGTAGTCAGCGCGAAGAAGGCGAACAGGAAGGCGGTCGCGTAGTAGCTGAGTCTGTCGGCGGCGTCGTCCAGCTCGAAGCGCCGCAGCTGGCCCAGCCAGTGCTCCAGCAGGGGGATCTTGATCATGCTTGCCAGTGTAAGCTCTGCGAAGGATTAATGTCTGTGTGGGGCGGGGGATATTGGAGAGAAAAACCCTGACCGGACTTAATTGTGATGGGGTGATGTATGACTTGTTGTTGCGAATTGATATTTTTCTGAAACTCGATATTCAATAGGACAAAAACCGACATATTTATGATTTTACGACGATATGAAAAAAAACAGTCGATATCCGACATTCTTTTAAACTTTCGATATCGATATTCAATATAAATCAAGTCGACATTCGATAGTGGTCTTAAAACTACGAAGTGTAAGTGAAGCGACAAGTTACCTAAAAATTGTACGAAAACAGCCTCATAACCTCAATTGTCATTGAACCTACTACATAGTTATATTTATCACTAACCAGGGCCGTATCCAGGGGGGGCGGGGGGGGCTGCAGCCCCCCCCCCTCCCGGGCTGAGACCAAAAAGTGACCGGAAAATGGCACTTTTTCAACGTCAGCGTAAAAAAATTTTGCGCGCAAGCGCGCATTTTTCACCAGACGTGATGTATAATCTAGAGATTTGCTCCCTGTGGCGGAAATCGTTACAAACATACTCAATTGTGTGCTGTTTGCTGTATTTGTGTGTATATTTACATACATATACAGCGTTCCAAGGCGCTGGCGCCAACGCCTATGGCGCCATGGCGTTGCGCCTACTAATGGCGCCAGCGCCATGGCGTCATTCCGCCACTGTATACGTAAAATTTTAGGGGGGGGGGGCTGAGCCCCCCCCCCGCTCAAAAATCCTGGATACGTCCCTGTCACTAACCGCTCTTTTAATCACTAGTCCAATAGCAGAATTTGCCCTGCTGCACGTCGATAGCTCACTATCAAATTGTCGCGATAACTTTCGTACCAATTTTGAGTAGAACAGTGAAATTAAGCCTGCAAATATTGAGCATTGGAGAACAACGGAATGGTTGCATTTATTCACTAGAGCTAGAGTGACGCTGAGTGACGCTTTCAAGTGGCTTGGGTGACTCTTTTGTCACTTTGATTTTTGCCGCCACGCGAACCTACGCATCACAGCAGACGTGTGCTGTCTCCCAACCGAAAAACTCAGTCCCCCAATGTCTGCATTTATTTTGTTAATTGTAGTTCAAAGTTGGGCTGGCGGCATGGCCCTTTCATGGTTCCACGCAGGACCACGCTCACTGCGTAGCATAGATAATCCACAGCGCAGAGCGTGACCGTTTTTGCATTTGCATTTGAATCTGTCACTAGACAAATGGAATCTGGTAGTAAAATTTTTCTATCATTTTGTACTCTTTTCTGTATGATGTGGCTATTTTGTACTTTTGGTATGTAGTGTTTCATACTTCATGTTAAACGAATTATCACTACTTTTTGTCATGTAGATTTGCAAACATGGCTTCACGGCCTTGTTTGCTTGATAATGGCGACCCCCTTATTGCTAAATTCCACCCTAGTAAATACCACCGAAATATTTCCGAAATACCGAAATACCACCGAGTGTGAAAAGTCACGTTAATTGCCCTGTAAAATGTCATGCATAGTGTGAAAAGTCACGTTTATTGCCCTGTAAAATGTCAAATGTAAATTCCCCTGAAAATTGTAGTAAATGGCTGCGCAGTAACAATTTACCTACATGAAAACATTAGGCAGTTATTTATACTAATTGCACCTATTTATTCTAATTGCACGTATTTATTGTAACTGCACCTATTTATTGTAATTGCACCTATTGCACTTACTGCACGGCACGTGTTTCATTGGAATAATGGGAGCTGAAATAAATGCGGCAAAACTACAAAAAACTTCTCATTAGAACTAATTAAATACATCAATTTGAGAACGTGTGGGTGCCCTTTGATGCATCCCGCTCTGACCCCCAAAATGCAAACGAAAGTTCAAACATCCATTCCAAGGCATAAACCATTCCAAGACAAATTACGGTGGGCACACAAAAATCAAAAGGTTCCTAAGCTCCGCCCATGGCTTGCCTTTCGCTATAATCCGCTGTAGTGAATAAATTGCCGCAACGGAACAACGAACACTGCAAACAAATTCGCTGGCAAAAAGGGCACGACGCTCGACACTTGGCACAATGCCAAACACTCAGTCATTGCACTACCGGCTTGATACAACGAACAAAGTGACTCGCTGAACATTCCATAAAATGAGTAGGGCTACCCGAAAATAAAAAACATGCCCGACGCGATGGCATAATTTCACATGGGAGCGCCGAATACACATCTCAACATATTTACCATAGCCTACCGTTCTTACTTTTTATCATTTAAAATAAAAAACGACATAAAGATGACGTCACCGACAAATTTACCAGCGACAAGAATTTTTCCGGGGCTTTCAACTGCCGGCCGACGGGGTTTCGTCGCGGCGGCGCTGATTTGTGCGGCGTAAAGCGGACGCGCGGCAGTTGGAAGTCTGCCGCGCTTGCGGCGAAGAGAAGTCAGTGCTACGTACCTAAGTTGCTGTGTCGCACGGATTAACTTAGGTAGAAAATTTATTTATGTTCCTTGCGTTGCCTACCGTATTTATTCGATTGATTGGTATTTATGCCTTTTAGTACGGGGGAAGAAAACAATCGTCTTTTCGTATTATTAAATCTGCTGAAAATTACATCCAGCTTAATTTAAATGATACGCATTGAACTCCCACTGGAATGCATGTCACTGTGCACACTAGACTACTGCCAGTAAACTCAAAATTTGGTAAACTCGTAAATCAACTTATATTGCCCACATGGAATGGCCTTGTATCCCAGGGGACAATCCCAGGGTGGTGCACTGATACGCACACGTGCCCGATACGCACATATGCCCGTTTTTTTCAATTGACACTTTTTCAAGTGATTTTCAGATATGAGTAAAGTGAAAAAAAGTTGGGCAATGACATTAGTAAACTTTTTTCACTTCACTCATATCTGAAAATCACTTGAAAATGTGTCAAATGAAAAACAGTGAAAAATAGCTATTTTTCACTGTTTTTTTTCACTTGACACATTTTCAAGTGATTTTCAGATATGAGTGAAGTGAAAAAGTTTACTAATGTCATTGCGCAACTTTGTTTCACTTTACTCATATCTGAAAATCACTTGAAAAAGTGTCAAGTGAAAAAAACGGGCATATGTGCGTATCGGGCACGTGTGCGTATCAGGCCTACCCCAATCCCAGACCCTGCAAAACGACTTGTAAAATGTCAAAAGTCATTAAGTGCCAAAAGTCATGTAAAATGCCCTGGCTTGAGCTCAACTGATTTTAAAAGCAGTTGTTTGAATGCAGCAAATCCGAAATCAAGTATCCGGTTGGGCTGTATAAAACAGAATTATCAAATGTGTTTGATGATGGCGTAAATGCGTCAATAGTTGTGTTTCTTCACTGTCAACATCCACAAACAGTCACAATGTTGGTGTGCCCACCGACTATTGTAAACAACGACATCAGATCAGACAAGTGACGTCATCACTGCTCACACATCACTCAGCTGCGTAGTACTGTCTGGGCACCTGCACGGTGAAGTGGACGCACACGTGCAGCGAGAAGTACAGCAGCACGGCGATGGCCACCTGGGTGCAGTCCCAGACCCTGTGAAAGACCTTGTAAAGTGTACAAGACCCTGTGAAATGTCGTGTCTCGTCGAAAGACCCTGTAAAGTGTCAAATTTATCCTAATCTTATTATACAGTATCCAAATCTTATGTTTTGTATCCCAATCTTACACGATTTGGATACTTAAGAATTACATTAGGATACATTTGATACTTTACAGGATCTTTTACATGACACATGACACTTTACAGGGATTTTACAGGTCTTTTACACTTCACAGGGTCTTTTACAGGCGCTGGGACTGGCACCAGCAGCAGCAGCAGCCACCAGTGCGCCGTGATGCCGTACAGGCGCTCGATGGCGCTGCCGCTGCGCTTGGCCGGCCGCTCCATGCTGCTCGTGCTGGGCGCGGTCGTGTCGCCGCAGCTCACCAACGGCTGCATGGTGGAGCCGTGCTCTCGCCTGCGCAAGAGTATATGTGTGCGAATTAGAGCAAAGCGGGTTCAGAGGCCAGTTCTGCAAGTGGAGATGTGAGGAGAAGTAAAATGGCAAAAGCGAAGTGAATTGAGAAGTAAAATAGCAAAAGCGAAGATAAATTATGTTTAATTTTTTTATATACAAATAAACGGAACATAAATAAATACCCAACAATTACATTTTTGAATCTTTGTCGCTATTTCTAACTGAAATAACATTTCTATGAGGCATCTTTAAAAGTATCAGCACTACAGAATCCATTCGACGAGAAATCCTTTGGTAATTGTATTAATATTTTTTTCGGTGAGATAATCAGCAGCTTTTCAGGCGAGACAGAGTGAAATCGAATGATGAAATTGGTTTATTTTAATGGTTATCAGGTAAACTATTTTCAGTGGTGATGTGCTTTTTAGTACAAATTGAGGTGTGTCTCATTATTTCTTTCAAAGCATGCAGACTGCAGTGCGCCGCCACGCGACAATCATCTATACTCCAGTTACTTTACACCCTGCACGCGTGGTTCCCCCTGGAAGCGTGCCAACGATCTTTTACGCGTGCGATTTTCACAGAAAGTTTAAAAAAGTCATCTCTGTTATAAGGCTATTCGTTAACTTATTTACAACAATGATTTTTTTCATCATCACATGCTTTATCATAATTGGCACGCTTCCAACGTGAGACATAAATGAGTGCGAGGGCAGAGTAAATATCATGTTCACCCAGTATACACGTAAACAGACGTGTCGCGCGGCAGCATCGATTTGCGGCCGGCGTCAGCACCCGGCGGCACGCAGTCGAACAGCAGTTCAGTGGGCAAGTTCACTTTGGCCGGCTTGCTGCGGTAGGTAGCGTTGAGTCTGGTGCGCGCCACGTCGCCCGGCGCCGCGTCGTGCAGAAGCTTGTGCACGTCGACCGAGTTGAGCGGCGTGTGCGGCGGCACCGACTGCGACTGCCCGTCGGTCGACACGAATGTCGACTCGAGCAGCAGACGCGCTGCGAGTCGACACTGTTACTTTTGGAGCCGCGCGACGGTGTCACGGACGTTTTGGTGTGGTATTGTCCACTAAAGAATGGAATGGAATGGCGCCAATGGCGCTTTTCCATCACTAGTCCACTGACAGAACATTTTACCATGAAAGCTACCCAACCAAATCAAAGCAAAAAGTTTACATTTATGAGAAGCAGGAACGAGTAACCTTTGGCCTGTGACGCTAGTGGGTCGCGCCACAGAATAAACAGCCTAGCGTAGCTGCGGGGCCGCACCAGGGACACTCCCAGACCCTGTAAAATCCCCTGTAAAGTGTAAAATGTCTTGCAAAGTGTCAAAAGTCGCGTAAAATGCCCCAAAAATCGCAAATGTCATGCACATGTTAAAAGTCAGGTAAATTTCCGTGTAAAATGGCAAATGTGATGCAAAGTGTCAAAAGTCATGTAAAATGCCGTGCAAAATGGCAAATGTAATGAAAAGTGTGAAAAGTCATTTAAACTGCACTGTAAAATGGTAAACGTGTTTGCCGTTTTCCATGTATAGTAGTAGAGTGAACTAACTTGGTAAGTTCATTCGACTACTACACATGGAATTTTTTGACTTTTCACACTTGACATTTGACACTTTGCCTGACATTTGACATTTCCAGGGCATTCTACAGGCTCCAGGAGTGGCACCAGGCCGGCGGAGCGCGGCTGCACTCTAAACGCGCGCGCCAGGTTCGCCTTGAACTTGTAGGCGACCAGCTGGTCGGACAGGTTGCTCAGGTACAGGTCCACGAAGGCCGTGGGCTCGTCGTTGTCGCTGGCGGCGCTGGTGCCCTCGGCCGGCACCGAGCTCAGCGGCCGGAAGACTAGTTTTGGCTCGCCGCCAGCGGCCTGCGAGAACTCATCTTAGATCCTATTTGCACGCTTTGTCAATGGAAGAGATTTTTTTGAAGAGCACTTCCTGTGTTTTGTTTGTTTCTGAAATAAATATCTGTGCTTCTGCGTTTTAGTTATTCCATGTCCTCGAAACTGCCGAGATTTTCGAAATTTGCGAGTTTCTCTGTATAATAAAATACATAAAACAAAAACACAGAAACTCCATTCTGTCCTGTGTTTTAGCCGTCATTGACCGCTACCGATTGCTCTCAAGAGCGTTTGTGTGCATTTTGCTATTGAAAAGTGGAACACTACCGTATTTGCTATATTAGTCCCCCGCTTGAATAGTTCCCCACTTGAATAGTTCCTCCATGTCGGACGAGTGGTTAGAAAATGTGTCCTCCCTCAAATAGCCCTCCTCAAAAGTCAGACGAAAAAAAAATCTCCCGGAGGTACTTTTCGAGTACTTTTACGCGGTATTTAGTTCACAAAACACTGGTACTTTATGGGCAATCATATTCCGTACCTTTTTACTAAAAAAGTCCCCTCAGTATTTTCGTAGCTACAAATAGATATCAAGTACTTTTACAGCGTAAAAGTACTTTTTAGAAAACTTTTAGTACAGACCGCAACAGAGCTTTGGTCCGGAGACTTTGCTTTGGTCACAACTTGCACATCGTCCAACATAGTTATATTGCCGTTGGCTTTATCTCGCTTTGCGTTCGACTCCATTATCACCGATTTAGTGGTTATTTTTCAATTTCAAGTAATAATTACTTTTCAGCTTTCTTTCCAGCCGGAAAATTGCAGGACAGGAAGTTTTTGGCAAATTTAGCACTTCGAAATAAATTTAATTTGTTGCGTTTTTACGTCTGGTTTTAAGCAATATACAAGGCATGCGGAAATTTTGATGTCTAGCACATTTCCAGGATGCTCAAAATGGAAGCTGTTTTCGCGCATTAGAATGAAAAAAAAACAAAGAAATAATTGGAAAGACCAACGACAAACTCATAAAATTAATGCAAGCGCGTTAGCGTGCAGCAGTTTGTCATGCAGCGTTTATGTATTAAAATAATTACAACTTGGATTAACCTGTCACGCGCGGCGGACAAAAAACATCCAAAACACAGGTTGACCTGTGCTATTTCATACAGAAAAACTTAGGATACACATGTTACAGCGACTGCGCAAGCGCGAATGCTTTGTGAGTGAATTTGGGACAGATTTACACAGTTCTGGCGGTAATGATGGAAAACTGTTGGAAAAAGTATTGGTATTTTAAGTGTTTTTTGTCTAAAAAGTTTTCGAATTTTCGAAATTCATTTCGTATTTCATTTTAAACTTTTGAATATCCAAATTTGTTGTAATAGTTTTTTTGAGTTGTCAGATTCTCACATAAATATTTAGTATTCCCCATTATTTGTAAATTTTATGTTTGAATCTTTTGGATAAATATCTAAAACTCCAAAAAATGCAAAAACATCTTCGAATTTCCGTTTGCCATCCGTCTGTCAACTGCGCGCTGGACAATGGGCGGTGATCAGCGACAGGCGCTTTAGCACCGCAGACCGCCATCTTTATTGCCGCCGCAGCGGCCGCTCAAGTTGTAACTTCCCGCCGCGCTGCAGGTAAATATAAAAGCGCGGCGGCAACACACTCATCTACATCGATCAGCTTCAACACACTTTCAATCCTCAGTCAACTAAAAATCAGCCATGAGTTCGCAATCGGCGACGGTTATCGGAGCGACGGCGGCGGCGACTCTGCTGTCCGTGTTGGCGCTGCTCGTGTGCGCCCTGTTCACCCCCGCCATACTGAGGCAGGTGAACGACGCGTGGACTGAGTTGGATAATGATATGGCTCAGTTCAGGGTGAGTCTGGGAAAAAGTACACCGATTTGGGGATGTAGACATTTGGGCAGTCCCAGAACATGTAAAAAACACTGTAATGTGTAAAAAAAGAGTGTAAAATGTTATGTAAAATACCATATAAAATGTCAAATGTCATGTACAAGACCCTATAAAATGTCAAATGTCATGTACAAGACCCTAAAAAATGTCAAATGTAATGTGAACGACCCTGTTAAGTATCCAAAGCTTATTCTGTAGTATCCAAATCTTATGTTTTTGTATTCCAATCTTTTACATGATACGTGGCATTTTACAGGGTCTTTTTCATGACACATGACATTTTTCATGACACATGACATTTTACAGGGTCTATTACACTTTACAGGGTATTTTACAGGGTCTGGGACTGGCACCAGAAATGCACACATTTTCCGGGTATTTCTAAAGTTGATCTAGTATTTTACGTGTTTAACATCAAAGAAGGATGCAAATAGTAACTAGGTATGTGTATACTTGGTGAAAAAGAACACTTTCTACTGTCGTGTAGGCTGTGACCATAACAGTGACAACTCTATCTCTGCGCAGAGCATGACCGACTCGATGTGGGTGGACATGATGGCCATGTCGTCGAGCAACGACCCGGAAGCGATGCGCCAGCGCAGACAGGACTACTACGCGAATGGCGGCGCCAATGCCGGCGTGCAGGCTGCAGGGGCTGCTGGTGCAGCTGCGGGCGCCGGCGGCAGCAGCTTGTCGTGCAGTGCGTTTTGGGTGCAACTTCACCAACAACTAGGGTATCAACAATTTTTTGTGGAAAACTGAAACGGAAAAGTTTTGCTTTTGCCGGAAAAAAACGGAACTTTTTTTGCACTTGTACGGAAAAATGAGAGGTCGGAAAACGGAAAAAGCAAAAACTAAATTCGCACAGAAACGGAAAAAAAGTTGACACAACTGCCCACATTATATCACTGTAACTGACCCCTCCCCAGACTGCGACACGAACAACCAGTGCCCGGTGGGCCCCGCCGGCGACAAGGGCGAGTCGGGCGAGCCTGGCGTCGACGGCGCCCCCGGCCTCGACGGGCCGCCCGGCGCCGACGCAATCGACGAGATCTGCCAGCCGCTCGGCAGCGTGTGCTTCAACTGCCCCAACGGGCAAATGGGACCGCCCGGCGCGCCGGGCCGATCCGGCCCCAGGTGCCAGTCCCAGACCTTGTAAAATGCCCTGTAAAATGTCAAATGTCACGCAAAGTGTCAAAAGTGATGGAAAATACCCTGCAAAACCGAGTGTAACCGAGTTGCCATTTTGCAGGGCATTTTCCGTGACTTTTGACACTTTGCGTGACATTTGACACTTAACAGGGCATTTTACAGGGTGTGAGACTGCCCCAGGGGTATGCGCGGTAGCAAAGGGCTCAACGGCATGGACGGGCGTAACGGGCAGCCGGGCAGCCCAGGAGAGATGGGCTCACCCGGTGGGGAGGGGCGGCTGGGCAAGCCGGGGGTGGTAGGGGAGCGCGGCAGTGATTCTAGGGCGGTTTTGGGCACCCCCGGACCTAAGGGCGACCCGGGACCGGAAGGACCGGAGGTGAGTAGTGTTGTAGTGTTTTGTGAAGCCGCGCCTGCCTACGGCAAACGATGGAATATTTTGTGGAAAATGGAATCAAATTTTTCAGTGTTTTTTTTTCAATTTAAACGGATTGTGTCATCATTGTGAGAACGGACAAGCAGGCGAGTGAAATGACAAGTGACTAGTACTTTCATTTTGAAATTTACACGTCACATGACTTGTCACTTGTCAAATGTCACGCCAAAGGTCATACAAATTTTTCAAATTTAATGCAAAATGGCAATAGTTCAGACATCAAATATTTTACCTAGGTATTTTCTTTTTCTTGATTTATTCCTCTTTCATTTTACACTTTTCATGACATTCGACACTTTACATGACACTTAACGGTGTGCGGGACAGCCCCCAAATCTACGCAAAGTATCAATGTACGCGCCCAATTCACACCGTTCACTTCACACCTCTCAACCATTAACCATCCTCCCACAGGGCGAGCAGGGCGACTCGGGCGAGACGTTCGAAGACGGCGGCCCGGCTGGCCCTGAGGGCCCTGAAGGACTCATCGGCATCCAGGGCGCTGAAGGGCCTGCCGGGCAGCCGGGCGACGCCGGCGAGACGGGCGTGCCCGGCAAGGATGCAGAGTATTGTCCTTGTCCGCCGAGGAATAGGGCGTGAATGTGATTGAATTTGATTTTGAGTGATTTTTCGCCTACCTATTTACCTACTATTTCATGTTCACAAACTGTAGACGCCTCGCTTTAGTTGTCGTAAAGTCTACTGACTGCTCACTTTGCAATCTGAAATCTGAAATATTTCTTCCGAATAAAGAGACAAATGTCTACAAAAAGTTCTTATCACATGACGCTGTTTTCAGTATTGGTGTTGCGGCTGTCCCGCGTGATACATATCACGTAAACCTGACTAATTAAATTACCTAATTAGATCCAATACGCGTGTGTACATAATGCACGTACCTGATTTTAGTGTAGGAAATGCCCCACGAGTCACGAAATTGTCAAACGAGTGAAAAAAGTTTCCTTTTAGCATCATCATACGTTTTTCACGGTCGTTTATGGACATGTTTAAAGTACCCACATTTAAAAGCAATGAATTTCACAATTTGCAGCCGTATAGAAACACGAAATATTCGAATTGGTGCGCTGATTTGCAAATTTGAATTAGCACATTCGTGCCGAAACGTGCAACTACCAATGATGGCAACTTGCCAAATATTAATAAATATCACTTAAAGGGTTAGAAATGTAAACTTTTACCAATGATGCGTTAAAATTTCATAAAATTTTGTGTATCAAGGCTAGTACGTTAGAGAAAAAAGAAAGCAAAAACACAACCCGTCTCATTGCAATTTTTTGACCGGCCGCGGGAACGAGTGAGTACATTACTTTAGTTGATTATACAAAAACAGCATCTGGAGCGTAAAAATATATACAATATTTGCTGCCGTGCAGCTGTTCGTTTACAATTGAGCTGGCGAAACGGCGAAATGGTCAAAGATTATGCCGCTTCCGCAGTCGATGTGCGTACCCCTAAAGAAATGGTTCGTTCCCCTTTCGTGCCCACCTGTTTTTTTTTGTTTTCGTGATGTTTGGACGGGTGCCAAGGATGCGTTTTTGTCACCGCGCGTGGTCCTTCCCGCCTCATGAACCCTTGAGCCAAACTTGATAACAATAACAAGGTTTGTGAGATTCCTATGGCGCACCACACACAGCACTTGAAAAAATCGTGTACAAAGTCGGAAGTCACAACTAGAAGTACATTCGAACGTTTTAAGTTATGAAAAAAGAATGAACATACAGATTTTCGAAACATTCGAACGATTTCAGTTCCGATGTTATTTTTGGTTATGGGTTATGAATTCCGACTTTGCTTTCGGACTTTTCGATTTTTCTACTGTTGATGCCCCTTTGCGGCTTAACTGACGCAATGCACGGAGATGGCGGCACGGGGATTTGGTACCATTTCCATGAGTTGCAGCAAATCATTAAAAATACAAATCCTGTGGCCGCAAATCATTAAAAATACACTCGATGGTGTGCCTTTTGCTGTATTTGTATGTATATTTTCGTGCATATACAGCGTTCCATGGCACTGGCGTCAACACCAATCGCGCCATGGCGTGGCGCCTACTAATCACGCCAGCGCCATTCCGTCACTCTGTAGGTAAAATTGAGCCCCCCCCGTTCGCCGGCCTCCGTAAACAAGCAGCCCCCCCCCGCTCAAAAATCCTGGATACGTCCCTGCCCAGTGCTTTAAAATGTCAACGCCATTCAAACTGCCACAAGTCTGTAAAAGTCCAGTCAAAAACGAAAAATTAGCGTTTTACAGGACATTTGACACTGCGCGATTGATGAACATAGCGCAATTTCCCGTAGTTTTCACCAAAAATAATTTTTGTCTCATTTGTTATTTTCCATGAAATTCTGCTTTGTTGTGTTGTTTTAACACTTAGGTCCAATTTCAGTGGTGAAATTTTGTGTTAAGGCTGGAATGTTGCAATTTCTATGACAATTCCCAATGCTGTCTTTTTAGAACAGTGTAGTAGTTGATTGAACTTACTTGTCGCAGAGGGCAAATGACAACTTCGGTTAACTACTACACATTTTTTCTGGTCAAATTTCACGTTCTATTTACTCACCAAAAGGTGTATTGAATTTCTGCCCGTTAAAAATCTTGAATGCAAACAGAACAGCCAAGCGAATTATTCTGGCTGCCTTGAAAATCGAATAACAGTATAAAAGCGGCGCACGCGTTTGTGCCGCCAGTTGGCTCGCTGCTTATCTTATCCCTATCGACATTTCAACATTGTGCCTGCGCACACTAGTTTTCACACGAAATTTCGAAAACTCACAAATCAGCTTAGAACGCATTTGAGTTTTCTACAGTGAGGTGGCCGTCAACTACAGTTGACGGAGATGAAAAATGACTCATTGTGGAAAACTCAAACACGTTCAAAGCTCATTTATGAGTTTTCGAAATTTCGCGTGAAAACTAGTGTGCGCAGGGCCAATGCGTCGCTGTGTGTGCTGTGGCATAGTCAGGCATATTAAACGTCTGGTGTACATATTTAGATTAAATACAAATGCTCACAGGGCATACCAGTTTATGCTTAGAGCTGACTGATTAGTGAGTAGTATTTATGGCAAGGCAAGTGCTTTTTTAGAGAAGTACTAAGTGTGTCGAACTCCGTGGGAATTAAGTATGGAAAACTGCCGCAGTGTGTTCTTTGTATATCTATATGTAAATAAATAAAATAAGCTTTTATTTACATGCATAGCATGAAATTTATGTAGAATACCTGCACTGCACGGAAATAAAGGACTGAGTGGCATTTAATAAACTAATATCACATGACATTATTGCAGCTAAGCATTTAATTTTGTATTTTTAAGAAGAAATGGTGTCTGGAGTGATTGTGCATTCAAGAGTCAAGGAAAATATAAAAGGTCTACCCTATTGCATGTATAATACCAGTGAATGTGTTTATTAGCGGAATAGGAATGCACATGCTGAGCTTTGTTTGCTCGTGCTGGCAATGGATCCCAGGGCTGCTTCATAAAATGCATGTATGCAAAGCCAAATGCACATGTGAAATGTCTTAGGAACTGCTTTGATAGCATTTACATCTGGTCATGCATGTTCTTATTTATTTCCCTAGGGTATTCATTTTATACATGTAAAAAGAGCACATAAAATGTGTGGATGGCAGAGTAACCACCATTTCATCTCTTCCAGTGATGTCATTTACATGCTATTGACAATGCCAAAGCTTCCCCATTTGTCCACTAAGTGCCAGCAGAAATCAATTCTGCACTAGATGAAGGATGTGCAATTTTAGTTACAAATGTCAGCAGTCAGCACAAAGCTTTTACTCTATGCATCATCAAAATGGCATCAAAGAAATCCATAATTCATTCTTAGGAAGCACTAAATGCAGTAGTTGAATAGTTTAGTTGCACTTGGCATTAGGCAGATGTGGTAGAGTGGGGGGTTTTGTGCCCCCACTAAAACATTGCATCCCACACTTGAAATGGCATATAAAATTTGTTCTGCCGCTACGATAAATCCATTTGAAATTGATTTTTGGGAGTTGTGTTTCTGCTTTTTCACGCATTTTCAACCAAAAATACTATAAAAATGCAAAATTGTTTTCAAATTTTCCAATCGGTTTTCAAGGTTTTTCAAGGAAAAATCGGTTTTCTAGTGTGTTTTTATGGTTTTAAAATAAAAATTTGAAAACTCTTTGAAGACATTTTCTAATTGCTGCTTGCCACAGTGATAAACCAGCCAGCCGTGTGCTTTCCATCAGAAATGTTGAGTGAGATGGTGAAAAGCAAATCTGTGTGGCGTGCGCAAAGCCAATTGCCAACCCTGTGCTAAAATTTACTGGGGGCACATCCACATTGTGACTCACAAAGGGTGCCCCCAGTCTGGCATTGGCTTCTGTTCGGTGCCGCTTGGCCAATAAGCCATGCTTCTTAATCTTATACCGTCATTTTTTCATTATCGGCCTCTGAATTCATTTGTTTTATTTTGTTTGTTTAGTGCAGTAAGTGATATCTTAATTTGATCGAATTGATAGTTTCAGGGTGGATTATTTCAGTTTTCGGTGTGGCTTGCAAATGTTTAGTTTGATCACTTGCGGAAATATGAATGTGTTGAAAAATGTGGATGTTTGTATTCCCTCGTTATTCGTGTTTTTATGCCCAAATGGCAAACTTTACAACCGCTTTGGCATTTTACTGTAATAGGTTAAAATGTTGCACTTGTGAAGCTGTTTACTCGTAATTATTTACATATGAAAAAGTGCAGCCGGCCGCAACACTATTGGCAGCGCCAACGTTAGTTTGACCATGTTGTGCCAACTGGGAGTGGCAGACGTTTTTTTAAAACAATTTTTTTTAAACGTTGCCTTTGAAAAGTGTCGATGTATTGAATTTTGTTTCGCAAATTTGCATGCAGGTTCACAATTTCACATACAAATTGTCATTGGTGGCTGTTTTCATCTGTCTGTGATTAGGGTTCAAACGGGATTGACTTTTCGGGATCGGGATCGGGATTCACTTTTTGAGATTTCGGGATCGGGATCGGGATTGGGGTTTCGGGATCGGGATTGGTATTTTGAGATTTCGGGATCGGGATTGGGGTCACGGGATCGGGATCGGGATTGGCATTTTTTCGGGATCGGGATTGGGGTCCTGGGAAAGAGATTTTCGTCACTGTTCTGGCATTCACAGTTGTTCATCAAGGTCTCAAAACACTGTTGGATGCCAGAAAAGTGACATAAAATGGACGCTGGGGGTTTGCGTTCACCTTTTTGCACGCAAAAATGTCATTTTTTCACTTTTTATAATTTCCACTATTTTTTCCGGGATCGGGATCCCGGACTTGGGAGATTCTCGGGATCGGGATCGGGATTTGAAAGTTTTCAGGGTCGGGATTGGTATTTTTGGATTTCGGGATTGGGATCGGGACTGCTAAATCCCGGAATTTCACGGGATCCGGGATTGGGATTGGGATCCCGTTTGAACCCTTTCTGTGATATATGATCTAGCCAGGATTTTTGAATGCCACGTTTAAAAAAAAAGTTTTTTTAAATTTTTTCAAACGTTTAAATAAAACGTTTTTTAAAGCTCCCATATGTGGCCTTGTGTTTACATATATCTACATATATTGGCAAAATTGGCAAAATTGCCCTGCGCACACTACAGGGGTCTCCAGGATTTTGGCCCTCGCGGGGGCTGGATAGATAGCAAATCGCTCCTCCGGAGGGATAGATAGCTGGAAAATTTTTCTGGGGGGGTGGCTGGCGGGGGCACAATATATAGGCTTTTACAAGGTTAAGAAGGCAGAAAGGGGAAAAAATCGCTAATAATCAGTTAAAAGTAGCCAAAAGTAGGTATAAAATGGCTAAAAATAGGTATATAACCATGTATATAGCCGGAAAGCACGATTTTGAAGGTGAAAAACTAAAAAAAGGTGCGAACATTAGTGATTTTGAGGGAAAATTGGGGCAAAATTTCTCAAAAACCACTCCAGATAGATAGATAGCTGAGCGATTTGGGGGGGTCTTTTGGGGTAGTAGCCAAAAATTTTGCCTCGGGATAGATAGATAGCTGAGCGGCCTCCGGGATAGATAGATAGCTGGCCGATTTTGGGGGGGGGGCAGCCCCCCCCCTAGGAGACCCCTGGCACACTAGTTTTCACATGAAATTTAGAAAACTCATAAATGAGCTTTAAACGTGTTTGAGTTTTCCACAATGTGCCTACACACACTAGTTTTCACCGTGACTTTGTGTGAAAATTGAAAATTTTTCAAATGCAAATTAATGAACGTGGTTGAATGGTTTTATTCAATTTTTATTGGAATTTAAATCAATGAAAGTTAAAATTTAAAAATTTGACTACTAAAACACATAAAGCATACAAACAGAGTAGGCTGGATGTCGCCATGTCGCCATTTCAGTTTTCACATCAGTCACGGTGAAAACTAGTGTGTGTAGGGCCAATGTGTCATTTTTTATCTCCGTCAACTGCAGTTGATGGCCTCATTGTAAAAAACTCAAATGCATTCCAAGCTGATTTGTGAATTTCTGAAATTTCGCGTGAAAACTAGTGTGCCAGGCACAATGGCCCTACACACACTAGTTTTCACTGTGACCGATGTGAAAACTGAAATCGCGACATGGCGACATTCAGCCTACTCTATTCTATGCTATATGTGTTTTAGTTTTCAAATTTTCAAATTTAAACTTTCATCAATTTAAATTCACATTAAAATTAAA
This sequence comes from Sphaerolaimus hirsutus, assembly GCA_964036195.1. Taxonomy (NCBI): domain Eukaryota; kingdom Metazoa; phylum Nematoda; class Chromadorea; order Monhysterida; family Sphaerolaimidae; genus Sphaerolaimus; species Sphaerolaimus hirsutus. The sequence goes on from OZ038458.1 coordinate 20,351,325, forward strand.
TTAAATCATTCAAATGTATTGATTAATCTGCATTTAAAAAAAATTCAGTTTTCCCACAAAGTCATGGTGAAAACTAGTGTGTGTAGGCACAATGGAACAAAAATTAGCGATTTTGTGTAAAAAATCACTCAAAATTTGTTCCACATAGATTTGAGAGTTGGGGGCTAGGCTAGATAGGCAAAAAATTTGCCTCAGGAGTTGGGATAGATAGATATCTGGCCGATTTGGTGGGGAGCAGCCCCCACAGCACCCAGCCTTGGAGACCCCTGCCAACATTTTCTCAATCCCTAAAATGTGTTGAGAGAATTTATTTTTGCAAAGTAAACATATCTTTTTTGAATTTTTTTTTCCAAAAAAAAAATATGGTTGAAAAACTTTTTTCCAACCCCAGTACCTAGTGCGCCGCCTGGCACGAGCCCGCCCCCCGCTCTGGGCTTAGCTTGTTGCTTCAGTGCGCATTCACTCTTTGTCCATTTTTATGACTGAATTCAGTTATAAACACGCCTTACGTTTGCAAACGTTGCGTTTTTTTCTCGCCGCGTCGAATATAGTATATAACGGTGAAAAAGTCGTTTTTACAATGCACCATCTGTTCCGAAATGGATTTAACGCAGTCATTTCGCAGCCATTCGGCATGCACGCTGAAAATGTGTGACTCATACTGGTTTCATCTTACCACCAGCATTTTGTGCAGCGGGGGGCAAAGATCAATATTTTTCTTCATGCCGCGACTGCAATGGCTCTGCGCACACTAGTTTTCACACCAAATTTCGAAAACTCATAAATGAGGTTTGAACGTATTTGAGTTTTCCACAATGAGTCATTTTTAATCTCTGTCAACTGTAGTTGACGGCTACCTCATTGTAGAAAACTCTAAATGCGTTCTAAGCTGATTTGTGAGTTTTCGAAATTCCGTGTGAAAACTAGTGTGCGCAGGCACAAAACGTATCGCTCTTTCAGACACCGGTCACTGTTCGATTTTGAAGGTTGTCTAAAATAGCAATTCTGTTATTTTGATCGCTATTTGAATGTCTGAGCGCTGCACCGATGATTTGACGTTCGATTTTCGTTTATTTCAGAAAAGATTTTTCAGCGAACGAAAAGGTTTCAGTTCCAGAACGAGCTATCCGTGTTACTTACCACAATTTTTGTCAATATTTTGAAATAATTTGCACACGTAGATTGTTTGAAATTACATTTCGGGGATAGGGATAATGATAGAAAATCGCGTGCAAAAGAGTGGGTTATTTCTTTTGTGTTATTATGTTGCCCCAGAATTGGTGAAAGGTGGTGTTTTTCATTTGAATTCAGAGGAGATTATTATTTTTATTGTATTTATAATGAGCTTCTTCAAAGCTACAGTTAACCTGATATTTCCCTGGAGATTTATTCCGTATAAAATTGCATCGTGAAAAGCATGCCGTATTAATTCTCACGAGAATTTTCTATTTATGCATAGAAGGTTCTGAACCAGATGGCTTTTATTATTTATTTAGGTATTTATTTATTGTGTTCCTGATACATTCATTTGTAGCACATATTTGCATGAATATATTTTTTTATATTTATATTGTTTGCATACATATTTTCGATTTACATATTTATATTATATGCAAAATTACATATAGATATTCAAGTACAGCGCGATGTATGTACAGTACTTTGTTCCCTTAAGACCACTTATGAAAATTGTCGTAAATAAAAAAAAAATAATTTTGCTGCCCTCATCCAGTCAGCCCAATTATGGCCCGCTTTCGTTAAAGAGTCGGCTCCATTCAAAGTGATTTAAAGGGGTTTAGTGGGGCACCTTGCATGACATGCACGTTTTCAAATTGTTTCAACCATGCGTTTGCACTGATGTTTGATGTGGAAACACATTAGCAGAATTTCGTATCGTTCCACGGCTTACCATACGCGCTAAAAAGCGTACATAAAGGGATGATACTATCGGGATCCCGATACCGAATTTCGGTATTTTCGGTCCCGATTCCGATCCGGAAGCTCCAATCCCTATCGCGAAACTTTTCAAAAACCATTTCCGATCCCAATAAAATTTTTCTGATCACGACCCCGAAAAAATTTGTCAAGTGAAATTACAGATCCCCCCCCCCCGAAAAATTGTATCAAAATCCCGATCCCGAGACCTTAAGCTCGATTCTGATTCTAAATACTCGAAAAATCAACCCTGAACCCGGTCTCGGGACCATAATCCCGATCAGCGTCAGCGCCATTCCGCCACTATAGCTAAAATTTCAAGGGGGTCTGAGCCCCCCCTCGCCGGCCTCCGTAAACAAGCAGCCCCTCCCCCTCCCGGGGCGAGACCAGGAAGTGACCGAAAAATTAGACTTTTTCAACGTCAGTGTAAAAAAATTTTGCATTCTTCACCAGACATGAGGTATTATCATCCGATTTGCTCCGTGTGGCCGCAAATCGTTGTAAATACACTCAATGTTGTGTTTTTGCTGTTTTGTATGTATATTTACATACGTATACAGCGTTCCATGGCGCTGACGCCAACGCCAATGGCGCCATGGCATGGCGCCTACTTATGGCGCCAGCGCCATTCCGCCACAATGTAGCTAAAATTTCAAGGGGGTCTGAGCCCCCCCCTCGCCGGCCTCCGTAAACAAGCAGCCCCCCCCCGCTCAAAAATCCTGGATACGTCCCTGATCCCGATCCCGATCGCAAAAACTCAGAAGCGATTCCGATTCCGATCCCGAAAACTCCAAAGAACCGATCCCGAAAATCAACAAAGCGATCCCGATCCAGAGAAAGTCGATCCTGTTTTAACCCTAGATGATACAACAACCGAATATGCTGCAAAATTCACTAAAAAAGCGGAACACTGAATGCCCAATCCAGTGATCCAAAAAGCGTCCACACAAAAATATTTCCTAGCGATTTGAAAAGAGTGCATTTGAAGCTGCGTTTGCAGAAATACGTTAAAAAATCGCTGTCATCCAAATTTTTTAGTTGACGCAAAAAAAGTACGCACGATTTCAACTAAATTAGTTCCGGGGTCAACTCAGAAAAAAACAGTTGACTCTGAGTTGACTCAATCGACTTCTAAAAAGTAGCGTCGACCACCGTGTGGAGCGCCAATACCCCCAACTGCGCAAAATAATAATATCTAGTGATTCAAAGGCCAATAATCTATCAATGATTCATGATGAATCATTTATCTATCTATTATATCTTATAAAAACCTGATCACTTACAGCAGCATTCTTGACTGAAATGTGTTTTTTCACGCGCATAGGTAGGGATGGCCAAGGTTTTCTTTCAAAGGTTTTTTTAAATAAAAAACGTTTGATTTAAAAAAACCCGACCATCGAAACCGTTTAAAAAAACCTTGACCGAAATTTTTTGTACTAAGCACTAGGTATTTTGCAATTTTTTGCGCGCAAGCGCGCAATTTCACATGCACATTACTTTTTGTGGTTGTTTTCACTGGTTTTGCAGCATTTTTAGTGTAAAAGCTTCCATTTGTCCATGCTATTGTGCCATAATAAGCTGTGATATGTTAGTGTAGTATATAATATCCAGTCAATATGCCTCCATATACAGGGGTGGGCATCTTCAGTTACCGCTGGAAAAACGCGATAGCTTGAGCTACGGTTGAGCTATCACCGTAAAATTTTTACACAATAGAGTAGACTCCATAGGACACCTATTCTGAAATTTGCGACCCAAACGGCCACATTTTGGGTGAGTTGTGGAACACACAGTTTTTAGTGTAATTTTGTTGCTTGACCCCCCTTATCTCGGGACTGGGTGACTATTCGAGAAGGAAAAAGAATTTGGTTGTAGCCCCGACCCCAACATACTCAAAGGGCATCAAAATCGGCCAATGTACGACAGAATGGGACGACACCAAAGACCGGTGACCCCCCCCCTAAAATGCCACCCTCGATTTATCCTATGGGTGACGCCAAGTCACAAAATTACACTCAAACTTTGTGTTCCACAACTCACCCAAAATGTGGCCGTTTGGGTTGCAAACTTCAGAATAGGTGTCCTATGGAGTCTACTCTATTGTGTTAAAATTTCACTGTGATAGCTCAATCGTAGCTCTAGCTATCGCGTTTTTCCAGCGGTAACTGAAGATGCCCACCCCCAAGGACGTAGCCAGGGGGGGGGCGGGGGGGGCGGCCGCCCCCCCCCCCTTCCCGGGACGGACCAAAAAATGTGCCAGAAATGGCACTTCCCGAAGACGATTTTGTCGCTGTATGAAAAAAATTTGCGCGCAAGCGCGCATTTCCCCTTTCACGCAACAGATATTTTCGGCTGACGCGTCTCCGCAGCCTCTAAGCCAGTGAAAAACCTAAATTTTCGTCAGTGTCGCTGTATATGCCTGTAAGATACAGACATATACAGCTGTTTTGGCGCCAATGCCAACGCCAGTGGCGCAATGGCGTTGCGCCTACGAATGGCGCCAACGCCAGTGGCGCCATGGCGCCATTCCCTTTACTACAGGGGCAAAATTTTAGGGGGGGGGGGCGCCGCCCCCCCCCCCCCTAAAATTTTGCCCTATAGTAAAGGAATAGAGCCATGGCGCTGGCGCCATTTGTAGGCGCCAGCGCCATGGCAGTATTGGCGTTGGCGTTGGCGCCAACATCTACCAGATAGGTATCTATTTATACCTATATATGGTACTAGGTCCGCTTTTGGCACTGTTGGACACTTTTCTAGTGCAATTTGACGCCTGAAAAGACATATTAAAGAATGGGGTGGGGTTTTGCGCGCTTGCGCGCAAAAAATTTTTAAAGAGCCTACAAGTTCGCGTCAGAAAAGTGCCATTTCTGGCAAATTTTTCTGTCCGGCCCGGGAACGGGGGGGGCGGCCGCCCCCCCCGCCCCCCCCCCTGCGTACGTCCTTGAGTATTGGCGTTGGCGTTGGCGCCAACGTCTACCATATAGGTATCTTTTTATACCTATGTATGGTACTAGGTTCGCTTTTGGCACTCTTGGACACTTTTCTAGTGCAATTTGACGCTTGAAAAGACATCTTAAAGAATGGGGTGGGGATTTGCGCGGTTGCGCGCAAAAATTTTTTTAAAGTGCCTACAAGTTCGCCTCAGAAAAGTGCCATTTCTGGCAAATTTTTCTGTCCGGCCCGGGAACGGGGGGGGGGGCGGCCGCCCCCCCCCCGCCCCCCCCCCCTGCGTACATCCTTGACCTGTCGGATATACCTGTATATGTTGACTCATAACCATATCTGGGAGCTTTTGAAAAAAACGGTTTTGATTGAAAATAAAACCCTGTTTTTGAAAAAAACGTTTTTTTTTTAATTAAAAAAACCCTGTCGTTGAAAAAAACTTTTCGGCCACCCCTACGCATAGGTATGATCAGTTTAAAATGCATAAGTTTGCTTCAAAGCATTCGCGATGCCAGTGTTTCAGTTTTCACTTTTCACATTAGTTTCCAGTTAAGACTGCAGCTTAAACGCTTAAATAATTCCACACAAATTTCCAGCCCGCTTCCAATGCCGAATCTACCACAAAACCATTATTTATTAGGCTCTAGCAACTGCAGCCCAAATCAAGCCGTCTAAAAGTGCCCAAATACTTTAAATCACGATGTCCTACCCGGCGCCGTTCCGCGCGCCCCCGCCGCACATCGCCGCCAAGCCGCAGCTCGGCTCGTCGGGCAGCAACTTCACGTCGGCGGAGTACGTCCGCGCGCAGTCGATCTCGCCCGCCGGCGGCGACGCGCAAATGGTGACCTATGTCGATGTGACCCTGCCCGTTGGGCCCACACACACTAGTTGACATCGCAAATTCGCGTCAACTCAGTGTCAATTAAATAAAACAAGAAATTCGTAAAAAGCATCACACTTAACAGGAACAATGAAAATGAAGTGTCATGATGTAAAATTAACTATGCTCTATCAGATAGATAAGTTGAAATCACAGTATCACTTAAATTCAGTTGACATTTAATTGGCACGAATTCAGTTGACATCCAGTGTGTGGGGGCCCATTGGGGAGCCCTGTGGCCTTGGAGACGCACACTGTTGTAGTTGACGACGGGAAACTTCAATGTTGATGAATCTGTTTTAAACACATTTGAGTTGACTGGAATGAGGAGTCCGTCAACTGGGTTTGACAGATCAAGAATAATCTGTTATGGTAAACTTCAATGTGTTCAAAAATAATCAGCAATAATCGAAATTATGAAAAAATAAAAACCGAAAGAATGAAATGTTCAAAAGCAATGTCAATATCGCCCTCAGACATAAGCGTGCCGTTTGTCGGTTTTCTTGGTGTAGTATTTGATTGAATTGCTACAAATATTGTAGTAATTCAATCAAATATTACATTGGTGCTCGAAATGTCCAGCGCACGCCCTTGGCACCCAACACGTGTTCGCGTGCCCTGTGCGCAACTGTTCAACGCCAGTCCTCGCGCAGATGTCCAGCGGGCGCGCGAACAAGCGCGACGAGTTCTTCCGCAACACGACTTCCGACCTGAACGGGGCGGCCGGCGGCACGACGCAGCCGCAGCAGCAGCCGCAGCACTCGGTGGCTAATGGTCAGTGTGACTGCTCGTGCCGCCTTTATTTTCTAGCTCGAAATCTATTAGGGTGTGAGGTGCCCTACACGAGGGCTTGTAGTTACGATGCGCCTTAGGTGCGCCTTATTTACGTCCTGATTGAGCCTGGGGTGTGCCAATTTGCGCGTTGCTTTTACTTGGCAGTCATGTGTTCGTTTTTGACTGTTTATGTTTGCGCGTTGCCAATCCGGTTCTTGATGCACGCGCGATTATTTGTATCTCACGTTGGAAGCGTGCCAATGATAATTAAAGCATGCGACTTCTGTGAAATGATGAAAAAAGTATAGTTGTGAATATGTCAACGTTTAACATTATAACAGCAATGAATTTCTTTCCCCCCTTCCTTTTGTTTTTCTTTTCATTTTTCAAATAAAAATCGCATGCGTTTAATATCGCTGGCACGCTTCAAGCGTGCAATCTGTTAAGTTACTGCAGTATTTTTGTTTGCTCTAACCACGCGATTTTACTATTTTTTGGCTATTTGTTTCTTTTTTGACCATAGTCAACCAAAAACGGCACCCAGAGAGGTAGTCTATTCCCTCCATCTTAATGAGATCTCCGCAAATCAAATTGTCTGTTGAAATTGTGTGAAAGTGATGAGAAAATTGGTGCGGGGTGTAGGGGTGGAAAAATCAGTTGTTTTTAAAAAGAAGTGGTGTTGAATCAGTACTCACTGGAAATTTGAGCTGATTTAAAAAACGCTCTTTTCTAAAAACAACAGTTGAAAAAAAACACGGACTGGCCTGAATTTTTTTGGTTTGTTTCTGTGTAAACATGAACCAAAGACAGATTTTGTTTCCGTGCGTCACATACTTGGTCAAGATCACGATTTTAGATAGCGCAGCCATAGAATTGACCGATTGCTGTGCAACTGTTGTCTGCTTGTTATCGCTCGCACCTCTGTGCCGGAGTTGTTAAAATTACTAAGTTTTTTTCAAAGTATGTGAATATGTCAAATTTATTCTTACCCCCCCCCCCCCCCCGAGTACAGAAAATGTAAGGCAAATTTTATTAAAGTGGGTAAGAATACTTGCAAAAGTGAATATATTTTTTCATAGAATATGTAAAAGCAAGTTCTTTTAGATGTTTATACCGGAAGACACTGTTTTTAACATTCAATCTGAGAACTTCTGTCAGTATTGTTATGTCTCTTGTGGTGATATTATGACTGGAGTAATGGGATAGCATTATAAGCAGTGATTTCTGTCAAAAATATCCATTTTACATTGACTTATTACATATATCGCCTTTTGTCAAACGTTCGTGACTTCAAGTGAAGTTCAGCATGGAATAGTGCTTAAATAAGGTTGTAAGAGAAGGCTAATACATTGACAGTGATGTTACACACTGTAGAAGTATGTTGGAGCACATTGGTTAGATATTATATACTACACTATCATATCATGGCATGGCTTATTGTGCCTACACACACTAGTTTTCACCGTGACTTCGTGTGAAAACTGAAATTTTTTCTAATGCAATTTAAAAATCATGGTTGAATGATTTGATTTTATTTAAATTTGAGTTTGAATAAATGATAGTTTAACTTTGAAAATTTGAAAACTTAAACACAAAGCATACAAAATGAGTAGGCTGGATGTCGCCATGTCGCCATTTCAGTTTTCACATCAGTCACGGTGAAAACTAGTGTGTGTAGGGCCATTATTGCATGGTAACATGAATAAATGGAAGATTTTACACTAAAAATGTCCCAAAACCCATGAAAACACCACAAATGGTAACATGTATGAGAAATTGCGCGCTTGCGCGCAAAAAACTGCAAAATACCTAGTGCAAGTCTACCTAGTGAAATTTTGACTTTTGATTTAAAAAAATTAAAATCAGTTTCCACCCTTTGATAAATAAAAAAATCAGACTTTAAAAAAAAATCAAGTGCCAACCCTACTCAGGTACCTTCAAAAGTACGTGTAAGGTGAGTACAGGTACTTTTTCCGAGGAAATGTAAATCAATATACTCTGTACTCGAGTATAAACGTATCTTTAAGAGTAAATGTAGATACATTTTAACAACTGCTATTTATGTGGTCGTTTTCTAGGCTTTGAACAAAATACACCTTGCTTTGAGGCTGTTTCTTCCCTGTTTATGTTTGTGCCATTTGGAACTGGTGCGATGCTCATTCGTCACTTTTCAAAATGAAATTACTGGAAATGCTTCCTTTTTGCCCTAATGGAAATATTTATGGCCTGCATTTTATTGCAAACACGTTCGGACACCGGTTTCAAGTGCGTCAAGTATTTTAAATGTTTTATTTTATTCATTTCTTTCCATTCTTTTTGAAATGTGAACACTTCTCTAAGTTGAGTGCTTGATCTTAGACGGGTTCTTAAGTGACAAATTCTGACGTCATATTTATTATTTTATTTTGACAAGTTGAGAAATAAGCCCGATAAGTTATTCAAAATTACTGCGTGTGCTTAAAGGTTTCTTGCATTCAAATTCAAATTGTTGAAGTATTCCATCGAGTGAGTGCCCGATATTTCGGAAATTGAAAAAACCCTTTTTACCCATTTGAGTTACCAGAATTAATCCTTTTTGACCTCCGTCAACAGCAGTTGACATACTTCCAATAAACTCAAAACCGATTTATCAGTTTCCGAAATTTTGGCTGCAAACTAGTGTGCGTGGGGCAATTTGACAGTTGAGATGCTTCTAAGATCAACCAGTCTCAAAAAACCCTGTATCTTTCCTACAACGGTGGCGGTCTTTTGCAGTAGTGCGCCAGTTTACAAACTTGGCACGGCGCCAACGCAGTGGCGGCAAGGGAGGGGAACGGAATGGACGGCCACCAGTGCGCCCAGCTGCCTACTCGCCGGTGTGCTGCTAGTTAAGCAGATCAATTCCGCATCTGGGGGGGGGGGGTGGGCAGTCCCGCACCCTGTAAACTGGAACGATTAGGGGGGGGGGGTTCGGGTAGTAGCCAAAAATGTTGCCTCAGTATTGTTAGATAGCTGAGACCCCTGAGTTGGAATGTGAGACCCCTGAGTTGACGTTTTACAGGGCATCTCACAGTTTCTGGGACTGCCCCCTGGGGGCACTCCCAGACGCCTGTAAAGTTTCAAAGACCCTGTAAAGTGTCATGTGTCATGTAAAAGACCCTGTAAAATGTCATGTGTCATGTAAAAGACCCCGTAAAGTGTCAAATGTCATGTAAAAGACCCTGTGAAGTGTCATGTGTATCCATATATAATTTTTTCGTATCCAAATCTTATGTTTTTGTATTCGAATCTTTCGTCAAAAAGTAAGATTTGCATACAAAAACATACGAGTTGGCATGTTAAAATAAGATTTGGATACAAATGACACTTCACAAGGTCTTGTACAGGGTCTGGGACTGCCCCCAGTTTGTGTCTATGCCGGTGCATAGCGTGCAGTTATACGTATTGTGAGCTCGCAGGTCGCGGTTCAGGCGCGCCAGGCCCGATGCCACCATTTCGATGACTCCCCTGATGGCGATGGAAATCTGCCTGCCTGCCGAGTTTCTGCCGCAGCGGCGGGAAATCTGTACGAATGCGATTCGCTTTTTGGTAATGCGGTGAAGTGTGCATGTTTGAAGTGGATTTTGTTGTTTTTTTGTTGTTGTTTTTCGCTATACTTGGTGGTTTGGATTCTTTCTTTCGGCTTGTTTTATTTAAATACTTACTGTAGAATGGAGATTGGGCCTTTAAAGGCTTTAGCGATTGCTTTTGTCCGGGCATATATTTTACACACTTTTGAGTCCTCGGGGTGAGGTTATGTTGATAAAAATAACTGCGCCTTTGTTTCAGTATCCGCTTTGGTAGAATGGATGAGTATTTTATGCCTAAACCTACACCCAGAGTACAACGTTATAGTGCCACAAAGGCGCTACACACCGGGTGTCAACTGGTTTCCATGTCAATTCAGATTTTAGTTGACGGTAGCATGACAATTTTCAGGGCACATGCGTCAACTTGTCGAAAATGAATTGTCATTGATACGTGTATTTAGGGTTGGAAAAAAAACGTTTTTTTTTAACTCGATGTTTTTTTTATTAAAAAAACGTTTTTTTTTTAAAGCTCCCAGATATGACCTAGTGTCAACATATATAGGTATATCAGACACTGGCAATACTCTGTGATGTTAAATATGACCATATAATGGCTGTGGAGCCATGGGATAGCATTATAAGTGGTGATTTGTGTCAAAAATATCCATTTTTCGTCGACATATCGTTCGTATATCGCCTTATAGTCGAATGTTCGTGACTTCAGGTAAAGTTTGGCACGGAATGGTGATCAAACAAGGTTATAAAAGGAGGTTGTTACTTTGGGAGTGAAGTTACACACTGTGGAGGTACATGGAAGCACATTACCTCAATATTATATATTACAGCAACATATGTCGGCTTATTCACCCATGGTAGCACATAGAAATGGATGTTTTGATACTAAAAATGCAACAAAACCAATGAAAACAACCACCAATGTCAATTTGTGTGTGAAATTGCGCGCTTGCGCGCAAAAATTTTGCAAAATACCTAGTGCTTAGTACTAAAAATTTCGGCCGATGTTTTTTAAAAAAAAAAAAAAAACATTTCGGACGTCATGTTTAAAAAAAAACAAAAAAACGTTTAAAAAAAAAAACGTTTAAAAAAAACATCGGCCAACCCTACGTGTATTTCAACGTCGTTCGGTGACCCAGGAACTGAAATCTGAATGGAAACCAGTTGACGCCCCAGTTGACATTCAACGTCATTGTCAACTACTGTGTTTACAGGGCTCAACTGCAGTTTCTTGCCGCGACGCAGGCTCCGCCTTCAGCGCGTCAATAGCGTCCAACGGCAGCGGCGGCGCGGCGGCGGCAGGTGTGCTGCCGCCCAAAACAAAACCGACGCCCAGACAAATCGACACTTATGTGGGCTTCGACAACATACCCAACCAGATACACAGACGAGCTAAAAAACATGGCTTTGAGTTCAATCTCATGGTTGTCGGTCAGTTTTTGCTATGGGTTAACTCCGCCTTTTTTTGCGGAGTGATAAGTTAGGAAAAGTGCGAGCCGAGTGATAAGTGATGATAAAGCTTTCAGGTGACAGTTGAAATTTAATAACAAGTTCACTCGTTATTGAAACTTTCGTATTACACGGTTCGCATTTGCTCGATTCACTACTCATCACTTTTCGTCAACTGGCGGATCAGTCACATGTTACCTTATTTTTGAGTTGACCAACGTGTTGACGCAGGCCAGGGCGGCTTGGGCAAGTCCACGTTCGTCAACTCGCTGTTCCTGGCCGAGGTGTACAAGCCGGTTGCGCCCAGACTATCCACGCCCACCGTGCACGTGCGTTCGCTGACAAAAATAAACTAAAAAATATAGAATGAGTTTATATTTTACAATGGGTAGATGGAATGCACCGTTTTTTGCATTGTTTATGTGAAAAGTCGTACGGTTTAGACCGGCCCAATCAGTTGCGGTGTAACATCTTATACCACGTCGGAAAATTTCGATAATCGTGATAAGTTGCCGATCCGAATTTTCTAACTTAAGGAATCGAAGAAATCCGGCATTTCCATTCATTCAACCATGTTAAAAATGCATTTTTCAGTTGACCGATGAGTAACTGTCAACTAAAATGTCTGTGGCGCCACTTTAAATAGCCGCGCCGCTTTGTCTTGTCTCACATCTCAAGTGTGCCACGCAGGTGGAGGAGCGCCACCTGCAGCTGGTGGAGGACAACGTCACGCTCAACTTGTCGCTCATCGACACCCCCGGCTTCGGCGACGCCATCGACAACTCCAAATGGTGAATTACTTGTTTTATTTTAAAAAAACGTTTGAAAATGGTGTAGACGTTTGAACGTTTGAAAATGGGACTTAAAAAGACACCTTTTGTTCTCGGCCGGATAAATTTGCCTTGTGGGCAAAAAGTTGACTTATCAACATTTACAAATCAGTGTCCGCATGTACTTATCGACTGTTTTACTGTATGGCATGCAGGTGTCGCCTTCCTGCTAGAGATTTTTTGAAATCGTTCCTTATTGTTCCAAAAGTGTTAAAACGTGGCACTCTGTAAAATTGACAAATAACGTTCCAAATTAAAAAAAAATGCGGACAAATGTGTTAGGTGCCGTTTCCGGGCTTACTTCGTTTTTCGAAATTTTGGATTTATCGACTTTAAAAAGCCGTCTCGAAATCGACTCGCATTACCAGCTGGGAGCCCCTACTCTCGTACATCGAGCGCAAGTTCAACGACTACTTCGTGGAAGAGAACAAAGTGCGGCGGGAGGCCTCCCCTGGGGACCCCCGGGTGCACGCGTGCCTGTACTTCATCCCGGCCACGGGCCACGGCATCAAGCCGCTCGACCTGCACTGCATGAAGCTGCTGTCGGAGCGCGTCAACGTGGTGCCCGTCATCTCCAAGGCGGACACGCTCACGGTGGCCGAGTTGGCCAACTTTAAGCGCATTGTTGGTTAGGGGCGCGGCGGATTCGGCTGTGAACTATTTATGATAAGCGTTGCAAGAATTTATAGGAAGATATAAAAATACGAGAGATTGAATTATATTTATTTCATGAGAAGACAATTATAAAACATTTTTTTAAATTTATTTATATTTTCTTTGCGTTTTTAAAGAGATTTAATTATTTTACTTCGGTCAAATCGTCTCAGCACTGGACTACTGTCCCCTTCAGTGTTTTGCACCCCCCCACTTTCCATCAATTGGGACATACTCGCAGGTGCACAAGGAAATAGATGAGAAGGGCATAAAGATCTACAAGTTCCCGGACCCCCTCGACGCCGACCGCGCCAAGGAACAGGCCAAGCTCAAGGTGGGTGCGCTGCGGTGCACTGTTCTGCGCGTGGCATATAAACTGCCGGTGGTATGGTCAGCCACGGGTGTGTATCGGTGCACAAGTAAAACCGGTGCACAAGTAGCAAAAGTAGTAGAAGGACGCCATGGTGTGGTCTACTTTGGCGCCCTCAAATGGCGCCATTCCATCACTCATCATGTGTATATTTGATGTTTTGAAGGGGGTTGCAGGGGTTCAATATATGGGGTTTTTCAAGCTTTAGAAAGAAAAAAGGGAGAAAAATCGCTAGATACATATGTAGATAGCTGGAGCGTTTGAGGGGTAACCCAACCCCCATACTGAACCCATGCAGTGCCCATGAATGCCCAGTGCTCAATTATGGGGGCCGTACCTAAAAGCACCAGGTCTACATTGACACCGGACATTGTTACTTGTGCACCGGGTTTACTTGTGCACTGGTCTTGCGCCGTCAGCCACTCCCCCATTTTTAAGGGTCATTAGAAGTGTGAGGAAATCTAAATAACCTGTAAAAAGTCTATGTCAAATAAAGTGTCAAAAGTCATGTAAAATTCTCCGTAAAATGTTTTATGTCAAAAAATGTGTCAAAAATCACGTAAATTTTCCTGAAAAATGTAAAATTTTCTTATATTTTTTACCGATCGCTTGACATTTTGCAGGGTCTGGGTGTGATCTTTTGGTCAACCAATTTTTGTCGTAATTCATGTCCATATCGCCTTAGGAGCGCGTGCCGTTCGCTGTTGTGGGCGGGTCTGAGCTGCGGCCGTCCAGCGGGGAGGCGGGCGGCAAGGCGGCGCGCTGCCGCACCTACCTGTGGGGCACCGTCGAGGTGGACAACTTGCAGCACAACGACTTCATCGCGCTCAGGGACATGCTCATACGGTTTGTACCTATGGACGCCTGCCTGTTGACTGTTTGTTCCTGCCGCGCACATTACCGCCAATAAACCAAAAGTTTGAGAAGATGAAATAAAACAAAATTTCATAATATCTCCCAAAACGAAAAATATAATTTCTCTATAATATAATACCCTTTAAAAACATAATAAATATATAATTTCTCTGTAATATTTATATAAATCAACCATAAAAATATTTTTTATTTTCTGATATTTAAAAGAATCACCCATGGATTCGTTCAATACTAATCACAGTACAGTCTCAAACAACCCCCCCCCCCCACAGCACGCACCTGATCGACATGGTGGACGTGACGCGCGGCGTGCACTACGAGAACTTCCGCTGCAGACAGATGCTCGCGCCGCAGCAACAACCACAACAGCAGCAGCAGGGTGTGGCGCGCGCCGCCGGCCGCAACCCCCTGGCCGCGCTCGACGACGAGAGGAACGAGCATGAAAGAGCCATGGCCGCCGAGAAAGCGCGCATGGAGAATGTTAGTGTGGAGGCGGGTTTTCTGTTGTTTTACATCCTTTTTGGAGGTTTACATGTGTGTTTATGTAGCTCCTCATGAGAAATAGATTAGGAATAGAGGAATTCGCCGATGCGAAATATAAAATTTTTCCGATCTGAGCAGCCAACGCGGTGATGGATTGGTAGCCAAATCGAAGTAGGTGGACGATAACTGGAACGTTTTGGAAGGGGGTCGCCTCCCCCGACGGGGGCCTCGCCGTAATGAAAACCCGGCCGTAATGAAAGCCTGGCCGTAATGTATTCCCACCCGGCCGTAATGAAAGCCTGGCCGGAATGTAGCATCCCCTACATTACGGCCAGGCTTTCATTACGGCCGGGTGGGAATACATTACGGCCAGGCTTTCATTACGGCCGGGTTTTCATTACGGCCGCTACACCCTCGCCTCCCCCACCCCCAGGGCCGTATCCAGGGGGGGGGCGGGGGGCTGCAGCCCCCCCCCTCCCGGGGCGAGACCATAAAGTGACCAGAAAATGCGACTTTTTCAACGTCAGCGTAAAAACTGTTGCGCGCAAGCGCGCATTCTTCACCAGATATAAGGTGTTATCATCAGATTTGCTCCATGTGGCCGCAAATCATTTAAAATGTTGTGCTTTTTGCTGTTTTGTATGTATGTTTACATACATATACAGCGTTCCATGGCGCTGACGCCAACGCCAATGGCGCCATGGCTAGGGTGGCAGACGGTACGGGCTTGCGGTAAACCGTACGGTACGGTAAATTTTCCATTTTGCGGTAAACGGTACGGTACGGTAAATCTTCAATTTTGCGGTAAACGGTACGGTACGGTAAATCTGAAAAGTGTGGTACGCGGTACGGTATGGTACGGTAAATTTCCGATGTCAGAAATGTATCAATGCAGGGCTACAGACAACCTTTAATTTGTAAATTGAAACCAAATTCAATTTCACAATCTAATAAATGGCCTTAAGAACACAACAAAAGTATGATGACAAAAAAAATTACATTACCCATAATGTAGGACCATATTCAAGGTGTAGAAGGAAGAAATGGAGAAAAAATTGCCAAGTGGGAGAAAAATTGCTAAAAGTAGGTGAAAACAGTTGAAAATGAGTATATATAACCACACATAAAACATATCACTGCAACAAATAAGCTCAAAATAAAAAGTAAATACATTGAGTCTAATGTTTCATACTTTAAGAGTATCTAGGAAAACAATGTTGTGAAATTTGCGCGCTTGCGCGCAAAAAAAATTTCAGAACACCACATTAATTATCATCAATAAAGAGCCATATTTAAGGATAATCTTAGTAAAATTTACCGCATTTTCTGCGGTAAATGAGTGTGGTACGCGGTACGGTACGGTAAATTTTGGAAAATGCGGTACGCGGTACGGTAAATTTCTAAAAGTGCGGTAAACGGTACAGTACGGTACGGTAAATTTCCCAAAAATGCGGTACGGTACGGTACGGTACGGTAAATTCTGCCACCCTAGCCATGGCGCCATTCCGCCACTATGTAGCTAAAATTATAGGGTGGGGGGCTGAGCCCCCCCCCTCGCCGGGCTCCGTAAACAAGCAGCCCCCCCGCTCAAAAATCCTGGATAAGTCCCTGCCCACCCCCCCCCGTGTCCCCACATGCGTTTGCATTTGACGCAGATTCTGTCGAGCAAGCTGCGCGAGCGCGAGGACGCCATGAAGCGACGCGAGACCGATGTGAGTTGCGCATACTTGCACCTGGCTTGAATTTGGGCGCAGCGTAATTAGCGGTTGTGAAATTAGGCGTAAAATGGGCGATTGTTAGAAGATATAATTAAATATAGTCTCTGAAATCTCTCATAACGAGAAAAATAAATAAATCTCTTAAAAAAGATGATTAAAAGTCTGTTGAAAATCCTGGCAAAATCATTTATAAAAAATCCTACATTTTTGATATTTTCCGACATTTTTAATTAAAAATCTCCCACAAAGCCATCCAATCCCAATCTCAACCCCATTGCAGCTGCAGCGGCGGCAGGCCGAACTCGAGTCGCAGGTGACGGCGCGGCGGCAGGAACTCGACCAGAAGCGTATGCTGCTCAAGTCGCTCAAGGAACAGCACCCGCAGATCGCCGCCACCGTCAGCGCGACTGCTCTCAACGGCAATGTGAATGAGTGAGTTAGCTGAGTGAAGTGGCCTCATTGGGCCCACACACACTAGTTGACATCGCAAATTCGCGTCAACTCAGTGTCAATTGAATAAAACGTTAAGTTTGTAAAAAGCATCACATTAACCAGGAACAATGAAAATGAAGTGTCATGATGTAAAATTAACTATGCTCTATCAGATAGATCTTTGAAATCACAGTATCACTTAAATTCAGTTGACATTTAGTTGACACGAATTCAGTTGACATCCAGTGTGTGGGGGCCCATTGGCACTTTCAGTGTGAACTCTGCGCCGGTGCCGCTGCATGTGCCGCATCGCATGTAACTGCATTCGGGGGCCACTCACCCATCTAAATACAACGATCATTTTTTTGCCTAATCTGGTCACCAATAGGCAGCAGGCAACACTGAACTGCACGGCTTTGTGGCTCGTAGCCAAATTTAATTGGGTGAGCAGAATTTGATGAAAATACATAAAGAGGTGTCGCTAATACAAACAGATTGCAGAAAATGGCATGTCAGATGTATTTTTTTCAATTGAAGCAATGTTGTAATGGCGTAAGCTCGCTACTCATCTAAACCCTCATCTAGATGCGGCCCTCATCTAAGTCTACTTGCGGGGGGGAGGGGGGCGGATTGTATACGGAGGCCGGCGGACGGGGGGGCGGCGCCCCCCCTAAAATTTTGCCCCTGTAGTAAAGGGAATGGCGGGTTGGGTGGAAAAAGGGTCACTTTGAGTATACGGTCATTGTCGCATGTACGCGCTGACCAATCACCTTTTTTGTTTGCACAAGATATCTGTGCGGTCATTTGCAGATTAATCTGCAATGGATCATGACACAATCTGTCCATTTTGACTATGTGTGGGTCAAATACAGAAATTTTGATCATCCCATGCTTAGTTTCTCTCTAGATCGCAATTGTTATATCATTATTGCCGATACACCCATACTCGGCGGACAGCACACTTCGTATGGAAACCTACCATAATTTCATGATTAAAATCTTGTGATAAATTTCGTTATTAATTTTTCCAACTTTAAAAACAAAATAATTTAATGAAAAAAAAACTGTATAATTTTTGGTTCATTATTCAAAATATTTTCATAGTTTCACTGTTGTAGGATTAAAAATTCCGGGCAATTAAAGTGCATTCAAAGCGGATTTATGAGTTTTCAAAGTTTTGGTTGAACTAGTGTGTGTAGGCACAAAAAATATCTTATATACCCGGACACATTTTACATGCCATTGCGTACTTTTCAAGCATACTAAAGGCAGAAATACGGTATATATGTCACCCAGTCTTTTTCAAATATTGGGATCACAGGTCATGCCGCTTGTAGATTATATGGCATTAAATCACGATCTGGCACCGATGACCACTTCAAAAGCAGAACCTAACTCCGCCTCATCGATAAATACCATATTCTCAAAGTAACCCTTTTTTCCCCAGCGATGGCGCCATGGCGCAACTGGCGTTGGCTACGCATCTGTACCCCCCCCCCCCCCACAGCTGCAGACATCACTAAATTTGCATTGCCTGACTGTACTGCTGAGTGGTGCACTCACATAAGGCCCCGTTTACAGCTTCATTGTGACAAGTGAACAGCACTAAAAAAGTTCAATAAGTTGAGTAAAAGTGTTCCATATTCATGAGAAAAAGTTTTCAACCATACATTCCACCCATGTCAAATTGCAGAATCGTGCTTGTAGCTCAAGAGTTATAGATGTTTGAAAAATACTTTACCTTGTCGCCAGGGGTCGGGTAACTGTACAACAACAGCAAAAAACTTACGCTTGTTCACACCTACTTGTTCACAAGCTGTGGGTGGCAAACACAAAGCCATTGATAGTGCCAGTCTATACCTCTGTTTGTTGTCTCTATACCGCGTCTCTATCTCTATACACAGCTAATCCCTTCATTCATCGAAACCAGCTGTCACCCATTCCCCGCATAAATACTGCTCTGCTGCAACACACAACCTATCTTTTCACTACTCATCTATACCCCCATAGATAAGTAGCGGGTATAGATGAGTAGTGGGTAGAATTAGATGAGTGGTGGGTCTAGATGAGCAGCGGATTTAGATGAGTAAATATTAGGCCCTCAAGGTCGGGTTGCCTTGCATCCATGCTTTCCCAATTATCTTTGTCTGCTTGATGGGGGCAGTTTTCCGGCTTTAGAAGCCTATGCAAAACCATTAGTGCGGCCATGCACACTGGGGTGTGCATTCGATCATAATGGCTAATCTATTAAAAGTATATTTCGATCAATTCGATTTCCAATCATTTTCATAATCTTAATTTCTTGGAACTTTGCCAATTCCGACTTACATTGTAATTGATTTGTTGTAGTAGTTGTAGTTCATCAAGGTATAGAATTACCTATATTTAGTGTGTGGTTATGTTCTCTTTGTTTATGCCGCAGAAAGGTATCGTGACTTTTCGGTGTGAAAAATGTTCATTTCAGAAATGGTTTTGCATATGCAAGTATAATACACTATTTACATTCTTGGATGAAAGCTGTGTAAATACTTGGTGCTTTCCACGATTAGTGCCAATGGTATCTATTTGGTTAAATTTTTAGAAAAAGGGAAAATTTGAAACAACATAAACAGTTAGCTCCACAAATCCTTTCCAGTAATTGAAGGTAACGAATACCGTCATGTTTCAAATTCGGAAAAAAAATCTCGAACATATCAATCGGTCCACTAATCGCGCAAAGCACCAAGCGCAAGTCTGCACGACTGTACAATTCGGTCGCGTGCAGCGGGTCTCCGTGCAGCGAGGGCGGCAAGTCGGCGGACAAGGTCAAGCGCGGCAAGACCGGCACCCTGAGCGGCGTGTTCAACAGGCACTGACCGCGGCGGCGGCGCGCGTCGGCTGATGTGCAGTGCTGCAGCGGTGACTTTTTTGACTAGGCTGCGGGCTTTCGTGCTTGGGGTCACCATCTTAAAGCCCCCAGAGTTTAGTCCCGCACCCTGTAAATGTCATACGAAATGTGTGAAATTTAGATTAAATAATGAAAAGATTGTCATGCGTTTTACGTATTTCATAATATTTGACACATTTGTGTGACATTGTACAGTGTTGGCACCATTTGGACAAAACATAATTTGTTATAAATTCTGTTTTTGGTTCTGAAAAGTCGGTTCCCAAGCACAAAACCCCAGCCGCACCAGTGAAGTGTGTAGACTTGCCTAATGATTTTTCTCTTTTTGTTCCTACTGGAAATTTTTTTTTTCCCACCACTATCGCGGTTCACCTTTGTCCAAACGATATTTTTTACTTTTTTCTCGTGTTATTCCTAACTTTTTTTCTCGTGTCCGCCCCGATTACTTTTTTCAAAGTTTTTTTTTCGCGTCCCCGCAGGTTTGCACTGCACTCTGTGATTTCAGTTGATTAATTGTCGCATCTGGTGCCGGTCCCGCACCCTTTAAAGTGTAATGTCAAGTATCAGATGGCATGTAAAAAAGTTTAGTATTAATTTAAATTGACATTTGACACTTTACAAGGCGTGGGACTGCCCCTGTCCTCCATTAATCATGATGCCGCCAATTAAGATTGAAGATTGAGATGCCAATTTAAATAAGTCTTGAATTGAAATAAGTCTTGAGTTACTGGTTGAACCCGCTCAGAAGCGGCACGTTGAAGCGGCGCTTCGGGCTGGCCAGTTTCCGGCACAGCAACGTGTGATCTTCGCTAATATACTGCCACTTTCATTCGATTTACCCCGAAAAGAGGTCGATTCACTCAAATTTGGTGGGAAAGTGGCAAGTGTTAAGTGGTAAGTTGTAAGTAGCGATGGAAAGGTGTCAGTAACAATGGCAATTACTTTTCAAGTCAATTGGCAGGTAAATTTAAAAAATGCGAATGCCTGTCATCAATTTTTTTCGATTGATTTACCACTTTTCACTCACGCCGCCACATTTCTTGTCACTTGGAATTGACTTTCGTATAAATATCCCCATCATGTATTGAATCTACTACTTCACCCGTGTTTCACTATCTGAAATAAAGTTTAGCTCTTTTATTCCATGGTTTTTCAATATATGAATTTTTTACGTGCTGGATTACTGGTGGCCTTTTATTATTCGTCATGTATTTAAATATCAAACAAAGATGCTGATAAATATGTACATGATAGTAGCTAGGTGAACTCGTGCACACCGGCTTAGCGAATTTCAGATGAATTTTCAAATAAATAGTTTTTTAAATCTCACATTTTACCGGTTTTTTTCGGTTAACTCACATTTGGTCACAAATTTGGCGGTGATGGAAAGTTGCCAAACAAATGACATCAATAAAACAGCGAGTGTTGTACAAAAAACCTGACACATTCTGTTCAACTGATGTGTAAACGATGTAAACACTGGGGCCGGTCACGCGAAGATTCTCTCAAATGTCAGAGGAATTTGTCAAATGTCATGTAAAATCCCAGAAGAATTTGTCAAACGTCGTGTAAAATGTCAAAGTGCTCGGTAAAGAATTAATTACTGCGTATTTGAATTTTCACTTTTGCAATTCGTCTGACTTTTACATAATGTGGGTGCGGCGCTGGCACCTAGTGCCACTTACAGACCCTGTAAAATGTTAAATGTCATGTAAACTGTCAAGAGTCATGAAAAATGTCAAATGTCCAGACGAAAAAAATTAAAAAAATATAAATTGCCATTTTACAGGCCCTTGGCCCCTGGACTTTGCCTGTCTTGTATTTATCCCTTACTTGCAACAACAGTGTTTCAACTGTTTAACGATGCAATAGAATGTACTTCCCCGTGCTTTTCTGCAATTTTACTACGAGACGGATCTCTGTTTCCGGAGTCTATTCCTTTTCTCTATCTTAAATGAGTACTTTTCTAAATACTTTTTGTGTATTTATGCTTTGTGCAATTCAGCTGGTCAACAATTTCATGCATCATAGACTTGTGGTAATGGCTCTACATATTATATTAGTGTTCAAATGAAATTTTGAAAACTCGTTGATCAGTTTTGAATGCATTTGAGTTTACCGGAATGAGGTGTCTGTCAACTACAGCGAATGCTCTGGCGTCCAATGCTCATTTTTGAGTTTTCGAAATTATATCAAAATTGTAGTGTGGTGCTTCGTAATCTATGAAATGGGAGGGTTATGGATGAATTTTGGCTTTTTCTATCACTCGGATCAAATTGTTGTGTTGTATTGGTCTGGTGCATAAGTTTTTGTCGTTTCCGGATCGTTTCGCATTGGAGCGTCCAGGATGATAAGTGGGATTTCAGCCGGGTTATTTAAGCTGGCATTAATTAAAGTGTAAAATTTTACTGTGAAATTGATCACGTTCAAGTGGATCCAGTCCTAATCCATCCCTCAATGTCCAAAACTGTACGTGCACGGCCCACCATTTCCAAAGTTGTCGATTTTTCAGTGAAATTTCAATGTAAGATCAGTTGGAAACATAAAGTTGGTGACATTCATAATCCTCTACTTGAATAACACTAATTTCGTGCTATTCTTTTATTCTTCAATTTTACATAGAGCTGTAATTCCAGCTCATATACCCCCACTGAAACCTCACAATCAAGGACGATCCAAGGGGAGACGATACTGAAACGGCAAAACCTTTGGCACCAAGCCAATGGTTTGTTTTTACACATGAATGGTGCCCCTCAGGGGCCACTCACAGACACTGCAAAATGTCAAGTGTCAAAATTCATTTGAAAAGTCATGTAAAATGTCTATTTTAACTACCAGTAACAAAAAAAAAAAAGTTTGTCATTCAACATGACTTTTGACAGTTTTGCATGACATTTGGTAAGTTATCAGAAGTACCTAACCACAATTTGCCGATTTTAAGTTGGCTTCATTTTTGGCTGACAAGTGCAAAAGTGGCCGAAATTTTCTTGCAGACCGCGCAACATACACACACGACCGATAATCATAAGTGATCAGGGACGTAGCCTTGATTTTTGAGCTGGGGGGGGGGGGGCGGATTGTATACGGAGCGCGGCGAACGGGGAAATTTTACCCCTGTAGTAGAGGAATGGCGCCATGGCGCTGGTGCCATTCGTAGGCGCCACGCCATGGCGCCACTGGCGTTGGCATTGGCTCCAAACCAGCAGTATACGTCTGTATTTTACAGGCATATAGTGCGACATGGATTGTGATTGTGTGCATTTTCAGTGGCTTTGAGGCCGCGGAGACCGGTCAGCCGAAAATATATGTTGTGAAGTGAACATGCGCGCTTGCGCGCAAATTTTTTTCAAACTGTCGACAAAATCGTCCTCTGAATGTGCCATTTCTGGCACATTTTTTGGTCCGGCCCGGGAAGGGGGGGGGGGCGGCCACCCCCCCCCGCCCCCCTGGCTACGTCCTTGTAAGTGATGATATTCAATAAGCATATTTATAGTTTTTTTCAGCTAACAATTTTTATCACAAGTTTGCCTGTCACTCTGACCGAGTACTTATTACACAACTCCACTCCGGTATTTATCACTCGACACATTGTCAATGATAGTATACTAGTCAACACAATGCCATTCGACACACTTGTCGACAACTCAAAAAAATTGGCTTGAACGCATCGAAGTTCACTGGAATAATGCATTCTTCATCTCTGTCAACTGCAGTTGACAAACACCTACCGTATTTCTCCGATCAAAGCACCCCGGGTGCTTTACAAAATTGGAGCAATTTTCAAACAACTTTTCAAGTGCCGTTGTAATGGCCGCTTAGTTGCGGTCATTGAGATTGCTTGGTTGGGGGTTGTTGATTAAGCAGCGGCCCTATTTACACTTTAATTAGTGAATGGGCAAGTGCCAAAATTATTCCAAGTCCAACTTCAAAACCGGTGCCATTTATTTCAGCAAAATCGGTTTAATAATTAGATAGAAATTGGGGGAATCGATCAATCAAAAATAGGTAGATTTACGAGAAAATATTCACGCGAAAAAAGCGAAAACATTGACTGCCAGCCGATTCAAAATATCGGCTGGACACAAACAGAATGGGGGGCACTTAATGCAACACATGAAAAACGGTGGCGACAGAATGTCTTGTCGACACCACAGGAGTACATAATGCATACTTGCAATACATAGACATGAAAAAGAACACCTAAAAATCGCCACACGCGAACGGTTCCGCGGCACATGAGTACACAGCGCATACATAAATACATAGTGGCATGAAAATGCAACAGCGCTGCGTGGGGGGGAATACCTAAGTGATGGCGCAATACAAAACTTGTTGCAGTTTGAAAATTCAAACCTACCATAAGAAAATGAATTGAAATATAGGGAAAACAAATGCCTACAAAATGGTGGCATAACAGCCCCTCCCATGACAACAGTTACACTACCTACAAAAGAAACACTAGTGGAACTGGAAGTCAGACAAAAGCTTACATAAAAAGCTACAAAAACTTGCAACCACATTGAACTAAGTGGAATTTTCAAGTTACCCAAATATACTGACCAGTAACTAAAAAACATCCAGAATCACAAATGGATCAGATTGCAGTGTGATTATAAAAAACATTTTGAAAGGTACATTTTCAATGCGCACAAATCTACGCCCTAAAATCATGCTAGCTCTGCTTAGCCTGGTTTCCATTGGGTGCTGGAACTGAGCCTGGCTTTGTGCTTGCAACACATGTTTGGCTCGCCCCGATAGTTGGCCACCGGTTGGCCATCGAATTTTGCAACGTCCACCGACATGAACTCGGCATGCGGTGGCATGTATTTGGCAGAGTTGTAAAAATATTTGGTGTCAGACTTTTTCTGTGGGGGTCTGCCATAGACCTTGGGGCAGTTTGCACGCGGTAGTGTGACGGGCTTCGATAAGTGTGATTCTGGATGGCCCACAGTTGGCGCTAAATCATGTGGTAGCTTAGTGACCACCGATGGTGTTAGCATTTCCCCTTTAGTTGGGGACCGGCGGGTGCGAATCGATTTGCCCATGGCTTTGGGCACGAAATTGGCCTCAAGTCACTGAAGCTCGGAAATGGCAGTGCGATTCATTTTGAGTGTGCCATAGAGTGCCTCGTGGCCAAATAAAAGCGGGCTTGATGTGCGCGGGAAGTGTGGTTTCCGTTTAACCACAGCCCAGATATCTGCCGATTGCTGTTGTCCACCGGGTGTGGTATGCAGCAAATGCATTTTGTAGAGTGCCAGGTGATGCCCCGGAATTGGCTCGCCAGCAGTCCCCAAACCTGAATCAGGGTATGGCCAGTACTTCGCCTTTTCTGTGCTGGCATTGCACTGCACACGTTTCCAAACATCCTCGAGCAGATGCTCCTCGATGATGATCCCCTCCTCACAGCCACTATCGAGTGTGCCTGTGAGCGTGCAGCCCATGAAATCCACTTTGGCCAGCGGGCGATCACAGCGGGCGTGTCGCAAGCTTGGTGGGTTCATGGCGCAACCCATCTGCTTGTGAGCTGCGTAGCCACTAGGGAACCACGTTTCAAAATTGGGCTCGGGCTCGGAATCAGATGGTGGATTAGACACATTTTTAGTCAATTTAGTAGACGGATTACCACTAGGTTTAGTGTCAGATTCAGGGGCACTATAGATGTGCTCATCCACTTTCAGATTGAGTTTGCCACACTCAATGCGCATATTTTTCTGAGCATCGTGCTCATACTTGCCGGCCTGACGCAGGAAGTCTCGGGCTCGTTCCGCCCGATCCAGTTGATAGTCAGGAGAATCGGGATTCAAATAACATTTTGCCGGCTCATGCGGCATGGGTGCACGATGCAAAAAATAGGTGCACCATGGACCCTGATGTGTTGTTGGGTCAAATTTAGACTGCCTATCCCAACCGCCTTTCTGGCCATCAGATCGGCCTGGGGCGCTTTGGGACGCAGCTTCAGCCGACGGAATATTGCCCCAGCCAGCATTTCTGCCCGTTGACAACTTTGGCTTCCAATTAGTATTGCGATTTTTATTCTGTTCAGCATGACGATGCGAGTTTTCCTTGCGGGCAATATCGAGGCGACTAACAGCGTCCGCTAACTCGATCTCACTGTCCTGCCATTTGTCGCGCCACCGATACCAACACATCGTCGGCACCATGTCTTCGACTTCGAGGAATAATTTATCCCCGATCATTTTCTCACGTTGTGAATCGTCGATTTGCTCGCTGATATAGTGGAATGAGCTGCACAGCTTGCGGTACAGGGAAGACACCGTATCAGAAGATTTAGCAGAAATTCTATACCACTCGGCTACCGAATGTGCCTTGCGGTCAAGACGATGCACCCGCGCCAACTTGTCCAGAACGTAGAGAATCGAATTACGCTTGTCCAGGCGGATAGATGCATAGTGATCCTGGGCACTACCTTTCAGGCACTGTTGGAACACGTTAGTCCAAAACAAGTGTTGGTATGCCGGCGGGACGTTCAGAGCCTGTAGCGCCACATTGTGAAGCCAAAATTTAAATGGCCACGATGGCGCGCTCGAATCCCCATTGAACGGTGTTTGCTTGCTGGCTACGTTGGCCACATGGCCACCGCCCATGTGATTGCGAGACGACAATTGCCCCAGCATATCCACGAGGGACGGAAAACCATTGGCCGGTACCATGACATATTGGTCGATGTAGGCAGCGATTTGACCAATCAAACCACCAGGTAACGATGAAATGGCCTGCAGCCTAGCTTCAGTTGAATCGACCAACTGATCCGTAGAAGCGGAAGAGGTCCTTGATGGACAGCGATTGATTGTGCCAGGCGCCGGTATCAATTGCGTCCCCACGGGCACGTTTTGCACTGGTGCCATGTGCGCCTGCACTGACGATGAAGTAAATTGTTGGACAAATGCCGGATTGCTAGATAGCAGTTGCTGGAGAACAGGCAAAAGGTTGTCCACAGTCAGCGCCACAGGTGGTTGGGAGACCGCAACGCCTTGAGGCGGCGTGGGGTCGTTCCCAATGCCTCTGGGCGGTACTTGATCTTCAAGGTCGAGGACCAATTCCACGACAGTATCTGGATCTGTGAAATACAGGTCCATGCACTTCCACACATGCTGGATCAATCGCCCAGTTCCTAGGCGGGGCGGATCGCTAATCGTGGGCCACTCGCCATCGTTAACGCGAAACTGCATTAGCACATTTAGCAGGCGCAACAATTTTGGCCTGTCCACGGGCTCGTCCATCCATGATTCAACTACCGGCTCCAGTTCCGCTTGCGTATATTGCGACATGTCGGAAAATGTGAGGAGTCATTAAATCTGCACAAGCACAACTGACGTGCACAGATGGTGCAGGAGTGACCAAACACAACTGGAGTTTCAATAAGGCAGGTAGGTGCCAAAATGACCCAGAATCGATATGAATTCAAGCGCGTGTAGCAATTGGCACCGCGCCAAAATTCAACACCGCGTGGCACCCTGCACAAATGGTGCCCCAGTGGCGCCCTGCGACCGCGTGTGGGTGTGCAGCACCTCACAGTGACTGCGTCACGCAGCAGGAAAAAGTCTGCACAGCCCCAGCAGCCAAATCCACTGGCCCCAGTGGCTCAGCAGACAGCGGACAGTTCCCAGTCATCCCCAGTGGCTGATTGGGTAAACGTGTGGCGCGGCACCGAGCTGGACAGTCGCTGGCCCCAGTGGCACAGTGACAGCAAAACAACACAGCCAGTTGGGTTTGATCAGCCCCAATGGCTGATCGAGTCGATAAATCGGCGCGAAGCTGCGCCGCTATGTCGCTAGCCCCAGTGGCAAAGCGACTCAAAAACAATTTCGATCAGCCCCAGTGGCTAATCGAAGCAAGTCGCCGGCCGGCCGCGCAGCCCCAGTGGCTTATTGGGTCGACGCGTGGCGCGGCGCCTCGCTGGACTGTCGCTGGCCCCAGTGGCACAGCGACGCGAAAATCGTTGAATTCCGGTCAGCCCCAGTGGCTGATCGGATCGAAAAGCGGCGCGAAGCGTTGCCGCTACGTCGCTAGCCCCAGTGGCAAAGCGACACAAAAAACGATTTCGATCAGCCCCAGTGGCTGATCGAAGCTGGCCGCGCAGCCCCAGTGGCTGATAAGCGGCCGGCCGGGCGGGAGCGACGCGTGCCGCTGAAGTCCCGCGGAACGAAAACGCGGCGGAATTTTTTTCGCACAGCTGGGCGAACAGGAGGCCCAGGGTCGATTTATGGGAGCTAAATTAATAGCTCCCAGTACAGTCACCATGTAATGGCTGCTTAGTTGCGGTCATTGAGATTGCTTGGTTGGGGGTTGTTGATTAAGCAGCGGCCCTATTTACACTTTAATTAGTGAATGGGCAAGTGCCAAAATTATTCCAAGTCCAACTTCAAAACCGGTGCCATTTATTTCAGCAAAATCGGTTTAATAATTAGATAGAAATTGGGGGAATCGATCAATCAAAAATAGGTAGATTTACGAGAAAATATTCACGCCAAAAAGCGAAAACATTGACTGCCAGCCGATTCAAAATATCGGCTGGACACAAACAGAATGGGGGGCACTTAATGCAACACATGAAAAACGGTGGCGACAGAATGTCTTGTCGACACCACAGGAGTACATAATGCATACTTGCAATACATAGACATGAAAAAGAACACCTAAAAATTGCCACACGCGAACGGTTCCGCGGCACATGAGTACACAGCGCATACATAAATACATAGTGGCATGAAAATGCAACAGCGCTGCGTGGGGGGGAATACCTAAGTGATGGCGCAATACAAAACTTGTTGCAGTTTGAAAATTCAAACCTACCATAAGAAAATGAATTGAAATATAGGGAAAACAAATGCCTACAAAATGGTGGCATAACACCGTTTATAGCACCCTGGTGCAATGCAAATCACCGGGTGCTATACTATGTTTTCTTTGATAGCAATAGCTATACTTAAGTAATGATGCAATCGCACGCCCCACTAATCTTTGAACTCAAGTGCCACCACTTGAAGTTGCCCTGGTGAATTACACCAGAAGTGTTTGATTTAACCGCAGCACGCAAATGAACGCCATGCGCCATACGCAATTAGATAGGCATATCCGTGCGAAAAGAACGCTGCGCGGCATTCTATGGTCCACCGCACACTGAAATTTTGCGTTCAGCGTTCGAACGTTTCTGCACGCTGAATTACAAACGCTGAAATCAAAATCTAAAGAACACAACGTTTTTGAAGCGCAAAAAATCGGCTCGCATGCAAGATGTGCGAAATATTACAAATTCCGGATCATTTAGGCTTCAAAAACGTTGTGTTCTTTAGATATTGATTTCAGCGTTTGTAGTTCAGCGTGCAAAAACGTTCGAACGCTGAACTCAAAATTTCAGTGTGCGGTGCGCCAATGCAATTAAATAGGCACACGTGTGCTAAACGCCACGCGCGATGCCAAAAAAAGTCTTATGAAACAGATGGTTTTCATTGCGACAATATTGTTTACGCTTACCTACAGACGACCACCAAATTTTTTTTGGATGAAAAGTAAAGCACCCGGGTGTTTTACACGGAACATATTGCACAGCATAGCACCCCGGGAGCTTTGAACGGGGGAGGTGCTTTGATCGGAGAAATACGGTAGTTCCAGTAAACTCAAATGCAATATAAAGCTGATTTATGAGTTGACTAAATTTTTTGTTTACTGGGAGCAAACTGGCGCAGCGCCATCTCGACACTCGCCCACAATGCGGAATCTACCCTCAACCGATCAAAGTGAGCCGCACTACCCAGAAGAGTGCGGGTCATCGGGCAGCGTCCTGCCGTGCCGCTGCACCTCAGTTGGACTGCCGCCGCTCATCTGCCGTATGGCCCTGTCGATGATGTTGTCCTCGTCCACGTCCGCCGTGCACGTGGTGCCGGGGGCGCGCGGCTGGTGCACCGGCGGCAGCGAGTGCCCTCTGGACGCGGTGCCGGTGCCGCTGCCGCGTTCCCACTGCGAGGTCGCTGGTTGATTCGGTGACATGACACTGCACGCGCATTGATTTATATCTCACGTTGGACGCGTGCCAGAAATGAAAACATGCGATTTTTGTGCAAGGATGCAAAAATTTATTGTTGTGAATACGCTAACGTAAAACGTTTGAACAGCAATGGATTTTTGCCTCTGTGAAATATCGTTGGCACACTTCCAGCGTGAACCAGCACTGGCATATATAAATTGTGCTATCGCCGGGATACGACACTATCTTGTTGTTCACGGGAAGGTTGTCTATTATCCATTGACTAGCAGGATTCTCCCGCTTACCTTCGGTCCGTTGTCGCATTGTTCTACACCTTATCACAAAAACTGCCTGTAGAAAAAAGCCAGACTGACCGCAGAATAAAACGAAATAGCTTTAAAATACTGGCAAAATAGGTACCTCTAAGCCTCCCCTCGAGTCGCACTTCTTTATTATTTACTGACATCGATTATGGATAAATCATTATGGATGCCTTATAGCTCTTCACCCCAGTGTTATCCATTGGTGACAC
The DNA here is from genome assembly GCA_964036195.1 of Sphaerolaimus hirsutus. Lineage (NCBI taxonomy): Eukaryota > Metazoa > Nematoda > Chromadorea > Monhysterida > Sphaerolaimidae > Sphaerolaimus > Sphaerolaimus hirsutus. The sequence goes on from OZ038458.1 coordinate 20,381,636, forward strand.
TCCGCCCCGTGTTTAGGGGGATGTCACTTCGGGATTTATTTTGACGGTTGAAATTATCTCTTTCAAGTTTTTAAAAGTAAGTCTCCAAATTCCTCCACGGGCGGAAGGTTTACAAAAAGGGTTAATTCGACAAGCTAGCGAAAACTTAATCTAGAAATTCACTTGTCACTTGTGTTATTTCGCAAGACTTGCCACCTAAAACTTCACTTTTTCTGTCATTTTGCACTGGCGGAATTAACACGAGTTGACAAAACAGCTCACCTTGTGTGGAACCAGATCAATGCTGTCGGATTCAATGAAGTTTGCAGGAAGCTGATTACTGTCAGCACACTTGCAACGCGGTTTAGGGAAACGTGTTGACCGAAAAATGTATAGGGCTTCTTGGTCAGGTTCGAATGAGGCACCCAATTTTTTCCATGTGCACATTCACCGCTTCCAAATTTCGGAAATAGGGTTAAGCATGGAAATGCTATTCAGAATAATGTTCCACACATTTTTCAAAGTTTTCTAATTTTTTCAATGTTCCTTGTAACTTTCCTCAAATGCAGGTAGGTAGGTATTTATACCTAAAACATCTAATTGTGTTGAAATCTATTTTAATCTGCTTGTCCTAGTGTGTGGTAAGGTCAATCAAAGCAATGTGGTAAGGTTAATCAATAACTGCACTTGTAGATTTTGTGCCACAAGTTTGGGATCTTGTCAAGTTTGCAGGTGCAAAAGTGACAAAAAGTCATGTGATGTTACAAGTATAATAATTTTTGAATCGAATTATTTACTCGTGATAATAGTTTGTGCCTCACTCAACTGAACTTTACTCACTTGTGACATCTACATGAAACCCTTTTGGTGAACACGAAACATTCGCGTCCCATGTGTGTGCCCCAGCATACTTTTTTTCTCTAAAGCTAAATTACATTAATCATCAACGCGCCGATATTTCGGGAAAACGTAAATACATTAGCAAAGTGTATTTTATGTACTTGGCCGGCTGATGCCGCACCAGCACAGGTAGCAGGCGCAGAAGGCGCAGCCGAACAGCACCCCCAGCGCCAGGCACATGGCCCCCACCACCAGCCTGCGCACAATGATTCTGTGGACTGTTAACTGTATATGCTCGATTAAGTCCCCCCTCCTCGAAAGACACCCCCCTGCTAGCTGACTGAGGAGAAAATTACCCCCTCGAACAACTCCCTCTTTTTGGTGGCTGGCAAGGACGTTTTTATGAGACTCGTTTTTATGTACTTACCGTATTATCTCGAAATACCCCCAGGGGCCAGATTTAATACTCCCTACAGATTTGTAGGGTAGGGCGTACGCCCGATAGATTTTTTAAAGTTCAGCTGCATCGACGCACATGCACCGAGAGCAATGCGGTTTGTAAAATAAACGAAACTATCCCTTAAGGTCGCCGATATTGCAATATAACGTATATCGCTTCGATTTTGGCTCGGAAATCACGATTTCGTCATTTCTTGACCGTCTGCCAATTCGTTTTTTATTTTATTTTGTCGGGCGGGTTACTCGTATAAGTCGCGCTTTTGTACGCTCGTGCATGCATTTCTTTCTTGTCGCTGCCCTCACGGTTTCGGTTGCAGACAGTGAACACTAAAAAAGTGACCAACTGACTACACAAAAGCGTGACCTATGCGAGTAACCCGCCCGACAAAATAAAATAAAAAACGAATTGGCAGACGGTCAAGAAATGACGAAATCGTGATTTCCGAGCCAAAATCGAAGTGATATACGTCATATTGCAATATCGGCAACCTTAAAGGATGGTTTCGTATATTTTACGAACCGCCTTGCTCTCGGTGCATGTGCGTCGATGCGGCTAAACTTTAAAAAATCTGTCGGGCGTACGCCCTACCCTACAAATCTGTAGGGAGTATTAAATCTGGCCCCAGGGGGTTTATTTTTTCGCCAGCAAAATTTGAGGGGGGGATAATTCGAGGGGGGTTTATTCGAGGGAGCTCTATTATTTCGCCAGAAGATTTCGGAAATTCCCCATATGCAGACGTAGAAAAATCGAACGATTACGTAGATGTATGTGTTTATAGGCATATATACCGTATTTCCTCGAAAGGGCCTGTGCCTCTGTGCATGTTTACCCGCTGTGCATGTCAGTAGTATTCAAGACTTTGACCCTCCAGGGGGTTGGATAGATGGCTTATCGCTCCTCTGGAGGGATAGATAGCTAGACAAATTTTTTTGGGGGTTTGGGGGTTCGTGGGGGTTCATTGTATCGGCTTTTTCATAATGAGGAAAAAAGGTAGAAAAATCGCTAAAAGTAGGTGAAAAATTACTAAAAATGGGTATATAAGCACATATACTACAAGAAATAGCTTAAAATAGACAATAAAACACATGAACTTGTGATTTTGAAGGTGAAAATGTATAAAATGGTATGAAAATGAGCGATTTTGTGTGAAAATTAGGGTCTACATGCACAGCGGGTAAACATGCACAGAGAGCCTCAGTCCCTCGAAATACCCCCCGGGGGGTGATTGTTTCATAGTGGTCCCGAGAGGGGGGGGGTTAAACGAGGGGGGGGTATTTCGAGGGGGGGTTATTATTTCACAAGAAAATTTTTGAAAACCAAGTACGAAATTGTCGTCTGAAACGTACGCAGACGTCGAAAAATGCAACAAAAACTGCCATTTATAAGGTTCTGTAGACTAATATTAGTATGTAGATGGTATGTACACTGTTCTAACGTGACACCGACATTGTTTTAACGTGTGTTCTGCAGTACACAGAACACAAACTACAGTTATTGTCATGTACGTTCCCTTTACACTCAATTTGGGGGGGGGTATTTCGAGGGGGGGGGGGGTGATTGTTTCATAGTGGTCCCGAGAGGGGGGGGTATTTCAAGGGGAGGGGGTATTTCGAGGAAATACGGTAACTGTATGTACACATAAGCCCTTCCCTAACGTCACTTTTCACGTGTGTTATGCATTGTACAGATCACCAAACTGCGGTATTTGTCATGTATGTTCTCTTTACACTCAATTTTAGGGGGGGGGGTATTTCGAGGGGGTTTTTTTTTTCCTCAGCCAAATTTTGGGGGGTATTTCGAGGGTGGGGGTTAATTCAAGGGGGGGATAATTCGAGGTAATACGGTATGTGTTCTTTAAAAGGGCGTATTCTTTATGAGCTGATGTTCACTAGCATTGATGATGTATTGCATGAATGATTGAATTTGTATTCTCACCTTATGCAACAAATGTTACCCCCATTCATACAATATTGATGATGCATTGTATTTACTTATTCACATTCTGATGAAAAATGACTCCCCCGCTTGAAAAACTACCCAGTCAAAGAAGTCTGATAAAAAATAACTCTCCTGGGGACTTATTTGAGGCTACATGATAAGTGGTAATTTTTGTGGTAAATGAGTGCGGTGAACGGTATGGCAAACATCGGAAATTGTGGTACATGGTTCGGTAAATGCGTTAAGTCGTTGTAAAAATGTGGTACGGTATAGGGTGTCAAAAAATTTTTTTACGGAAAACGGAAACGGAAATTTTTTTTCAGCGGCCGGAAAACGGAACGGAAAACGGAAAAAAATTGCACTTGGCGGAAAACGGAAACGGAAACAGAAAAAAAATTTCAGCGGCCGGAAAACGGAAAAAGAGGCTGGAAAAACGGAAAAATCAAATTTGCACGGAAATGGAAAAAAACTTGCTGAAATTTTGCTGGAAAATGGATAAAATTTGCTGAAATTTTGTTGGAAGTGGAAAAATTTTGCAGTAATTTTGCTGGAAACAGAAATTTTTTACATCATTGACAATCTGCATGAATTTTTAAGAGTTTGGCTGATCAGAAAACAGAAAGTTGAGCCAGAAAAAGGTAAAATGAGGCGGAAAAATGGAAAATTGAGGCGGAAAATGGAAAAAAAGTGGAAAAACTGGAAATTGAGGCGGAAAACAGAAAAAGGCGGAAAAACAAAAAATTTAGCCGGAAAACGGGAAATGAGCTGGAAAAACGGAAAAAAAAGTTGCCGGAAAATGGAAAAAAAATTTAAGCAGCCGGAAAACGGAAAAAATTTGCCTGCGGAAAACGGAAATTTGACACCCTTGTACGGTACGGTAAATTCTGCGATCCTAACAAACCAAAACTCTGGCTGCGGGCCGCAGCAGCCCACGCCGGTGGTGCAGCACGCGTACGGCCAGTTGCAGCTGCAAAACGGCCCAGGTCACATCACGTTCAACAGAAGGAATGTTTTGCAGCGTCATACTAACATGAAGATGACATCGTGCGCTGTGAAATTGCACGTCGCCCCCAGCGCAGCCACGGCTGGACCGGACTGACCGCTGCGGGCAATTGAAACTTTTGTCGCGCTTAAAAATTTGCACGCTGTGGAACAACGATTCAGGGTTGATTACCGTGCAGCGACGTAAGGCACTAAAATGAGACCCAGCCGCAACTGATCGGCCATTTTCACCAACTCAAAGTGGTGCCACACCACCGGAAATCTCTCTGTTGGCTATTTCACTAATATTCTGTCGTATTTTAAGGCATTTCACCTCGAAATAGGCTCTTCTTTGGCTGATTACGCAAAGTGTAAAACGTGTCTTTTTGCATGCACATGTCGCCCGGTCGCAGCTAGGGTTCAAACGGGACCGTGGTCCCGGTACATGGTTCGGCGAAAAGTCGGGACTGGGGCGGTCCCGGTCCCGGAATTTTCTACCGGTTTTATGAAAAATATTGTAAGAGATGGCTAATAGATTGATAGTGGTGTTTTACATAGTGGACATAAATACCGTGTGGAAGCACAATGGCCGGATATTTTTTACCACACTAACATATCACAGCTTATTTTTTCATGGTCCCGGTACATGGTTCGGCGGCAAAAAGTGGGGACTGGGGTGGTCCCGGTCCCGACATTTGAAAAAGCCCGGTCCCGGTCCGAAAATCTAGTCCCGTTTGAACCCTAGTCGCAGCCGCCGCCCGGCCGGCGTTTATGCGCCGCCGATCCATTTCGATTGTGTCACTCATGCGCACCTTTCCATAGGAACAAGACAATACAGCGACTTTCGGCCGGGCCGATTTTCATTTGGCGATGCATCATGCGAAGTAAATACATAAACAAATATCACATAAAGGCGGCTAGCCGCACTCGGATGCGCGACGAACTTTTTCGGTATACATCCAAGTGGGCAGTGACTGGAACGCGCTTGATCAGATCACTTGCATACTCGGCGGACATCACACATCAGTATGGAAACCTACCATAACCCATCTGAATAATGAACCCACTTTTTACATCAGAATATTTCAATGGAATAATTACCGTATATCCTCGAATAAGACCCCAGCGGTGTGATTTTTCGTCAGACGTTCTGGAGGGGATGTTATTCAAGGGAGGAGGGTATTTTTTCCTCAGAAGTTGCAGTTTATTCATTGTATGAATACATTCCGTAAACTCATGTAATCCACGTATTAAACAGTTCAACAACAACAAAAACAAGGTATCCATGCTAAAATCCATGTTCATTTGCATCCGAATCATTCAAATACATCTTGTGAATACTTCAAGTTATTCAACGGGACCAGTTATTTTTTCCTCACCTGGCGAACATGGGGGGAGTTATTCAAGGGGGAGGTCTTACTCAAGGATACACGGTAATTACGAAATCTATAACAAGATTTTATTCGTGAAATTATGGTAAGATTCTACACATATTTGGGGCCCGCCGAGTATATGAAAACACATGCATTCGATCGGACAAAACAAGTTCACTCAGCCCTCCCCACGGCCGCGTCTCTGAGCCAATACACGAGCGACACGAGCACGTGGCTGGTGGCGAACACGCCGCCAACGATGGCGCACAGACGCACGGCCAGCTGCAGCAGCGAGCCCCACAGCGGGTCGCCGTGCAGCCGCACCGTCACCGGCGACAGTTCGTAGTGCAGCAGCAGCCCCGGCATGCCGTGCGACCCCTCCGTGTGGTCGATCGCTCGCCGCTGCGTGTGAGAACACTGTGGCGTCTGGGTTTAGACTTAGGTTTGATCGGCCCACACACACCAGTTTTGCACTGAAATTACAAAAATGGGAAAACTCAGAAATCAGCTTTGAACGCATTTTAGTTTACCGGATTGAGATGCCCGTTTACTACTGATTACGGAGATTAAAAATGACTTGTATGACTTTCTAAAAACGTTTTTATTCTGTCACGTGTGTTATCGAATAAGCCCCCCCCCGGGGGAAATTTTTTTGTCAGACAACTTTTACAGTGACGGTATTTGATGGTGCATTTTTCAACGAGGTCACAGAGACACTGAAACCAATAAACGAAAATACCATAAAAATACCGACCCGCATGGTGACCGCGTACTGGTAAGTGTTCATTGTGGTGCCGAAAAGCCCCTCGATTTGCGTCGGCACCACTTTGATGTAGTACTGGTACAGGTGCATGCCTGCGGGTGGACATTCTTACCGAGTTTTACGCTACAACACGTCATAAACTTGCGTTAGTCCCGCACTCTAGGAAAATAGTGAATGTATGTGAGAAAATTTGTCAAATTTCATTTGAATTAGGTACACGGTAAGAAATAAAAAATATTACACCAGGTTATTTACATTTTAAGATTCAAAAAAATCTGTGTGAGATTCTGCATTTTACATGAGGGTGCGCGACTGGCCACTGGACAGACGTACTGTTGTGAGATATCTGCTCAGTGGTGTCCAGCGGGTAAACCAGACCGGGAATCTTCGGACCGAAACCGAAACGCTCGATTCGATGCGAGAAGTTCGCCCCATCTGCAATCATTTAAGTTCAAAAGTCAATGTTTAAGAGTGCTCAAAATATCCGTATTGCGCGATCTCACCACTAGCACCCAACACGTTGAGATGTGCGTGCGCGCCGCCCATGTCGACGGCCTTGCCCAGCGCCACGTGCAGCGAGCCCTTGGCCCTGCGCACCAGCGGCCGCCCCGTGATGCGGCAGGCGCGCCCGTCGCTTTCCGCCGCCGCGCCGAACATCTCGCCGTCTGTGCATGGTGAACTGACTTTGTGAAGAGATGGGGAGATTTTTAGAGGGAAGGCTACATGGGCACCGGGTAAGCGCTTCAAGGTCTACATCGGCACCGGGTTTACATGTGCAGTGAGCCACCAGATTATTACTCGTTTTTATTTTATTACGATTCACTACCTGTGGACATGTTACCCGCTGGACAACATAACGATCCAAGCTGAATATATTTCGCTTAGCATTTCGCGTTTAATTTAACCATTGTTCTCAATGTCAAATGAAATTGTGGTGTTAATTGCGGTTTAAAATGAGATTATAATGGTCAATCTTAATTTGAACTGCATCTGAAAGAAAAGAATCATTTGTTCTGGAACCCGAATTTGGCAGTGCACTATTCCGCATCTAAACCCATCCCGCATGTTGACCCGGAACACATTTAATTATACCTGGCATGTTGAAAATAGGTAATAAAACACGTTACATACTTATTTTGAAGGTGAAAATCTATAAGAAGTAGGAAAATTAGGGAATTTTGGTGAAAATTAGGGTAAAATTGCTTAAAAGCACTCCAGATAGCTAGGCAATTTGCGGGTGTGGGGGTGTTCAAGGGAATGTAGCCAAAAAAATTTGCGCCAGGGATAGATAGATAGCTGGGCGGTTTTGGGTGGTGTGACCCACCCCCTTTCTTACCCCTGCAGGCATAATGTGTCTATAATCGGTCTACATGCGGAATGGGCCCTAGCCCACGAATTTACCTTCAAAAGTTGAATAAAGGTCATGGTCATAGTCAGAATGTTAGTTGATCAAGACAATATTCTACAAATTTTGCAGGGTCTGGAAATACTCCCAGGTATACACAGTTCTCTAAGACGCTCGGATGTCCAGAGGGTCACACCGCCCAAACTTATCAAAACGCAAACACCAACGTTGCACAATCTGCACAGTGCCGCCAGCCCTGAGTATCATCACCGAGTGGCCCGGCTGCAGGGCTCCGTGGGGGGCCAGGGGCGCCGGCAGCCCTGCAATGTCGCCCTGCTGACCCTTCCTGTAGGGCCGCTGCGTGGAGGGGTTGCCCTTGCTCTCCGCCGCCCGCTTCAAGGCGCTCTGCCACTTTGCGTTCACCTGGGTGAACTCGCTCAGGTCCTTGTAGGCGCCAATGCCGCTGGATTTCTGTGGTGGGTGTGTGTGTTAGAAGTTAGCCTTGGAAAAAGACCACAGGTTTAAAAAATTCAAACCGCCTTTCAATCTGCACCTCTTAAATTTTTGAATTCAGAAGGGCTACACACACAAAAACGTTCTAATTGGTTTTCAGTGATGTGTTTGAAGCGAGGGTGCACTGTTTCGCACATAAGCCTGTTTCGAACATATGCCTGTTTCGCACATGGATGAAACCCGTTTCGCACAAGGGCCCATTTCGCACATAACTGATGCTATGTGCGAAACAGGATTATGCGCGAAACAGGCCTATGTGCGAAACGGGAGGGGCGATTAGGGGAGGGGGGTGCACATCACTGGGTGCGGCAAACAGAATACTACTAATGTTATGTTGTTTCACACGCCTTTGTGTTGAGACGCTTTGTTGTGAGTAGCGAAGTAGTGATGTTTCTATAACTACTTTTGCCATTTTTCTTTGGCACAGTGTTTCGTTTTGGTGCGGTGGTTCATGTTGTATGTAGTGATGGAAAAGCGCCATGGCGCTGGCGCCAAAGTCATGGCGATTTTTCCAACACTAGTTACATTCACGATTGCGAATGCGGAAATGCACCAAAAGTAGAATGTAACTAGTGTTGAAAAATCGCCACGACTTTGGCGCCAGCGCCATGGTGCTTTTCCATCACTACATCCAAAACGAACCATTGCACCAAAACGCACCCAGCGCTGTGCACACCTCCCTAATCGCCCGCCCATTTCGCACATAGGCCAGTTTCGCACATAGAATCAGTTATGTGCGATACGGGCCTTTGTGCGAAACCGGTTTCATCCATGTGCGAAACAGGCGTATGTGCGAAACAGGCTTATGTGCGAAATAGGCCTGGCCCGTTTGAAGCATTGTAACTGTGCGTTTAAAAGAACGGGGACGGGACGCAAATGGCGATGCGCACACTACACTAGATTGCACCGTGACATTGGCGAAAACTGAAATGAATCATCTCGGTTGAATTATTTAATTTAAATCTAAATTGATACATTTGAATCTTCGAAAACTTTCAAGTATTTTCAGGTATACATTTGAAATTTCGAAAACCAAAACACAGAGCATTCAATAATTGTACACTGGATGGCGACATGTCGCCATTTCAGTTTTCACCAAAGTCACGGTGCAAACTAGAGTGCATAGGCACAAATAAACCCAAAAACCTGACCTGCACTTTTCTGAGCAAGTTCCAGTATTTGCTCTCCTCCGGGCTGAGCTCGTACTCTGACGGCTTGAGCTCCACGGGCCGCTTGGAGTTGTGCGACGGCGGCAGCACGCCCATGGCTGCCATCAGACCTGCGAGAAAAACACTTGGTGGCTCTATTTAGGTTTGGTCCACTAAGGGCGTGGTTTATAGTGAAATTTATCAAATTGAAACCGGTAAACGAACAGAAAATAACGTAAATAAGTAGCTGCGATGCTATTTGGCAGCAATTAATACATCGTGTACACAGGGTGTACATTATTCGAAACGGACGGTATTTCGAGGGGGTTATTTTTTCCTCAGGTCGCTCAGCCCTGGGGATATTTCGGGGGTGGGGGGCAATTCAAGGGGGGAGAATTCGAGGAAATACGGTAAACGAAGCAGAAAGGGGCCCACCTTGCATGAGTGGGTCGATATCAAAGAAGGGGTCATTGCGCTGGTTCAGGTCTTCAGTGTCAGCCAAGCCCTGGATGTCGGCGTCGATGAGCGAGCAGGGAGTGGCCACCACCAAGTCCACCTCCAGCGCCATCGTGCTGCGTCAGTGATATAGGGTATACAGCGGTGACAAGGCGTATTACTCTACTCTGCACGCGCAGTTGTTTATGGCTCATGTTGGAAGCGTGCCAATGATAATTGAAGCGAGCATGCGATTTTTGTGAAAAAATGAACAAAATTGTGAACAAGTTAACGTAAAATGTTATAACGGCGATGAAATTTTCATCTTATAATGAAAATCGCATACGCTGTATATCGTTGGCATATCGAACGTATCGTTTCGTTTCAAACATAGTTTGCACGCTACTGCCGGAGACAAACGGGCAAATCGTTTAAAACATAGTTTGCACGCTATTGCCGGAGACAAACACGACTGCACGCAGCGCAGTCGTTCCATACCTGTTCAGGTCGCTGTCGATCACGAACTGATAGTTGAATTTGCCGTTCGAGTAGTCGCGCAGTTCGAGCAGCACGAGCCAGCCGATGACCAGCCAGCACAGCGCCGCCGCTGCAACGAGCAAATGCATGTGACAGGGAAAACATGCATGTGCCATGGCATGATGATAAGTGATGGGTCTTGATACTAAGTACCTAAGCTTGAGTGACAAGTAAGGTTCAGATAGAGACTGAATCGAGGTTAAAAATACCTCGAAAGTAATACACGTTCACTTAACATGAATTAGGCTTTCTCGTGACCCATCCATTGGCGGTATTGGCCCTACGCACCCGATTTAGTTGACAACGCCACCAAATGTCAACTGGTTCCCATCCCAATTCAAAGCTTGTTGACGAGCAACGCAAAGCACTATTGTATTCACAAAGTATACTTTATGCCAGCCTTGTAAGTTGCACATACCGCAATACTCTTTCCAACAGTACAGCTCCATTTGCAACATCACTCAACACATTTCATATGCAGTTTGCCGGCTCACCAACAAGCTTCGAATTGGGACGGGAACCAGTTGACAATTGGTGCCATCATAAACCAATGTTTCGAGCCATTGCCCCCCCAAAAAACCCAGTGTGTCCAAGCAGCCTAAGTCAAGAAAACCCACCCAATCCGCCAGAAACCCTCTTCTCCTCCTGCACCTGCGGCTGGACCTTGGGGAAGGCGTCTAGCTGCTGGACTGCATGCTGCAGATCCTTGCCCCGGTAGCGCAGCCCCACGAACGAGTCCATGGTGGGGGCTGCACTGGGGGGGGGGGGGTAGAGTGGTGGGTGGACGTTTGGGGGGTGGAGAAAATGTTGTTCATTTTTATTCAAAAAATTATGAAGTATACTTGGAGGACAGCAAAGTGTGCAGAATCCTACCGTCATTTGCTGAATGAAATCTTGTGATAAATTTCGTGATTGACAATTCCATAGTAAAAACAAAATATAATGACGAGAAAAACTGTATAATTTTGGTTCATTATTCAGATGAGTTATGGTAGGTTTCAATACTAAGGGTGATGTCCGCCGAGTATAGTTTAGGCGTGTCTTCAGCCTAAGCTAAATACTAAGCGAAAATGCACTGTTTTAGTTGCGCATATGTTTGTGCTGCTGAAGGTTAGCGTTTTTTTACTTGCGGCAAATACAAGTGTAAATATTTTCCGTGTTATAACTCTTTTCCAGCGAGGTACATAGACGGAAATCATTCAAAAACAGACCACACCCCAGCTAACATAACGCATGAGTAACCCGTCCAGGGGCGTGTTCAAACTGCAACAACGTGCCTGCGCACACTAGTTTTCACATGAAATTTCGAAAACTCTCAAATCAGCTTAGAACGCATTTGAGTTTTCTACAATGAGGTTAGAAATGACTTATTGTGGGAAACTCAAACACGTTCAAAGCTCATTTATGTGCGAAATTTCGTGTGAAAACTAGTGTGCGCAGGGCCAACGCGGCACACAGTAAAATAGAAAAAGCATCGGTGCATCAAACGCTTTACTGAGGGCAACGTCAATATTTGTGGATCAATATAAGTGAGTTGGTATTTATTATACGCACAGTTGGAATTTAGTAGACTTCAGTCCAAAATAACAGATAGCTGAAGATTGTTATTTTGCAGGAAATACAAAGCATTTTTATCCGAGTAATATTTAAAAAACTCCTGGTTCTATTTGAAGGCCTACTAAACCCCAGCGATCGAAACGAAAACATCACAGCTCAACAAAACATTCGTGATCAATCGCCAATCAAGTGCGGCTGCGAGTCGATCAGGGCGCCCTGGGGCCAGTTCCACAAAATGAAAAGTGAGAACTGAAATGGCAAAGGCGAAGTAAAAGCGCAAAGGCCAAGTGAAACGGCAAGTGAATTGGCAAAAGCAAAGTAAAAAAATTAAAATTAAAAGTAATTACTCTCCGCTTTTGCCAATTCACTTCGCTTTTGCCATTTAACTTGGCCTTTGCGCTTTTACTCCGCCTTTGCCATTTCACGTCTCACTTCTCATTTTGCAGAACTGGCACCTGGTGCATGATGGTGAACAGGGCGGCGGCGCGCTGCTGCGCCAGGTGCACGGCGGTGGTGAGCAGCTGCGGCCCGAACGACTTGCCCCTAGTCGCCACGCCGCACAGCCACGGCTCGCAGCCGGTGCCCCGGGCAGATTGGCAGAGTGCCTGCGGTTGAAGCACCACATCAGGTTGAGTGAGGTTGACAACAAGAAGTGACAAAAAAAGTGGTAAGTAGTGTTCAAGTGGTATGTCAAGTGATGAGAAAAGTAGTATTTAAGTAACAAGTATATGTTTCAAATGTAAATGTAACAAGTAAATGTTTTAAATGGAAATTAAACAAGTAAATGAACATTCTTGCCACTTGATTTACCGTATAACTTTACCCAACACTTTTCTTGTCCATTGTACACTTTAATACTTCACTTTAATATTCACTTTAATACATCGGAATTACACCGGTGCATTAGCCGCACGCACACTAGTTGACAACCAAAACTTCCAAGATTTATAAACCTGTTCGAGTGTTTTTCGAGTTCAGTGTAATCAAATATTGCTCAACTACCGTTGGCGGAGATAAGAAATGATTCAATCTGGTGAACTCAACTGTGATAAAAACAGCGGTTGTCAACTACTGTGCGTGGACACATTGTGCCCTGGAATCGACCGGACGGACCCACCATGTGAATGAGCGTTTTCGCCCCATCATGAGTCTTCTTGTCGACAACATGCACCAGTGTGTCGTCGGGCTGCACGGCCAGCGACACGCCGCAGAAAATGCCCTTCAAAGGCACGCCTGCGAAGTAAGTGGAAGTAGCCGTTGAAGGTTTCCACTACCTGCATAGAGTGGCGGCAAATGGCAAACCTGCGTCGAGTAGGGCGAGACAGGCGGCGGTGACGCACGCGGCCGGCAGGCAGCCCCAGTCGTCCAGCTCCTGGCACGACACGTTCACCTGCGTCGACACGCCGTCGCTGCAGTCCGCCAAAACAAGAGACCATGCACAAAGTAGTCTACTGACGGATCATCTTACAATGAAATCTACCATAATCCATCTGAATAAACGGACACGGACATGCATTTAATTTTGTCTCATAACATCACATTGCTCCCACTTTGTTGATTTGGTGCGCAACTTTTCACGTGACCTCATTCACCAAAATACGGTATCATTCATTGTATAGTCCTGTCCGTCCAGTATACACGATCGCACCTGGCTGCGGGGCATCTTGGCCGCGTCGACGCTCGCGAGCACGGCGGCGCGCAGCAACGACTCGCAGTCGGCCGTGCAGCGGGTCTGGTTGCTGCCCGCGGCGGCCGCGGCCGCCTTGCTGCCCGAGCCGCCCACCAGACGGCACACGGAAGTTTGGACGTGAGCCCTGCGCGGCAGTAGCGATGGAAAACTCCGGGGACGGCACCAGGCGCGCCATAGAAAACACTAACGTTTACCCATTTAGGACTGGGCGCCGGGCGCCAATGGAGTCTCAGAAAAACGCGGCACCACTGGCAAACTCAAACGGCGCCAGCACAGACAGCCAAACAGAAGTGGCACAACTGCCAGTTCCTCCCACCCACCTATGGGGATACCGCAGCGACACCATTGGGGGCTCGAAGGGGCCGTGCACGGCCGCCCAGACGACCGTGTCGGCGAGGCTGAGCGCGGCGGACCCGTCGGCGGCGCGCAGCTGCGACAGCGCAAAGTGCACCTCGGGTAGTGCCGCGTCGGAACTGTCGGCTGTCGCATTCGAAGTGCTCGGAAGTGACATCGCGCGGCGGCTGCTTGACTGACTATTTGCGACGATATTTTATGTGGTTGTTTAGATAGATTTTACGTTTTTGTGTGAGCAATGCATAGGTAGCTTGGCTTGGGTTACCATATAGCACTTTTTGACACGTCTTCACTTGAAGAATTGACGCATGGGACCAATAAGTTGACGAACAAAAAGTCAAGAGTGACACGATTCAAGGTAAAGCATCCAACTTCTTATTTTATAGATTTCACATGCCCCATTGAAGTGTATCATCACCACAGCACTATTCATTTTATTTGTGAACAGGCACGAGGAACAGACAGAATGCAGAAACAACAACTGCATAAGTAAATGAAACGTTTACTTCTCAAAGTCCATAAGTCCAAAAACTTAATTTTCTGCAATAATTGTGTAAATTTTTTTGACCCAAATTCACCTGCGTAAAATGAGCTTGACCATCGATTTTTAGTAAACTACCAAACCTTCTCTATAAAATTTTCTTTATACCGTATTTCCTCGAAATACCCCCGGGGGTGATTGTTTCATAGTGGTCCCGAGAGGGGGGGGGGGTTATACGAGGGGGGGGGTATTTCGAGGGGGGTTATTATTTCGCCAGAAATTTTTTCAAATCCTAGTACAAAATCGTCGTTTGTGATGTACACAGGGGTAGATAAATGCATCAAAAACTGACATGTATAGACTCCTGTAAGCTAATAGTAGTACATAGATGGTATTATAACAACACTGTTCTAACATTGTTTTAACATGCGTTCTGCACTACGCAGAACACAAACTGCAGTATATGTCATGTACGTTGTCTTACACTCAATGTGGGGGGAGGTATTTCGAGGGGGGGGGGGGTGATTGTTTCATAGTGGTCTCGAGAGGGGGGGCAAACGAGGGGGGTATTTCGAGGGGGGATGTGATTGTTTCATAGTGGTCTCGAGAGAGGGGGGGGTCAAACGAGGGGGGTATTCCGAGGGGGGGGGCAGGGGTATCTTGAATTTTGACCCTCCGAGTGGTTGGATAGATAGCAAATCGCTCCTCCGGAGGGATAGATAGCTGAAAAATTTTCTGGGGGGGGGGTTGGGGGGGGGTTTGGGGGGGGGTTGTGGTGGTTCGATAAATAGGCTTTTTCGGGGCATAGAAGGAAGAAAAGGGAGAAAAATCGCTAAAAGTAGGTGTAAAATAGCTCAAAATGGGTATACAAGAGCATATAGTACTTAAAATAGGCAGTTAGACGCATGAACCAGTGATTTTGGAGGTGAAAATCTATATATAGGTATGAAAAATAGCGATTTTGAGCGAAAATTGGGGTATAGTTTCTGAAAAATCGCTCCAGATAAGTAGATAGCTGAGCGATTTGGGGGGGGGGTTTAGGGGGTAGTAGCCCAAAATTTTGCCTCCGGGATAGATAGATAGCTGAGCGGCCTCCGGGATAGATAGATAGCTGGGCGGTTTGGGGGGGGGGTAACCCCCCCCCAACCCCCCCCATTCGAGACCCCTGGGGGGGGGTATTTCGAGGAAATACGGTAGGTTTAACTAAATTTTGTAAAATATGGTCTTTTCAACTTTCAGAAATGTACATCACTAAATGCTTCACTTGGTAGTAAAATGCCATAGACTATGCAGTACTGTACTTGCAAACGTTGAAATTGCTAATGTTCAAGCAAAGGGGATATCACAATAATGAGCAATACCGAGTGATATTTAGCTGCAGCAATGGACAGAGTGTGGCCACATAAATACCACAACCGCAGCTGCACGGGGCGCAATGTTATTAGAACTTATAAGGCGCTTTAAAGGCGATCGAGGTGCAAGTAGGCGCATGAAACTGTCCGCCGTTCACGCGCAATTAGGGTTCAAACGGGATTGACTTTTCGGGATCGGGATCGGGATTCACTTTTTGAGATTTCGGGATCGGGATCGGGATTGGGGTTTCGGGATCGGGATCGGGATTGGTTTTTTGAGATTTCGGGATCGGGATCGGGATCGGGATTGGCCGGGATTGGGGTCACGGGATCGAGATTGGGATAGGCATTTTTCCGGGATCGGGATTGGGTTCTAGGGATAGAGATTTTGGCCATTTTTCTGGCATTCACAGTTGTTCATAAAGGTCTCAAAACACTGTTGGATGCCAGTAAAGTGGCATAAAATTGACGCTGGGGGTTTGCATCCACTTTTTTGCATGCAAAAACGTCATTATTTCACTTTTTATAATTTCCACTAATTTTTCCGGGATCGGGATCCCGGACTTGGGAGTTTCTGGATCGGGATCGGGATTTGAAAACTTTCGGGATCGGGATCGGGATTGGTATTTTTGAGATTTCGGGATCGGGATCGGGATCGGGATTGGGGTTTCGGGATCGGGATCGGGATCGGGACTGGTAAATCCCGGAATTTCACGGGATCCGGGATCGGGATCGGGATCCCGTTTGAACCCTACGCGCAATTCCATGCGTCTACTAGCGGGTCGGGCGCCTTAACTGCGCCTTGCCCCCTAACCTAATCTAGTCACAGGACGGGACACAAACTGCGAAAGTACCGAGCTGTATCAATCGGCGTCGCGCAACGGGCTGACGGGGTAGTCGATGGTGCTGTAATCAGTGGGCGGGGAGACCCTGCGCAGCCAAGCGATCTGCTGCCCTGCAACGGTGCCGGGCAGTCGGGCGGACTGCAGCAGCTGCTCGTTTACTTCCCTGAAAGGGTTATTGCGATGTATACATGCAATAGTGTATCCAGGGGGGATGGTGGCTAGTGATAAGCAAATTTGGTACCAGGAAAGAAGTGACAAGAAAAGTGATGTCACACGTTAGTTTTGTACTGAAAAAAATTATCACTTATACTACCTAAGTTTACCTGTCACTAGAGTCAAGGACGTAGCCAGGGGGGGCGGGGGGGGGGCGGCTACAGACATATACGGCTGTTTTGGCGCCAATGCCAACGCCAGTGGCGCCATGGCGTGGCGCATATGAATGGCGCCAGCGCCATGGCGCCATTCCCCTACTACAAAGGTAAAATTTTAGGAGGGGGGGCGCCGCCCCCCCCCCGTTCGCCGGGCTACGTATACAATCCGCCCCCCCGCTCAAAAATCCCGGCTACGTCCCTGACTAGAGTTACCACTTTACTCTTTTCTTATCAATTACCACTTTTCTTGTCCCTCATCCACAAGAGAAAGTGGCCCATACGCCTTGACACTCCCGTCAGGGGTCTCCTAGATTTTGACACTCCGGGGGGGGGTTGGATAGATAGCTGAGCGGCCTCCAGGATAGATAGAAAGCTGGACGGTTTGAAGGGGGTAATCCCACACCCAACCCCCATTGGAGACCCCTGACCTCCCCATCAACAAAACACCCAGTGACTAACGTGAAGTAGTGACATGGGCGGCCGTGGGCGTCGCTGTAACTGGGCATGAGCACGTCCACGAACGCAGCGGGCACCCCGCCCACCGCCTGCACCCGGTGCACGTTTCCAGACTGCGGCTGCACGCGCGCGCACCCGCTGCTCGCTTGCAGGGTCTGGGGGGGGGGGTGGACGACTGTTTTTGTAATGGGGCGAGAAGGAGTCACGGCAATGGGTCTACATGCACTTTTTTGGTTGACGCGGCGCGAATCGATGTAAGAAGTCTATTGAATTTTGAACTAGACGTGTGTTGAAACCAGGGCCGTATCCAGGGGGCGGGGGGGGGGCTGCAGCCCCCCTCCCGGGTCGAGACCAGAAAGTGACCGGAAAATGACTTTTTCAACGTCAGTGTAAAAAAAATTTTTATTATCATCAGATTTGCTCCATGTGGCCGCAAATCGTCATAAATACACTCAATGTTGTGCTTTTTGCTGTTTTGTATGTACATTTACATACATATACAGCGTTCCATGGCGCTGACGCCGACGCCAATGGCGCCATGGCGCCATTCCGCTAAATCCGCATGTAGCTAAAATTTTAGGGGGGGGGCTGAGCCCCCCCCCTCGCCGGCCTCCGTAAACAAGCAGCCCCCCCGCTAAAAATCCTTGATTTTCCCTGATTTTCCCTTTGAAAAGTCCCTGGTTGAAACCCGCATTGTAAATTTGTCAATTCAATCAAATGAATCATTGAATGCAAATTTTCTCATCTGCCCATACTTGTTTGAATCTAAAGTTCACTTTTACACGCTTTCAATTACAAATCCAGTTGACAGCAACCGAACGAGTTGACGCCGCGTCAACAAGTACGCACACATCGACACGCAGCACTCACCGATTCAGCAGCCAGCACTGCGGGCACATAACTCGACGCGGCGGCGGCATCAGCAGCGTCCAGGCAGCCCTGCAGCGCCGCGCCCTCCAGCAGCGAGTAGCTGGTCACGCGCACACTGCCGCGGACCACCTTCAACCAGCCATGCATGCCTGCCGCGGTGTTTTACAGTCGTTTATGGAAATTGATTTTGAAAATGTATTTTTTTAAACATGATCTGAAACAGTTTAAATTTTTTCCGGAATTATAGAAAGTCTTGGTGTTTCAAAACTGGAAATTGAACTGGCAAACTAGTTTACACACTAGTTTACAACTGCAATTTCGGAAATTGAATGCAAACCTGTTCTAAACACTTTTGAATTTACCAGAAAGTATAATTTTCGATCTCCGCAAACACTAATTCACGGAGCTGATTTATCAGTTTATCTAATCATAATAGCAAAGTATCCAGTTGGCACAGTGCCAACAAAAACCAACGCGGGTGGTCGTGCAGGGGTATCTGCTTGTCGGGGTTGAGACAGAATGCGAGCACAGTGACTGAGGGCTGCTGGCTGAACGTGACCACGGAGGCGGAGTAGCGCTGCACCCGCGACGGACTCATTGACCGAGACAAACTATGAAAGAAATAGTTGTAGTCGAGTGTGATTCTGCAGAAAAAGCCTTGATTTTCAACACGGTTCAGCTGTGGTTTAGTATGGGGAAGGTTGGGGGGGTTACCAAAAAAAAACAGAAATTTTTTTATTTCTTAACTTTGCATGGTAATTGACACTTTACTTAACATTTGTCCTTACAGTTGGCACTTTGCATGAAATTTTACATGACATTTGATACTTTACACATTACTTGGCTTGGGATTGCACCCACCAATCCTATCTATCTATCCCATTTTTGGCAAATTTTTTGGCTACTATCCCAAAATTTGCTCGACTTTTTGCTACATTTGCTCAAAACCCCACGCCCCACTCACCCATATGTGAACTTTTTCTGCTCATGGCCAACTTGCGAGCCAGGCAGCAAGTCGATAGGTGACGGCAGTTCGTAACCGCAATTCTCCAATGTCAATGAATTCATCAGACTGGTGATTTTGTTGAAGAGCGGCTCCACCGTTTGGTCAACTAGCGGCGCCTTAAGCAAAATTGTGAGCATTTCCGGTAAAGTTGCAGTGCGGAAAAGTGCGGTATACTCCAGCGACATTACACCTTACAATGAAATCTACCATATCCCATCTGAATAAATAAGCGAACATATTTTTTTCCATTATATTTATCAAATTGCTTTTTCTTTGGGTGAATTTGGTGCAGTATTTCATGTGGCCTTATTCATCAAAATATGTTATCATCTATTGTAAGGCAGATCGTCTGTCCAGTGTATTTCCAAATCCCAACTCCCTAAACATCTCGAGACTTGAGTTCCCTGTAAATATAGACTTTTGAGCGGACAGAAACCTTTTTGAGTATGAGTGCCAGTGATAAGTAGGGTTGGAAACGAAATTGGCCCCTGATAGTTACTACGTAGAACGGAGGACAATTCTGCAATTGAATAAGTGCCAAGAAACAGTGTATTAAGAAGAAACTAGTAATTTAATAAATAACATTGTTTGCCACTTGACTTAGGAGTTCTCTTGTCACCTTGAATTGGCAAAACGTAAAAAACGTACGGCGCCGGCTGTCAACTCAGCGGGCATCGAGACTCTGGCTGCCGCCCGCGCAGCGCTCACAATCTGGTCGATCAGCATCTCAGCCGCTGCCGTAGCCACGAAATAATTAAAATTTTAATTAGTGAATGAGAATTGGATACGAAATGTGAAAAAATGTTTTATGTTCGCGATGCTTTGTTGCGTTGAACGCGCAATTTTGGATACTCTGGGTTTGATATGCTCTCGTAGAATGCAAAAATCCACGATGAGCCCCGATGGGCCGTCGTATTTTTCCACACTCTACAAGTAAATACATACCCTGTCGAATCCCAGTGGTATCCAAATATTTTAAAAAAGAACACTTATGTCCACACCTGGAAAGTTGTGTACAGTGGGAACAATGTTCAAATAGCGATACATTTCGCATTACAGATACTCAAATGCGCTGTCTTTCATCACGGGCGACATTTTTTGTAGCTTGATCTCAGTTTTGTTTGCCGTTTATACGGTGAAATTTATGGCGATGATTGTATCGATATCAGCTGCGCGGGAAAAAAATAAATGTCCGTAAACTTTGAATGGACATCTGCTTAAATAATAATCCTTCGCGTGGACACATGACAAAACCTCTCGCTAATCCATTCGCATTGAAAACGGGTCGTATGGGCGGCGCGGCAGCCGGCGGCACTTCGCAGCGGCAGTCGTAACTGGTACTTCATGGCGGCGCGACCTCTTTCCGCCTTGTGGCTGGCGGCTGCAGCGGCACTTGTCGCCTCAGTGCCGCAGCACAGCATGGACGCGCAGAACGCGATCGACGAGCACATCGACACCATCGTTACTAATAGCAACATTACGGAAGAGGATTTGAAGCGTTCGTTTGCGTTGCCCGGTTGATAGACGTGGAAATTATTTACGTCATTGTCTTTTAAAGATTTTTTTTTTAATCTCGTCTTTTTAAAATGATGGTTTTTTTAAAAAAATGTCTCAAGTGTGGGGAAAGCACCTGTCTCCAATGGGGAGTTTGGGGGGGCAGGGGATAGTAGCCAAAAAGTTTGCACCCGTGATATATATATATATATATACCGTATTTCCTCGAAATACCCCCCTCGAAATACCCCCCCCATCGTTTGACCCCCCCCCCCTCTCGAGACCACTATGAAACAATCACCCCCCCCTCGAAATAACCCCCCCAGATTGAGTGTAAAGAGAACGTACATGCCAAATACTGCAGTTTGTGTTCTGCGTAGTGCAGAACACACGTTAAAACAATGTCGGCATCACGTTAGAACAGTGTTTTTACCATCTACGTACTAATATTAGTCTACAGAACCTTATAAATGGCGGTTTTTGTTGCATTTTTCGACGTCTGCGTACGTTTCAGACGACAATTTCGTACATGGTTTTCAAAAAATTTCTTGTGAAATAATAACCCCCCCCTCGAAATACCCCCCCCCCCTCGTTTAACCCCCCCCCCCCTCTCGGGACCACTATGAAACAATCACCCCCCGGGGGGTATTTCGAGGAAATACGGTATATATATATAGCTGAGCCGCATCAGGTTTAGATAGATAGATAGCTGTTTTACATATCAAAATCAAATAAATTTTGTAAAAATAAACGCACTTAAATTTTTTTCCAGCCCTATGTTGACTTTCACAATAATCGGGAACTTTCTGTGATATTTCTGTGTCCACTACGTAGTGTTCTTCTCTGGTCGGATCGACTGGGAGCCGCTGAGATTCGACCGGAACCTGGTGCTCATGCTGGTGTCGCTGCTGGCGCTGTGCCTGTGGCTCGTGTTCGTCACGTTCTACCTGTCGCGGCTGCTCGGCTGCGTCGCGTCCGCGCTGCTCAACCGCTTCGCCATGCCGCGCGGCGCCGAGATTCAATTGGGCAGCGTGTCGATCAGCGCCATTGGCGGCAAGGTTATGGTGAGTTGTTGCTGCGCTGTTGCATTCGCTTCGCTGACAGCGCAGTTTACAATAATTTACCATATACCAAAGATTTTTGCAATTTCAAGTCGATATATTATTGTTATACTCGGCGGACATGATACTCTGCCATCGCACTCATTTATGTCTCACGTTGGAAGCGTGCCAATCACGATGAACATGCGATTTTTGTATACAAGATCATTGTTGAGAATAAGTGAACGTATTCCGCTATAACAGAGATGACTCTTTCAATTTTTTAAATGAAAATCGCATGGGTAAAAAATAGTTGGCACGCTTCCAGCAGGAACCACGCGTGCAGGGTGTCAAGTGACTGGAGTATACACGTTGTTTTGCAAAAAACTCGTTTGTTGAATGTTATTGTTCTGTGCGAGAAATATAACACGAAAACGAAGAAATTTAGAATTCTAAAATATCTCTCTCCCATCACCAATGACACCCACCCACCCCCTCAGTTCCGCGACGTGGTGGTGGCGACGGCGGACTACTGCTTGCGCGTGGGCGACGGCTGGGCGCAGTTCCGCTACTGGAAGTGGTACACGGACGTGCCGCTCGGCTCCGACCTGTCCGGCCAGCCCGCCAGGCTCGTGTGCGCCCTCAACGACGTGGAGGTCCTGGTGCACAACCAGTTTTATAGATATGAGGAGGTGAGTGATGGTTTGATTGGGGATCTGAACCAGGGAGATTTTCAGAGGCTGTAGAGAGCCCTGTGAAATATCAGTTTTGTCTTACCGGTCGTTTGCCATTTTACCGGTCGTTTGCCATTTTACAGGGCATTTTACATGAATTTTTACACTTTGCGTCACATTTGACATTTTACGGGGTCTGGGACTGGCACCAGTTTCAAGGTTGTGATAAATTCGTTTCACATAAAGGCTCAATCTCTCTGACATTTGTGACCGATTTCGCTGTTCGACCTCCAGTAATCAGCAAAATCGGAAGATTTCATTTTTTGGGTCGGATCAGTGATTCAAGATTAGACTTACTTAGATCAAAATCCCTTAGTGTAAGTTTTCACACTATATTTTACGGCAAAAAGATTGTTTTACCATCATATTTACTATCGACAAAAACCATGAAGTTCACCCAAAAAATCTTCAATAAAATTCCACATCGAAAGATATTTAGGTGCCGGGGATTATCCGAGAAAAATACACTTCACTACACCCCCATGCCGCTGCCCTAGGTGGCGCGGCTGTTCGGCGTGCACATGCCGCACATGGGTGGGGAGGAGTGTGCAGCCAAGGGCAAAGGGCCGCCCGACGGCAGCGCGCCCGCCGCCAACACGTCAGAAGTGTACGCCTACGGTCCGTGGGAGCGACCGCTGCTAGCGCTGCTCGCCAAGACTAGGGTGATTATATCTAGCGGCAGATTTGTGTTGGGTGAGTTTCATCCGAATTTTCCATTGCTATCTATTTAGAGGTAGACTACAACATATTGTTTTGGTTGATTACGGTAGTGAATAGTGATCGTGTGTGAAGGGGGCTCATTGTTAACGGGGTAGTATTTTTGGCGCCGCTCGTCTGCAGGTGCGTTTTTCCACATACGAACATCACATCGTGACGATGGCACGTGATTTATGAACTTTTTTCAGAGCGGATTTTTTACATCAGAGCGTTTACATTCCATACCATAAAACCCCCCATCATTTTTGTGTCGATTCAAGGCCAAAAATCAAGTTTTTTAAAAATCAAACCAAACATCTTTTCCCAACCAAACAACCCCTTTGAGGCAACACGGACCTGCCCACGTCGGCGGTGCTGAGCTTCGAGGACGGCCACGTGGTGGTGAGCACGCGGCCGGCGTCGTGCGGCGCGCCCGGCGGCGACCCCTTCATGCACTGGCTCGCCGGCAGCTGCGACAACTGCAGACTCACCCTCATGAAGACGCCCAATTATAGGTTGGGGGGTGGGATTGTTGGGTACTTTACTGGGTGGGGCTGGAAAAACTGTTTTTTTTTTTTAAACTTGATTTTTTAAAATTAAAATCCGATATTTTTAAATCATTTGAAAAGAATCAAAACGTGGATTATGAATAGTGAATTGTTTTTAAAATACGAGTATCGTCAATTCATCGAAGTTATTCAAGTTATATGATATGCAATATTATTTAACTTAACTGTTGAACGAAAATTAGATCCCGATTGATGGCTTTTCAGGGGTCTCCAAGATTTTGGCTCTCGCGTGGGCATGATAGATAGCAAGTCGCTCCTTCGGAGGGATAGATAGCTGAAAATTTTTCTGGGGGGGCACGCGGGGGTAAAATATATAGGCTTTTTCAATGCATAGAAGGCAGAAAGTGGAAAAATATCGCTAAAAACAGGTTACAAGTAGCTAAAACAGGCAAGCAATGGCTAAAAATAGGTATGTAAACATGTGTATAGGCGAAAGCCGCGATTTTGAAGGTGAAAAAGTATAAAAAGGTACGAAAATTATCGAAATTTTTTGAGCGAAAATTGGGTAAAATTTCTCAAAAATCACACCAGATAGGTAGATAGCTGGCCGATTTGGGGGATATGTAGCCAAAAAAATTGCCTCCGGAGCAGATAGATAGCTGAGCGGCCTCTGGGATAGATAGATAGCTGGCGGATTTGGAGGGGGGCAGCTCCCCCCAGCCCCCCCTTAGGAGACCCCTGTTGCAACATCAAAATGCTCAATATACGATACCATTCAAACATATCCCCATTTGCGCAGCGGCGCGCGCGGGCTGCGGCAGGAGGCGCCGCGCATCAAGGGCGCCGGCTTCGTGGTGATGGAGAGCGCCAACGTGCAGTTCTACCACGCCCAGGACGCCCTCGGCACCGTCGTGCAGGTGTGTGACGTCTTGCTTTTACTAAAATTATAATTATTACGCTTATTATACTTATACTGCTTGCGAAAATTATACTTACAGTTGACATTTATCAGATAAAATTTGTTAAAACGCAAAAATTCCTTCTCATTTATTTGGCAGCTGGTGGAAGTGATGAAAGTGATGTAAAATTTGAGATGCTCGAAAACAGGGGTATCTTGAATTTTGACCCTCTGAGTGGTTGGATAGATAGCAAATCGCTCCTCCGGAGGGATAGATAGCTGAAAAATTTTCTGGGGGGGGTTGGGGGGGGTTTGGGGGGGGGGGTTGTGGTGGTTCGATATATAGGCTTTTTCGGGGCATAGAAGGAAGAAAAGGGAGAAAAATCGCTAAAAGTAGGTGTAAAATAGCTCAAAATGGGTATACAAGAGCATATAGTACTTAAAATAGCTGAAAATAGGCAGTTAGACGCATGAACCAGTGATTTTGGAGATGAAAATCTATATATAGGTATGAAAAATTGCCATTTTGAGCGAAAATTGGGGTATAGTTTCTGAAAAATCGCTCCAGATAGGTAGATAGCTGAGCGATTTGGGGGGGGTTTAGGGGGTAGTAGCCCAAAATTTTGCCTCTGGGATAGATAGATAGCTGAGCGGCCTCCGGGATAGATAGATAGCTGGGCGGTTTGGGGGGGGTAACCCCCCCCCCAACCCCCCCCATTCGAGACCCCTGCTCGAAAATGATGAAAAATGGAATTATCTATGACTTAACTGAATATCAGTTGACAGATTTTCACTCGTATTTTAGGGATCTGACAATTTAAAAAATGTAAAACAAAACGATTTTAAACAATCTAAAACAATTACTTACTTTATTATTCATATAGATACACTTAAAATTTAAACACCCCCTTTGCGACAGGACGAGCAGCGGTTGGACAGACTGGTGCCGCGCTGGGAGACGGAGCTGCGGCTGGGCCACAACACGGTCATCTCGTACGGGCCCTGGGCCGACCACGCCAGGGACCTCCTCTACAACTACTTCTTCCCGCCAGAGTACCACCCCCCGCCCGTGAGTGCACCCTGGCATTGAAATGGAAAGTGTCAAAAGTCGGGTGAAATGTCAAGGAGACATGTCGAACGCCCGGTGTAACAATAAATTAAAAAAAAACATTTTGCAGCACATTTAACATGACTTTTTACAATTTGTATGACACTTGACAGTTTGATTTCACAGTCAATTTTACATGACTATTGATATTTTGTACGCTATTTGACATTGTACAGGACATTTTCTGGGGTTTGGAAGGGCCCATGATTGGGAACATTTGAAACTAAATCTATGAAAAGTGTTTTTAAGTTTTTGGTGTTTTTCCTAGGATGATGCCCACAAAGGATTTTTCGACGTTTTATTTTAGAAACCTTAACAATCAGTGTTTTTTCCAACAAAAAATTCTAAACTTTCAAAAACTGTCAACAATTCGGAAACTGGGCCATCCACTACCATCCTACAATTCCGCACTCGGCTGTTCGCAGGTGACGCGGCTGGGTTTGCGCGGCGAGCGGCGGCAGTACATTCGCTGGGAGCTGCGCGCCGTGCTGCTCAACGACGCCAACATGGAGGTGATATTCATGCGCACCGACACGCCCTCCACGCTGTACCTGAGCGTCAAGGCCGACTCGCACGTGCATGTTCGTTGGATCGAATACGGCTTCGTTTTTTTTTGTATTTTTTTTTGCATATTCTGTGGGCTTCTTGAAAAAATACTTTCCTTTTAAATGTTTGAGCATAGAAAATTACTGCTTTTTGTGAGTAAACAATTTGAATGCGTTGACATTTTACGTTTTTTTCAGTCGAAAATAGTAGGGTTGGGAATTTCAAAATTTTCAGTTCCGGTTCTCGGTTCTCGGTTTCAAAAGATTTCGGTTCGGGTATCGGTTCTCGGTTCCTGAAAGTTTTCGGTTCCGGTTCTCGGTTCGGTTCTTAAACTCGGTTCCGGTTCGGTTCTTTCAGTTCTAAAATGATCAAAATTTCGGTTCCGGCTGATAAAATAACCGGGTGTCGGGTAATAATCGGCTGAACAGCAGAAAAACAATATACCCAAGTTTACATGTGTAAGTACATTGGTTGGATATTTCATACTACAGGAGAATATCACAGCTTATTATTTCATGGTAGAATGCAGAAATCAGAGTTGTTATAATAATACTGGTATTTAAAAAAGTGTAAAAGCAAACATATACGTTTTCTGTACTCGCGTACTTTCAAAAAGTACACGAGTAAATGAGTACTGGTATTTTTTTTCTGGAGGAAACGTAAATGTATTTATGTAGTACGCGAGTGAGTACGTGTATTGTTTTGAGTACAAACATAAATAACTTTTGCCAACTACGGTTAAAACTGCCACAAAACCAATGAAAACTACTACAGGTGATAATGTGTATACTGCAGCGACATTACACTTTACAATGAAATCTACCATTGCATATGAAATCTACCATCTACCCGCTCAGATGGACATGCCGTGGGCGATCGGCGACAACGGCTACATGACGCGCGTGGACGGCCAGCTGCTGGGCTGCGACGCGACCACCAGTCTCAGCTACCACAACCTGCTCGAGGCGGACTCGTGCAAGTTCAACGTGCACATGCACTACCCCAGGATCTGGTCGGAGCACCAGCATTGGACGTTTGGGTTTGACCTGGATAAGGCCGCTCTATGGGTTGGTTTGCATTGGGACGACACCCGTAAAATTCAAATTGGTTTTTTATTTCAAAAATTTCTATCGATTTTCATTGTACACAAACTGAAGTTGGGGTGAAATTTAAAAAATAAAAAAAACACATTTAAATTGACCGGCTCTGTTTTAGTGTTATCTGTTTAAGATTTGAACGGATTTAGATGAAAGAGTAAAGCACTCTCACGAGCTGCTATTTTTTGATATTGTTGGTTGTTGGCTGCCTTTCGTTTTTCGGTTGTGGGGGATACACTCGGGAAGCCCCTACACTAGGGTTGGAAAAAAAACGTTTTTTTTTATCTCGATGTTTTTTTATTAAAAAAAACGTTTTTTTTAAAAAAAAAACGTTTTTTTTTAAAAGCTCCCAGATATGACCTAGTGTCAACATATATAGGTATATCAGACACTGGCAATACTCTGTGATGTTAAATATGACCATATAATGGCTGTGGAGCCATGGGATAGCATTATAAGTGGTGATTTGTGTCAAAAATATCCATTTTTCGTCGACATATCGTTCGTATATCGCCTTATAGTCGAATGTTTGTGACTTCAGGTAAAGTTTGGCACGGAATGGTGATCAAACAAGGTTATAAAAGGAGGTTGTTACTTTGGGAGTGAAGTTACACACTGTGGAGGTACATGGAAGCACATTACCTCAATATTATATATTACAGCAACATATGTCGGCTTATTCACCCATGGTAGCACATAGAAATGGATGTTTTGATACTAAAAATGCAACAAAACCAATGAAAACAACCACCAATGTCAATTTGTGTGTGAAATTGCGCGCTTGCGCGCAAAAATTTTGCAAAATACCTAGTGCTTAGTACTAAAAATTTCGGCCGATGTTTTTTTTTTTAAAAAAACATTTCGGACGTCATGTTTTTTTTTAAAAAAAAACGTTTAAAAAAAAACATCGGCCAACCCTACCCTACACTCGTCATTCTTGTTGACATAAGCATTCCTGCCCACCAAATTTCGTTTAAAAACCTTTTTAATTGACGCACGATTCGAGATACGCCGTCACAGGGTCTATTCAGCCACAAGGACTTCTTGGTCGATTTGTGCTCTGAATGGGCGGGCGACATGCCGGCCGACATCTACTCGTTCGTGCCCTACACGTGGACGTTTGCGGTGCGCGTCAGGCACGCCGAGCTGCACGTGCTGCTCAACGAGCACAACTGGCTAGACACCACCAGCGGCGCGCAGGTTCGTCGCGCGGATATGTGGCTGCGCAAGACTAGTTGACGGGGATCAGTGGTCAACTGGAAATATGGTTTTCGCATTTTTAGTCAACTGGATTACTAGTTTGTGTATCTGTCAACGGTAAAATAGTCCACGGAGGCAAAAAAATTATGCGTTTCCGTTTAGGTGTTGTCGAGGTGACAACTACTTATTCAATTCAAAAAGTTACTTTTATTTAAAAAGTCGGGCTTTAAAAAGTTTTATTTTCCATCCCTATAGTCGTTAATTAAACATGTTTAAAATGTGTTTGTCGATTGACCACTAATTGACGATCTAGTGCGTGCGGCTCCCCTATCTGCACCGTCCACAGTTGCCACTGCCAAAGTGCCGCACTCAGGCGGAGAACTTGCAAGCGCGTCTGGCCGCCTCGTCGCTCGAGCTGCACTACGCGCTGCGCTACCCCACGTTCGAGCAGCAGCGCATGCCCGTCGAGCTGCTCGTGTGCGGCTCCGAGCTGGGCCTTAGCGTCGGCCTGCCCGAGACGTGCAACTTGCGTCCGCTGCTCGTCGCCCTGGACCACTACGGCCGCCTGCCGTCGCACTTCAAGACCGACTCGACGCACCCGCTGTGGACCAGGCAGGCGCCCGGCAGCAACACCGCTTGGGTGAGTGCGCGCTGGTATACTCTGGTGAATTGACACTGGACATTGGCAGAAGTTCACGTTGGCAGCGTGCCAACATGATTATAGCTGAAAATGAACTAACAATGGTTTGATCAACAATGAAATTTTTCATGGTATCAATCTAGTGACGTCGCATGCGAGAGTGAAAATTGGCATGCTGCGAAATCACTGTACCATCATCAACTGCCACTTTAAACAAGTGCCATCAGGGGCCAGTTCCGCAAGTTGAGTAGTGAGAAGTAAAATGGCAAAGGCGGAGTGAATGTGAAGTAAAATCGTAAAGATAAATTACTTTTTCCTTTTTTGTTACTTCGCTTTTGCCAGTTTACTCGCCATTTCACTTCGCTTTTGCCATTTTACTTCACACTTCTCCACTTTCTCCACGAGTATCGCGCTGCGAATCCCCTCGCAGGTGTGCATCGCGCGCGCGCCCATGGGCAGCGTACGTCTGCTGTACACATACCACCCGACGCACGTGGCGCCGCCGGTGAGCGGCTTGCCGCCGGCCGTGGCGGCGCCCCTGCTCCTGCCCTACGCCAGCACCGACCAGGACAACTTCGAGCCTAGGAACATGGTGCGAGAGGTTTGGGCTTTTGTGGGCGTTCATAAATTGTTGATCATACAGGCCTTAAAAGTAAATAGGTAAAAAAACTGCTGAAAATGTGGTATTGGCCCTACACACACTAGTTTTCACCGTGACTGATGTGAAAACTGAAATGGCGACATGGCGACATTCAACCTACTCTTATTGTATGCTATACGTGTTTGAGTTTTGAAATTTTCAAAGTTTAACTTTCATTTATTGCAATTCAAATTTAAAATTAATTAAGTACTTCAACCGTGTTGATTAATTTGCACTTTAAAAAAATTCAGTTTTCACACGAAGTCACGGTGAAAACTAGTGTGCAGGGGTCTCCTAGGGGGGGGGCTGGGGGGGGGCTGCCCCCCCCCAAATCGGCCAGCTATCTATCTATCCCGGAGGCCGCTCAGCTATCTATCTATCCCGAGGCAAAAATTTTGGCTACTACCCCAAAAGACCCCCCCCCAAATCGCTCAGCTATCTATCTATCTGGAGTGGTTTTTGAGAAATTTTGCCCCAATTTTCGCTCAAAATTACT
Organism: Sphaerolaimus hirsutus; assembly: GCA_964036195.1. Lineage (NCBI taxonomy): Eukaryota > Metazoa > Nematoda > Chromadorea > Monhysterida > Sphaerolaimidae > Sphaerolaimus > Sphaerolaimus hirsutus. Next base: position 20,412,028 of record OZ038458.1, read on the forward strand.
AATGTTCGCACCTTTTTATAGTTTTTCACCTTCAAAATCGTGCTTTCCGGCTATATAAATGGTTATATTCCTATTTTTAGCCATTTTATACCTACTTTTGGCTACTTTTAACTGATTATTAGCGATTTTTTCCCCTTTCTGCCTTCTTAACCTTGAAAAAACCTATATATTGTGCCCCCGCCAGCCCCCCCCCCAAGCCCCCCCCCCCAGCCCCCCCCCAGAAAATTTTTCCAGCTATCTATCCCTCCGGAGGAGCGATTTGCTATCTATCCAGCCCCCGCGAGGGCCAAAATCCTGGAGACCCCTGCTAGTGTGTGTAGGCACAATGCAACATCGAAACTGTTGAATATGAGGCGTAGGTAAGGTGAAAGTATTAGCGATTTACTGGTGAAAATGATTAAAAAGGGAGCAAACACTGACTTCTAATGTAAAAATTGGCACAATGGTACACAATTTTCGCCACGTAGGTACAGAACTGACTAACGTTGACTAATTTTTGATTAGCCGTGACTATAATTTGGAGTTTCTTAAAAACCATTTTGTTAAAAAAACACGTTTTTAAACACGTTGTTTTTTTAAAAGGGTCGTTTTTCACCCCTTCCCCCAACAAGTAAATCTTTTGCGGTCTCAGACGCCCGACACGTGCCGCTTGGAGGTCGAGGTCGACGGGGCGCAGCTGAGATTCTCCGGCTTGCTCATCAAGTTGATACTCGAGTTCAAGGAGAATTACGCCGGCCTCAGCGACGAGTACCTGGACATCGCCGATTCAGACCGTGATGTTGGTTTCTGCTTGCCTGCTTTTAGATGTCCAGAGGTGTTTGGCAGATTTAGGACGTTTGAGCGGCTAGATGGCTTGGCTCGGGTATCGGATATTATATTTGATTTCGAATTTTTGTGGAGATTTTTTTATAAGGAGGGTACGCACAGAGCATAGATACAGGTGTCCAGTTGGTACCTTTCAACCAAAATTTGGAACCCTCATAAATCAGCTTTGAAGCATTTGAATTTACCAGGATTAGGCGTCGTTCAACTACAGTTGGTGGGGCTAAAAAGTAGCTCATTCTAGTAAATTCAGGTGCGTTCAAAGTTAATTCATGAGTTTTCGAAATTTCGGGGTGTAGGCTGTTCGCTCCCCCGAGTCGTAGACGCGTCGCCAATTCCCCGCCGCGCGTCGCAGAAACTCGGCAACAAGTTCGGCCGGTTGCCGCGCGGCGCGCTCTTCTGCGGCAACAAGTACCGGCCGCTGTGGGTCACGCTGCGCATGGCGATCGTCAACACTGAGGGCGTGTGCCCCGTGTTCAGCGCGCAGCCGGCCGGCCAGGTGCCAATCCCAGACCCTGTAAAAAGCCCTGTAGAATGTCAAATGTCATGCAAAGCGTCAAAACTCATGGAAAATGCCCTGCAAAATGGCAACTCCATGACTTTTGACACTTTGCGTGACATTTGACATTTTACAGGGCTTCTTACAGGGTCTGGGAGCGCCCCCAGCCGGAGCCGGTGCCGTGCCCCCAGTTCGCCCTGCCGCAGCTCGTCTTCGAGATGGACAAGCGCTTCCACGAGACCCGACTGCAGCTGCTGCTGTCGCCGCTGGTTGGTTGTGCAGTTTGGTGGGCAAGTTTTAGAAGGTACCTAGATGTGAAGTATTCTTAATTCAATCAGTGCCATAAAGCGAAGACTAAAAAATGTCAAGTCTGGCGTTAAAGAGCGATATATTGAGAATAAATTTTGACTTGAAAGAAAACGTGAGAGGATTAATTTTTTTTTATTTGGTATCTTATTTTTATGCTTAGAATGCGAAATGACTTTGAAGAGGTCTGCCTGAATTGAAAAATCTTGAAAAAGTTAATGATTTTTCCTTTAAATTGCATAGTGTATCTGTGTAAAAGTGACGTTCTCTGTAGTCGGAAATTTGGAAAAGCAAAAATACTTAAACTCAAACCTATTCATTTTTTCGTTTCATCAATTCTCTGCCCTCGATTCTCAACCAAATACGACAGTTTCGTGTCCGCAATCGGTTGGGCCGTGGGCACTGAACCCGTTACTTTTATGTTTCGTGTTGCTTTGCAATCTGCTAATCACCACTGCGCCAGTGGAGCGGAGCTGAGCTCGCCGTAGCATGGCGCCATTGAATGCAAAATCGTGTGCGCTCATGTGAGCAACGCTACATGATATTAGTGTTTGATGGTCTCGGTAGTGTTTGAGGTTATATTATGTTGTTGATTTCGTGTCCTGTTAAATGTCATGTAAAATGTCAATCAAAATAAGAAGGAAGATTTTATTACTGAACTTTTGTCAATTTGCATGAAATTTGACTAATTTGTATGATAATTTACATGACATTTGACACTTTACAGGGTGTAGGATCTGTGCATCTGGATATGAATGGGAGTGTCACCAGATGTAGCTCTTGTTTTCTCTCACTTGTCAATTTTTGTCACACTGCTTAACGGGAGGAATTATTTGAAAAGGGGTCTCATCTCAATTATTCTAACATCTACTTCTCAAATCTAGCAACTCTAGCATTTACGATAAAAAGTGAAGTGTCACACCTCAATTCCCAATAATCCCCACTCAATAACCCAACTTCACAAAAATAATCCGCGTACCCCTCGCAGAGCGTGTGGCTGTGCCCGGCGCAGAGCGGCGGCAGCGTGGCCGGCCGGCTGCAGCTGTCGGCGCTGCAGTTCCGCGGCCACGGCTGCTTCTCAGAGGTCGACTTGACCGTCGACTCGCCCACCATCGAGTACGCTTGGATGATGGAGGTGGGTCGGTGGATAGATAGATTGCTAGAGTTTGTTAAGCGGGGGGGGGGGTAACCACCCCCTACTAGAATGACTGGTTCATGTGTTTGCCGCAGGTTGTGTTGGGCGAGTTGTTGGGGCGCGTGCAGCCGGCCGATCTGGTTGTAGTTGCGCAGTTCGTACAGACGCTGGTGCACCTGCTGCTTGCCGAGGAGGAGAAGCTATTGCTCGTTTGTCCATTTTTTAAAAATATTTGTTTCTGAGAGCGTGTGGATATTAAAAAATATGGTGCCAATTCCGCAAGTGGACATGAGACTAAGTAAGGTGGCAAATAGTAAGTATTTACAGAAAGTGTACAGAAAAGTGACAAAAAAATTCAAATGAAAATGCTGGTCACTTGAATTTTACGTGTCAGTTTTGTGTCACAATTTAAGTTTACTCAGCACTTTTGACTTACAAAAGTTACCACTCATCACTTCTTTTATCACTTGTACACTTGCGAAATTAGGCCTAACTTTGTGTTGAACATAAATTTACCCCTTTCGCAGAGCGAGTCGCGGCATTACTGCCAGCACATGTTGGCGCGGAAAACTTGTCCGCAGTCGGGCGGCGGCCAGCTGTGCGCCACCGAGGCCGACCTCAAGTACACCATGTTCAGATTGTCCCTCGACTCGCTGCAGCTGAGCGTCGCAGAACGGTGACTTTTGTTTGTGTCCTGCAACTTGAGGATCGCTTTTGGTTAAAAAAAATAATTTTATTTGACTAATTATATTTTATTATTGATAAAATTCGTTTTTTTTTATCAGGATGGTGAAAAATAGTTGAAAAATGATTTTTTTGATTCCTATACTCGGCAGACACGATGCCCTACAAACAGATAGGAGTTATGTCTTCGGCTGGCAGACGGCCAGCCGAGAACTTATGGAAGACGTGGTGAAGACGACGTGATGGCGAGAGATGATGATCGGGACGAAAGTGATGACGTCATGATGGAGTGTTTCCTCCGGAAAAATGTACGGCGTAATGTCATCCGAGTATACTATGTTTTTCCACCCGTCAAACTTACGTCCGGCGCAGTTTCTCCTGTGTACACCTGCAATGCGACCCTCTGCGGCTGGCCGCCTGCAACGCGCACTGCGGCTGGCACCAAGCCGACGCGGCCAGTGCCGCCGCGCCGTCGGGCCGCCAGCAGCACAGCAGCTGGGGCGTCAGCGTCAAGGTGCCCAGTCTGGCCGCCACGGCGCTCGTGCTCGACGCCACCGGCGCGCCGCAAGTCTGTGATGGTAATTGTTGCAGTGTGATAGCTTTAAAGTGACTAGAAATGTCGACAAGTGATAAGAAATGTTATAAAAGATGGGTAAATTATAGGTAAAACTAGATGGCGTGTACTTTCATTTAGAAATTTACGTGTCACTATTTGTAATGGCCGGAATTTTTTTAAATGTTTTATTTTAAAGTGGGGTAGTTGAAAAACGGATTTTTATCCTAATTGTCATTTTTAACCAAGTTTATTAACTAACGACTTTTCTTGTCGCTGCAATTTGCTCTAGCCGACTGCCCTTCCAAAAAGACCCTCGTGCATTGCAGTGCGCGCCGGTGTGGCTCGAGTGCGGCCGGGTCGGCTTGTCGGGCACGCAGCTGGACTTCTCCCTGCCGTGCGGCAAGGCGCCCACCGGCCACAGGGTCGCCTTCCTGCGCAAGCACGACGCCGCCAACAAGACCCTGCACTTTCTGCGCCAGTCGCCTGCGTTGGTTTTGGTCGCGTTTTTTATATATATTTTTTTGGGGGGTTGAAAATCGCTAAAAATAGGTGGAAAAATATCTAAAAATAGGAATATAACCACATATAGATAGCCACAGATAGCTGAAAATAGGCAATAAGGCACATAAATTAGTGATTTTTAAGTTTTGAAAATACCCGATGTTGTACAAAAATTTTGTTGAGATTTTTTTTAAATGTCGACTGCGTGTCCACTTGCAGCGGCGGGTGCGCGTGCGTCGGCGCGGCCGACTTCTTCGGCAATCCCGACCTGAACGGGCCGCATTTCTTCGACACGGCGGGGCGGCGGGCGTTCGCGTCGCGCCAGCTGGCCGCCGACACGAGCTGCGCCAACCCGGGCTTCATGCGCAGCCTGCTGTTCGAGCACAACGACGCGGTGCAGCCGGGCGCGCTGAGCGACGGCGAGCTGTGGCAGCAGCAGCTCAGCGACGACGCTCGCTCTGACGCCGTTGGTTGCCATTTGCCATGTTGTCATCGCTGAAAATCGGCGGTCAATTGAAAATGACATTTATCGTGTATAATTGAAAATGTCCCCCTTAAATAACTCCCCCTGTTGGCTGAGTGAGGCAAAAATAAAATGCATCCTTGAATACCCCACCCCCCAAGTGGGAACGATATCGCAGAAAATTTTGAAAATTTCCAACTTTTTTCATTTTTTTCAAATTTCGGTAACTGTGCTTAGGCAGAAAAAATGACTCCTACTAAATCACCACATCAAAAAACTCTAGTCAAAAAGGTTTATTGGAAGAAATAACTTCTGGGGACTTATTGTAGGATTGATTGTTGATGGAAATTTTCAAGGTTTTTTTGGCACAACTTTTGTATTTTTCAGTTTCTCAATAGGGCAGTTGTCCCGAATCCTGGGTCGATGCCACTGATTGAATTCGATGCCGACATTACTCAGGCGGCCGTGTCGCACAATGCGTTGCAGCGGATGTCCAGCGGCGGCGCGTACCTCTCCACGGACGGGGACCAGTTTTTCGAGGCGGGCAGTAACGCGGCCGGCCGCGCCTCCATGCCGCGCGGCGACAGCGACGCCAGCTTTCACACGACGCTGCAGGAACCAAATGTACATCTGTATGCACAGGTTGGATTGTGGATGGTTATTTTTTAATTGATTTTTTTAAGTATATGGGTGAAATTTAATTTTTTTTATCGAAGTGATCGGCTAGGTAGTTTGCAAATTTTTTAAATCATTTTTTCACATTTGGCTTTATTTTCATTGGTTTTGTGTAATTGTCGCTCAATTTACCGAAACATCAGTCTCAATGTATTCACCTTCACTTCTAAAATTTTTTTACGCACTATTCTAACTTCGATGAAAGTTTATTTCCACTAAGTTTATCCAAACGTCGCAGGTCACGCGTCCGCTACTGTCCTCGGCGCTGCTCATGAGCCAGTACAGAAAGTACCTATCGCTGTGCCCGGCCGCCGCTGGCGACGTCGACGCGTCCGGCCACGCCGACCCCGTGCAGTTGGGCGCGGCGCTGCGGCGCGCCGACGGCGTGAGCAGATTGGCGCTGCGCACGGCGGCAGACGCGAAGTCGACCGGCGGCTGTTTGCGCGAGTCTACGGCGTCTAGCCAGCGCCTGGCGCGGCAGCACGGCCTCTGCTCGCACCTGTTCAGTTCCGTGACGCTGCTCAGCGAGGACAGCGACGCGCCCGACGTCGCACCTGGGTCAGTCATGGTGTGCCTCAGTGCTCCTACCGTATTTCTTCGAATAGAACGGCATGCCTCCAGTAGAAGGGTACCTCGAATAGAACGGCAGGTTTTGGGATCTTTGCGCGCATGAAAAGAATAGAACGGCAACCTCCAATAGAACGGCAGGTGGAAATTACGTTGGAAAAGAGCCAAAACATATCGTATGAAAAGTGGACGGCCGAAATGTTCAACGCATGTGTGACAAAATTAATGAAAAAATGATTGAGGGTGTGTGCTTATCATGCCTTATCGCTGCAGCGCGGAGGGTCGGCAGGGTACTGGCGGGCGTGCCGTCGAGCTGGTGGGCAGTCTGGCCGACCGGCTGGAAGTGTTTGTGACGCCGCTCAGCGCCGAGTGCCTCCAGCGGCTCGTGGATGCTGCCGCGCCCGTCGTGGCCAGGTTGGCTTGACATAAGCCTTGTGTGAGGTTTTTGGTGCTTGCTCGCTCCCGCGCCTTGGAAAATGTAAAGTTAAGGTATTTTTATGAAATTTATTTAAAATGTCACAAAAATTGTTGAAGGTTTGAACTCGGTAGAATTTTCTGGTAATTTGTTATTTTTATTGGGGATTTCACATCTTTCATTGAGACTTTGCACTCGACAAATTTGTGTCGGAAATTTTTATTTATTTCAGACGCTCTAAAATTAATAAAAAATGAAATTATAATAAAAATATTGGGGAAAAATCAAGTGCCATCCCAAGTGCGACATTCACCTTTGACCAAGGCAGCCGACCGCGCACACCTGAACCCATTCGCATTCGCAGGCAGCACCCGCTGTACATCGTACAGGAGCTGTTCACGCGCTGCTCGTTCGGCCAGCACAATCAGCCGCTAGTGCCCGCCGTGGAGAACGACGAGCCCCCCGGGCCGCCGGGCGAAGTTGCCCTGCTCACAAACGAATCGCGTCCTACAGGGTATGATAACCCCCTCACGTTTTACTGCACATCACTGTTCCACGCTCAAAATTTTCAAAATTCAGAAAATTGACCAAACGAGTGAGCATATTTGGTAACGAACCCGTCGATTTCGTTGAGTTTGTACACAAATTTCAATGATATTTTACATTTTTGAAAAGCCTTCTACCCAGTGTGACTTGGCAATTGTCAAGGAAACGGGAATATTTTGGGGCCAGTGGCGCACCGCACACTGCAAAGTAGGGTGTCAAATTTCCGTTTTCCGTTTCCGTTTTCCGCAGGCAATTTTTTTCCGTTTTCCGTTCCGTTTTCCGGCCGCTGAATTTTTTTTTCGTTTTCCGGCCACCTTTTTTTCCGTTTCCGTTTTTCCGGCTCATTTTCCGTTTTCCGGTTAAATTTTTGTTTTTCCGCCTCTTCCAGCCAAACTGGTAAACAGTCATGCAGATTGTCAATTAAGTAAAAAAATTTCTGTTTCCAGCAAAATTTCGGCAAATTTTATCGTTTTTATTGGCAAAATTTCAGCACATTTTACTATTTCCATGCAAATTCCATTTTTCCATTTCCGTTTTCCGGCCACTGAAATTTTTTTTCCGTTTCCGTTTTCCGCTAAGTGCCAATTTTTTCCGTTTTCCGTTCCGTTTTCCGGCCGCTGAAATTTTTTTTCCGTTTCCGTTTTCCGTGAAAATTTTTTTTTGACACCCTACTGCAAAGTGTAACAGGAAGTTCGGACGATTTTTGCATGGGTGGAATTCAAAGGCGGAATTAAAAAAGGGTGGAATAAAAATCGTCCGAACCGACCCAATTTTCAGTAGTCTTTTAGATTTGTCGGATAATAAAATTGTCCGAACTGACTTTATAATTCTGCCCGGGCGGAAATTAAAACGTCCGGACTCGATCGTTACACTTTGCAGTGTGCGGTGCGCCAATCAGGCGCTTTTTAAAATGTAAAATACACGCTAAAAATGGAATCAATTTTTGACATTCAATTTATTTCTATTGTACAGAGTGATGTCTGACCCGCCCATGCCCATTTTTTCCATTCCAATGTGAATCTCAGTTGCTCGGCGAGCGAATCGGCACCGAGTCGTGCAGTCACGCCGTTCGACAAACCCGCGGCGGGCGGGGCGGCGGCGCAGCGGGTGCAGCGCACGGGCACCGGCCGCGTCAGGCCGCACAACGCCGCCGGGCGGTCGACTGCCAAGCTGAGCGCCCTGGACGCGCGCAAAGGCGGCCGCGCGTCGCACTCGCCGCCTCCGACTGCACGTGACGCGTCGCCCATGGTTGGTGCTCGATTTGATGAATTATTGTAGTACTGGCGAAAAGTAGTGCCAAACGCTGGTGTGGGTTTTTTATACAATTCCATGTAATTTCTGTTACATGGCAGTTACTTTGAATTGGAAAGATATCACATAAAAATATTGATACACACTATTTTTCTACAATTCGACTTGCCGTGGCACCGTTTTTGCACGTTTCCAAAACATTTTCACAAGATGCAAACAGGTCCAAGCCTCCAAATATCTATGCTGCATTATGCACATTGCAGGGGGACGTGTCCGCCGCGCCGACTGCAGCTGCGGCCACGGCGGTGCGGCTGCACGCGCGCCTGCCCTACGTGGGCCTGTCCGTCTTCCAGTGCGGCTTGGTGGAGAAGACCATCGCTCTGTCGCAGGTTTGCTTCTCTGTTCTGATTGTCGTCTGTCATAAACGAGCCCTGCAAATTTGTGTATTGATATTTAGCTTTTTATGGGCTCTACAAATCTCTTCAATGTGTTTTTTATTTTTGGCGTGTTTCTCAGAATATTTCACATCTGTATTTACAAACTTCTGATTCGGTCAGATTTCTAATTAGGTGAAAATAATCTGCACATTTTGAAAAGCTAAAAAAAATTCCGGAATTATTTTTGGCGTCCGATCAAAAACGATGGCGCATTTTCCAATATTTTTAATACCCAGAATAGTGTATTTACGTGCACGTCCCAAACGGATAACCCCAATGCTTTCTCTTCGCAGCTGGAGCAGGCGGACTCGTTGGCGCGGCCGGCCGTGCTGCTGGGCTGCGTCGACGGGCTGGCCCTGAGCGCCGTCACTGCAGATGCAATTGACGCTGCCGCACAACCGGCCGACTCGCAACCGGACGCCACGCAGCTCAATGTGAGGTCTTGTGACGCCTTGTGACACGTTGGACAAAGTTTTTAATTTTAAGCTTTTTTCCTCCCAATTTGCGTGTTATCGAATTTTAAAATCTTTGAAGGTAAGTAGAAATAGTTTTCACTTTCCGAATGCTCAAAAAAGTTGTTTTTAATCTCTGTTTTCCGTTTGTCATCGTTAATCGACTGCCACAGTGTGATGGTAATTGAATTGGTCCTCGCAGCGGGGCGAGGTGCCGCGGCCGCAGTCACTGGCCACGACCGGCCGCAGCGACGCGGCGGGGCAGCATCTGCTGTGCCGCGTGCAGACGGGCAGCTGCCACACGCAGTTTCTCGAAGTGGTGCACAAATATGCGGCCAACACGAACATCGGCCTGTCCAAACAGGTGTGTGTGATTGAGGCGGCTCAGGGGATAGTAGCCAGGGGTCTCCAGGATTTTGGCCCTCGCGGGGGCTGGATAGATAGCAAATCGCTCCTCCGGAGGGATAGATAGCTGGAAAAAATTTCTGGGGGGGGGCTGGCGGGGGCACAATATATAGGCTTTTTCAAGGTTAAGAAGGCAGAAAGGGGAAAAAATCGCTAATAATCAGTTAAAAGTAGGTATAAAATGGCTAAAAATAAGTATATAACCATGTATATAGCCGGAAAGCACGATTTTGAAGGTGAAAAACTATAAAAAGGTGCGAACATTAGTGATTTTGCACGAAAATTGGGGCAAAATTTCTCAAAAACCACTCCAGATAGATAGATAGCTGAGCGATTTGGGGGGGGGGGTCTTTTGGGGTAGTAGCCAAAAATTTTGCCTCGGGATAGATAGATAGCTGAGCGGCCTCCGGGATAGATAGATAGCTGGCCGATTTGGGGGGGGGCAGCCCCCCCCAGCCCCCCCCCCCCTAGGAGACCCCTGATAGTAGCCACAGTTATTGCTTCCTGGGTGGATTGATAGCTGGGTGATTTGGGGGGTTACCCCTACCCCAACCCCCATTCGAGGCCCCTGCCGCGCGCAGACGTCCAAGTTCGCGTGCGGCACGAACTGGGGCGAGCTGGCGCAGCTGTGTGTCGACCACGACAGTCGACTCGTCGTCGAGGCCGCCTGTGCGGATGGACTGCGCGTGGCCGTGTCGCGCCCGCTGCAACCGCCGCCGCTGCGAGCCGACCCGGCGGTCGATTTCGCCGCCCAGGCCGACTTGATAAAGACTATTGGTTGGGTGTTGACATTCCCATCTGCTGCAACATTGTGCGTACTCACCAGTTGACAACAGAATCTATCAAAACTGATAAATCTGTTTTGAACAGATTTTAGTTAAACAAAAATAAACTAGATACTGTGCGTGGGGTTATTAGTAAATGAAATAAAGGCCAATTTTTGACGAACCCTGGTTGGGATGCTGGTGGCGGTTGTGAATTTAGGTTGTGGATTTTACGCAGTTGACATAAAATTGGTCGAAAATCTATTTTTTATTTTAGAAAAACATTTTACGATGATTTTTTGATATTTTAATATGCAATATCATTTGTGATTTTTATTGACACTAGATATAAAAATAATCGCTGACAATTAGTTACATGATTTCCAGTTTGTCAACTGTGTTAATCTGTGTGAGTTTTCTTTCCTTCCCAGGCCGTCCCCGAGCTGACGCTAGTGCCGAACCTGACTGTGACAAGCCGTCGGCAGAAAGGACACCCTTGGACAAGCAGAGCGACCCGTTCGGCGACGCGGACACTGCCGAGGGCGGCGGCAGGTCGCGGCTCGTGCTCCACGTGGGTCGAGTGCGGGCGCAGTGCGGCCTGTGCCAGCCGCTGGGCGCTGCGACCGCGGGTGCCGCCACCGGCACGTGGCCCCTGTTCGACTTGATGGCCACCAGCGTGGTCGCCTGGATGCACGCCGGTGCGCTGCGCTGCAGCTTCACTTTGGCTACACACACTACAGTTGACATCGCAAATAAATGTCATCTTACTGTCAACTAAAGAACACAAAACTATGTTCTATTACAAAGGAAAGTTGAAATCACATAATTCACTAAAAGTTAAATTTAGTTGACACGAATTTTGATGTCAACTGGTCTGTGTGGGACCTCTGTTTGTGTTCATTTTGATGACTCTAGTGACCTGTGGCAGGCTCTCGCGTGTGCGCGTCGGTGGAGAGTGTGTCGCGCGCGGCTGCAGCGTGGCGTCAGGCGTGCGTCGCCAAGCTGCTCACCGAGGCGATCGACTGCAGTGAGCCGGGCGTGTTCGTGCAGCCGGGCAAGAGCAAGTTCAACCAAACCAGGGTGTACGGAAAGTACCTGCGCGGCTGTCCCAGCTGTCAGGTGTGCTTAGCATTAAAATGGGTGATTTTGAGCAAATGTAATTGAATACAATCTCAGAAAGTCTTTCGAAAAGAAAATTTAATTAAACTATTAAATCTGTCTGAGAAAAGCCGAAAAAATATATAGGTATGATATTTTCTGCTATTTTAAAAAATCTCAGAAAAGTAAATAAATACAATCAAATCTCTCTGAAAATTCCAGAAAATTAAGAAAAAAGAATTGTGTTCAAATAATTCCCCTGGAGAAATAAGGGTCGCTCTACTGCTCGTACGCGCAGGTGCTGCTGTCTCTGATGCGCTACTGCGTCGCGTGTCCGCTCGGCGCCGACTACGAGCTGGACATCGTGCGTTCGGTGGTGCAGCGGCGGCCGTCCAGCGGGCTCGAGTGCGGCGGCGACGCCACTTCCTTCCTGTCGAACGCGAATCGCCGCCGCCGGGCGCTGGTCGTGCTGCTGAGCCACTGGCAGGCGGTGCTCAGCGCTGAGCGGCTGGTCACGCTGTGCGACGGACAGTTGGCTAAGATGCACAAGGTTCGGTGTGGGACCTGATCCAAAACCTTGTAGAATGTCATGTAAATTGGTCAAATTTCGTGTAAAATGTAAAATAAGGACTTTCACATTAGAAATTTAACGAATTTCGCCGCCACTGTAAACATTTTGGCGTCTTGGTGCAATCTCCTTGTTTATCGCAGGTGCAGTCGAGCAGTCCGCCGGCGGGGCCGTCGTTGAACTTGTCGGCGCAGCGCGGCACGCACCAGCACACGCAGACGCCGACACAGACTCAGTCTACGCGCGCGCCGCCGCCCGACAAAGCCACGCCCAGCTCGTCGACCGACCGGCCCGCCGACGCCACTGCGGAGGGGCACGTCGACAAGGGGAAGCCAGTGCAGGTGCGGCACGTTTGTCGCTGATCCAAGTCTCTGTGATTGTTTATGGTTGCGATTTGTACTTAACAGAAACGTCGACCGACGGCTCCGTTGGAGGGCAGCGGCCACTCGGCGCAGTCGCTCTTGTCGCGCAGCAGGACCGTGCCGCGGCAGAGCGCAAGCAACGTAATAATTGAGGCCTCTACTTCTAAAAGTCGACAAGTCCACAAAATGTGATTTTGCGTAAATCACATTTTAAGTTTCGAACCCAATTCCAGGCCCGTGGTGCGTGTCCAATTTGGCTCTCTCATGCTTTCCATTATATTCCATATGTTGACAATAAAATGTCAAATTTTCAGCCCCTGCTCTCAACCTTCATGTGAAAAATTGGGTGTCCATAAATTTCCATTCGGTCAGAGCAAAACTGTTTTTGGGAGGGAATTGGACTTGTCGACTTCTTGCACTAACAAACATTTTTGTTCCCGGGGAAGCCGAGGCTGCCTTATGGACAATTTATGCACTTGTCGACTTTTTGAAGTAGCTGTCCATAGTGGACATATCACATTTCTTGCTATTTTTTCCCATAAAAAAGGAAGCGGAGTAATGGACTTGTCGACTTCTTGCCCGAAATTTTTGCATTTTTCCCCAAAAATGTCCAATTTGGCACTTTACCATATGGGCATGTGAGGTCAAAATTTTTATGGAAAGTGATAAAAAATGTGCGGAAGTAGCCCCAGACGACGTTTCCGGGCCTAACTCGAAATTGTCATATTTCGGACTTGTCGACTTTTAGAAGTAGACGCTTCAATTACTTTTTGTCGTGTTTGCATCGACGTTCGCGTTCCAAAAATCTCGGAAGATACCTACCATTTTGAAAAATTTATCTTTATTTTCTCAAGGTTTTTTTCGGGAATGATTAAAGTGTATTATCGGCAGACCTCAAAGTATGCACCCAAAATTAGTCATGTCTTGGTCGATAACGCGCGAGCAGAATACTTATGTACGCACCTTCACAAAAAAAGAAAAATATTTTAAAAAGAAAAAGGCGGAGTCGCGAACAAGCGACGAATGTATTTTCGTGAGACTTTCTTTTTTTTGTGCTGGAACAATTTTTATTTTATAAACGATGACGTCATGATGATGTGTTTCCTTCGGAAAAACACATAGCGTGCAGTCCGCCGAGTATATATATTTGTTTTCTGAGACTAAAATATTAAAATTCCCATTTTTTATTGTTTCTGTTAAGATATATTTCAAAGAAAGCCCCCACCCACAGGAAGTGAACGGCGCGGCGGCGCCTCAGCCGCAGCAGCAGGGCCGCGGCCAGTCCACCTTCGACCTGTACGAGTGGATGCGCGAGGAGAACCGCAAGCGGCACGAGCAGCTGGCCACCCTCGAGCGCCACCACTTGGCCATGGCCGCCGGCAGCTCGCAGCGGGACTACATCGACCTGAACAACCTGATGGAGATCGAGTTGGACGTCTGCTTCATGCCCATATTCGCTGTGGGTCGCAGTTTTACATGTTTTTGGTCGCGTTGACAAATACCGTATTTCCTCGAAATACCCCCCCCTCGAAATACCCCCCCCCCTCAAAATGGACACTATGAACTTATAAACCCCCCCTCGAAATACCCCCCCCCCAAATTTAGTGCATAGAGAACGTAAATGACAAAGGCCATGTGTCATCTGGGTAATGCAAAACACACGTTAAAAACGATGACTCTGTTATGTGAGAACAGTGATTATACGTCTACACACTTATACAAGTCTTTAGAGTCCTATAAATGGCGATTTTTGTTGCATTTTCGACGTCTGCGTACGTTTCAGACGACAATTTAGTACTTGGTTTTCCAAAAATTTCTGGCGAAATAATAACCCCCCCCCCTTCGAAATACCCCCCCCCCCTCGTTTAACCCCCCTCAAAATTCTCACTCTGAAAAAATAAACCCCCCGGGGGTATTTCGAGGAAATACGGTATATAATAAATGGTGAAATATTTAATAATATTTACCTATGAACCCTTTGAACTTCCATGTTCCGGGGGCAGTCCCAGACCCTGTAAAATGTCATGTAAAAGACCATGTAAAGTGTCATGTGTAGTTCCGGGGGCAGTCCCAGACCCTGTAAAATGTCATGTAAAAGACCATGTAAAGTGTCATGTGTCAAGTGTCATGTAAAAGACGATGTAAAATGTCATATGTATCCAAATCTCATTGTATCGTATCAAAATCTTCTTTTTTTTATTTGGATACAAAACATAAGATTTGGATACGATACAATAAGATTTGGATACACTTGGGACTTTAACTGGTCTTTTACATTTTACACTTCGCAGGGTCTTTTACACCTTTACTTGCAACTAGGGCAACCGTTTCTCTTATTTAACCGTCTCGTCTGCCAGGGCTACTCGCTGATGCCGCGCGGCGCCGCCCTGCCGTGGCTCGACTGGCTGGGGCCGGACGTGAGCTGCTCGGCGCGCTGGTCGGGCGCCGCGGTGGACTTGGTCGAGCCCAAGCTGCTGCAGTCGCTCACGCAGGACACCAAGAGGGTCGGCTACCGGCACCACCACCTGCTGCTCGTCGAGCCCGCCAACGCGGCCGTGCGCGTGCACGCGGCTGGGCGCCCGGCTACTGCTGGACGATATTTGTCATGTGCTACTGTGGCCCTGAATTATAGGTGTGGGGATTCTTTTTGCGTGACGTTAAATGGCTTTACCCACTATTTAGTTGACAACTTTCAATTTTTCACCATTTTTTTGAAAGTTTTAACAATTATTTATTCTTATCAATGACTATATTTAAACGTGTTGTAAAAGTTGTCACTTGATTTGTCAGCGTTAAATATTATAGCCAGGTGGTAGGCACTGCAGCGAAAGTCGCCTGTGCACCCCAGGATCGAGTGCGCGGGCGCGTCGGTTCACTTGGGGCTGCCGGCGGCGCTGTTCTCCTACCAGCTCGGCCTGGCCGTGCGCAACTGGCTCAACACCGCCGAGGAACTGGCCGCTGTGGCCAAAGACAATGGTATTTGCATTGGGAAATGGATGATTTTGAGGAAATGTATTTTATTTCAAAAAATTTCTCTCAAAATAGAAATTATATTGTTACGTGTTTACATTTTTATCAGAAAGATTTTATTCTTTTGGTTGGATTTTCTGAGGTTATATTTTTATATATTTTAAAAATCATCCATTTTCACTGGCGTGATTAATGTTTTGTAAATTAAGGAAATTCAAACAAACATTTTATTTTGTAATCATTTTTAAATTTACCATAACTTTATTGAGTTTTGATATTTTAAGATTTTGTTTACCTAGTCAGTTTTCTGAAAATCATTCATTTCTGAAATGTCAACTGATATGTCAACTCGTGCCGCAGCCGCTTGCGACACGACGGCGGCCGGTTTCAGTACGCCGGTGCCCGACGGGCGGCAGCAGGGCGCGGCGCCGCAGCACGAAGACCTGGCCAACTTCTACGTGGAGCGGCACTGGTCGCAGCGGCTCGAAGACAAGATGATCGACTACGAGCGGTCGGAGAAGCGACGCAGGCACGCGCTGCTGCTGGCGCACGCCGAGCTGGAGGACGAGTGCACGCAGAGCAGCGACACTGGTGCGGCGCGATTACTTATTCTATTAATAAAAAAATAGAAAAAAAATAAAAAATAAAAATAGGTAGTTTCAGATTCAGGTAAATATAAAAAGCACGGATAAAAAGTACGGTAAAAATAAAATTGAAAAGCGCTAAAGATACAATTTGAGTAAAACTACTTTACTATTGAACAATATTTTACTTTAATCACATTTCACATTAAGTTTTATCCCTGTGCGCCACGGTAGTCGCCATTAACAAAGCTTGAATTTTATGAGGCTTTTTAAGGAAGAGTTACCACTTTAGATTTATCTGTGCACTATCATTGATCCAATTCCCCCAGGATTTGACTGGGCTGTTTTTTTAGTTGTTGTTTTTTATGTGAATGCCGGCTCGCAGACCCAACACACTCTCTCACGGTGCGTCTGTACGGTATCGTGGACGCCAAGCACATCACCGTGGACGCGACGCTCAAGGAGCTGCTCGTGTCGGCGCGCCTGTCGCACTTGCTGCTCGGCCACTGCGGCAAGCACGTGACCCATTTGGACGTGCCGCCGGCGGAACTGCAGCACGGCGACGCCGCCGCCGCCTGGCCGCCCGCCGCGTCGGTCAGCGAGGCGTCCTTCGCCGGCTCCATGCACCAGGCCATACTCGTGCTCAGCCAGATGGATAGCAAACAGGGTGAGTGATTTTTCACATTAGAAAAAAAAGCGTTACAGGCCATACCGTTCCCGAGATAGATGGCTATGATTACCGTATTACCTCGAAATACCCCCATGGGGATTTATTATTTCGCCAGCAAAATTTGAGGGGGGGGTTTATTCGAGGGGTTTTTTTCGTCAGAAATTTTCGTAGGGATCGTAGTAAAAAGTGGGCATTTGCCCACCCAAAAACATGTAATAAATGTGTCCAAACGGGGTATATTTGGACATAAAAACGTAGATAGCTACACAAACTAGTCTATGTGTAGCTGCAATGCAAATTAGCAGTAATATACATCATGTACATTGTATACATGACGTTTGAAGTTTGTTTGTTTATTTGGCCATCACGACTACACACCCATGTGATTACATGATGACATGCGAAACACACGGTGCTTTTTTAAGAGTCGCACCACTGAAAATTCGAAGTTTTTTGAAAACTCTGTACGACAGAGGTCACCTAAGGCACATAAATGTTCATCACACTCAGAAATTTTCACATCACATACAAAAATAAAAAATAAAAAATGTGGCGGTCCTCCTTCCAGGCGGAAGTCGATCCGGGACGTGAGGAGAGCTGCATCGCTGCTTGCTGCCGGCGCGCTGTAGTCGATCTTGATATGTACGGTGATATCACGGTTGTGATGCCGCGATTGTCTGTAATACATCGCCCTTAAATGCCGGGCCGCCGTTTTGTGCCCAATTGCATCTATTCATGCAGTGTTTTATGTGATCATGTAGCCGCGCTCTGTGTGACTGGCATCTGTCGCCACTCTGAGCCCATCTAGTTACACTTTTCACATCATCATGCGGACTGACCGATGCACATGAACAGTTACCCGTATTCAACAATTTCTCCACTCGACGTTTGGTGGAAGCATGTGTGCATGTCTTGAGCATGTGCGAAATAGTCAGGGGTATTTTTTTTCCGCCCAAACTACATTGATCACAAAACAACATCTCGTTCGAGGGGTATTGGACTGCATTGTAACGCATTTGCAGCCATAAAAAGTGGTTGTTTGAAACCGATTTGACGTCCAGACTCAAGAAGCCGCCTTCCGTGCGCGATTTTTGGCTTCTATGGCTCATTACCTTTTTGCCGCACTTCTCTCTGCACACCGCGTTGTGTAATTTTTTCAAATTTTCATTTTTTGACTCCAATAGCGCCGTGGCATCGAAATCATGTTCGTGTGCAAAATCCAACATACGCGCGTAAATTGTGCTCCCCATTTCCGATCGGTTTGATTTTTTCGGTTTTGTTTGGTCGCGCGTATATTCGTAGGCATGTTTCAGCAATGAATTGTCGGTGTGTGCTAGGTATTTGCAGTAATTTGCCGTGTGTCGTTTTAGGCGCTGCGATGGGAGTACACCGCCACAGTCAAACAGAACTGCATCGCCGCACGTTGTTTGCGGCAGTTTTGCCGCCGATTTCAAAGCTTGTAGGTATAATTTGTCGAACCACTCCAGGTGTTTTTGTCTGGCACCTGTTACATCCAATCCGAAAAAAACCGCGCTCTCAGCGTATGTCTTCCAGATTGTATTTGCGTACCACAGGGGCCGATTGCTTTTTTTGCTGCAGTTTATAATCATCCCCTTTAGTCTTCGACATTTTTCCACTGCTTTCTCCCTATGCGTCATGAACGTGTCCCTGTGGCTGGTGAACCAAACTCCCAAATATTTTATGCAGTCCGTTTCAGTCACAAATGTTTGTTGTCTATTTTTCGCAAAGCCCAGTCTCCATTTTTTAATTACGTCCGCTTTTTTGCACCATTTAAGCACGTAGCTTTTGCTGGTATTTATTGATACGTTCCAATCCCATGACCAGGCGGAAAATTTATCCATAATTTTTTGCATCTCCCATTCTGTGTTAGCAGCCAGGCAAATGTCGTCGGCAAAAAACAGAGCCGGTATTTTCCGATTTTCCAGGCGTGCCCCCATGTCCAACTCTTCAAGATGAAGTCTTAAATCAGCCAAATACAATATGAACCCTGTTGGGGACCAGCAGCACCCTTGGCGTAACCCAATGGGGTACTCTTGAAACTTTGACGTAACATCGCCAAATTTCAATCGGCACCGTTGATTTTCGTAGGTATTTGCGATGGCCGTTATGAATTTGTGCGTGTAGCCGTAATGGCTCATTTTTGCCCATAGTTTCTGTCGGTCAACTCTGTCAAATGCCTTGACAGCGTCAACAAAGCATGTTATCAATTTGCCGCCGGATTTGTCTGCAAATTTTTTGCATCCCTGTAGTATAACTACATTGTCCAGAGTTCGGCGGTTCCCGCGGAAACCACCTTGGATGTCGCCAAATCCCCCACAATTTTTGAACGCCGCCAGTGTGCGCTGGTTCATTATCGACATGTACAATTTTATTATATTGCAGCCTATCCCCAGCGTGCGATAGTTTTTGATATCCATTGTACTCCCCTTTTTGTGCAGGAACACCATTTCGCACACTTTATACTCTGATTCAATTTTCCCACCATTGAGCCAATAGTTGAACAAATTTACCAAAGCCAGAATTCTTGACTCATCCAAAACCTTTAAAGTTTCATGTTGTATAGTCGTCGTGCCGGCAGATTTGCCATTTTTCAATTTTTTGATCGCATCAGCAACTTCTAGATGCGTAATGGGCATGTCCATTTTTTTTCGGTTTTCGTCGTTAACAATGTTCCCACCCTTCCATGTTCTAGCATCCATTTTGGTGCTACCCGGATTTTTCGTCATCACTATAGCCCAAGCATTTTCCAATTCCATTTCAATTTCCGCTGTACTGGTGATGATGCCGTGGGCGTTTTCTAGAGCAAATTTTTTGAATTCCGATCGTTTGTATCCAGTTACATGTTTATATATTTCCTTAATACTCCAGCCTGTGCTTAATGCGGCTTTCTCCAAATATTCCGTTTCCAATTTTTTCTCTTTTGATCCCCTATACTTGTTGAGCTGCATTCTGGCTATTTGCAGACTAATTAAGCTTTGTGAATCCTGACTATTTTTTTTCAGGTGCCTTCTTGCTCGATTCAAACGCCGCATCAATTTTGCTTCAGCCCCATCAAATTTCGGTTTTTCATTTTTAGCGCGCGATTCATCATTTTTTTTGTTGAATTTGTGTATCGAGTGAAGTATTTCACCATGGTCAGCTGTTTCATCGATTGGGTCTGATACGAGCTTACCTTTCAACTTTTGTAGCTCGGCCGCCGTAAATTTGCAAATTTTGTTGTCCGGTGTTGTTTGGTGCTTGGTGGACACGTGCGTACCGGACACCGCAAATTCGACCCATATCGCGTTGTGGTCGCTGATCATGTTACTCAGAGCACCTTCTTCATCTACTGTACCCGTCACGAAATGCAAATTTTTTCCGATATAGCACACCAAGTCAATAATTGTGGAGCAATTTTTTCTGATAAATGTCCATTTACCTTCCATGCGTTTATTCGCCAGCGACAACCCCCCCAATTTCAGCCATTGACGTATCAATCTGCCGTTTTCGTTTACCGTCGGTTTATTTTTCTCAATACCCCATTTGTCATTACCGATATGGCCATTCATATCGCCCAGTACAATCGTCGAAATATTTTTTGAGAGATTTTGTTGAACTATTTCGTGCGCGGCGTGCAGAATTTCTTCGTTTAGCGCCAATAAGTCCCTGTTTTTTTTTTACCTTCCCATTATTTTCCAGATATACCAGAACTAGACTCACTTTCGCACCTCCAGTGGATACCATAACTTGGAGCAAATGATCATGTATTTTTTGGGTGTTGCTAGAGCCGACATATTTGCCATTCAAATCTTTTTTCGTATAAATTGTCAAGCCGCCAGCCGTATTTCCAATTTTGAATTTATTGAAAGCATCGTATCCACTCATTTCCGGTATATCTAGACCACTCTGTGCTTGCGTTTCGCATAAGGCTATTACATGCACGCCTTTCAAGGTGTCAATTTTCGAAGCGGTTTCACTCAGGGCGTTGAAATTCGCACGCATCGCTCGGACATTTTGGTATAGTATTTTTAGTGCACATCCCCTTTTTCGGGCCAGTGCCACATTACCCTTTTTCAGAGCCATTTTGGCGCCAAAAACAGCACCTCCAACTACTGACCCCAGTGTGGACGCATAATTCCCATCCATATTTAGCTGCGAATTCACATCCATGCATGAAACCGTTCCGAGAAGACACACAAATGTCATGTGCATGACTATCCAACCAATTTTTTTTGTCTGTGATATGCGTCTGGAAACAAACAAGCCGTTTACCGTCCAACACATTGTGTATGTTGTACTAATCAAGTGTCTCAATAAGTCCCAAAGTCGGCGTTTTATTTTTTCACCGATGCAAAATTCCAACGATAAAACGCCATCGGCATTCCAATTCCTTCCCAACTCTACAAAAATCATCGACACCCGGACAGGCGCATAAAAAATTCCACAAAAAACTCCGTAAAAATTTGAATAAAACCAAAAAATCAAATCATCAATAGCTGCCGGTCCAAAAATCACGGTGTTTTCAATCTTCGATAAATCCCCAAATGCCAAAGAACTCGCAACGCGTCTGTATATGTTAAGGTGCGTGGGACCGAAACCGTATGTGTGTGCAATTGCGAATGATCCTAAATAACCTTTTTTACCGGCACAGCCAACTAAGTGCATCACCAACGTCCCCGTGGCTGTGTCCACGAACTTTTGGAACCGTAAGCTGCTCTTCCAGCATTTCCGCGCGTGCGGAAATTTCCGCGGCGGCCGTACTGCTCGCCCCTGCCGTACTGCGATTTTGGGTATAGTTTTAGTGGTGGTACTGTATATCGACCCGGGTTTATCGACAAACTTCAAATTTTCCGTCAATTTTTTCATAAATTCCCGGCAGCAAATCCCGTCGAAAACCGCGCTGGGGTGAATGCCATCCAGTTTCATATTAAAGAGATAGCCCACAGCGCCCGTTTTACTCTCAATGTATCTACCACAATTTTCCGACATCCATTTCAAGGGCTCCAATACAGAGATCCTCTTTTCTGTCTCTAGGTAGTTCTTGGTATGTTCTTCAAAACACAGCATGTATTCGTGCAGCGCGCGCACAATTTCCGGCGTTGCATTTTCCATGCTGGAGGGCAATATCGGGTTGTGCGGGGAAATAACGACGTCAGTTTTGGACATGTCATTATTGTCTAGCCACCGCAAAACCCTTATCAACATTTTTTGGATCGGTGTCAAAAATGTCTTTTCCCAAGTTTCCAAACGTTTTAGCTGAGTATTTCGCATGCCAGACTCGTATAACTGGCATGCCACCGAATCTAGGCAGCATCGAATGAATATCGTGTCAATTTTCTGGGCGGGTTCGTAACTTTCGGTAACAATGGGCAATATTGTGCCCAGCCGCTTCCCATTGAAAAACGTGCCAAAGTCAATAATTTCAGTGGTGACGCCGCATTGTCGTGAGTAGCTGAAAAAATTTTTTTCACACGAATTTATCAATTCTACCAATTTACAAATCCCACCCACTAGCTGAAATACCAACCGGCGTAATTCAGCTTTGCAACGTGATGTGCAACTGTCCCCGATTAGCAAAATTGTATTGCGTATTTCCGTCATTTTGATCAAATTTTCCGCCCCCACCGGCATATCGACCGCAAACATTTGCAGCGCAGGCCCGGCTCTGTGCGGCGCACTGGGGGCCCAGTTAGTACCCTCAAAAATACACGGCATCAAATCCTTGATGCTTATGCCACCCACCACCAACGATGGTGCCAGCACCATGTGCCCTTTAGGATCGGTTAAAACACCTTTTGCACGCAAATTTATAACATCCGCCAAGGTGCGCCGCGCAGCTGCGGGCAAAGCTGTCACGCGGACCAGTTTTTGCCATTTTTGAAAACCGTATCCGCCCCCATGCCGTACCTGTGAGTAGTTTCGGTTTTTGCCATAATCGCCGCCATCTCCATAACCATAATCCTCGCTAACATGCACGGTGCCCGAGTTTTCTTTTCCGGTCTGCGACGATTGGCTCGGCGGTACGGTCACAGTGCGTGCGGCGGACGCCGCTGGCGCGGTGCCATCGTGAGACTGTGTCAAGAGGTTTTTTCGAATTTCAATCACAGAAGGACAGACGCTTGCTTGATCGCGGTATATTTTTTCGATCAAAAAGCATCTCGACTCAAAAGCTACCTTATTCGAAGTGTCCGAATATTTACCGATCCGCACGTTGCGCTGCAGTGCAGACGTGGCACTAGCCGCACTCGATTTCCACACTTTTCCGCGTGACTGCGTTTCAGGGCAATACCAGTTAAATGTGTTTTCCCTCAAATCTGTCCTATTCAAAACGCTAGTATCAAATTTTTTTTCCGGGTATTCGGTTCTGTTTAAACTTTCCATTTTTTTCGCCGTAAATATCACACCCTTTAATCCACACTTTGAAATCAACAAACCCCTCAAAATTACCATGTTTACACTCCCAAACATCTCCTTGTACCTTATCTTGTGGCCCTCCAAGTTTACATTTGCACTCCAAATACCCGTATCGTTGTACCTGGCGTAGTCCCCATCATACAAACGGGTTTCCGCTGGGTTTTCCGTATGTATTTTGTGCAACCCAGTGCGCAGGTCCATATAGGCCTCGCCCAGAAGGCCCCAGTACGGACGCCCCCAGTGTTCGCGCTCAGTGTCCGGCAAAAGTATCTTCGTGAGGGTTTTGTATTTTTCATATGCGTCGCAACTGCTGGATAGCATGAGAGTATTATAGTTCTCCAAAATCGCATTTTTTTTCACCGTTTTTTTACCGTTAGAGAAATATGTTATGATATATCCATGTCTCCCGTCACAATTGTCAATTTCCCAAATACCCCGTATCCCTAATCGAACCCAGGCTACCCCCATTACCTCTTTCTCATACTTTTCGGCGCCCAGCATTAGCGCGGACCGAAAGTCCGTCGGACGCTGTGCCGAGTAGGGGTACACGCCGCAGCAACGAAGTTGACGCGGCATTTTTTTTGAGCCCACAAACTGATACGTACGCACCAAGGCCGCCGCCAGGGGTTTGTTGACTGCCAAAGCCGCTTGTACCTGAGACAAATCTAAGTTCCACATATTATTTTTGCGACCTAAATATGCGTCATTGCAATTTCTAACCACTCTAATCAACGCCGCATAAGCCGGGGTAAATTGTGCGTATTGGCTTGTGTCAACGGCATCAGCACCATACCAGTTTTTGCCCTTTGGCAAGCCCGCCCACAGAGTTTGGGCGCGAAAGTACCAGTGTCTAAAATCATTGTCGTAGCATTGCGGGGTGTGGGTGCGATACTCCGTGTTTAGAGCGATCAATTCGCGTTTTTGATTGTCACTCGCCCCACAATGAACAGTTTGCAGCTGCGAGATGCAACAACCATTAGACCCATTTTCTAGATTTTTTGTCTCAAAATTGGTATATAAATCATGCCGAAAATGCCGTCTCCCAGTACGCATCAGAAATTTGTATATTTTGAAATCATGTACAATTTTTTCGCACCCAGTTCCCATTTTTTCGCACCCAATTCCCATTTCCCAGCTTACATGCATAATCGCCAGCATCATACAGCTAAAGCTTTCTTCATGACCATCTAGTATCACTGTATGAGGCCATACCAGGCTGAATTGGTCGCTATATTCAAATGCCGCAAAATGTAAGGGTTCCGGTCCGGCAGGCACGGGCGCCGGTGATGCCGGCACTTGAGACATTTTTAGCGTCGCCATTTCTTTCGTCATATTTTTTAGGCGCGCATCAACGTCACAGACGTAAGACAAAACCATGTGCATTGAATTTAGGTCGACAGAGCGTGACCCCCGACCCGAATCAATGCGTTTTTGCATCTCAGCCAGCAACTGTTGCGGGCTTGTCTGTGAGGCAAGATAAAAACCCATATTTCCGCACGTATTGGCAGAACATTCCGAATCCGCATAAAAGCGTAGACATAAACAAGAAATGCTCACCACGGACACGGCCTCAGGCTGCTGAAATACTACCGGCTGGCCATCGCGCACCGGAGATGAGCCGGGATTCGGCATAGTCGCCTTTTTTGCGCTTACATCAGACTGCATCAGAGAAGGACAGTAGTTTGTATTTTTAGATGCGATATATACATTTTTCACGCCATTTTCCGCCGCCATCATCAACATGCGTGCCCACAGTACTACCGAGACCCACCCAATAAGCCGTAGCAATTGGGTCCGTGCTAAATTCAATTTTTTGCCATGGTATCTTTTTTCGCCCCTTATTTGCACTCCAATTTTTGAATTTTATAGGGCCGGTATAAAGTATGTAGATAAAACGTTTCAAACTGTAAAGCGAGTAAAATAATTGGTTCAGAAACGTAAACTCGGTCAAAAACAACGTAAAACAACCAAGAAAAAAGCCGCACACGAGGCCACAGCGTGGTCCTCCAAGCCGTTGTTCCTATGTCCAAGAAAAACCGGTTTTCGATTTTTCTTTTTTTTTTCACGTATTTATTACGTACATGACGTACATAATTCCGAAGGGGGGTATTTAGAGGGGGGGGAGTTATTTTTTCCCCAGCCCATTTTGAGGGGGGGGGGGGGTTAATTCGAGGTAATACGGTAAGTCCACAATGAAAGACATAACTTTCATTCAGGTCGAAAGTAGGGTTCAAACGGGACCAGTTTTCCGGACCGGGACCGGGACCGGGACCAAAAATTTCCTAATGTCGGGACCGGGACCGGGACCGGGACTGGGGTGTCGGGACCGGGACCGGGACCGGGACTGGCCTTTTTCAATTGTCGGGACCGGGACCGGGACCGGGACTGGGGTGTCGGACCCGGGACTGAGATTTGTCGGGACCGGGACTGGGATTTGGTTGTCAGAAATAGATTTTTCGGCAGAAATAACCACTTATGATGCTATCTATAGCACCATAAAGTACTGCCGCTTGTCTCGTATGCCTATATTTATCGACTCACAACTATAGTTAGGAGCAACGGAAAAAAATTGTAGAAGGGATGGAAAAAACGTCATTTTTTCCATCCCTTGTCGGGACCACTGAAAAATGCCGGGACCGGGACCGGGACCGGGACTGGGGTGTCGGGACCGGGACCGGGACCGGGACTGGCATTTTGTAATTGTCGGGACCGGGTCCGGGACCGGGACTGGGGTGTCGGGACCGGGACCGGGACCGGGACCGCCCCAGTCCCGACTTTTTGCCGAACCATGTACCGGGACCGCGGTCCCGTTTGAACCCTAGTCGAAAGTCCATCTCTGCCCAGGTGCGCAAGTCGTAAAAATAGTTGAATTTCCACGTGTGCTTCTGAAGAGCCGGCCGAAATTCCCATATACCGTATTTCCTCGAAATGCCCCCGCCCTCGAAATACCCCCCTCAAAATGGGCACTATGAATTTGTGGTCCGGGAAATGCATTACGGACGTTCAACGTTAGAACATCGTTTATACCATATACATCCTTATATAAGGCTGTAAAAACTTATAAATGGTGGATATTGTTGCATTTTTCACGTTTTTCTCTCAAAATTTTCACTCTGAAAAAAGGGACCACCGGGGGGTAATTCGAGGAAATACGGTAAAATGGAGTTTCATTTCCAGAAGTGCTTGCGTGAATTTCAAATGTGAAAATTCAAAATTTGCGCACTTACGGAATGAAACTCTTTACTCGTACCACAATTCACGTGCGCGGCCAATGTTGAGGGTTGTCCCCGTGTTCGCAGCGGGCGCAGCCGAGGGCAGCGCTTTAGACGTGAGCGGCGCGGCGGGCGGCGGCGCGCCCTCTGCCGTCAACGGCGGCACGCGCACCATCCTCAACGTGGCCGTGCGGCAGAGCGACGCGTTCGTCAGCACGGGCAGTCGGGCGGAGCGCCGGCCGTCGGCCAGCAACCAGACCACGGGCGCGGCGGGCAGCCAGTCGCCGTTGGCCGCGCCGCTGGGCGGCAGCACCGCCGAGAAGTTGGCCAACGGCGGCGAGGACACGTGGCGCACGTCGGTGATGGTCAACGTTGGCCCCATCGAAGCGGACATCCCCATGCACCCGGGCTTCCTGCACGAGGTGGTCGTCAAGCACGGCCAGCAGATCAACCAGCAGTGGACCATGTTCAACGCGCCCACGCAGATGGTGGAGGAGGTGAGCTTGGGCGTCATGACTCAATTTTTGGGGGTATTTCGAGGAGGGTTAATTTGAGGAAATATAGTATTTTATTTGTGAGAAGAGAGTATAAAAAATGTCTCATTTATTTTTTATAAACTCTACTCGCGTTTTTTTTCTCTGAGGGATTCTATTTTATTTTCATTTTGAGTGATTTTCTCGGATTATAAAACAATTTCTGATGATCTCCATTTTGGGAACGCTATACCGAGACCACTGTCACTGTGCTGTTTGAACCATAAGAACCTATGCAATTGTAAATACGCCAGTTAACCAACTCAACACGCGTCAATACTTGTAGGTAATTCACCTGCGTCGTCGCGGCGCCGCCGAGGCGTGGCCGATGGCGTCGAGCGGCACGTTGGGCGCCTCGAGCAGCGCGTCGGACATCGCCGCCCCCGCCGCCACTCCGCTCGGCCACTACTCCAGAGCTGGTATACCATTTCAACATCTTTGGGAGATTTGTGTTCAAATATCAGAAAATATCAAAAATACAAGATTTTTTATGAATATTTATCTTTTTGCCATGAATTTCCAGAGAGCTTGAATTATTTATATTTTCATTTTGGGAACTTTTCCGAATTTTCTGAACCTATATTGAATTATGTTTTCTATATTTTAAAAAAACTATATATTTTAAAATTTATTTTCTCACTTCTCATTTTACTTCGGTTATAACGTTTTACTTCTCGACTTCCGGAACCGGCCACTGATCATTCTTGATATTTGATTTGATCATTTCCAATTGTCTCCCGCAGTGGCGGCTGGTCGCGGCGCGGCGGTGGTTGGCGGCGCGGTGGTGCACCTGAGCGTGCGGCTCGAGTCGCTGCAGGTCAAGGCGCAGCTGCTGCCCAGCGTCAGGGCCACCTACAAGGTCACCGGCCCAGAGGCCAGCGGCACCACCGGCCAGGCGGCGAAGTTTCAGGTGGGTTTTCTTGCAGTCGAGCTACCGCGAGGTGAATTGAGCAAGTGGTCAATTGCCAATTAACCTGACTAGTGCTTAGTTAAACGACAGGTTAACTGTAAAGTGAAATGAATTTTCATTCACAAACATACTTGTCGCTGTGCTCGCAGGTGGCCGTGCCCGACCACTGCATCACGTTCGTCGTGCTCGACGACGCCGACGGCTTGGGCACCAGCAAGATACAGCCGATCAACATCGACTTGCCTAAGGTAGGTCCTCCAGCTCCAACGGCACATGTTTTGAGCAGTTTTCGCACATTTTCCTTTTGGTTTCGACAATTTACTCGTCCCTGGGCACCCTGTGTCTGGTCATGTAAACAAGCTAGTCCCATGTGTTGTGCTAATCCCACCCGCTGGTCATTTACGCACCCCAATTAGCGCATAGATTACTAGCGGGTATAGATGAGTAGCGGGTAGAAGTACATCACTGGCAGGTCTACATGACTACACATTCCTGTTTTTTGGGGGGGTATGTGTTTATAAATAGCTGCAAATTCTATCGAAATGTATGGATAGAAATCGGTCCCGTTCGTTGAGTCGCCTAGCAGCACGGACACTTCGCAGGTGCGCTCTACGGGCGCCTACGTGCCTGCGTGGGCGGCGGCCGAGAACGCGCTGCAGGCGACGCCGCGCGGCCAGCAGCTAGTCTACCAGGAGGGCGGCTACCTGGCCGTGGAGACGCTGCTCGGCGCCTTCGTGCACACGCTCACCACAGACACGCTCAACCAGATGCTCTTCGTGCAGGACGCCCTCCGCAGGGAGCTCGGCGACATCGTCAACAAGATCACCGCCGAGCAGGTAGGCGGTCTCGTTGTCTCGCCACCCCGCGCACTTTGAAAACATAGTTGTTAAAACGTATTTACGTTTACTCGATAAATACGTATACTCGCGTACTGCGTAAATGCGTTTACTCTTCCTCCTGAAAAAATATCGGTACTCACATACTCGCGTACTTGAAAGTACGCGAGTACAGAAAACGTATTTTAGCGGACAGAAAATGTCATTTTGAAAGACAGAAAGTGACAAACATAGGAAATTTTCTTTAGTAATAAGTATCAGGAGAGAAAAACACACATCTCTGATGTATTTCAGAGTAAAAATTGGAAAAACACCAATTTTTACGTTATTTTTGTGAGAGAAATACCCCCCTTTATGTTTTCTGTGAGAAAAATACCCATTTACGTTCTCCCTGTAAAAATTTACGTTTTCTCTGGAAAAAAGTCTTTTACTCACCTTTTACGCAGTGTAAAAGTATAAAAAAAATAGTTTACGTCTTCTGTACTCATGTGTGAGTAAAATAAAAATACTTTACGTTTACGTTTACTTTTAAAAAAGTTCAGTACTTTAACAACACTGTTTGAAAAGTTAAAAAAAAGTGTGCACGCAGGTGACGTGGTCGTGGTCGAGTCCGAGCGGCGGCGGGTCGACGGGCGGCGCGGCAGGTGCCGCCGCCACCGCGCCGCTGCTGTACTCTGTAACCGTGCGCGGCGACACGGCGCGTCTGGCGCAGGTGACCGCGTGCACGCCGACCGCGGTCGCCGTCCGTCTGGCCGTGGACAAGCTCAACGGCCAGGTGCCGGTTCCACACCGTGTGAAATGCCCTGTAAAATGTCAAATATCATGCAAAATGTCAAAAGTCTGTAAAATGCCCTGCAAAATGGCAACTATTTTGCCATTTTGCAGGGCATTTTACACGAGTTTTGACACTTTGCATGACATTTGACATTTTACAGGGCATTTTACAGGGTCTGGCACTGCCCCCAGGTGACCAACCGGTGGCTGGTGCAGCGCGCCCAGGACCGGCCGCAGCCGCAGCACACGGCGCCGCTGCGCGAGCGCTTCTACGGCTCCGTGCAGGTGCAGCTGTCGGCCGCCTTGGGCCAGCTCATCAAGAACGCCATGTTCGAGGAGGTGGAGCCCGAGTTCCAGAAGTCGGCCCACTTCGTGACGCAGATCAGCGCGCAGAATGTGCAGACCACCGAGGGACAGTCCTCTTACGCTTATCTGATTAACGTCAACAGACCGATGATATTTTTTCAGGTCGGCTATTTCCCACATTACCTAACTCATTTCCATGTGTAGCCGACTGAATTACAATATTTGGTCGAATAATTCCAAATTTAATAATTTCCCGCCTTAAAGTCTAATGAAAGAATAATTCACATGGTAATTATTCGAGCAGAAGTCAGCGTGCATATTTTTGGCTACTATCCCCTAAACACCTTTCCCCCACCCAATCGGCCAGCTATTTATCTACCTATCTGGGGCGATTTTTGGAAATTTTCCCTGAAGTTTTGCTCAAATTGAATTTTTATGTCCGTTCCGTTGTGTATATCTTTACCTAAGGAGTGTATTGTGCAGCCGACGGCTATCGACAAGGCGGTCATCCTGTGGCTGAATTACAAAAACACGTACGACTTCTGGGCAGCGCAGCGACGGCAAATCCAGGAGAAGAAACAGAAGTTCACAGGTAAACACTCACATGTCGCCTTTTCTAAACTGCGACTAACGATTGCAAAACTGTCTAATTGCAAAAAGTATTTAGACTAAGAGTCGCCAGGCGATATGGCTGAAAGTTTCCTAGAAGAAGGTTATTCTGGTAATTTACTGTGTTTCTATTTACATAGAGTTTTCGACTTGACAAATTTCAGAACTTTTTGAAAAAAGCTGTTTCATTTTTGCTAGTTTTAGTATTAAATACAATTTCGCGTCACATCACAACTTTTCGCATGCAGCGGCGACTGGGCAGTCGGCGCCGCGGCCGCAAACGGCGCACAGGGCTGCCGACGGCAGAAAACCGGCCGCCCCCGCGCACGGCCAGCAAACAGCCAAGGAAGAGACGGTGGAAGCGAAGCAATTTCTCAAGTTCTCGGTGGTCAACGGACTGCACTTTTGCATGCCGCTGTACAGGTGTGCAGTGGGTTTCGTGTGCGGGTACATCTGGACTCGTTTTTTTGGTGTCAAATATGTGTGACAAGAATTGGATTCGAGTCGATTGTGACTTGGACGAGAAAAGTTTTTCGTTGTATTTTTATTGTTCATAGTGATTGAATGAAGTCGATAAAAAGTTTGTTAAGAAATCTTGCATCCGGAATTTGGGTCAAACCTAATTTTAGTATTTTAGCCAGCGCTGACAAAATAGAAAAATTCATGCAGTCGCGCACTCTGAAAATGTCATGTAGAATGGAGAGTGTCAGACACAAATGTATAAAATGAAAGCGCTTGTATAATTTATTCACTATACCGTGCATTCACGGCCTTTAACAAATTTTATCTGCCATTTTTGATATATGTTACACGAATTCACGTAATAGGATACCCCACTGCGCCCCGTTCCAACGTTCCATTGTTTCAGCGCGCAGTACGCGGACAACGCGGCGCTGATGGTGCGTCTGGCGGAGACGGACATCGCCGTGTACGCGCACAAGGAGCTCATCTGCAAGGGCAGCTTCCGCGGCTTCAACGTGCACTTCGTCGAGGACTACGACGGCACCGCAGACAACTACCAGGTGACTATTCCACCAGGGCAGAAGTGAAAAGACTTTTTTAAGTGGGAAGTGAGGAGTTTAAAGTAGAGTGAAGTGGGAAGTGAAATGATAAGTAAAATGAGAAAAAGCGAATTGAAATGATGAAAAAGCGAAGTGAAATGAGAAGTGAGCAGTGAATTTAGCGGTAAAAAGTTAAAAGCGAAGTAAACGTCACTTTAAAGTCTTAACTTCTCATTTCACTTCTCATTGTACTTCTCATTTCACTTCTCATTGTACTTCTCATTTCAGTTCTCATTTCACTTCTCACTACTAATTTTTTATATATAATTTATCCACTTGCGGAATTGACCGCAGGCTACTCTGGACGCTGTGGCCAGCCGCGAGCCGGATGGGCAGCTGCAGTCTAACTTTTGCTACTTCCCCGAGGGCACCTACGATGTCTGCTCGAAGACCGCAGCCCCCGGGTCAGTGCCGTTGCCACTTGTTTCGAGGGTTGTCGCACTTTTTTTTTTGGGGGGGGGGGGGGTTTAGAATACAAACGTTTCTTCTAAGACGGCTTTTTTAAATTTACTAAAATAAAATTGGGTGCGTCTTTAATCGTAAGCTTCAAAATCCTTCCATTTATATTCAAGAATTGCTACGCTGTCGAACATGTCGAACCCTTACTCTTATGTGCATTTCAATGCAAAAAGTGTCCGATCCTTCACATTGTCACAAGTATCCTAACATATATCTGGGGCCAATTCCGGAAGTGAACAAGTGACTAAAACGATAAGTGATTAACGGGGTCATAAGTGATAAGTCAAGTGACAATTAACTTACAAGTGACACTCAAATACTTCACTTATCACTTTCCTACTCAATTTTCATTCATGATAGCACTTATCACTGTGGAATTGCACCCTTGTGAACCGGCATTTGCGTTTGCGTTACGGCGTGTGCTCCATGCGCGTTCGCAGCAAGGCGACGGGCGGCACGTCGGCGCAGTGGCTGCTCAACGTCAACGGCAACATGAAGGGCGTGCGGCTGGACGCCAACTCGCGCATCGGCCGCCTCATATCCATGGTGATCGGCACGTGGACGTCGCTCGCCGCCGGTTTGTGCATTTTGGGTGACGATGGCAAGCTGCCTTGAAAAAAATGGGTTCAAAATTTGGATTGTTTCGGAAATGAGTTTTCGGTACTTTTTTCGAAAATATATTTCGAATTTTGTCATTTAGATTGTGAAAAAACCTTTCAAAAATCTTCGAATTTTATTTGTCAACGTCATTCGAGTGTCGCCTATGAGGGCCGGAACCAGTTTTTGTCTCTATGGGTACCGGGACTGCCCCAGTCCAGGAATTTTGCCGGACCATCTACCGGTACCGTGGTCCCGCTTGAACCCCTGTGCCGGGTCACCTCATCACGCACTGCTTCACACTGTAAATACGCACTCGTTTTTCTCAGGCGGCGCGCCCAACGGCGACAACACAGACGCGGACGAGAGCGAGGAGCAGATGACCACCGGCGGCGCGCCCAGCGAGGACGGCCACGGCGCGCCCGCCGCCAGGCTCCCGCCGCCCGCCAAAAAGAGCCGCAAAGCTGGTGAGCGGTTTGTGATTGATGGACAGAGTTTTCTGAGCTGAAATACCTTTCGAAAATTCATTATTCATTTGGAATCATAGTTCTTTGCCACGAGTTTCTTTGCTGGTAAACTCGGCGGACATGATACTCTGCCCTCGCACTGATTTATGTATCGTGTTGGAAGCGTGCCAATGATTACTAAATCATGCGATTTCCGTAAAAAGATGAAAAAACTCATCGATGTGAATATGTTAATGAATAACATTAACAACAACAAACAATTTTATTATCTTTTTATGAAACTCGCACGCGTTAACCATCGTTGGCACACATCCAGCGGGAACCACGCGTGCA
The DNA here is from genome assembly GCA_964036195.1 of Sphaerolaimus hirsutus. Lineage (NCBI taxonomy): Eukaryota > Metazoa > Nematoda > Chromadorea > Monhysterida > Sphaerolaimidae > Sphaerolaimus > Sphaerolaimus hirsutus. The sequence goes on from OZ038458.1 coordinate 20,445,269, forward strand.
AGGTGTAAAGTAACCGGAGTATAGTTGAAAACTGGTCGGGGTGACTGGCGTGTTTGTTTGTTTTATGGTTGGTTTTTGGCGGCAAATGTTAGGAGAAATCGCTTATAAGTGAAAAAAGTCAATAAACAGAGGTTATAAAATCTCAATATGAGAGCATAGGCGGTAAAGCTTTGAAGTAGGCGAAACCACGCTATAATGCTGAGGGAAAAAAAAACAGTCTAAGAAGAACTGTTACGGCCGCGTAGTTGCGGTCGTTGATTTTGCTTGGTGGGGGTTGTTTTTTGGATGGACGGCGGCCCTAATAACACTCTTAAAAGTGCTCGAGCGGGTGCCGAGTGAAAAACATGCCAAATCCAATTTTCAAATGTATTCCGGCGCTTTTTATTTAGCGAAATCGGGTTAACATTTTAAATAGAAAATCGGGGGCGAAAATAGGTAGATTTAAGGGAAAATAACGAGTCGAAATATTGAAAACATTGACTGCCAGCCGATGGAAAAAGTTGGCTGGCGATGGAAAGAAAAGGGGGCACATCTCAAATGCCTAAAAAACGCACACAATAGAAAGCGATGCCCTTGTGCGCGGGCACTTATTTAGGTCACACGCAAAGTCGCAAGGCTACGCAGCGCGTGTGAAACATGAGCGAGGGGGGCATGAAACACGTATTTTGAACCTACAGTAAGAAATGAATAGAAATAGTCCTAAAACAAATGGCGCCGTTACCGCGGCATAACAGCCCCTCCCATGACAACAGTTGCACTACCTACAACTGGAAAAAAACTAGTGGAACTGGAAGTCAGATAAAAGCTTACATAAAAGCTACACAATTTCAACCACATAAAATCCAGTGGAATTTTGAAGTTACCCAACTGTAACAGTAAGCATTCAAATTAAAAGCATAATCCAGAATCACAAATGGATCAGATTGCAGTGTAATTATAAAAAAACAATTTAAAAAGGTACATTTTCAATGCGCACAAATAGATGCCCTAAAATCATGCTAGCTCTGCTTAGCCTGGATTCCACTGGGTGCTGTAGCTAAGCCTCGCCTTGTGCTTGTGGCGCATGCAGGGCTCGCCCCGAGGGTTGGTCACCAGTTGACCATCGGATTTTCCAGGGTTCACCAACATGAACTCGGCATGTGGTGAAACGCGTTTGGCAGAATTGCGAAAACATTTGGTGGCAGACTTTTTGCGTGGGGGCCTGCCGTAGACCTTGCTGCCCTTGGCGCGTGGCAGTGGAGTGGGCTTTGACGAGTGCGATTTCCAAATGCCAGTAATTGGCGCCAATTCACGATGTGATAGTTTAGTGACCACCGATTGTGTTAGCATTTCCCCCTTAGTTGGAGACCGGCAGGCGTGAATCAATTCACCCATGGCCCTGGGCGTGAAATTGGCTTCGAGTCGCTGGAGCTCAGAAATAGCTGTGCGATTCATTTTTAGAGTGCCATAGAGTGCCTCGTGGCCAAATAAAAGCGGGCTCGATGTGCGCGGGAAGTGTGGTTTCCGTTTAACCACAGCCCAGATGTCTGCCGATTGCTGTTGTCCACCGGGTGTGGTATGCAGCAAATGCATTCTGTAGAGCGCCAGGTGATGCCCCGGAATTGGCTTGCCGGCAGTCCCCAAAGCTGAATCAGGGTATGACCGGTACTTTGCCTTCTCCATGCTGGCATTGCACTGTGCGCGTTTCCAAACATCCTCGAGCAGGTGCTCCTCAACAATGATCCCCTCCTCACAGCCACTATTGAGTGTGCCTGTGAGCGTGCAGCCCATGAAGTCCACCTTGGCCAGTGGGCGATCACAGTGGGTGTGTCGCACACTTGACGGGTTCATGGTGCAACCCATCTGCTTGTGAGCTGCGTAGCCGCTAGGGAACCACGTTTCAAAATCATCAGGCTCGGGCTCGGAATCGGATGGCGGATTAGAAACATTTTTAGTCAATTTAGTAGACGGATTACCACTAGGTTCGGTGTCAGATTCAGGGGCACTATAGATGTGCTCATCCACTTTCAGATTGAGTTTGCCACACTTAATGCGCATATTTTTCTGAGCATCGTGCTCAGTCTTGCCGGCCTTACGCAGAAAGTCTCGGGCTCGTTCCGCCCGATCCAGTCGATAGGCAGGAGAATCAGGATTCAAATAGCATTTTGCCGGCTCATGTGGCATGGGTGCACGATGCATGAAATAGGTGCACCATGGACCCTGATGCGTCATTGGGTCAAATTTTGACTGCCTATCCCAGCCATCATTTCGACTGCCAGATCGACCCGAGGCATTTCTGGATGCAGCCACAGCTGGTAGGTCATTGGACCATGCAGCATTTCCACCGTTCGACGGATTCGGTGCACGATTAGCATTACGCTGCTCATTTTGTTCAGCCCGATAATGCAGATTTTCATCGCGCGTGATGTCGAGGCGTCCAACAGCATCAGCCAATTCGATCTGACCATCTTGCCATTTTTCGCGCCACGGATACCAAAGAGACATTGGCAGCATTCCTCCAATCTCGAGGAACAATTTATCACCAATCATTTTCTCGCGCTGTGAGTCGTCAATCTGCTCACTAATATAGTGGAATGTGCTGCACAATCTGCTGTACAGCGTGGCCACAGAATCAGTAGGTTTAGCCAAAATTCTATACCACTCAGCGACGGAATGTGCCTTGCGGTCCACTCGAAAAACACGAGCCAATTTGTCGAGAACATAAAGCACAGTATTGCGCTTATCCAGGCGAATAGAAATATAGTGCGCCTGTGCGCTTCCCTTCAAACATTGCTGGAAAACATTGGTCCAGAACAAATGTTGGTATGGCGGGGGAACTTTCAGAGCCTGTAGCACCACATTGTGAAGCCAAAATTTAAAGGGCCCTGACGGCGCGCTCGAATCCCCGTTGAATGGTGTCTGCTTGCTAGCGACAGTGGCTACATGGCCGCCACTCATGCGATCACTGGATGAAATTTGTGCCAGCGCATCCACGAGCGACGGAAAACCATCGGCCGGTGCCATGACGTATTTGTCAACGTAGGCGGCAATTTGGCCGATCAGGCCACCCGGGGCAGACGAAATTGCCTGCAACCGGCTTTCAGTTGAATCAAGTGGCTGGTTAGTAGATGTAGTAGAGGGGGTCCTCAATGGACAATGACTGTTTGCGCCAGGTGCCGGTATCGATTGCGAACCCGCAGGCGCATTTTGAACCGGTGCCATATGTGCCGGCACCGCTTGTGAAGCCAACTGTTGGGCAATTGCAGCCGGGAGTTGTTGGATAGCCGACAAAAGATCAACCATTGTCAGTGCTGCAGCCGGCTGGGCAGCGGTGACGCCTTGAGGCAGCGTGGGGTCGTCCCCAATGCCTCTGGGCGGTACTTGATCTTCAAGGTCAAGCACCAATTCCAACGTGGTATTTGGGTCAGTGAAATACAGGTCCATGCACCGCCATACATGCCGAACAAGTGGCACAGTTCCCAGGCGGGGCGGATCACTAATTGTAGGCCAATCATCGCCATCAATTTGATACTGCAAGAGCACATTTAGCAAATGCAGCAATTTCTGTCGTTCGGTGCGCTCAACCCATAATTCGACGACCGGCTCCAGTTCCGCTCGCGTATATTGCGACATGGCGGAAAATGTGTAAGGTCACTAAGGCTGCACAAGCACAATTTAGTGCAAAGATGGTGCAGGAGTGGCCAAGCACAACTGGAGTTGGCGTAGGACAATACTGTGCCAAAAATCAACGAAAATCCAATATTAATAAGTAGGTGCAGAAATTGGCACAATAGTGGCCAACTGCAATTGCAACCAGAAATGTGCAGAACAGGTGCACAATTGGTCTAACGCGACATGGCACCCTGAGTAAAATGCGGCAGTGGTTGGCTGTTATTGCGCCAAAGTTTCACACGGCGCAGCACCTAGGTGCAAAGATGGCGCCCTGCGACCAGCGTGTGGGCGTGCAGCACTTCGCGCTGACTTGGCGGAAAAACAGTCCGCACGGCCCCAGTGGCCAAATGCGCAATACAATTCCGCTGGCCCCAGTGGCTCAGCAGAAAACCTTAAGTTCCCAGTCAGCCCCAGTGGCTGATCGGATCAACGCATGGCGGTGGCGCGGCGCCTCGCTGGACATTTGCTGGCCCCAGTGGCACAGCGAAAACCGTTGGGTTCGATCAGCCCCAGTGGCTAATCGAGTTGAAAAACCGGCGCGAAGCGTCGTCACTATGTCGCTAGCCCCAGTGGCAAAGCGACACTAAAAACGATTTCGATCAGCCCCAGTGGCTGATCGAAGCGAGCGCTTGGCCGCGCAGCCCCAGTGGCTGATAAGCGGCCGGCCGGCGGGTGCGTTGCGGCGCCGCGTCAGGTGCGTCGCCGCGCCTCAATAAAATGTCGCTGGCTCCAGTGGCTCAGCGACAGCAAAAAAACGTTATTTTCCGGTCAGCCCCAGTGGCTGATCGGAAACGCAGAGTGGCCTGGCGATCAGAAGCCCGGGATCGAAAATCTGGGAGCGAAATCAATCGCTCCCAGTACAGTCACCATGTTACGGCCGCGTAGTTGCGGTCGTTGATTTTGCTTGGTGGGGGTTGTTTTTTGGATGGACGGCGGCCCTAATAACACTCTTAAAAGTGCTCGAGCGGGTGCCGAGTGAAAAACATGCCAAATCCAATTTTCAAATGTATTCCGGCGCTTTTTATTTAGCGAAATTGGGTTAACATTTTAAATAGAAAATCGGGGGCGAAAATAGGTAGATTTAAGGGAAAATAACGAGTCAAAATATTGAAAACATTGACTGCCAGCCGATGGAAAAAGTTGGCTGGCGATGGAAAGAAAAGGGGGCACATCTCAAATGCCTAAAAAACGCACACAATAGAAAGCGATGCCCTTGTGCGCGGGCACTTATTTAGGTCACACGCAAAGTCGCAAGGCTACGCGGCGCGTGTGAAACATGAGCGAGGGGGGCATGAAACACGTATTTTGAACCTACAGTAAGAAATGAATAGAAATAGTCCTAAAACAAATGGCGCCGTTACCGCGGCATAACAGAACAAAGTCGGTCCAATTTGAACACTTTCCACATTGAACTTATCCTCTCCCCCATGAGATGGTAGATAAATTTACAACATGTTTTCAGACACCGGTGTTCCGCGGTCGCCGTCGCCGAGCGACGATGCCGAGGCCCTAGCCGAGCTGGCCGCCTCTGCCGCCGGCCCCGACGCGACTGCAGACGACGGCGACTCGGCGGCAGGACGGCAGCACGCCGCCAACAGGTGTGCCTTGCTTTCCGGGCAGCGCGACAATGCTCACGTGCAGACACTGAGCGCTATACAGACGGCGTTACCGTATTTTGATGAGTGAGATCATGTGAAGAATTACGGAGAATTTCACCCATGGTGCGACTAGGGTTGGAAAAAAAAACGTTTTTTTTTAAAAGCTCCGTAATATGGCCCTGGGTCAATATATATAGGTATATCAGACAAGTGACTTATACTCTGTTATGTTATATATGACCATATAATGACCGTGGAGCCATGGGATAACATTATAAGCGGTGATTTGTGTCAAAAATATCCATTTTTCGTCGACATATTGTTCGTATATCGCCTTATAGTCGAATGATCGTGACTTCAAGTGAAGTTTGGCACGGAATAGTGATCAAACAAGGTTATAAAAGGAGGTTGTTACTTTCGGAGTGATGTTACACACTGTGGAGGTACATGGAAGCACATTACCTGAATATTATATACTACAGCAACATATGACGGCTTTTTTACCAATGTTAGCACATAGAAATGGATGCTTTGATACTCAAAATGCCACAGAACCAATGAAAACAACCACCAATGTCAATTTGTGTGTGAAATTGCGCGCTTGCGCGCAAAAATTTTGCAAATTACCTAGTGCATAGTACTAAAAATTTCGACCGATGTTTTTTTTAAAAAAAACGTTTCGGTCCTCGTGTTTGTTTTTTTTAAAACGTGTTTAAAAAAAATAAATAAAATGTTTAAAAAAACATCGGCCAACCCTAGGTGCGACCAATGTAATGTGATGAAAAAATGGCACACTTTATCGCCGAATTTATCACTTTGTATTCATCAAATTCTGGCAAAATCGTGTGCAAAGTAAATAGATGTCTCGTGGGCCTAGTAAAGTTCCCATCAGTGGACTATGAATACATGCGCACAGACCGCCGCCGGCGGGCAGCCGTGCGCGCACGCAGTGGATCGAGAAGATGATGCACGAGCGCAGCCAGCTGGTGGCCGACTTGCAGCAGCTCAACGCCGCCGAGCCCACCATCGAGAAGCAGCGACGCATCCTCAAGCAGCTAGAGACCATGCTCTACAGGTGCGGCCGCGGAGGGTCCATTTATTGCATTTGATTTATTTCAGCGTGTACGCGGATTTACGAAGCCAGTCCCGCACCCTGTAAAATAAATACTTCTGGGATTAGTCTCTAAAGAAATGAGAATGAAATGCAAATACATTCGCACTGATGTCCAAAGAGCCTTCCAATGTCTCTAGGGTTCAAACGATATGACTTTTCAAAATCGATATTCGATATTTTTTCAAAATTTTCGATATCGATATTCGATATTTTTTCTGAAACTCGATATTCGATATCGATACAATATGGAACCTCGATATCGATATTCGATATTCGATATTGAAAAATGGTTGATATTCGATATTTCGATATTTTCGATATTCGATATTGCGATATGCTTTTGGTATAGCAAGGCATATTTCAAGTGGCATATTGTATTTTCATGTGGGTGCACACATGTTTAATCATCTCTTTAGTGAAATTTGAATGGTGCGAGTGATTTTTACAAGCTTTACATCATTCAATGGTAGAAAATAGAAGAAAAACATGATGAATCAAAGTGTATCAGACAAATAACAATTGGTAGATATTACAGTTCATCCTAACCTAATTGCTTAAGGGCATGTTGCAAAAAAAGTATATCAGCGTTTTCTGGCTTCAGATTTAGCACTCCAACAACAATGACATTATAAATACTGTACTTTTACTCATCAAATACAATACTCTAAGCACATCAGATCAACCATAAACATCTCAAAATGAAAATGAAAAGTAAATTTGGGGACACAATACAGGTTCGATATATCGAAAAAATGGTCGATATTCGATATTTTTTCAAAATTTTCGATATCGATATTCGATATTAAAAAATGGTCGATATCCGATATTTGATATTCGATACGATATATCGTTTGAACCCTAAATGTCTCCAATCACATTCCCCACGCAGAGAGTTCCGCCGCGACATGGTGAACAAGTGGCGCAAGCAGTCGCGCAAGGCGTCCTTCTTCCGCGACCAGCTCGGCCTGTCCGTGCAGCCGGCTGGGGGCCGCGGCGCCCGCAGACGCCCCACTGGCTCGCCCGACGTCAAGCTCGTCAGACACGAGTCCGTTGAGCAGCGGCCGCGCGGCGTGTCCACCAGACGCTCGGTGAGTAACTCGTTGTGTAAGAGACTGTGCCACTGCGCTAATTTTGTGGCACGTGCAATGATGGGGACTATTTTTTGGAAAAAGTGAAAAGTTTTTTGAATTTTTTTCAATGAATACATATCTGTGTTTTGTTTGAGGTTTTTATCAAAAAAAACGTCTGTGTTTCTGTGTGAAATAAAATACAGAGAAGAAACTCAATCACTTTCTGTGTTCATGTCTGAAAGAAAATACGGAGAAACTCAAACAAACTCAAAGACTTTCTCTGATCTGAACGTGATTGTTCCCATCATTAACCACACGGCGGCCATGCCGTACCAGATGTCGGTGGACGTGTCGGCGCCGGCGGGTCGTTCGCGCGGCGGCAACTCTGCGGCCAAGGGCGCCCGCCTGGCGCCGATCCTGTCGCGCGAGTCGAGCAGCGAGGTGGACGAGTCGGCGGGCAGCAGCGAAGGCCGCCGCGCCGGCGGCGGAGTTTTCGTGCGCAGCGACGACGACAGCGACGTGGAAGTGACCATGGATATGGATGACTGCAGCGAAAGGTGATTGGCTCGTGTTTCGTGCCCGCATGGACTTGATACTATTCATGCACAGCGTATTCATGTTTTTATTGGCGGTGTGCCAACAATACTCATGCAATCAACATGCAATGCATTCTCTTGCATTTTTATGTTTACACCTTTCGTCTATTTTTGTGTGAGTAATGTCGGCACATTGCCAATTTAAACTGTGCTTGCACAAACTTAAGTCATCTGATTCTGATGTCAGATCGACTGCGGGACGGTCGGAAGGCGCCGCGACGGCACCAGTGGAAGCACCTGCCGTCGATCTGTACATCGATATACGACTGGAAGTGGAGACTGGTGGGTGCTTTTTTGTTTCTCACATGGTGAATATTTACGTGTACTGGCTCGGGTTGAGGCGAATGGTGTTTAAAATTTCAAAAGAAACAATGAAAGTCAAGTGTCACGGTAAAAAATTACCGTATTTCCTCGAATTACACCCCGGTTAGGGCGTATTTTTTCTGAGTGAAAACATTTTGAGGGGGGAATAAACGAGAGGGCGGGTTTATAAATTCATAGTGTCGATTTTGAGGGGGGGTATTTCGAGGAAATACGGTAAGTATGCTCATTCATTGAAGAAAGTGAAATCACAATGAACCCAAATTCAGTCGGGTTGAGTTGTCACGAATTTTGATGTCGACTAGTGTGTGTTCACTGTTGGTCCCTTCACTGTTTCAACTCCACGAGCGCCCGGTCGCAGGCGTGTGCTGTCTGCGCACGGTGGACCGGGCGGCGGGCGAGTCTGAATCGTCGCAGCAACCGGCGGCGGGCGGCGGGCTGCAGCCGCTGAGTCGCCTCGCCAGCGCCGGCACGCTGGGCAACAAACGCACCAACAGCAGCACGGCGCTCGGCCCCGGCGCGGGGCAGAGGTACAAGTACAGGTGAATTTTTTGGGTGTCTGGGCTAGTTTGATCCGTGTGATCACTTTTTCAAGCTGTTTCATTTGTTTTCACAACATTTTTTAATTGTTTTTAAACTGTTTTTTAAATGTTAATCAGATTTTTAAAAAAATCTGTAATTGATGGCCCAAAATTATGGTGCTCACCTTAGTAACTAATCGGGATTGCAAGACTTGCCCCCACCCAGAGCAATCTCTTCATATTTGATGGACCTTTAATGTATCTCTATACAAATGCCAAAAACGTCCATTACAAGTAAAATCGTGGCGGGCAGTTATAAATGTGTCAATTGCGGGCCTCGACTCGACTCAGGTCGGGCGCGGGTCAAGCGGGCGGGCAGGCGCAGCAAGTCACCAGGTGGATCATCCCCGGGCTCAGCGTGCGCTCCTACTACGCCAGCGTGTGCTCCGCCGACGGGCTCGACTTGGACCGGCTCAGGGCCGCGCAGCTCGATCCCAGGGTTCGTTGCGCTCGTCAGGGGGCACTAACAGACCGTGTAAAATGTCAAATGTCACGTATTGTCATGTAAAATGTCGTCAAATGTGTCAAGGATAAACAAAAAAAGGAATATTTGACATTTTACAGGGCATTTTACATGATTTTGGACACTTCGCATGACATTTGACATTTTACAAGGCATTTTACTGGGTCTGCGGGTGACCGAGCTTTTTCACTGCCAAGAATAACAAATGTAAAGTACACCGTTTTTATCCGGAATCTGTACGTAAAAGACATTCGACTCGCCGTCCTGCATTTTGATACATCTTTGGCCGCGCGCGCAGGTGGTGACGCACATGGCGCAGTCGAGCAAGCGGGCGCACTTCTACATGCTGGCGGCGGTGTCGTCCGTGCCCGACGAGACTCGCCTCACGCCGCACGTGCTCGACTTCCTGGAGCAGGCCGTCCAGCCCGTCCAGTCGGAGCTGCTCGTGCCGCTCGGCGCACAGGCTGGCGCCGCGCCAAGTGCCGACCCGCAGCGAAAGACCGGCGCCAAAAGCGACTCAGAAAATGCTGCCAGCGAGCCGGACGTGGCTGCTCTGGCCGCCGACGCGGCAATACTTGGTGAGCGCGAAGGATTTAGAATTTACGATTGTTAATTCTCCAAGTGACCGTCGCAAACTGTCTGAAATAGTATCCAAATTTGTATTTTTATTTGTGTTTTTATAAAACAATCTTTTTTTAAACGGTCGTTAAAAATCATTTTTAACATCGTTAAACGTTACACATATATTTTGTGATGTAAAAGTTTTTTTTAATTTGAAAATTATTTTAGAATTTCTGAATTTTCGATTTTTTCGTCAAGTGTTTTTGCCGTATTTTTTGCCGTGTTTTGCAGTCCAGTAATCGCGAGATTTCTCCGAAAACTCCAAACAAATTCAAATTTCCGTTTGCCATTGTTTACGCGTGTGTGCAGTACACAAGCGCCAGCGCAAAGTGCGCCTTGTCGCCGCTCGCAGGCGGCAACATCAGCGGGGCGACGCTGCCCGTGGACGTGGTGCTGTTCGCCGTGGTCGAGTCGAGTCGCTTCCGCTTCGAGTCGAACACGCGCGTGCGCAACACGCCCGCCGCCGACTGCGCCCTGCGCCTGCCCGAGCTCAAGCTCGTCGTCACCAGCAGGAAGTCGGACCTGTCCGCCGTGCCCAATGTTCGTTGGGTTTTTGACGCACTGATGTCAGTACCGCGTCCTGTTAAGTGTCAAATGTCAAATGTTATGAAAAATGTTATATAAATTTGTCAATTGTCATGCAAAATGTCGAAATTTCAGTAATAAATTCTTTTCTTCTGATTGACATTTATCATGACATCTGAACCTTGACTTTACACTTTACGGGGCTCGGTACTGCCCCCTGGTGACAGTCACAGACCCTGTAAAATGTCATGTGTCGCGTGAAAGACCGTGTAAAATGTCATGTGTCATGTAAAAGACCCTGTAATGTGCCATGTGTATTCAAATCTTATTCTCTAGGATCCAAACCTTATGTTTTTTCGTATCCGAATGTTATGTCCAACCGTAAGATTCGGATACAAAACCTTAAGATTTGGATACCGTAGAATAAGATTTGGATGACACTTTACCGGGTCTTTTACATGACACATAACATTTTACAGTGTCTGGGACTGGCACCTGGACTCTAGTTTTGTTCAAAATTTTCTCTGTTACTGTGCACAGCTGGGCGTCGGGGGCGGCGGGCGGCGGCGGCACGGGCACGCGCGCGACGACACGAGCGACGGCGACCTGCTGGCGGCCACGTTGGCCGGCGGCATCTGCGTGTCCGCCTGCCTGACCGGCTTCTCCCTGTCCATATTCAGTCCGCTCGGCAGCGAGCACAAGGCGGCGCTCGGCGTCGGCATCGACACCATCACATTGAGTCTGATTCGGTGGGTGTACGGTAATGTTTTTTTTCACATGTCGTTCTTTCAAGGTGTTGATGGAGTGACAAAAATTAACCCCCCCCCCGCCCTTGAATAACTCCCGCCACTTGAATAACTCCCCCCTTTGATAGTTGGAAAAGATGTTGGATCAATTTAAAAAACAAAACAATTAATGAAGTCAGACAGACCAAATAAAGCTACGCCTCAGCTGCAAATGCAGTGTAGTATGTGAAACGAAAGATACAAAAGAATATTAGCCTATGTAAGTGACAACATACACAGAGTGTAATTCTGAGGAAAAATAGCCCCCCCCCCTCGAATAACTTCCCTCTCCTTTGAATACCCCCCCCCCCTCAAAATCTCTGACGATAAAATCCTCGTGTGCCTTTGCAGCGGGTCGAGCCAGCTGTCGCTGGAGGGCGACACCGCGGCCGGCTTGGACGACAGCGGCTGCTCCACTCGGTCGGCGCGCGCGCCCCGCAAGAACTGCGTCAAGTTCAGCCTGCTCGCCTGCGTGGACAGCGCCAGATTCAAGTGCGTCCATTGAGCTTCTAGTGCTTCCTTTGCACGTGAATATGATAGTGCCGTGATTGGAGCACTCCCAGATCACGTAGAATGCCTGTAAAATGTAAGATGTCATGCAATAAGTCAAAAGTCATCTAAAAAAGCTTGTCAAATGGCAAAAAGGTTGCCATTTTACATGACTTTTTGCATGATATTTGATATTTTACACGGTATTTTACAGGGTGTGGGAATGAAGCGTCAAACTGCCCATGTGACGCAGGTACGACATGCGGCGACTGCGCGAGCTGCTCTCCTTCCCCAAGGCGTGGTACAGGCGCACGATCATTCGCCAGCTCTTTCTGGGCGACATGACCGCCGCGCAGCAGTCGGCCGCCGCGCAGAGCTCTGACCCGACTGGCGGCGGCGATCACGGCAGTCAGTTGACCATCCGTGTCAAGTGTCAAATGTCAATTAAAATAAAGAAGATAATATATTATTGCAGAACTTTTGAAACTGAGCATGACAATTGAATTGACAAATTTGTGAAACATTTTACATGGCACTTGACAATTTACTTTACACACCAGGTGCCACTCCCAGACCCTGTAAACTGTAAAATGTAATGAATGTGTCAGTATTATGTAAAATGTCAAATGTGTTTTATTTATGTTTTACTGGTCATTTGCCATTTTTAATAACATGTTACATCACTTTTGACATTTTGCATAATATTTGACATTGTACACGGCATTTTACATGGTCTGGTAGTGGCCGCTCTGATAATTAAAATACACCAGTGGACATGTAAATTATGTACACGCAGCGCCGAATCGCGCCGCCGCCGCGGGTGCGGCCACCCCGCCGACTGCACAGTCGCAGCAGCAGCAGACGCAGCGCGGCCGCACGGCTGCGTGGGAGGCGACCGTGCTGTTCGCGGTCATGTTCGACGAGCTGAACGTGCAGGCGCACATGTCCAACACGATGGGCCTGACCACGTGGGTGACGCGCGGCGCCCTGGCCAAGGGCAGCGTGCAGGTGAACAACAGCGAGTCGCGGCTGTACCGGCTCAAGTGCGGCCTGGCCGAGTCGACGCTGGCCGCGTCGGGCGGGCTCATCGGCGGGCGGGTGGCCCTGCGCAAGGCGCACGCGGCCGTGCTGCACCGCAAGACCAACGGCCTGCCGCCAGTGAACCGCGCCAGCGTGCGGCTGGGCAGCGCCGACGCCAGGATCGACTGGATGAGCTACATCACCTTCTTGATGCGCTGCACAAAGCTCGAGGTGTGTTCCCTGACATGATAACCAATGGGTATGTTTACCCTCTGGACATCTCAGTCTCGCATTACTGTCAATATGAATGTGATTTAAGTCAAAGACTTTGGGTGAATGCTCACATGCCAATATGGGCGGTGATGTCCAGGGGGTAATGATGTCCACAGCCGCCGAGTGCGCCGCCCCCTTTAAGCGTGCCGTTCCATTCGCAGCTGTCGGCGGCGGACAAGTGGCGGGTGGCGCGCGACCGCGACCAGGGCGTCCGCTCCGCCTCGGTGGACGTGCAGCTGGCGCTCAACTTCGACGACCTGCACCTGATCGTGACCAAGTCCACGCTGGTCGACCTGATCAAGATCGCGCACAAGCTCAGGCAGTTCTTCGAGGAACAGTTCAAGAGCGGTGCGTCGTGTTTATCGGTGCAATGCGCACTTTGTGTTAATGTACAGGGGTGGGCATCTTCAGTTACCGCTGGAAAAACGCGATAGCTTGAGCTACAGTTGAGCTATCACAATGAAATTTTAACACAATAGAGTAGACTCCATAGGACACCTATGCTGAAGTTTGCAACCCAAACGGCCACAGTTTGGAGGAGTTGTGGAACACACAGTTTTTAGTGTAATTTTGTGACTTCACCCCCCTTATCTCGGGACTGGGGGACTATTCGAGTAAAAAAAGAATTTGGTAGTAGGCGCGACCACAACATACTCAAAGGGCATCAAAATCGGCTTATGTACGACAGAATGGGACGACACCAACGACCGATGCCCCCCCCCCCTCAAATGCCACCCTCGATTTATCCTATGGGTGACGGCAAGTCACAAAATTACACTAAAAACCGTGTGTTCCACAACTCACCCAAATAGTGGCCGTTTGGGTTGCAAACTTCAGAATAGGTGTCCTATGGAGTCTACTCCATTGTGTTAAAACTTCAGTCTGATAGCTTAACCGTAGCTCAATCTATCGCATTTTCCCAGCGGTAACTGAAGATGCCCACCCCTGTATAAGCCTGGGAGTGTAGAGAATGAATCATGTTTTTTTTAGAAAATTAATAAAGCTCCTACGCGTTTCACTTAGGAACCCCACGAAATAAATAAAATGACCCTGTGATGGATAGGTAGCTGGAGCGTTTGAGATGGGAGTTATCCCCTACTGAAACTCCGCCCCCCTACTGAACCCCCCCCCCCTACTGAACCCGCCGCCCCCCTACTGAACCCCCCCTCAACTAAACCCTCCGCCCCCCTACTGAACCCCCCGTACTGTACCCCCTCCAATTGAGCGACTCGCCGCCCGCAGGCATGATCGAGTGGACGTTTCCCGAGCGCGGCGCCCTGGCCGGCCGCGGCGCGTCGCAGTACGAGCCCAAGGAATCGAGCAGCTCGCACACGGCCGCGCCCAAGCGCCGCCTCGACATCCACAAGTACCACGCGCACTGGATGCAGGCCCTCGACGTGGTCACCGAGATCCAGATGTACTGCAACTTTTTCCCCTTCCCCTATAGAGGTGGGTGGGTGGTTTTGACATGGGTTGAGATGATATATCGCATCGAGTATCGACTATTTTTCCATTGAATATCGATATCGAGAGTCGATATCGAATATCGAGTTCCAGAAAAATATCGGATATAGCTATCGAAAAGTCATATCGTCCCGCAACCCTGGTTTGCATACTGTGTGCAATGGATGGATTGGGGGGGGGCGTTCTATTGTGTGGTCAGACATTTTGGGGTTCTTATGTGTTGTGTGATTGATTTTGAACTCTTTTGAGCATTTTGAGGTTTGGGTTTTATGTATTCATTCAATATTTCTGCCTTTCAGGTGTAGAAGGTAGTAAAAGGAGAAAATCTATTTTAAATGGCTACCCATTTCTGGCGGTTTAACCCAACCCAATGCAAACAGCTTCAATTGTTAGCGACCCGGCGCAGGGGTGACGCGTCTGGGCGGCGAGTTGTCGGTGCGCGGCGACGACGTGGCGCTGGCGCTGATGACCGACCGCCCGTCCACCAGCCACGGCTGGGCCCTCATCCACGTCAGGCAGCCCAACGTGCACTTCAGACCCACCGCCGAGGTGCGTCCCCCCCCCCCCCCCCGACGCCCCTGGGGCCAGCCTCGAACCCTGTAGAGTGAATTTACTTGGATAGTTGGCGGTGAAAACCTGAGGAAATTATTTATGGAAAATAAATTGCTAGTTTCGACCCATACTGCTGGACTATCGAAAGCAGTAGCAACTTTTTGACATTTTGACATTTTGACATTTGACAACCAAATTTGAACTTTTTGCGTGATATTTGACGAATTGTGTGACGTTTTACATGCATTGTGCCAACTGGCCCCAGATTTCGATCTCACTGTTATTCTTTCGACAACTTTTTTTATTATCGTCATCCAGTTCAACAAATCGAGTCTCATTCTCAGTGGAAGTGGCACGACGCGGCCGAGGTGATGCAGCTGAACGCGGCGCAGCAGGCGGACGAGCAGGGAAACACCTCCGGCGCGTCGGGCGGCATCGCGGCCGTGTTGGCGCAGCACGCTGCCGCCGCCTCGCTGGCCACCGGCGCCGCGCAGCACAGAGAGACCGTTGGTGACGCGTGTGGCGCGCGCTTTACATTTGCGATGCAATTGGGTTGCCCTTGCAGGTGTGCCTGCTCGAGCAGCGCCTCAAGCTGCAGCTGGGCGGCCACTCCGGCGACGAGCAGCGCGACGGCTCGGCCGGTGCAGACGACGCGTCGTCCGGCGACAAGTGCCGCGCCGTGTTCGCCCGCGTGCTCAGGAACAAGACGGCGCCGCTGGGCGGCTTCGGCGAGACGGACATGCACCGCTGGTTCGACTACGTCATCGACGCGGCGCTGAGACAGGTCTGTCTGCGAGTCGATTGCTGCCAGCCTGGTTCCAGTCCCGCACCCTGTGAAGTGTGAAGTCAAGTGTCAACTGTCACCCAAATTTATCAACTGTCGTGGTATCAAAATTTTAATAGTAACATCTTTTCTGCGTTTTTTGTTTTGTTTTGATTGACACTGTACAGGGTTCGGGAATGCTCCCTGGGGTCAATTCCGCAGTAAAAGTAAAAAGCAATGCAATTAAGATGTGACAGGTGGAATGGGAAGTAAAAAGGGAAGTGAGAAGTGAACTGAAAAGTATTTTAATTTCATTTATTTTCATTTCACTTCATACTTTACTTCAGATTTAAATGGTTTCTTAAATACTTATCAGATCTACCCCGACGAGCGGCAGGCGACCTGGGCGCGCAGCCGAACGCCCAGCACGTCGTTCAGTTCGTTCGTCGCGGCGCCCGTGCCCACGGCGTCCGGTGCGGCCGCCGCGTCCACCAGCAGCGCCGCGTCCGGCCGCTCGACCACCGCGTCTCACAGCGCCGCCGCCGCTGCCGCTGCCAGGTAGGGTCGTTAGGACATCCGTCGTCGAATTGCGTGTAGTGTTTAAGGTTCAAACGGTATCAACTTTTCGGGATCGGGATTAGTTTTTTGAATATTTGGAATCGGGATCGGAATCTCGGGTTCCGGATCGGTATTGTTTTTGAATTTTCGAGTCGGGATCGGATTAATGTCTCAGGATCGTGATCGGGATATTGGAGCAGGTACTTATATTAAAGGTTTCTTTCTTTTGTTTCAAAAAGTGTATACTTGTACATTGAGTACGTACTCACACTCAGTCACTTTCAGACTGGAGCAGTACGACTACAGCGTGATGCAGCTGCTGCGCATCCCGGCCATGCAAGTGCTGCTGGACACGCGCCAAGTCGCCCCCGCCGCCGACGTGGACGACAGCAGCGGCACCGAGGACGGTAAGTTGCGCTGGCTTGAGTGTGTCTGGCACTGTGCCATGCGTGTGGTCGACTGATTGCACACTTTACTGTCGAATCTACCATATCACGCATGAATAAAATCTTTTTAACGTGAAAAATAATTTGGACATCTTTCAAAAACTTTTTTTAAATTTTGTTTTTAACGTATGAATTAGTTGAACACGAATAAAATGAATAAAAGTTTTCCAAATAATTTTGTTGCTGTCACTATGCGTGAATTCAGTGCACAATTCATCAAAATACGGTCTCATTCTTTGTACACGTTTAAATGCAATCAGAAAGTACACTGCACGGCCGCAGACTGCTCGTCGGTGGTGGCGTCGGGGCAGCCGCTGCACACGGTGCAGTGCTCGTTCGTGGCGCACTTCGACGACTACCTGTACATCCAGACGGACGCGGACGCGCTGTTCGGCTTCCTGCCGCACCTGTTCAAGAGCTACATCCACGAGCACGACCGGCGCATGCACGAGCTCGACGAGCAGCGCCACGCAGAGGCGAGCAGGCAGCAGCAGCCGCTCAGGCCCTTCAAGGTGCGCCGCTGGGGTGGGTGCATCGGCATGCTGGTTTTCAACGGAGAATTCGGGAACTCGTAAATCGGCGTTGAACGCATTTGAGTTTGCTAGAATGAGGTGTCCGTCAACTACAGTTGACGGAGATTAAAACTACTCAAATGACTAAACCCTTCTAAAAAACTCAAATTCGCTCAAAGTTGATTGATGAGTTTTCGAAATGTCAATTGAAAACTAGTGTGCGCAGGGGTTATTCACGTCCGCGTGGCTGAACCATGGTGAACGCTATGAAGAAAAGTGTTTTGAAGTTTTGTTTTTGTAGTTTTTGGAGTTTTGAAAACCCGAGAATAATTTTTGTATTTTTAATCAAGTTTTCAGGTTTTAAATTTTCAAAATTCAACAAAAACATCAAATTTCCGCCCGCCCCCGCTCGCCCCGTGTCCCAACGACAGTTTTTCAACAGCAGAGCGGCAGCGCGGCGCCAGCCCCGGCGGCGGCGGCAGTGGCCGGAGCGACGCGGCCCAGCACCGAGTCGGACAAGCAGCAGGAGCGGGAGGCGCGCGACGGCCGGCGCTACAGGTGCGACACGTGGCTGCTCGCGCCCAAGGTGCGCTTCCTGGACAAGGTGCAGTGGGACCCGCCCGTCATCGAGGCCATCATCAGGCGCATGGGTGCGTGCACGATTTATTTTTTAAACATATTTTTATGCTCAAAATTATTGTATTTTGTGAGTAAGTCATGCTGTGCAATCACAACAATATAAGTGGAAAAGTGTGCATTTTTATGTTTTTCTTTCTCAAAAGTACTTTCAACACTATTTATTTTCTCCCGGGTAAAAATTTCACTTGACGTTTTCAGTATTCGTCAGTGGGTAAATTATAAAACAAACAACTACTCTATGATACGTCTGCATATGAATACCAACTTCAAAAACGTACTTTTAACGTTGACGTAAAAAGCGGCCGTTGTGCAGGCGTGCTGGACCAACGACACACGATCCCAAAGTGGACGCAACGCATCGCCATGGATCCCTGCGACGAGGCGATCGCGCTGCTCGTCAAGCGCACCATCGCCGCCGCCAGGAAACACTGAGCCGGTGCGGAGCCCCGCCGCCAGCCCGTTGCTAGTTGACTTGTGTTTTAGTTGACGTTTGTAGAGGAATATATCTGTTTATCTGTTTGTTGTCGCTGTCACGCTTAGAGTTTTTTTCAACACTGTTATTTTTCTGTGCATACTCAATACAATTTATTACGTTTTACTCGATATATTTACCTTTGGTGTCGTTCATAGCTAAAAGTCGTGTGTCAGTCGCTTGACATGAAAAAAAATTGTCCCGACAATTTGTAACTTCCGAAATGTCACATGACGCTTGGTGTTCAATGGGAAACATTATTACAGCACTAAAATTTGGGAAACATCAATCTAGCTGTTTTGAACACAGTTGAGTTGACCGTCCAGAATGAGAATCTGTGAACTTACTGTTGACGGCATAAAATCATCCACTCTGTAAACTCAAATGTGTTCAAAACAAGTTTCCCAAGTTTTGATGGTTTACTAGTGCGCGTGGCTACAATGGTTAGCTCTAGGGTGTCAACAAACACTTTTTGGCGGAAAACGGAAACGGAAACGGAAAATTTTTTGCACATGCCGGAAAACGGAAACGGAAACGGAAAAATTTGTGCACTTGCCGGAAAACGGAAAACGGTAAAATGGAAGGCCGGAAAACGGAAACGGAAACGGAAAAATTTGCTGAAATTATGCCGGAAACGGAAAAAATTTGCTGAAATTTTGCCGGAAACGGAAAAAATTTGCAGAAATTTATCCTGAATTAAAAAATTTTGCAGAAATCTCACTAGAAATAGGAAAAATTCACTTCATTGAGAACCTGCATGCATTTTTACGAGTTTGGCTGAAACAGAAAACAGAAAATTGAGCTGGAAAGTGGAAAAAAGTTGGAAAAACAGACAATTGAACCGGAAAACGGAAAAAGGCGGAAAAACTGAAAAAAATTGCCGGAAAACGGAAAATGAGCCGGAAAAACGGAAACGGAAACGGAAAAAAAATTTAGCAGCCGGAAAACGGAAACGGAAACGGAAAAAAATTTGCCTGCGGAAAGCGGAAACGGAAAACGGAAAACGGAAAGTTGACACCCTAGTTAGCTCCTGGGGCCAAATTCAAACCTGGGATTTGTTTTCTGTTAAATATCAGTCTGTTGCTACAACTGCTATGAAAGCCACTGTTAAATTTTATATATACTGGACTGGTCAGAGCGCATTGTTTACTGAGAATGTTACCATAGTTCGATGAATAAAGTCCTGTTATACATTATCCACCTAATTCATCGATATGTACAGCAAATTCACTGTGATTATTAGTTTTTGTTATTCATCCAGATGGAATACGGTAGCTTGCACTTTACAGTGTGTCCTCAGTATGCTACTTCATGAAATTAATGAATGAATTAACTTTTTAATGAAATCTACCATATCTAATCTGAAAAAGAGCTTATTTTTGTAATTTTTCTCGTTACATTTTCCACTATCCGTGAATTTGCTGGAACAAATTTCCCGGGACGTTATTCATCAGAATATGATAGCATCCTTTGTAAAGCATGCGATCCGATCAGTATATATATATCGTAATCTCCCAGCGGAGATATATTCTGTTGTCGGCTGTGGTACATATATAGTCTGGGTTATGCTACGCCCATTTGCTTTGCAAGTCACTTTGCTCGGTACTAGTCATAAGCCCCGTCATAAGTCTATCTAGGCCTTCGATTCATGTTTTATATTTTGAATATATTTTTTGTTATGTTCATGCATTTATGAATATAAAAAATACATATTTGTGTAATCGCCAATACGCACTAGTTTACAGCCTAAATTTTGGATATTGATAAATTGGCTTTGGACGCATTTGAATTTATCAAAATGAGGAGTCTGTCATGGGATTGGAAAAAATTGTAGGAGTCAAGATTTATCCCATTTTTTCGAAATCACCTCTGGGGATATACAGATGAGACTAATAGCCATATAAATTGATTGTCATTATACTCTATTGCCTTCTGTGGTAATAACACTGCTGTAGAGCGTTGGAAAAACTAGAAATTTGGTAATTTTTAATATTAAAATTAACGATTGTGCTAGGTATATTTGGTGTGTCAAGTTTTGTTGACAGAAATAGCATGTTCTTGTAAAATCACTTTGGAAGTGCACATGATTTGAGTTTACTGGTGTTAGTAAACCAGTGTGTGCAGCGACAATACTGTGAAATGGAGCCGAACCGGTCATTTACCATAAGAAAACAAATGTAAGCCTCATAAATGTAACATTTGATCGACCGAGCTGCTCGAGTTGACGCCATTTTCCGATCAGTGTTTGGCCATAAATATGTGTTATTTTTATGTTCATCTCAGTTGAGAACCTTTGCCAGACAACCGTTACCCACTATTTTTTTGTGTGGAATAAATAGCAACCTAAATAAATATGCTTATGTCGCAATGTGGTGTGCTTAAACGTGCCAGCGTAATTGTGGCAGAGAAGCGGGCGCCAGGCGGTGCCAATGAGCCTGTACCTCTGTGCATGTTTACCCGCTGTGCATGTCAGGGTTATTCTAGATTTTGACCTTCCAGGGGGTTGGATAGATAGCGAATCACTCCTCTGGATGGATAGATAGCTGGGGAAAAATTTTTCTGAGGTTCGGGGGTTCGCACAAGTTCAATCAATATATTGGCTTTTTCAAGATGAAGAAGAAAGGTAGAAAAATCACTAAAAGTAGTTGAGAAATTATTAAAAATGGGTATATAAGCACATATACTACAAAAATAGCTGAAAATAGACAATAAAACGCATGAGCTAGTGATTTTGAAGGTGTAAATTATAAAAAGGTATGGAAATCAGCGATTTTGAGTGAAAATTAGGGTCTACATGCGCACCGGGTTTACATGCACAGAAAGACTCGGTCTTGCCAATTTCAGTTGCGGGCATCGCCGCGACGGAAACATTGCTCGCTCTGCCGCCGCAGCATCGGCTATATCCATGCATTCGAGTGGGCGGCGCGTTGCATCGCATGCATTTGCATTTATGTACATACGGCGCGCGTGTTGCTGGTGGCATGATTAGCCGGGCGCGCTTACCGGCCCCCGGGGATCAGTGCGGCGCGCCGCCGCGGCCACTCCATTGCGCCGCTGCAGCGCGCGCCGCCCAGCCCACTTGGCTCGGTCGAACGGCTGAGAACGCGTTTCGGATATTGGCTTGTCCGGTTCTGTGTTTTCGTTTTACACAGAAACTTTAGCAACATGAATCACGCTTTCCTGCTCAAACTTATGCATTTTTTGCAATTTTTGCGCAAAAGCACGGATAAGTGGGGTGATCGAGTTTTTTTAGGGAGCACATGGAAGTTTTTGCACGACAAAGTACTGGCACCGCGCACTCTACTTAACTCAAACCAGTAAAGCAAAATTTAGTGCTCAAATATCAGCTTTCCCTGTATCCGAGTTTTATTTTGAATTTGCATTTTATCTCTGCCAACTGGAAATAGTCACTGTCAACTAAAATGTGTTCAAAGCTGATTTATGAGGTTTGAGTTTACTAGTGTTAATAAATTATTGCGTACAGCTTCAACACGGCAGTTGATCAAACCGTCCAAAACACAGGAAATGTGCCCAAACAACAACCTTCCCACCGGCTGGTGCCGACTCACAATCGTCGTTTGGCCGCTGCCAAGCCAAATCGCCATCTGCGTGCATGCGCTCAGCCGCGCCGCCGCTGTCTCACGCCGCATTGCGCAGTCCCGCCGCGCCGCGCCGCCATTTCACTTGATACTATTTAGTGCGGCGGCATCTTTTTGCGCCGCGGCGGCACAATGGTGGCCGCTTGATCTCGATCTATTCGCAGTCGCTTCGCGCTCATTTGCATTTATTTGCGCCGCTCGCTGCGCGTATAAATGATCGAACGTTGGCGGCTAGAGCACACTTTGTTCCCACTGGTTGAAATAGTCTCTTCTGCCCTGAAAGCATATTTATTTGCAATTTGGAACGGCCGCTTATCGGAAATAAAAAATCCCATCAGTCTGGCACGCTGCCAACATGGGAAATAACTGTGTGCAGTGTATAAAGTTACTAGAGTAGGTACAACCATTTTTATCAGGTGCCCCGGCAGTTTTCCCGAACACTTTAAGGTGTAAAATGCCACGCTAAGTGTCAAACGTTACCAAATGGCAAAACAAAGTTTTGAGCCATTATTTGCCATTTTACAGGGCATTTTACACAATTTGACATTTTGCATGACATTTTACATTGTCTTCAATTGGCCCAATTCACAGGGGGCAGTCCGGCACCCTGCAATGTGTGAAGTGTCAAATGTCATGTAAAATGTCAATTAAATTCACAAAAATATTATTACTGACTTTCTGTCATTTTACCTGACATTTGAAATTTCAGGTGGCAGTCCCAAGCCCTGTAAAGTGTAAAGTAAAGTGTCAAATGTAAAGTCAAATGTAAATTCAAATGCAAAGTAAACTGTCAATTGTCATGAAAAGTTCAGTTATAAAATATTTTCTTTTTTGTTTTGATTGACAGTTTACTTTGCATTTGACTTTACATTTGACACTTTACTTTACACTTTACAGGGTTGGGACTGCCCGCAGGTGACAATCCTAGACCCTGTAAAGTGTAAAATGTCATGTATTAAAAACGTCAATCAAAACAAACAAAAAATATCTTATCACTGAACTTCGCATGACAATAGACAGTTTACATTTGTCATGACAAGTGACATAATGGATGACATACTTCACACTTTACAGGACCTGGGACAGCCCCCAGGGTGCACCAAAAATCCTTCCAAACTTCACTCTTCCACCATATAGTCCTCCACTTGACCCTGCCCCACAATGTGCTACCTCTACTCACTGTGGCCGTGCGTCCTGTCCCTAACCGCACTATGCGGCGGCGGCGCGGCCGACCAGCACGAGTACAACCTGTACAGGGACCTGATGCAGAACTACGACCCGTTGGAGCGGCCCACGCCCAACTTCTCGCTGCCGGTGGTGGTCAAGATGAAGGTGGTCTTGCAGCAGATCGTTGGGTTGGATGAGAAGAACCAGGTGATCGAGACCAATGTGTGGCTGCAGTATGTGAGTTGGGACTTGGTGGGACGGGTGCCGGTCCCGCACCTTGTGAAAAGTAATGTAAAATGTCAGTTTAACCATGAAAATTGTTAAAAGTAACCTAACCATGAAAATTGTTAAAAGTAACCTACCGTATTTCCTCGAAATACCCCCCCCCCTCGAAATACCCCCCCTCAAAATGGGCACTATGTATTTGTGGTCCGGTAAATGCATAACAGACGTTCAAAACACTTATTGTGTTACGTTAGAACATCGTTTATACCATCTACATCCTTATATAAGGCTGTAACAACTTATAAATGGTGGTTATTGTTGCATTTTTCACGTTTTTCTCTCAAAATTTCCACTCTGAAAAAATAAACCCCCTGGGGGTATTTCGAGGAAATACGGTAACCATGAAAATTGTTAAAAGTAACCTATGTAAAATGTGCAGTAAAAAATAAAATTGTCAAATGTGCAGTAAGAAATAAAATCGAAAATTTTACAAGGCATTTTACATTATTTTGATACTTTGCGTGACATTTTACATTGACTGGGTCTGGGAGTTTGCGTTTCACGGAGCCACTTTCCAGGGTCTGAACGCTGCACTTTGAGTTTTTGAATATTTTGAAACTGAGGATTAAAAAACCTTTCTTATTGAATGTTCATTGAACGGTGTCCAACAGCTTTCCAGCGACAAATCTCTTGATTCATTTTTTAACTAAAATACTTTTTCCCACTTCGTTTCATTTACCTCCAGACCTAAAAAAGACAGAATTTGGCAACAAAAAATGTGTATTTTTTGAGAGTTTGTCGCTGGCTGCGACATCTTTCCGAGTACAACAAAAAGAACACTACAAAACGCTTTCAAACATTTGAATCTCTGTTTGCCATAGTCATTCGAGACTAGTGATGGAAAAGCGCCACGACAAATGGGTGTCAAGCGCCAATACAATGTCACCCCACCATATTAACTTGGCAAACATGATACTTTGCTGCCCTCGCACTCATTTATGTCTCACGTTGGAAGCGTGCCAATGATGATAATGCATGCGATTTTTTTTGCATAAAAGATGAAAAAAATCATTGTTGTGAATAAGTTAACGTATAGCGTTGTAACAGAGAATTTCCACTTCAACTTCAACTCCAAACATTTTCAACTTTTTATGAAAGTCGCATGCGTAAAAGACTCGTTGGCACGCTTCCAGCGGGGACCACGCGTGCAGGGTGTCAAGTTACTGGAGTATACTACCCTAAATCCTCGAATAAGACCTCAGGGGAGGAATTTTTTTCTCAGACGTTTTGGAGGGGGGAGTTATTCAAGGGGGGTATTCGAGGGGGGAGTTTTCAAGGGGGGGTTATTCGAGGGGGGTCTTATTCGAGGATTTGCGGTATTTCTGTTTGCGCGCAGGAATGGCACGACTACAAGCTGCGCTGGCTGCCAGAAGAGTACAACGGCGTGACGGACATTCGCTTCCCGGTGGGCAGTTTGTGGAAGCCGGACATACTCCTCTACAACAGGTGACATTTGAGTGTGGGCATTATTTGAGCGGGTATTTTGGCTTCGTCACAATTTTCAAGCCTGTTTCTATCGACTCATTCCACAAAATACGCTGTGTAAACACAATAACATGCCATTTTTGTTGAAATTGGACGTAACAAATTGATCATATGCCCAACGATGGGTAAGTTCTCAAAAAAAAACTTTCTGTGTTTTGAGTTTTTCAAAAATGAATACCTGTGTTTAGAGTTTTTTCTTGAAAAAACTTGAGTAACTCTGTTTTTATTTCTGTTTTTTTTATAAAAACGCGAGTTTTTTGAATAGTTTTCTATAAAAAAAACTCGAATTTTTGGTAAAAACTCAGGGTTTTCCCAAAAAATTCTGATTTACAGCATTTAGATGTGGAAACTGCGGTTTTCTTAACTAAATATTGTTTTTGCACATGTTTTAATCCCACATAACATTTGTGTATTCATTCAAGTGTCGAAAAAGTCCATAAAAATGTCCACAATGAGGACATCCACATCACAAGAGCCCAGACCACTTCAAATGCTAGTCACTTCAAATGCTGCCAAAAAAGCTCACTTCAAATGCTGTAGTGCATCATTTCAAATGCTGTAAGGTAACTTCAAAATGCTGTAAGGTACTTCAGGTAAGGTTTCAAATGCTGTAACTACCTACAGTTAGTGATTATGCCACCATTCAATCATCTCATGCTTGCTCACCTGCGGCACTAAAATGGACTTCATGAGCATTAGAAATGAATAGAGTAGTGAAATGAGAAGTGAATAGAATTTTTTAAATTTTTTAAGCATTTTCTTGTCACTTACCATTTGTTTTTCGTTTTTCTACTTCCCAATTCTTTTCTCATACCACTTCTAGCACAGTAGCATTTGAAATGATGCACTACAGCATTTGAAGTGAGCTTTTTGGCAGCATTTGAAGTGACTAGCATTTGAAATGATGCACCCCCGCTGACCCCACATCACAACACCAGCATGTGTTTTTTCCATCGTTGCATATGCCGTAAGTGGGGGGGGGGATTATTTGTTCCTCACACAGACTACAGGCGGAATTATTCTAGGGGGAGTTATTGAAGCAGATATTTACGGCATTCACGTTTGAGTGCCCTCCGATTCGAACCAATGGTGGAAAAACGCTAGAAAAAATGGTGTTGCTGCCACGGGTTAGAGCAGGGGAGCTGCAGTGCCCTTATTGAAAATGCATGCGATGACTGAACGTCAACACGATAAAATGCAATGTGGCGCACCAACGACAATGGCGCCACACGTAAAGCGCCCTCAAATGGCGCCAGCGCCATGGCGCCGGTGCCATGGCGCCCTTCCATCACCCATGTATAATTACCATGCGACTCGCAGCGCGGACAGCGACTTCGACTCGACGTACAAGTCGAACATGATCGTGTACGCGGACGGCACGATCAGCTGGCTGCCGCCGGGCATCCTCAAGAGCAGCTGCAAGGTCGACATCACGTGGTTCCCCTTCGACGAGCAGAGCTGCTTTCTCAAGGTATAATAATAAAGTCGATTTGCATTTGGCACTGTTTTTCAGTTATTATGAAGTTTAGCTGGCGCTGGTCGATTGTTGTGACGAATGGTAAATGCGGCTTTTCGGTAGCTGTATCTTCAATATGATAAAAACCGTAGTTACTCGAATAATTCCCCGGGGAAATATGTTTTCTTCAGACTGTTTTGAGGGAGGACTATTCGAGGGCGGAATTATTCAAGGGGGATTATTATTTGGTCAATATTTTCAGGCAATATCAACTCACTTCATGAAGTATGCTTTATTAACACCATAACATACCATTTTTGTGCAAATTAGCTATACTCAAAAATTATAATATGCTTAAAGAGAGGATTGCAGATTATGCTGAACATGACTGGTACAGTAAACAGCATGGTATGGTAATAAATAAATTATGCGGCACCGGCAGATTGTACGGTGTAGCGTGTCTGAAAACATGCGGTAAACAATGTAAATTTCGAAAATTACGGTAGATGGTTCTGTTAATCTTGTAAATCTGAAAATTGTGGCAAATGGTAAATTTTCCAATTTTGTGTTACGCTATGGTAAATTTTCTAATTTCACGGTACGGCACAGTTAGCGTTAGCGCAGTTCGGCTCGTGGACGTACAACGGCTACTCGCTCGACCTGAAGCTCAGCTTCGACAACGAGAGCGACATCCACTCCGGTTAGTCTGCGGTAGCGATGGCAAACTGTTGGAAAAAGTATAAATGTTTCAAGTAATATTGTTTGAGAGATTTGAAAAGTTTTCTCAAAATTTGTTTTGAATTTCGTTTTGATTTAAAAAAAATCACACTGGATAATCGATTTTTGAATGTTTTAGATCAGTTTTGAAACGTTATAATGTTGTCCAACAGGTTTTTACAAGTAGATGTTTCAGACTGTGAAAACATTTGAGAGATGTTCAATTGTAGTCAATTTCACAACTGGTGTGCAAAAAAACTCATTTTAGATCTTAGATGTGAAAAATTATGTGCTAAGTGAAATGGGAGGGAAGTAAAAAAAGTTAAAAGCGAAATATAAATTTAGAAGTGAGGAGTGAATTGAGAAGTAAAAAGTTTATTCGCTTTTATATTTTTTTACTTCTCATTTCTCATATACCGTATTTCCTCGAATTACCCCCCGGGGGTTTATTTTTTCAGAGTGAAAATTTTGAGAGAAAAACTTGAAAAATGCAACAATAACCACCATTTATAAGTTTTTACAGCCTTATATAGGGATGTAGATGGTATAAATGATGTTCTAACGTAACACAGTAAGTGTTTTGAACGTCTGTTATGCATTTCCCGGAACACAGTGCCCATTTTGAGGGGAGTATTTCGAGGGGGGGGGGTATTTCGAGGAAATACGGTAACTTCCCACTTCTAAAATGGCTCTTCTACACGAAAAAATCACCTCTCAACTCGTTCAATCCCCCCCCCCTCTCCCAGCGGTGGACACGTCCGAGTACCTGGAGAACGGCGAGTGGCTGTTGATCGGCAAGCCGGCCTACCGCAAAGTGAAGAAGTTCTCGTGTTGCCCTGAGCCCTACCCCTACGTGGAGTTCTACTTCCGCATCCGCCGCCGCACGCTCTACTACGGCTTCAACCTGGTGGCAGTCCCAAGCCCTGTAAAGTGTAAAGTAAAGTGTCAAATGTAAAGTCAAATGCAAAGTAAACTGTCAAATGTCATGCAAAGTTCAGTAATAAAATCTTTTCTTTTTTGTTTTGATTGACACTTTACTTTGCATTTGACTTTACATTTGACACTTTACTTTACACTTTGCAGGGCTTGGGACTGCCCCCAGATCATACCCAGTCTGCTCATTTCGCTCATGACCGTGTTGGGGTTCACCCTGCCGCCCGACGCTGGCGAGAAGATTACCTTGGGTTGGTTGGTGTATTTACTTTATTTGCTCGAATAATTCCTCCCCTTTTGAATAATTCCTTTCCCCTTGAATGACCCCCCCTTAAATAATTCCCCCCTCTCGAGTAGACCCCGTCTAAAAAGTCTGACGATGATTTTTTCACCGGGGGAAATATTCGAGTAAATACGGTAGTTCAAATTAGGGTCCTATTCCGCAAGTGACGAGTCACAAGTCAAGTGACGTTGTATGACAAATATTTTTGTATGAATTGATATGATATTGTATCTGATTGTTTCCAAAGCTCGTTGCAAAACATCCTGAACACAAAATTGTCGCAGAGATCACGATTCTGCTGTCGGTGTGCCTGTTCCTGTCGATTGTGTCGGACATGTCGCCGCCCACGTCGGAGGCAGTGCCGCTCATAGGTACTCAGGGGAAAGGGCGGAGTAAACTTTTTTATTTTACTCGGCATTTGACGCTTTACATTTTCTCTACTTTACATTCCATTTTCATTTTCAGTCTGCGGGATTAGCTCAATGTCAAGTGCTCTGTCAACTTTTCACAGTATTTTTACAATATACCTAATAACTAAATTCCCCGCAACAAGTTTTTTAAATAGGTAAAATAAATAATTCAAATGACCTATTTATCTCAAATAATCATACTCTGATCATGTTGGGGGGAACTGGAAATGTAGTGTCAGCTGTGCAGTGTTTCTTGGCAAAGCAGTTGACACTTGACATGAGTTGTCTCGATGTCAACTCGAGTTGACTCGTCGCAGGCACGTTCTTTTCGTGCTGCATGCTGGTGGTGTCCGCGTCGGTGGTGTTCACCGTGGTCGTGCTCAACCTGCACTTCCGCACGCCCGACACGCACGAGATGACCCCGTTCGTGAGTTCACCGCATTATTCCCGTCAACTATTAGTTTGAGTTGTTGAGAATTTATTAACTTGATGGAAAGAGTATGTATACTTGGGTTTACGTAGTCGTTTCCTCCGAACAGGTACTTCTACTCTGTTGTATGTACCTATACTATATTTGTATATGAGATATAAGTACAGACTTCTACATTTCATTCAATGTTTTCTGGCTGGATTTTCCATCGTTACTTTTTCACTTTTGAGCTTAATATAAATATCAAAATACCCGATGTCTGTCTACGTTAAGTTTTCAGAAAGTTATGTCTCTAAATACCTTGAACAACTCCCCCATCAACTATCCACACTATCAATTCACGCAGGTGCGCTCAGTGCTGCTCAACTGGCTGCCGTGGCTGCTCATGATGCGTCGGCCGGGCGTCAAGTTCAACATGAGCGAGCGCCTGCGCCGGCGGCTGGACAAGCACGACGAGGCGACGCAAGCGGCCGCCGCGGCTGGCGGCGGCACGCGCGTCCACGCCGCCGCCGCGCCGCACGGCCACCAGCTGCAAGGCGTCGCCGTGCACACGCCTAGTAAACAGTTCGGTGGTTGTTGTGGATTATTACTGAAATTTTAGTGGTTTATTACTGAAATTTCGACACTTTACTTGGCAATGGACGAATTTTATGACATTTGTCATGACTCATGACATTTGACATTTGACTTTACACTTTACAGGACTTGGAACTGTCGCCAGGAAGCAGTCGCAGATCCTGTAAAAATGTCAAATGTCGTGCAAAAT
The DNA here is from genome assembly GCA_964036195.1 of Sphaerolaimus hirsutus. Classification (NCBI taxonomy): domain Eukaryota; kingdom Metazoa; phylum Nematoda; class Chromadorea; order Monhysterida; family Sphaerolaimidae; genus Sphaerolaimus; species Sphaerolaimus hirsutus. Next base: position 20,475,313 of record OZ038458.1, read on the forward strand.
GTCAAAAGGCATGTAAAATGTCAAATATCATGCAAGGTCAAAAGTCATGTAAAATGTCAGGTGTCACGCAAAGTGTGGAAGGTCATTTTCACCAGCGCATTTTACACGACTTTTTATGCTGTGAATGACATTTTACATTGCACAGGGCATTTTACACGGTCCGGAAATCGCACCTAAAGTCTCTGCACGCAGACAAACTGCGGCGACGGTGCAGTTGCAGTCGCAATCGCTGCTGCGCAACGTTCGCTCGCTGGAGGCGTCGGCGCGGCTGCCTGTCTTGGACGCCAGCCACCCCAGCAAGGCGGCCGGCGGCGGGCAGCACTTGTGCGCCACTTGCAGTTGGTTCATTGTGTGACTCTGTTTGATGTTGTTTTTTTTTGCATTTTTGGATTCTGCAAGTGGAGAATGTGATAAGAAAAGTGAGTGATCATTAGTAATAGCGTAAGTGACTTGTAAATATTCCCATTTAGAAGTTTACTTTTCACTCACGTTTACTTGTCACTTACCACTTACCTTATCAGTTGTTCATTAGCAGAATTTACTCTTGAGGTCGATTCCGCAAGTTGAGCAGTGAGGTAAAAAAAACGATTTTTTATTGCGAAATAAAAACTTTTAAAAATTTAAAAGAGAAGTGAAATGAAGCCACTTGCGACAGTCCCAGAACTGTAAAATTAAAGGAAAAATATCAAATGTCATAAAAAGTGCCCTGGAAAATGGCAAACGTAACAAAGTTCCTTGACTTTTAACACTTTGCATGAAGTTTTACACTTTACATGGTGCGAAAACCTCCACGGGTAGCACAGCACCCCTCCCCCCTCCCAGGCGGCTACTCCCCCTCTCTGCACGGTCTAGTGCTGCTTCTGTCGCGCGTCGAGTCCGAACTGTCCTACCTGACCCGGCGCATGGAGAAGGAGGACGAGGACGGAGACATGGAGAACGATTGGAAGTTTGCGGCTATGGTTGTGGATCGACTTTGCCTGGTGTCAATCCCATAGCCTGTGAACAGCCCTGTAAAGTGTTAAATGTCATGCAAAGTGTCAAAAGTCATGTGAAATTCCCTGCAAAATGGTAACCAAGTTGCCATTTTGCAGGGCATTTTACATGACTTTTGACACTTTGCGTGACATTTGACATTTTACAGGGCATTTTACAGGGTCTGAGACTGCCCCCTGGTGCTGTTCTCCGCGTTCATCTGCGCATCCACGTGCGGTATCATGTTTTCCGCGCCGCATTTGATCGCGTGATCATAAGTATAAAAAATTTGGTGCCGCCGCTGCCGGACCCTGTATTTACAATATCGACAATCGTGCAAAGTGTCAATCGTGAAGTGCCCTGTAAAATACAACTTTTTTGTTTAACCAGTCGTTTGGCATTTTAAATCGCATTTTACTTGACTTTTATTACATTTGACATTTGACAGGACATTTTACATGACTTTTGACAGTTTACATGACATTTTACAGAGGCCGGGAGTGCCCCCTGACTAATGTACATTAGCTAGTGAACTTCTTCTACAAGTGCTTCCATGGCAAATCTCGTTGTTATGAACTGCCGATTTTCACAGACGTTTTTTTGGCTTTTTGATGGGTTATGTTCGTTATTAGTTAAATATAATAAACACTTTCCCGGTCACGTCCGGCAGCCATTGTTTGATTTTACTTCTTATATCCTATCCCCAGTTCTAGGGCGCCCCAGAGGCTGAAACATGGGGGCGATATTGGCGCAACCCCCCTCTACTTCGCATGAATTGGGGGGGTCGCGGCAACCCCTCTCAGGGTGGATCGCCTTAAGTGCAAATTTTTTTTGGCTTTTTTGGTGTCCCACAGCAGGTCCGGCACCCGCTGATTTCTGAGCTGTGGGAGGGGTATAAATCTAAAATTTTGGGGATGTGTTGGGGATGTGTTTTGGGGACCAACACCCCTTCCCTACTATACACTATTCAATAATGTGAGATTAATGTGTAATTTTTTTTAAAATTATCTTATTCTCTAAAAAAACACCACTCACCAATAGATGGATGACAAAATATTTACTTTTTGAAACTTTTTTATTAGACACCTGAAGAGCTGGTTTACGATACTTTAAAGGGAAGAGTTCGATGTTTAAATTTTTGTAAACAACCATACCTCTAAAATGCCTGCATTGTAAAATTTACTTAGGGTGAGGTTTATGACATCATAACAACATCATTGCAGGAACAAAAATGAACAAAATTTACACTTTGAAATTCCCCCCGAATAAATTTTGCAATGCATGCATTTTAGAGGTATGGTTCTTTACATAACTTAAAACATCAAACTATTCCCTTTAAAGTATCGTAAACCAGCTCTTCAAGTGTCTAATAAAAAAGTTCCAAAAAGTGAATTTTTTGTCATCCATCTTCTGGAGAGTGGTGTTTTTTTAGAGAATAAGCGAATTTTTGAGAAATTTTTCACTTAAATCTCACATTATTGAATGGTGTATAGTATGGGAGTGGTGTTGGTAACACACAAAATTTTAGATTTATACCTCTCCCACAGCTCAGAAATCAGCGGGTGCCGGACCTGCTGTGGGACACCAAAAAAGCCAAAAAAAATTTTGCACGTAGGGCGACCCACCCTGAGAGGGGTTGCCGCGACCCCCCCCCCCCCCAATTCATGCGAAGTAGAGGGGGGTTGCGCCAATATCGCCCCCACGTTTCAGCCTCTGGGGCGCCCTAGAACTGGGGATAGGATGTAAGAAGTAAACCAAAAAATGGCTGCCGGACGTGACCGGGAAGGTGTTTACTATTCATCCCAATCTGTTTTGAGCAAAATACAACTACGTTGCGTTTCTTTGCATCAGTACTAACTTTCCATGGATTTCCAGAGAACATTTCATTTCATGTCACAGTCACACTTCATTTTTGCAATAATTTTTCAAAAGAAAAATTCTGATGAAAACTTGTGCTTTGTATTTTTGTATCTTTCAAGTGTGCAGCACTTTGGCTCAGCCCACGCTCCCATGCAAAAGTTTGGTGAAATTGTTTCCTTGTGATGCAGTTTTCTGTGTTGATAGCCTACATTATTAAGAGTTGTATACATTACCCCTTATATACTTTTTTGATGGCTCAATCTGAAAATGCAAGGTATATTACTTTTGTGCATTCAAAAGCATACACATGTTTGGCTGCAGCTTTTTGTTGGCTTTATTATGGGAAATACACTACCATGGAGGATAGTTGAGACTTTTTCACTGCATGACTATACTCGGCAGACACGATACTCTACAAACAGATAGGAGTTATGTCTTGGGCTGGCAGACGGCCAGCCGAGAACTTATGGAATACTTGATGAAGACGAAGTGATGACGTCATGAAGACGACGAGAGATGATGGTGGCGACGACAGTGATCACGTCATGATGGAGTGTTTCCTCCGGAAAAATGTACGGCGTAATGTCACCCGAGTATAACATTGCCACAAAATTAAAATGATGAATGTGCAAAATATTTGGATACCATGGGTACCTGGGGGGTTCACTACATGTGCCCAGGATGACCGCCCCTTGAGTTCATATATGCATACATTCTTAGTGCAGTAACATTCACTCAGTTTGTTTGTGTTTCAGAGTAGTTGAGACTTCTCTTATTTTGGGCAGTAACTGTCCATTCTCTTATTCTATAGTCTGTATCCAATACCTACATTCGTTTTCAAACAAGATTTGCAATATGGCGGATGCCCACCTGCAACGTTTTCGAATTTTCGAACTTTTGTTTGCCATCGTTAGTACAACGTCTACTTTTTGTTGGCTTTAGCCATTTTTTGCATGATCCAACGGATGTATGCATACTCGGCGGACATCACACTTAGTACGGAAACCTACCATAACCCATCTGAACAATGAATAAAAAATTATGCAGTTTTACATCCTAATATTTCGTTTTTACTATGCAATAATTAATTTGAAAATTTATCACAAGATTTTATTCACTAAATTATGGTAGGTTTTTATACCAGGTGTGCTGTCCTCCGAGTATACATAGATATAGCGCTAGCGTGTGCGCAATTCCCCGCAGGCCGCTACAACATTTTCATAATTAAGAGTAAACACCAAATCGGCCAAACTAGTGGATACCTAAGACTGTTTGAATAAATGAACACGACACGATGTGCTTAATTTTTCTCCGTGCGCAGTCTTTGCGCTTGTCGTAAGATGATATCAACGATAAAATAAAATTTTTTTCCACCTGGAGATGGCTGGCTGACGGGTGGTCCAAATGCGTGAAAGTGAAAAAATCATGGGGAGGTGACATGCTACGGGGCGTGTGACTGCTGAGCAGCTACCACAGCAAAAAATTGGTGTGTGATGCGTCGTGAAGTGTTGTGAAGTGTCTTCACGGCGATACTTCCCGACGCTGTGAGGAGCTGGCTGGCGCTTCCCAGGGTTTCACGAAATTTGTTGTGAAGACACTTCACATCACAGAAGTGCGTCACAACGCTGCACAAATGTTTTGTGAAGTGTCTTCTCTTTGGCAGCGTCGTGAAGTGCGTTTCACGAAATTTTGGACTTCGTGATGTGTGGTGAAGTGTGTGGAAGTGTCTTCACAGAGGCCGCTTCACGCACATCCAGCCCGCTTCCACACACTCCATGAACCTATTTTTTGCTGTGTTCAAGTTTGTAAAACGGCAAGCGGCGCAGTTTCCACACACCACAGTTGTTAAAATGAATTTACATTTACTCAAAAATACATATACTCGGGTACTGGGCAAATACATATTCATATACTTTTTAAAGTACCTGTATACTCCACTTACTTTACACCTTGCACGCGTGGTTCCAGCTGGAAGTGTGCCAACGATGGTTAACGCGTGCGAGTTTCATAAAAAGATGACAAAATTGATTGTTGTTATAGTGTTATTCATTCACATATACACATCGATGAATTTGTTTCATCTTTTTACGGAAATCGCATGATTTAATGATCATTGGCACGCTTCCAACACGAGACATAAATCAGTGCGAGGGCAGAGTATCATGTACGCCGAGTATACTCACCTGTATGCGGACTTTTGAAAAGTACACGTGCACAAAAAATGTCTTTCCGAAATGTCATATCGCAATTTTTGTTGCTAGAAAAAGAAACATTCCATGAAAAAGTACCCACTTGTAAAATATGTACATTTTCTTGAGAAAAAGTACACGAGTTTGCATTTTCCTGGCAAAAAAGTATTCTACTCACAAGTATTCGAGAGTACAGGGTAAAAAGTATTTTACATTTTCTGTACTCGGGGGTGAGTAAACAAAGTATTTTACATGTACATATAGGTATTTTGAAATCGGTTAACTAATTTTAACAACTGTGCCACACACTTTGTGGTTGCCAAGAGCTGCTGTCCCACCAAAATCGGTGTCAGCATTGAAAAAATCGCTGGGAGGTTTCTATTTAAAAATATCAGAAAATATAAGATTCTATTACATTTTTTCCAGGAATTTCCACAGAAATCGACTTATATTTATTTTTGAGAGGTTTTCTGATATTATATTTTATCAAAGAAAGAGTGCAAAATTGCACTTGCCTCAGGCGGGAATCGAACCCCCACCTCTCGTATAGTACACGAGCGCCCTAACCGCTAGACCACAGAGGCGGCTTGGCTCTAGTCCATGTAAGGGGCTGACTGACATGCTGCCACGGAGATACCTTTAACATTATACTCTCTTAAAATCGCCCATTTTTCAATGCTTTTAAAGGTGTGGAGGTCTTTGAATTACCTAGTTAGTTGTTATCGAAAAGAGCCAGAAAAACTGACGCCAGGCGCCAATGGCAGCATGCCGCCATTCAAAATAATGGCGCCGCGCCGCAAGGGCGACAAGCGCCAATGGCGCCGTGGTGCTGGCGCCCTTTGGCGCCATAAAAGGCGCCAGCGCCATGGCGCCATTCCATCAATAGTTGCCACAAAATATTTACAGTTAAATGTATTTTTCACTGTGCAGATTTTTCAGGGAGCATCGCAGCATGACCGCACTGCGTCAATTTCCAGAAGCAACCACAAATTCTAGCGCCGCAGACACGATCAGATTTAGCATCCATGAAAGTAACGGTTATGTAGAGGAGTGCAGCATGCAGCCGGTGGGGCGCCGCGACGCTTCCCTGCCTGAGATGCGGTACGATGGCAAACCATCTTGAAAAAAGTATTTAAATTTTTAAGTGTTTTTTTTCAAAACGACTTTTCGAATTTAAATTTTTTTCCAAAAATAGCTTTAGATTTTCGAATTTAGTTTCTGAATTTTCTTATATTTTTTATTACTTTTGGAAGTTTCGAATAGTTAGGATTACTTTTAAAAAGTTTGCACCAAATTAATGCATTTTCAAATTTTTCTGGTGATATTTTAATACTTTTTATGTTTTACAGCATACCGCATACCACAGATAAATTATGACAATTTTCGTTCTGCCACTATGAATATAGATCCATGTGAAATTGATGTTTTAATTGCATTTCTGCACTTCATACACATTGTCTGCCAACAATACTGAAAAAATCGAAAATTCGAAAAGGTTTTTGAATTTTCGAATTTCTCTAGAAAAAAACGTTTTTTGGTTTTTTATCTGGAGCTGAAACAAGCATCTGATAAGTCTAAAAAAATTATTTTAGAAAATATTATAGAGTTTTTGTTTGCCATCGTTCGATTGGCGCAGTGCGAGAAAAGCGGCATGACCGCAGACATGCTCGGCATATTGCAGCGCTACTTGGAGTTGGTCTCTCGATGGAGTTGCATGTGTTTGATGTTCTGTCGATGTATTAATCTGGGGCCCTTGATCCAAATATGTATCATTTTCATATCCCTCTGAACATCTTCGTGGTATCGCGGCATTTTTTCCCCCAAAATGGCCCTTTTTCGTGGAATGTATAGTATATCCTCGAATAAGACCCCCGTTCGAATAACTCCTTCCCCTTGAATAACCCCCCCTCAAAACCTCTGACGAAATAATAACTTCCGCCCTTGAATAACTCCCCCTCTGGGTGAAAAATATGCTAAAAAATTTACAAAACTGATCAATGAAAATAAAAAAAATGTTAACTTATGACAGTGACAGCAGATACATAATGTGTTTGCAGTGTATACACACAATTTAGTTGTTGTAGAACTGTTTAAAACCTGGATTAAATGAATTGATAGAATGCATTCATACAATGAATCAAGTCCAAGTTTTCTGAAGAAAAAATAACTCTCCCCCTTGAATAACCCCCCCCTCAAAAACGCTGACGAAAAAATAACTCCCCTGGAGAGTTATTCGAGGTTATATTGAAAAATGTCAACTGACAGTACCAAAAACGGTGCGTTCTCAGGGCGCCGCGGCCTGGCAGAGGTCCGTTGGCGCGGCTGCAGTTCTACTATGTCAACTCCAGCGCCCTGAGCGACGCCGGTGCGTACTGCGTATACACAGCCGACCGCACGCTATACATTTTTCGAAAGGAGACACTCCATCATGACGTCATCAATAACAAAATCAAAAATGTCCAAAATGAAGAAAAAAACGTTGCAGGAGAAAAACATTCGGTGCTTGCACGCTACTTCACCATTTCACCATTACCAATTTTTTTTGAAAGGGTGTGCATAACAGAGTTTTTAAAAGTACTGAACTTTTTTCAAAGTATGTGTATGCGTAAAGTATATTGTTTTACTGACCCACCTGAGTACAGAAAGCATAAAGTAAAAATTTCCTGCTTTTACTTATGAGTAAATGAGAGTAAAATACTTTTTTCCCAGAAAGCAGGTATTTTTCCTCGGGAAAGTGTTGTGCTGACCGTGGCAAAATGAATGGATAAAGAAATACAGAGATTTGATAATTAGGCTCATATTTTGTCCATTTACCTATTTGCACTATTTTACATTTTATGCACTATATTAATTTACCACACAAATTGTATTTCCTGCACTGTATTACTTATCTATGGAGAATATTCAATTAGGAAAGTGTATTATAACTATAAGTATTTGACATGTTTATGTGGAATATTTAGGTTAAAAGGTCAAATAAGTTATTATTAGGTTTATGAATATGAAATTAGGTTCATTCAACTCGCCGTAATTTTCTGATCATTATTATATATACATTTACATGGTTTACTTGCAATTTGGGAAAGTCAAATCTTGTAAATATTTATGTGCTACGTATTTACTTAGGCCAGCGTCCTAATAGAGAAATAGTGCCCTGTATGCAACTAGCATTTACTGTACGTATTTACGAAGCCCTTCGCGTGGGCATAATTATAATAACCCTGCTCATTGTTTACTATTTACTTTGACATTTATAGAAATACCCTACTCAAATTAAATATGTTATATTATAAACCCTGCTCAATTAACATACCCATTTACCTCAAATAAGTCCCACATTGTCAATTATGAAATATACGTTTCCAGGAAGTGATTATTATTATTATGTTGAATATACCCTGTTCTATTTACATCATTAGGAACATTTGCACCACTATTTACAAGTTCCAAACCCTATCATATTAGTTCCAATGTGCGTCAATGTTTTCTGACAAATTGAAGCAAATTAGTAAATCGGCCGAGTTTGCCGACTTCGCGCCTCTCAAGATTAATAGTTTTTCTATTAGCCCAATTTGTACTTGGTATTTCTTTACCATAAGTATTTGAATGTTTGCACGCATAGAATAAGCCAACTGTTTCAGCTAAATGTGTCTTATTATTGCATTTATGTCTACTTTGTGCATTTGAATTAAGGAAATTATTGTAGCTGTGTTTTATACATCATTTCCGTGTCTTAGCTACTTTGGAAGTTTTTACTTCAGTCTGCGGACCCACCCCAAGTCTTCAAAATAAGCTAGCAATAGAAACTTCGACTAGGAAGCTCGCTAGGCTTTGTGCTTTTGTATCACGCTGTGTCTGATCGAAATAAAGTACCTGAAACAATCTTGAACCCCTTTCAACACGCAACTACGAAATAAACTCAACTTGGCTGTCGACAAGTGGACGTTCGGCTACAACGGGAAATCAACCACTCTAAAGGCCGTTTCTCACTACGGTCTTGGAGTTGCCGGATTCGGTGGTTGAAGACGCTGACTTCGGTGGCTTCATCACATGGCGCAGCGAGCAGGGTGATTGCATGACATTGTGCTATCACCAAGCCGGAACGAACATTGTGCGGCAGTTGGCAGAACTTCAAAAGTCCTGCTGAACATCAATTTGGCCTTGGCTGAGCGTTGGCTGTTGATTTGCAGACAGCATTGTGCCAAAGTCACGGCACTCCTGTCTACATCCTGGGAGCGGTTCTACGCTCACGCGCGGAGGACACTGGAGTTCTGACAAGCCTGTCAGGATTTCAGGCAGCTTTCACCAGTGTTCTAGCAAGGTGCTAGACGCTGGGCGGCACCGGCATTTGACAAGGAGTCATTGTTGGACGGTGGTCAAACTTTCGCTGGATGCTCCTGGACATCCGGACGCCAGTGACCGCTCGCACGTCCTTCCTATGCCAAGGGAGGGTGACCTGACGGAGACAGGATCGCCACAGAGCCACGCTAGTCAAAGGGCTGTTTTTTGGGCATTCGAGGAGGTCCCTCGCTCCACTGGGTTAGGGTGGACTCATACCTCGGAAGTGCAAAAGTAGGGGTATCAGTGTACAAAGGGCTGTAGCTGACAGAGGGCTGTAGCTGACAGAGAGTGGATTTGAAAACCAAGTATTAGGATACTTGGTAGCGTGTAGGGGCTTTGCGGAGCTCCCATCAAATATACACGCTGTGCCTGCTCGGTACCATCAGATCAGACAGCACAAAAGTGCCAGAATTCTGCATTGCACAAGCGCAATTGCAGAGCAGTGCGTAGAAACACTGCCCAGAATCAGAAAGTGCACCAGAGTGCACAGAAACGTGTCACAGGAGACACAGAAAGCGCAGAGCATTGCGCACAGCGGCACAGGAGCCGCTCAGGAAGCAAGTGGCCGGCGTGGTCACAGGGCACACAGGCGTGCCAGAAAGAGCGCCAGAGCGCTCAGAAAAGTGTGTATGGACCCTCTTTGGGCGCACACTGCTGGGCAAATAAATTGTTTATTGTCCAGGTGGATTTGACCGGTGTGTTGAAGTCAATGCGTGTAAACAATCACGTCAGGGGCTTTAGGAACACACCTGGTGCCAGTGCAGTAAAGGTCAATGCGTGAGAACACGTCAGGGGCCTGTAGGACTGCATTGGTATTGTGCGTGGCACAACAAATCCGTGGTGCACAGAGAAGTGCACAGAAAGGCGCAGGGAAGCGTCACGAGCGTCACAGGCGACACACTATAAAGAGAAACAGTGAAGGAAAATTCATAAGCAAAAATGGTTTCACCAACGGGTCACATCAGAAAGACCCTGGGGCCAGCAAAGCACAGGGTGGACAGTAGATTGGCAAGAGAATTTGCCAAATATGACCCGGAACTATTTGCGGAAGCATCAAAGGATGAGAAGAGAACAGAAATGAGAAGAGTGATTGCATCTATCAAACAGGAGGGTGCAAAATTGGAAAGTGCAATGACTGCAGTGAGAACTCAATTTGACGCATGGAGGGATGTCGTCAAGGACATTGACGAACCCGATCAGATGGAACAAGAACAGAAGATGTACCAAGATTCATATGATGAATATGCAAATATGTCAGACTTGGTTACACAGAAAGTTGCAGCCATGAATGTGTACATCGAGGAGTTGCAAGACATGATCCAGCAACTGAGCGGAAGTACCATGTATGAAGTCAATACAGCATTCATACAGCAGATGGCTGCACAGATGGCTCTGACAGCTCAGGGAGCTGCTCCGGGGGCCAGTTCAACCAATGCAAATACAGCAAAAAGAGTCAAATTGCAGAAACTGGAAGTTGAACAGTTTTCTGGGGAAATTGTCAAATTTCGGTCATGGTGGCAAATGTTTGAATCTCACATCCACAATCAGACAGATTTGGAGGACATTTCCAAGTTCTCATACTTGAGGAGCTTGCTGAAGGGCTCAGCATTCGGCATGATCAGTGGATTGAGTGTGACTGCAGAAAATTATGCACCCGCAATTGCAATGCTCAAGAAGAGATATGACCAGCCAGTTGTGGTTAGAAACACGCTGATGAGTAATATCATGAAGCTGCGACAGGCCAGGAATACCTGTCAGGACATGAGAATTTTGTTTGATGCAATTGAAAGGCTGCTCCAGCAGTTGGAGTCACTGGGTGAATCAGTGGAGCATCCAATGCTGTTGACCCAGCTGCAACAGAAAGTGCCACCAGAGGTCCTCAGAGAAATCCAGAAGGAACAGGGAACTGAGGAAGCCTTGACGGTGGAGAAATTCAGAAAGATGTTTGGCAAGCAACTAGCGCTCAGTGAGGCTGTACAGCACGCACAGCAAACTGATGCGCCAGTTCAGCAATCGCGCCAGGGATTCGGGAATAATCCACGCGCACCGCAATTCAATAATCGGTTCCAAGGCAATGGGAATCGATTCAGAGGGCCAGAGAACCCTAGGACCAGCACAGGGAGCATGTCTGTGATCCAGAATGGTCAGAGTGCACCACAGGCTGGATTCATGAATCCTGGGAGGCTGTGTGTGTTCTGTAATGACACACAGCAATTACACTTCAATGATAAGTGTCCAAAGTTCAAAACTGCCAGAAAACAGAGAATGACAGCAGCACGTCAAGCCTGCTGTACTCCAGATTGAGACTCGCTCCAAAGAAACCAGAAGTGACAATTCCACGGCTGGAATTGTTAGCAATGTTGATCGGCAGCAGAATGTCAAAGTTTATTCACAGAGAGCTCAAGGACGTCAAATTCAGTCAGACAGTAGTATGGTCAGATTCAACCTGTTGTCTGAAATGGCTGACAACCGCGAAGCCACTGGCATGTTTTGTCAAGAACAGATTGGACGAAATCAAGAAAATTCAGAGTGAGACAGAGAACATGCACATCAGACACATTGCAGGACTGGAGAACCCAGCTGACATAGCCACAAGAGGCATGAATATGTCAGAGTTGGAAGGCAGTAACCTGTGGTGGAAGGGGCCAGAATGGCTAATGACTGGAAAGTGGCCAGAGCCTAAAGTGGAACCAGTCACGCCAGAAGTAATGGCAGAAATCAAAAAAGAAGAGCTCAAGTTCCCAAAAGCCAGTCCAATTTACCTGGGCGCCAGACAGCAGGTGGTCAGTGACCCAGATGTCAGCAATGAGCAAGCTGATGAAAGCAAGCGAAGCAATCCGTTGGGAATTGAGATACAAAGATTCTCATCATTGACAAAGTTACTAGATGCAACAGTATATGTGATGAGATTTGTGTGACAGATGCACAAAAAGCTCAGCAGAAATGACAGTCAGAATGGATTGTCAGAAATTATGGAAAGTATCTGTGGTACAATGAAACCACAGGGAATTATTAGTATTGAAGAGAGAGAGATTGCGTTGAAATATTGGATCAAAGTGACGCAACAGAATCATTACAAAGGAGTGGCAGAGATTCTGGCAACAGGCAACAGCAAAGGCAGCCAGAATGGCAAGAAAGCAGCTGCAGACCAGCAGTTGATCAAATGGCTCAATGTGCAAATGCATCAGGATGGAATCCTGAAGTGCCACGGCAGAATGGAACATACTGACCCACAGGATGTCACAGTGCCACTCATACTGTTGCCAGCAACGGCTACAGTGACTCAGCTGATCGTCAGAGACCAGCATGAGAAGTTGATGCACGCAGGAGTGCAACACACATTGGCAGCGATCAGACAAAAGTACTGGATTACACAGGGTAGACGGGTGATCTACAATGTGACGAGAACCTGCCCGACCTGTCAGAAATTGGGAGCAAAGCCATACCAGCTTCCACCAATGCCAGATTTGCCAGAAACCAGAGTTCAGAAAGCCAGACCGTTCCAGTACACAGGCTTGGATTATCTGGGACCAGTTTGGTACAAAGTGGACAAAGATCACAGGAAAATGTGGATCTGTTTGTTCACATGTATGGTGACACGTGCAGTTCACCTGGAAAGTGTGCTGGACATGACAGCACAAGAATTCCTGAATGCAGTCAGGAGATTCATTGCCAGGCGTGGAAAGCCTGAGGCAGTGATTTCAGACAATGCAATGCAATTCAAGTTGACAGAGAAAGTGCTCAGCTCAAGCACTAACAAGGCCATTAATACTGGGAAAGAATGGTCAGAAATGGTCAAAAGTGGAGCAGTACAGACATACTGCTCACAGCAACAAATCCAGTGGAACATGACTACTCCTATGGCACCATGGCAAGGAGGAGTCTATGAGAGAATGGTGGGCATCACCAAGAAGCATTTCAAGGCAGCTGTGGGGCACAGAATGTTAACCCTGCAAGAGTTGTTGACACTTCTGCCAGAAGTCGAGGCAGTGATCAACAGTAGACCAATTTCTTACATCTATGGTGATGTAAAGAGTCTCAGAGTGCTGACACCGAAAGACTTCCTGACAGGGGAAGGTCAGATTGGAGCACCACAGTTTGATACAGACAAAGATGGAGAATTTGTGCCCAGAATGGATAATGCAGTGAAACTGCAGAAATATTGGGAGACAACCCAGCAAACTTTGGATAAGTTCTGGGACTTGTGGCATCAAGAGTATATCCCGAGCTTGAGGGAAAGGACTCAGGTGACGCACAAACATGGCAGATTGACAGCGACTCAAGAACCCAAAGTGAATGAAGTCGTGCTGATTTATGAAGAGAACATGCCCAGAGGTGCATGGAGGATGGGTCGCATTGAGCAGTTAGAGCCCAGCAAAGATGGACAGATTTGCTCAGCAAAAGTCAGAACTGCCAATAGAAATGTGGTCAGCAGACCACTCAATCAATTGTATCCGCTGGAAATCAATTCAAAGACAATGGATATTCCAGAGACAGCAGTAACAGTCAAAGTGGATTTACTGGACCCAGCAATTGTCCAGAAATATGTCAGAAATCAGAATTCAGACAGAAACCCTGTACCAGATCCTGCTCAGAGGAACTCAACATCAGATAGAGTCCTGAGAAGTGCGACAGGGAAAGCCACAGCAACCACCAGCAGTCTGATGATTGGAATGCTGTGAACAATATTGATGCTGACAGGTGTGTCAGAGTCAGCAACGCTGAGAGAAGCCGGCAAAGCTTACAGCGAAGTATTCTCCAGAACATACGTTCTAGAAACCTCGACAGTAAGGCCACCATCATTGGCAGCGCGTTATGGATTGCTGCCTTTGCCTTCAGAATGGCCACCAAAATCTGTCAGAGAAATGCAAACTTATGAGAGATTCAAGGACGCAATCAAGGATCATCCTGTGGAACAGGTGATCAGCTCACAAAGCCAGAAGTATCAGATTTGCACCAGTGGAAGGCATGGACATGCGCTTACAGTTCCTGAAGAAGTGCAGTGCCATATCCCACCAAGGAATTTTGTCAAGGCAATGAAAGTTACACTTTATGCACAGAGACAGATTCCACAGAAAGAGAAAGCATACAGATGCTACATCAGAATCAAAGAGATCATCACACACACCAGTTTCTGGGGAGCAAAAGGCATTACAGGCAATTTTGAGAAATACCAGCAAGTTGGTGTGGTAGCCTGTAACTATGCAAGAATCCACAAGATGTTCAGAGGAACACCTTTAGTGGAAATCGAGCCCAGAGTGTGGACAACTAATCAAACCTTGAATGTGGAATATTCATGGTGTTGTCATGACAAAGAAAATATCGTCAGTAACTTCTACATGGAAGAAGGAACCGTGGCTTCACTCAATGGAAAGACTAATCAGCGACTTGCAAGATTTCAGTCAGTGCAGAGCCATGATGGGACATTGCAGAGACCACAATTATGGAATCACCGTGTGGGATACGGAGAATTTCAAGCATCAATGTGCATATGAGAGAATTAGCAGATTCAAATCAGAGATATCCGGCCAAACAATTATTGTGTCAAAATTGCAAGCAGCGTACTCTCACAGCAACAAGACAAAGAGGCCAATTGGCTCAGAATGTGTTCCTGGAGACACGTACTACACCGATCAAGGAGGTGTATTTATCCAGTTTGACAGAAGAGAAGATGTGCCTGTCGAATGGGCAATGCCAGGAAAAATAGTGGAGGCAAAAGAGTCGACAATCAGTGGAACATTATATGCCAGATTGGACGACAGAAACTCCAAGTTTCAGTTCCTGCAACATGTGGTCAGAGAGATGACTCAAGCACAATTTGCGATCGTATGGCATCAGTTATGTCAACTTCGCAAGAACCAGCTGGACATGTTGACTCAGCTTTTCCGCATCGATCCAACATTGGGAATTTGAGCCATGCTGGGAGGACAGGACGTTCATGCAGAATGGGCTGGAGAAGCAATTATGTTTTGGGAATGCAAGGAAGTACAGCCATACATAATCTATCAGACAGGAAAAGTGGGAGAGATATGTTACAAATACACACCAATGAGATTGGACAAAGACGGGCCCTTGTGGTTCAAGAGCCCAGGCAGCAGAGACTTGGTGGAGAAATCACCAGAAGAGGACTGCAGCCACACCACACCGCACCTGTACAGAAATGAACATGGACAATGGAAGTCCGCACATGGAATGGTGCACATGGACAATGGAAGTCCGCACATGGAATGGTGCACGTCACAGAGACACCAATTGAAATGACATGGAAAGGACAATGGCAGGCCTTCACGTTTGACGCGCCTCACCTGTTCACCAACATTGTCAACAGAGCGACCAATTTCATGGATGTCAGAGGCCAGATCCAGAGACTACAGAATCTAGAGCATGTGCAGAACCAGTTGATCGATTACACAGCGGACATGTCATTGGATCCCAGAGTGATCAGAAATTCAATAGAAGGCATTGGAGCCGGAATTGGACAGACAGCAGCAGGAATCGGCAAGGCATATGGACACTATATATCTGGAGTGTCAAAAGGGTACACCAACTTTATGGGAGGAATGCTGAAAGGACCCTTTCAAGTGATCATCAACACAATTGCAATGCTGCTGGGAATCACAATCCTGATAGCTGGAATCGTAGCTGCAGGATACCTGTGGTACAATTGGAGAATTGCCACAGGGAAGCCAGTGATTCCACCATGCGTGTACACATGCATATGGAAATGCATAGTGTGTCCGTTCAAATGCATATGGCTATGCTTCAGAGCCATCAGATATACTATCAAGAAATCAACTCAGAAAGAGACCAATTATCCACAGAGGAAAGTGCGCAAGACAGAGTTGAGACCAGCAATCAACAGGAGAGCCAGATCCAACTCAACACAGTCCGTCAGATTTGCCAGGAGAGCAGAAACAGAGGACAGAATGGCAAAGTCACTATCAGCATACGTTCAGCCAGATGAAAGCTCAGCTGATGAGGGACAAGTCAGAGCCAGGAACAGAGACAGTGTTCACATGCCTGATATCCGCAAATTCACCGCACGCGAACGCGCAGGAAGCGACACGGGCAACTACCTGCTTCATCATCAGGCTAGGTCAGCGTTGGCATCACCAGCAACCGGACCTGCGACTTCACGCACGCCCACGACTTCGCGCACGACCACGTTCACCACTGAGGCGACTGTGGAAACGCCACTCATCACGTTGGCACCCACCACAACCAGCATGTGACGTTGCTGCCACAACGGGGTGCAGCAACTCTTCCGCCCGGAGTGTGCTGACCGTGGCAAAATGAATGGATAAAGAAATACAGAGATTTGATAATTAGGCTCATATTTTGTCCATTTACCTATTTGCACTATTTTACATTTTATGCACTATATTAATTTACCACGCAAATTGTATTTCCTGCACTGTATTACTTATCTATGGAGAATATTCAATTAGGAAAGTGTATTATAAGTATTTGACATGTTTATGTGGAATATTTAGGTTAAAATGTCAAATAAGTTATTATTAGGTTTATGAATATGAAATTAGGTTCATTCAACTCGCCGTAATTTTCTGATCATTATTATATATACATTTACATGGTTTACTTGCAATTTGGGAAAGTCAAATCTTGTAAATATTTATGTGCTACGTATTTACTTAGGCCAGCATCCTAATAGAGAAATAGTGCCCTGTATGCAACTAGCATTTACTGTACGTATTTACGAAGCCCTTCGCGTGGGCATAATTATAATAACCCTGCTCATTGTTTACTATTTACTTTGACATTTACAGAAATACCCTACTCAAATTAAATATGTTATATTATAAACCCTGCTCAATTAACATACCCATTTACCTCAAATAAGTCCCACATTGTCAATTATGAAATATACGTTTCCAGGAAGTGATTATTATTATTATGTTGAATATACCCTGTTCTATTTACATCATTAGGAACATTTGCACCACTATTTACAATTTCCAAACCCTATCATATTAGTTCCAATGTGTGTCTATGTTTTCTGACAAATTGAAGCAAATTAGTAAATCGGCCGAGTTTGCCGACTTCGCGCCTCTCAAGATTAATAGTTTTTCTATTAGCCCAATTTGTACTTGGTATTTCTTTACCATAAGTATTTGAATGTTTGCACGCATAGGATAAGCCAACTGTTTCAGCTAAATGTGTCTTATTATTGCATTTATGTCTTATTTGTGCATTTGAATTAAGGAAATTATTGTAGCTGTGTTTTATACATCATTTCCGTGTCTTAGCTACTTTGGAAGTTTTTACTTCAGTCTGCGGACCCACCCCAAGTCTTCAAAATAAGCTAGCGATAGAAACTTCGACTAGGAAGCTCGCTAGGCTTTGTGCTTTTGTATCACGCTGTGTCTGATCGAAATAAAGTACCTGAAACAATCTTGAACCCCTTTCAACACGCAACTACGAAATAAACTCAACTTGGCTGTCGACAAGTGGACGTTCGGCTACAACGGGAAATCAACCACTCTAAAGGCCGTTTCTCACTACGGTCTTGGAGTTGCCGGATTCGGTGGTAGAAGACGCTGACTTCGGTGGCTTCATCACAAGTGTAAAAGCAAAATTACCTTTTCTACTAGTAAAATGTAGAAGGGAGCTTTATAAATGTTTACCCTGGACAACAAAAAGTTGTTTTCTTTCTATTATTAAGTATTGATTATGGGGTCTCGAATGGCAAAAATAATCTTTCTGTACTCACAAAAATTATCATACTGTACTTGAGTACTCTCAAAAATTAAGCATACAGGTGAGTACATATACTTTGTTCAAATTATGCATATGCATATTTACTTGGTACTCAAGTATGCATACATTTTGAGTAAAAGTTAGTACTCATTAACAACTGTGGTACTTAAGTATCCTGCTCAGGCGTTTTCGACTGAGACATAAGTAATTTTGGGCGCATACTTAGTTTACTTTTATTTACTAGAAATTCAATTATAGGTACTTTCTTTTTGGTATATTTTCTAACCCGTTTTTTTTGTCACGCCAATTACGGCATATTACGCTTGAGTATGGTTGTCTGTCGCAGCGCGGCTCATGCGGCAGGACCGGATCGACTGCGTGGGCGACCTGTGGATACCCACCGATCAGCGGTTGCGCACTTTCGCCTCCTCGCAGCCAATACTCATTGGTGAGCGGCGTGCACGTCATTCTGGCGGCCCTTTTCTGTGGCGCCATCTGGCGCCTGGCGCTATTTCCTGGCGCCAGGCGCCTGGCAAAATAGAAACATTTGAATTTTTGGAGTTTAAAAAGTTGGATTGAAACGCGCTAAAATATAAGCATAGTTGTTAAAACGTTTAGTTTCACACTTTTTCAAAAGCATAAAAGTTAGGCCGTGTGAAAAATCTTTTACGCTTTTTTACCCGGGTATTTTGGCTGGGAAAGCGTAATAAATCGTACGGGTATTTTATGAAAACGTAAGCGTAAGTATAAATACCCACTTACCCGGGTATTTCTGGTAAACATAAATACGCTTTCGCAACTCTGCTGTAAACTAGTGCGTGTGCACTGCTCGTCTCTGCGCAGGCGGCGGTACGTTCGTAGTCGGGTCGGCCAGGCCGGAGCGCGACACGCTGGAGCAAATGGCGCGCGTGTACGTGCCGCCGGCGGCAGAGGCGTGGCTGTGCTTCGTGTGCGCCATCGGCACGCTGCTCGCAGTCAGGATGGCCCTGCTCGCCGTCTGCCCGGTACGATTCGAATGTGCACATAATTTTTGTGTGAAAATGGCGAACGGCTGATTCGCAAGTTTACTCGGCGGACACTTAGTATGGAAACCTACCATAACCCATCTGAATAATGAACCAAAAATTTTACACGTTTTTTTCATCATAATATTTTGTTTTTACTATGGAATAATTAATTGCGAAATTTAGCACAAGATTTGATTCATTAAATTATGGTAAGTTTTCATACTAGGCGTGCTGTCCGCCGGCCGAGTACCTATACACAATTAGGTATGCACACATAGGTTTTCACCGCGCAGGCGTCGGGGCATCGGTCGGACAAGGGCGCTTCGGTGTGGAACCAGCTGCGGCAGGCGGTGCCGCACTCGAGCGCCACGCGGCTGGTGGCCGCGCCGCCGCGCCGCTCCGCCGTCGCCGTGCTCACGCTGACGCTGAGCGCCACCGCGTTCATGCTGCTCGCCCTGTACCAGAAGATCCTGCTGACCGAGCTGTTAAGGGAGATGCCGCACGTGCCTCGTGAGTGCCCGTGTTACTGCCCCGCTCCAGAGTTGTTAAAGGTACCGAACCTTCTTCAAAGTATACGTGACTGTAAAGGTTTTTACTGCCCCCCTGCCCCGAGTACAGGAAACGTTTAGTAATGTTTTTACTTTTACCCATGAGTAAACGTGAATAAAATACCTTTTAACCCGGAAATTTTTGAGAAATTTTGCCCCAATTGTCATTGAAATCACTAATTTTCATATTTTTGCCCATTTCGCCTTCAAACTCACCTATTTTCAGCTTTTTTGTGTTTATATGATCTTACTGCTCCTTTTTTGCGTATTTTTTTAGACTTTTTCACCCTTTTCACCCCTCCAAGCCTTGAAAAGACTATACAAATGCCTACAAGAAATAGGTAACTTTTCTGTACTTGAGTACCTTAAAAAAGTATACGTAAAAGCGAGTACAGGAACTTTTTCCAAGGAAACGTGAACGTATTTACTCCGTACTGGAGTATACGTATTTATCGAGTAAGAATAAATACGTTTTAACAACTATGTCCTGCATTGGCTCTGGTACAGAGCACAAGACACCCGGGGCCTAAATTTTATTAGAACTTAACGGGCACCCGTGATCGCACATAAATTATTCGCATGATTCCTATTTTACCTGGTGCCTTGAAATTCTAAGTATACTCGGCGGACAGCACTGCTTGTGAAATGTCTAATTACTGGATTGTGAGGCATTAGAGTACATTTTTTAGCTTGTAAATGGTAAATTAAGCCCACAATAGCCCGCAATATTGCTAGAAATTGAAATAAAGCGCAAGTGATTTTGTGAGATTTTTTTCATGCTTAGAGTTATTTTTTCAGTAATTTAATTGTATTTTCTGGAGACCTTGAGTGATTTATATATATATTTATATTTTTTCCAAATTTAGAGTGATATATTTATATATATTTTCCAAAAAATCGGTGATTTTTTTGAATGCTAATTACAGCTCGGATCGACAAGCTGGAGCCGTTTCTGGAGTCACTGCGCACCGGGCAGGTGCCACTCTCAGAACATGTAAAATGCAAAGTGTCATGCAAAGCGGAGTTGTTAAAATTACTGAACTTTTTTCAAAGTATATTTATAAGGGATTTAAAATACTTTTTTACTCGCCCCTGAGTACAGAAGATGTAAAACACTTTTTGCCCTTACAATACTTTTCTGCAGGAAAATGTAAACGGAAGCATTTTTTCGATTTCTGATAATGATACAATTTCTTCAAGGTTTCTTTATTTTAGCAACAAAAAAATTGAAATTTGAAATTTCTGAAATATACTTTCTGTACATGTAATTTTCAAATGTACGCGTACAGGTGAGTACAGGTACTTGTTTTTAAGTCTATGTATATAAATGTATCTACCCAGTATTTACTCGGGTAATGTATTTGAGTAAATACATTTAACAAGTGTGAATCACAGTCTTTGATGCAAAGTGTTAAAATGTCAAATTTTTATTTTAATTTTTTTTGGTCATCTGACATTTTTCATGACTCTTCACATGACCTCGACACTTTGCAAGATATTTGACATTTTACAGGGTCTGGGAGTGCCCCAGGTAACCCTGGTTCAGCGGCATCCAGAGTTCTGGTTTCCGGAGCAAATTCGAGCGGCACAGAAGTACCCATTTGATTTGTTCGCCGCGGCGACGAAACAGAACGGACTGGAGTATGAAATCGACCTGGCCAAACTGGCTGCCAGACTCAACGGTGGCAAAGGTGAACTACCGGGGTTCTTATTCTAGGATACCGTATTTCCTAGAAATACCCCCCCCCTCTCGAGACCACTATGAAAAAATCACCCCCCCTCGAAATACCCCCCCCCCAAATTGAGTGTAAAGAGAACGTACATGACAAATACTGCAGTTTGTGTTCTGCGTTGTGCAGAACACACGTTAAAACAATGTCGGAATCACGTTAGAACAGCGTTTATACCATCTATGTACTAATATTAGTCTACAGTAGTCTTAACATGTCAGTTATTGATGCATTTTTCTACCCCAGCGCACATCACAAACAACGATTTTGTACTAGGATGTCAAAAAAGTTCTTGCGAAATAATAACCCCCCTCGAAATCCCCCCCCCCCCTCTCGGGAGCACTATGAAACAATCACCCCCCGGGGGGTATTTCGAGGAAATACGGTATACAGTATCTAAGATCCTGAAGACATCATACCACAAGGCAATGAATTTCACTCGACGCGAGATTTTTGCCTGACTCGACTCACCGATGCAACGATAAAGTTGTTTTTTTTGGGGGGGGGGGGTGGCACGGACACGAACCGGATTTTTATAAAAACTGCATTTCCAAGTCAAACACAGAGGCGAATGTATTCAAGCAGGCGCCGGCGCAGGCCGATACGCTACCTACATATTGCTGAACGAGAAACAATCGCTGATCACCGCGCTGAACCTGTCCGGCCGGTGCAACCTGCACACGCTCGGCGCCGACTGGATCACGTCCAACAAGCACATGAGCTTGCTGTGCAACAAGAACGGGTCGCACTCGGAGAGACACATCATGCTGCTGAACAAGGCCATCACCGAGACGTACATACAGCTGCTGTGCGTTCGTGACTTTTACCCCCCCCCCCCCTACGGCGAGGGTGTAGTGTCGGCTGGATTGATTTTCCGCCTCTGCTCGACACATACCGTATTTACTCGAATAATCCCCCCGGGGAATTATTTTTTAATCGTCAGACTTTTTGAGGGGGGTTATTCAAGGGGAATTATTATTTCGTGAAAATGTTCCGGCATTTTTCTATCAATTGAGTTCATGAAATATGCTTAACAACATGAGTTGCCATTTTTGTTCGGATTAACACAATAAATTTATCATAATTATGCCAAAAGGGGGGAATTATTCAAAAGGGGGGATTGTTCGAGGGGAATTATTCAAAAGGGGGGTTATTCGAGTAAATGCGGTATATGGGAACAGTGGCCTTTCGAAAAAATGCATTTGGACAGAAACAATAAGCATCCCGGAAGAAGTCCAATAAGCAAATTAGTTCATGGCCGCGAAAAAAGTATTGTTCTCGGCCCCGATGAATTTGCTTTATGGGCCTTTTTGCGACAATTAGAATTCGGCGTCCAACATGGACTTAACATATTTAACTTACTCGTATTTTACCACAATGAGTGAAGTTATCGACTTTTTGATGAATACAGCATGGGGTTATCGACTTCTTCTTGGATATTTTTCAAAAATTGTTCCAAAATTTACCAAAACGTGACAGATCCAAAAGGGCTAATGACTTAAAATTTGGCAAATGGAAAAAAAAACGTGTTAACATAATATGCCGCGCACGCAGGGCGGTGGTCGACCGCTACTCGAGAGTGCCGGACCTGTCGGCCAACTTCTGCAAGGGCATGGACACGAACGCGGCCGACAAGCTCACCATGCGCACCACGTCCGGCGCCGACGGCAAGCCGCAGCAACGGCCGCTCGGCATCGAGGTGGTCGTGGGCGCCTTCGCGCTTCTGGGCCTGGTGCCAATTCCACTGGTTGACAGGTGGTCAGACCGTCAGATGTGGCAAGTGAAGGATAGGCCCTGCACGCACTAGTTGACAACAACACCAAATGCCGACGCCGACTGGTTCCTATCCCAATTCAAAGCTTTTTCACGAGTAAAACTACCAATTTTGTGTTAAGAAACACTTCGTGCCAGCCTTCTACAATTGTTTCAACACAGGGCCGTATCCAGGGGGGGGGGCGGGGGGGGCTGCAGCCCCCCCCTCCCGGGGCGCGACCAAAAAGTGACCGGAAAATGCGACTTTTTCTACGTCAGCGTAAAAAATTTTGCGCGCAAGCGCGCATTCTTCACCAGACATATGATATTATCATCGGATTTGCTCCATGTGACCACAAATCATTATAAATACACTCAATGTTGTGTTTTTTTGCTGTTTTGTATGTATATTTACATACATATACAGCATTCCATGGCGCTGACGCCAACGCCAATGGCGCCATGGCGTGGCGCCTACTGATGGCGCTAGCGCCATGGCGCCATCCCGCCACTATGTAGCTAAAATTTTAGGGGGGGGGGGGCTGAGCCCCCCCCCCGCCGGCCTCCGTATACAAGCAGCCCCCCCCGCTCAAAAATCCTGGATACGTCCCTGTTTCAACACTAAAGCTTCATTTACAACAGGATTCAATAATTTCGCATATGGACGTCGTTTGTCGGCTCGTGAGAAACCTGTGTACATATTTAGAACCAGTTGACATTGGTGTCGTTTGCAACTAAACAACGCACAGCCAACTTTCAAATTCACTTATCACTTACCACTTTTTGTCACTTGTCAACTTTTGGAATTGGCGCCTGGGCGCCCTATTGGCGGGCACCGCGCTGGTGCTAGAGCTCGCGCTGACGGCGAGACGGGCGCGCCGCCGCGCCGAACAGACCACCGGCGACACCTCACAGGTGCCAGTCCCAGACCCTGTAAAAAGCCCTGTCAAATGTCATGCAAAGTGTCAAAAGTCATGGAAAATGCCCTGCAAAATGGCAGCTCGATTGCCATTTTGCAGGGCATTTTCCACGACTTTTGACACTTTGCATGACATTTGAGATTTTACAGGGTCTGGGAGTGCCTCCAGATGTACAATTGGCACTTTTCCAACGTTTGAATCGGTTCATGTGATTTTTATTGACGTTTATAGAGATTGTTCTATGGTAGGCAGCGCATTACAGTATGAGTACTGACAGTTCAACTGGTTAAACAGTTGTTTCAGGTAAGATATGAATTATTTAGCGTTCAAAATACGCTAGCATAGACAAGCGCCCAAAATTCGGTTTCACGAGTATATAACGAAGGAAAATGCGCGCAGTCGGAACCTGTCAATAAAAAACCCAGCGCAGTTTACGGAAGAATGAGGAACTCTGAAGCTTCATATGATGACAAACGCTACGGCTTTGCGAATTGCGTCAAATTTTAACGAGCGCGGGACTGCCCCCTGCCATCATATTTTATACGGCTACCGCAAAATTGATCATGCACACTGCTCGCACTTGATAAACTCTTCATATAAACACTTTATTTATCTACACTGATATTCTCGCTATTGAAAAAGAATGGTAAAATAGCACTGAAAACCAACAATTGTCTAACCCCGAATGGAGCAACTGCAACATCCAAAAAACGTAAATCAATAGTTAAATAAAAAAATTACAACAAATTTTTATGCTGTTTGAGCGGCGGGGCGGCTGGCGTCCGATTGTGCAGTTGGGCGCTTGTTTTTGGTGCTTTTCTTGCAGGAAAGTGGATTTGGGCCCTTCGGTCCTTTGCGCACTTTGCGTCGCGGCGGCGCTGCCTCACTTTCGCCTGAATTCGATGTGTGGCCGCATTTGCACTTTTTTTTTACAATTGGATAAATATTTACATAATATTTTTAACAACCGTCAATGGTTTTTTCTCGAAAGCTTCACGACAATAGAGAAAAAATTGTTTGTTTTTTTTTGCCATTTTTTACTTGATTTTTCAACAAAAAAAATATTTTTATTATATTAGGTTGTAAACTAATGAAGTGTCTTTTTTCGATTTCATACAAATATACATTTGTGCATCCCGCATTCTTTTGTACGTTGACCGATTTTGATGCCATTTGAGTATGTTGGGGTTTGGGGTCTGGGCTATGAAGAAATGTTTTTGTTTCCTCGAATAATCCCCCAGTCCCGAGATAAGGGGGGTCTATAAAAAGGTGGTCATTTTGCATGGCCGATCTACACATTCACTTTGAACCTTACTCACTCAGCCATTTCTGGGCCAATTTGGATCGTTCGACACTTAAAATGATCAGCACAACCAGTAGATTCCATTTTTGTGGTCGGATTAGTGATGTCTAAATTACGTATGCAGATTTGACCCAGTTTTTAAACACCAAAAATAAATTTTCCTAAACATGCTATCATATACTTTAGACAATGGGGATTCATATACCAAAAAAATTATTTCAATATCTCTTTTCAATCAAAAATAATAGAACTTTAAACTTCCGCCTCACATACATGTAAATAACTAATCAAGAACGATGAATACAGATAACCTGAGCATAAAAATGAAACTTACAGGTTTTTCTGATCATTTTAAGTGTTCATTGGTGGAAATTGGCTGAGAAATGGCCGAGATATGGATTTCTGAAGTCCCATGCATTTGCTCGTCATGCAGATTCTTCTATTTATTGTTGGGAGGCGAATGTTTAAAGTGATATAACTTTTGACTGGAGAGAGATATTGAAATAATTTTTGGGCCAGATTTATTATTTTTGTCTATAGTATATGATAGCAACTTCAAAAAAATCGTCTTGAAAAATTATAATTACGATTATTTTTCATGTTCAAAAACCGGGTCAAATCGGCATACGGGATTAAGACATCACTAACTCGACCACAAAAATTGAATCTGCGGATTGTCCTGGTTATTTTAAGTGTTGAACGATCCGAATCGGCCCAGAAATGGCTGAGTTATTGAGCTTCAAAGTCAATGTGCATATTGGCCACGTAAAATGACCACCTTTTTATAGACCCCCTTATCTCGGGACTGGGGGATTATTTGAGCAAACAAAAACATTTCGTTATAGCCCAGACCCCAAACCACAACATACTCAAATGGCATCAAAATCGGTCAACGTACAACACAATGGAAAGCACAAATGTATATTTGTATGAGATGGCGAAAAAAGACACTTCATTAGTTTACAACCTAATACTTAGAATCAGATTTTCGAAGCGGATCCTGATGTATTGCCTTGATCTGTGTCTAAGACCAAAACAGTCACGAACCAAGCCGCTGCGCCCTCAACTGCGCCAGTGCGTCGCTGGCCTGCGCGCCGAGCAGCTTGTCGCCGTGGCTGCGCTGCGCCGCCTGCGCGCTGGTCTCGGAGGGCTTCTCCATCAGCACGGTCTTGTGCTTGATGAACATGATCGGCTGGCCCTGGCGGCCGCGCAGCGACTCGGTCAGTTGGCGGTCCTGTGAGGAGCGCTCCATGTAAACAGTTGGGTTGGGACTATTGGGTCGTAAGGAATATCGAATATCGACTGTTTTTTTAAATATCGAATATCAAGTATCGATATTGAAAATTTTGAAAAAATATCGAATAGAGCAAAGTGTGAAGTAAGTTGTCAGATGCGATGCAATGTTGATTCAAATAAGTATTTTAAAGAAATAGGTATTTATCATTAAAATTTTGACATTTTGACAAATTTGTATGAGACTTTACTTGTGATGTGACCAGGGGTTTACTAGGGGGTGTTGGGGGGGGGGGGGTTACCCCCCAAATCCGCCAGCTATCTATCTATCCCGGAGGCCCGCTCAGCTGTCTATCTATCCCAGAGGCAAAATTTTGGACTACTATCCCATAACCCCCCCCACAAATCGGTCAGCTATCTATCTATCTGGAGCGATTTTTCAGAAACTATACCCCAATTGTCGCTCAAAATCGCTATTTTTCATACCTTTATATAGATTTTCACCTCCAAAATCACTAGTTCATGCATCTAACTGCCTATTTTCAGCCATTTTTAGTACTACCGTACTTCCTTGAAATACCCCACCCCCCTCGTTTGACCCCCCCTCTCGAGACCACTATGAAACAATCACCCCCCCCCTCGAAATATCCCCCACTCGTTTAGCCCCCCCTCTCGAAATACCCCCCACTCGTTTAACCCCCCCCCCCACTATGAAACAATCACCCCCCCGGGGGGTATTTAGAGGAAATACGGTATATGTCATTATATACCCATTTATCACCTACTTTTAGCGATTTTTCTCCTTTTCCTCCCTTCCATGCCTATATATTGAACCCCCGCAAACCCCCCCCCCCAGAAAATTTTTCAGCTATCTATCCCTCCGGAGGAGCGATTTGCTATCTATATGAACCCCCGCAGGGGTCCAAATCTACAAAACCCCTGGATGTGACACTTTACACTACACTTTAGGTACAGGGTGCGGGACTTGGATAGATTTCCAAGAAAATAAACCATTTCATTAGTCTGGCAAACATCTCGACGCCCGCGCACACCTGCGTAGCCACAATAACCCTGTGAGCAGCCTTGGCAGCGCGCTTAGCCGTCTTGGCGAGGCACTGGGACGCGGTCAACGTGAGCTGCTTGGCGTGGCCGCAGCGGGCCAGGTCGAACTGGCCGCAGATGTGCCGCGCGCCGTGCACCGCCCCGCCCAGACTGTCTAGCTCGGCTGTGGGGGCACAATTGAGTGTATTTCAGGGGGGGGGGGGTG
Source organism: Sphaerolaimus hirsutus (assembly GCA_964036195.1). Taxonomy (NCBI): domain Eukaryota; kingdom Metazoa; phylum Nematoda; class Chromadorea; order Monhysterida; family Sphaerolaimidae; genus Sphaerolaimus; species Sphaerolaimus hirsutus. The sequence goes on from OZ038458.1 coordinate 20,503,153, forward strand.
CTTGAACAGTTAGAAATTTGGGGTCTATTTCGGCAGGTGGAGAAGTAAAAAACAATTTTGAAGTGGAATGTAAATTTGTATGTAAAAAGTTAAGAGTTTACTTTTCTTATAACTTTTTACTTATCATTCAAAATTTTACTTCCCCACTCGCGGAATTGACAGCTGGAAACGTTTGACAATATTTGCTGATGTGGTTAGCGTTCCAAAAATGGGTAACTTTTATAAATATCATCTCAGAAAATTTCTCAATAATAAAATAAAATATCTATCAAAACACTCAAAATACTTGTCATTTTCAAGCTCAGTCTGTCATTTCCTTATCATTTCACAAATTTGTCACTTGCAGGGACGTACGCAGGATTTTTGAGCGTTGGCGGATTGTATACGGAGCCCGGCGAACGGGGGGGGGCGGCGCCCCCCCTCTAAAATTTGGCCGTATAGTATAGGAATGGTTTGGCCATTGGTAGGCGCCAGCGCCATGGCAGTATTGGCGTTGGCGCTGTCGCTTACGTATACTATATAGGTATCTATTAAGACCTATACCTATATGAAGGGTGTGCTTCTAAAAGTACCGATCTACAAAAAATCGATTTTGAGATAATCGCGATTGAAAGTTTGGAGCATGCAATACCCATACATGGGTATTGGGTATGGGAATTTTGGGTAAGGGTATTTCGGCCATATTGTTGGGTATCCACATGCATGGGTATAATTATTGATTATACACATAACACTAGCTATATAAAATTTAGGGAATTGTATTTTTGTAGTACAGTACATTTTAAAGGAACAAATTGGTAATAGCGTGAAGATCGGCATTTTTTAAAGCACAAAATCAGAAAGCTGTAGATCGGTACTTTTACCCATAATAAAAAAGCACAAAATTAGTTTTTGCGCAACCGGACACCGATCTGACATCGGTACTTTTAGAAGCACAAAAAATAATGTGCAGATCGGTACATTTAAAAGAACAATTTTGAAAAAAGTGTGTAGATCGGTACTTTTAAATACACAAAAGCTGAAAAAGCTTGTAGATCGGTACTTTTAAAATTTCAAAAACTGTATTTTGCGATTTTTTTGCTTTTTTCGACCCCCCATATCTCAAAATTGAATTTCGCACCCCCCACATATTATATATATTTTTGAAGCGCATTTTTATGGGGACCCCAAAAATGGTCCTAACTCAAATTTGAAAAATTTGTAGATCGGTACTTTTAGAAGCACACCCTTCATATAGTTACTATGCCACGTTGGGACTCGTGAAATTAAACAACGGGGCGGGGTTTGCGCGCTTGCGCGCAAATTTTTTTCAAAGTACCTACAAAATCGCTTTATAAAAGTGCCATTTCTGGCAAATTTTTATGACCGGCCCTGGAACGGGGGGGGGGCGGCTGCTGATTAACCCCTGATTTCCAACACTATGAAATCTGCAAAAAAATTCACCCAGGCAACAGGAGGTGGTTTCTATGCGGCATGAGTCGTCCTCCAAATACTTGACCAGCTGCTCGCGGATGTTGATTTTCTCAGCGAGCGCTGCAGCGCAGAACGTGCCGTCCACTAGCACCTGCGTCATAATCATGCCGCACTTACGTTGGACACGTTCAAGTTCGCATGCAAATTGGAATTTTAATTTGCACATGTAAAATCATTTACACGTGCAAATAAAAATATCAATTTGCTCGGCTACTCATTTTTGATTCACACTACATGCAAAAATTGGATTTACACCCAAGCTTTGAAGCATTTTTGAATTTACTGAGATAGCAAAACCGATCTTGACTCAAATTCGAGCGAAAAACATGAACCCATCAAAAATCCGCCTTACAAGCAGTAATTCATTTATAATCAAAATCCAACCTTGAATGGCGGCCGCAGCTGGAAATTGTGTTTGTAAAAAGTGAGTATCCTGTGCAACCGTTTGTAGCGCTGTCGCTTCATGACCGCCGCTTAGACGCCGCCGCCTGCGAAAACACACACACAAATTTTGTAAACTCATCAATCAACTTTGAATGGAATTTTAGTTAACTGGAAGCAGGTGTTCGTTAATTACAGCTGATGGAGGGTAAAAATACCTGATTACAGTCAACTCAAATGCGTTAAAGGCTGATGTAAGAGTTCACTAAATTTTTCAAATGTCATTGGTAAAGTAGTGTGCGCTCCAAACACAATTTCAGGTGCTTGGAAAAGGGTCAAGCGGAATATATTTCGCATAAAATACACATGTAGTCAAATGAAAGTGTGCCGCATAACGGATGATAAAATGGCAGCCGGACTGCACTAACAGGTCGCTGCATACAGCGCAGCAGGGCGGCGAATTGTTTGCCGCACTGGCCGCGCTGCAAGTCGTCGGCGCCGCGCGACACGCACTGCCCGTAGGCGGCCGCCTGCACATTGACCTCTTGACATTCAAGTTCGACATAATGCATTATTGACCACGCTATCGAACTGTTTGTTGCTAGAGATTTTGCGAATCAGTGAAAATTGCGTTGCTTAATTGTAAATTTGGTACGATTTATAGATCTGAAAGGATTATAAATAGCAGCGAAAAATCTTTGACAATGTTCCTTCATGCAAACATTTCACATTTAAAGGCCTCACACGAAAAAAAACTCCACAAAAACGGACACAAACCCTCCATCACAAAAACTAATTCCACCTACCACAAACTCCAAAAAACTAAAATGCCGCGGCCCACAAAAACCTGTGGTTGGCAAGCTGCCAAACGTCCCAGAAGTCTGTAGGACAGCCTGCGGGTGTGCGCCGGCGCGTCGGGCATCGAGCTGCTTTAGTGGCACCTACGCTCACAGTGGTAAGGAACATTAGAGCTCAATTTATTCTTTTGGCGCTAGGGAATACGTTATTTTTTACACTTTGTCAACTGTAGTTGACGAAACCCTAATTCAGTCAACTCACATATCATTCAAGGTTGATGTATGATACATGCCGCGTCATTAGGTTGTCAATTACCAGTTTAACGTTGCCGATTTACGATAGCAAAATTTCCCGATTCCCCGCTGCTGACTTGTCATGTGAAATTCCCGTAAAAGTTTTTGGTTATTTCTGGCTGGCATTTTATATACTCCGGTTACTTAACAGCTTGCACGCGTGGTTCCCGTTGGAAGTGTGCCAACGATGGTTAACACGTGCGAGTTCCATAAAAAGATCACAAAATTGATTGTCGTTATAATGTTATTCATTAACATATTCACATTGATACATTTTTACATCTTTTTATGGAAATCGCATGATTTAACAATCATTGGCACGCTTCCAACACGATACATAAATCAGTGCGACGGCAGAGTATCATGTCTGCCGAGTATACTTCATTTCATTCGACATATTATTGTTGACATGTCACCTCAAAAGGTAATTACCAAACGTTTTAAGCATTTCACAGGATTTGACACTGCCGCCAAGGACGTAACCAGAGGGGGGGGGGGGGGGGGGCGGGGGCCATTTTGAATTTTTTTTCGCGCAAGCGCGCATTTTTCCTTCACGCACCGCGTATTTTCGGCTGACCGGTCACGGACCGGTGAAAATGCACTCAAATTCGGTGCACGTCATTGTATGTCTGTAAATACGCACAAATACAGCTGCCTTTGGCGCCAATGCCAACCATAGCGTGGCGCCTACGAATGGCGCTGGCGCCATTCCCTTACTACAGGGGTTAAATCTTAGGGGGCGTCGCTACCCCGTTCGCCGGCTCCGTATACAATCCTCCCCCCCCCCGCTCAAAAATCCTGGCTACGCCACTGACTGCCGCAGATGCAATATTTACACAGGCTCGCAGTACGGCGGGCACCTTGTGCAGTTTGGCACAGTTGACCACGCAAAAAACAACAACACAAAAGTACAATCAGCTCATAAAACTTCATTATCGCATATCACCAGCAAGCACAAAAGATTTCATTTCCAGCCATAGACTGGAAGATAGCAATAATTGCCATACGCTGTGATCAATACAAAAACGCCACGGCGCTGGCGCCTGGCGCCAATGTAGTGGCGCTTTTTACACCACTACTGCATAGTTGTTAAAACGTATTTACGTTTACTCAAAAAGAACGTATACTCGAGTACTGAGTAAATACGTTTATGTATACTTTGAAAAAAGATCCTGTACTCGCTTCTTCGTATCTTCTTCTTCTTCTTCTTCGTTTTTGAATGTACTCGAGTACAGAAAACGTATTTCAGATTTTGTTTGGTTTCAGGTTTTTTAATAGGCTTTTTCAAGGGATAGATGGGAAAAAGGGATAAAAAAGCGAAAAATAGGGAAATCAATTCTAAAAATAGCTTAAAATAACAAATAACATATGAACTAGTGAATTTGAAGGTTAAAATGGTCAAGAATGTCAGAAAATTAGAGGTTTGGAGCAAGGGCGTACGCAGGGGGGGGGCGGGGGGGGCGGCCGCCCCCCCCGTTCGCCGGGCCAGACATAAAATGTACCCGGAAATGGCAGTTTTGTAAGGCGATTTTGGCGCCACATTGGAAAAATTTTGCGCGCAAGCGCGCAATTCCCCATTTCCTCGTTTATATCTGTTTCACGATTAAATTTTTAACCAATAGGGTGCCTAGTACCACATTTTTGTGTATAAATAGGTACGTGTAGAGTATACGTTGGCGCCAGCGCCAACGCCAATACTTCTTGGCGCTGGCGCCTGTAAATGGCGCCAGCGCCATGACCCCATTGCGTACCACAGGGCCAAATTTTAGGGGGGGGGGGGCGCCGCCCCCCCCGTTCGCCGGGCTCCGTATACAATCCGCCCCCCCCGCTCAAAAATCCTGCGTACGTCCCTGGTTTGGAGTAAAAATTGGGGCAAAATTCCTAAAAATACACACTTCATGTTTTCTGGACGGAAAAGTATTTTACTAATGTTTACTCATGAGTAAAAGTAAAAAAATTTACTTTACGTTTTCATACTTTTCGTTTACGTACACTTTGAAAATTTTCTGTACTTTTAACAACTCTTGCACTACTGTTAAAAAACATAATTTTGGATAAATGAAAACCTATCACCGAAGAGTGAGATGTATCAGAAGAATCAGAAGTTTTTCAAAAGTAGTGATAACATAAATATCTATTTACTTACCATGTAATTGCAACGAATTAAACGAGTGGAATGGTGAGCGGTGAAGATATTTCCCAAAATTCCTTGAAGCCAAATTTTACAAAATTCTATACAAAATAACCTAGGTACCGTATTACCTCGAAATACCCCCAGGGGGTTTATTATTTCGCCAGCAAAATTTGAAGGGGGATAATTCGAGGGGGGGGGTTATTCGAGGGGGGGTCTATTATTTCGCCAGAAATTTTCAGAAATTCCGCATACTGAGACGTAGAAAAATCAAGCGTTTACATATAGACGTTTATGTGTTTTTAGGCATTAATAACTGTATATACACATAAACCCTTCCCTAACGTCACTCAATCATCAGTCTTAACGTGTGTTCTGACTTTACAGATAACAAACTGCGGTATTTGTCATGTACGTTCTCTTTACACTCAATTTTAGGGGGGGGTATTTCGAGGGGGGGGTTTATTATTTCCTCAGCCGAAATTTAGGGGGGGGGGGGTATTTCGAGGGGGGTTAATTCAAGGGGGGGGGATAGTTCGAGGTAATACGGTAGATATTTATTCACAATCTCTGGAGAAAGGGGTCATTTCGTCGTCCTAAATCCGCAATTAAATATAGTGATGTAAAAGCGCCATAGCGCTAGCGCCAAAGTAAAAAGCGCCATGGCGCTTTTGGCGCTAAAATGCTCTGGCGCCATTGGCGCTTGGCGCCATGCTTCCGAAAGGCGCCATGGCGCTTTTGGCGCTTGGCGCTATTTTCCGGTGGCGCCATTGGCGATTGGCGCTAGCATTTTAAAAAGCGCCAAAAAAGCGCCAGAGAATGCAAAATTTACGCTGCGATAACTGACTGCGAATTGCGTAAGCTCGATGGCCAATTCATTTTATGGCTATTTTTATTCTTATGAATGAAGTGTGCATCATACTACCGGTCTTAAAAGTAATTTAAAATGCCCTGTAAAATGTGAAATTTGACATTCTACGGGGTCTTTCAAATGACATTTTACTTAATATTTTACATGACATTTGACATTTGACAGGGTTTTTTTACAAAACTTTTGGCATTTTACAGGTAATTTGACACTTGACAGAGTTTTACAAGGTCTAGGGAGAATTTCTACCTTTAGCGTTATTGTAAGAAAGTAAGTTAAGAAAGTTAAGTAAGAAAGCTTTTTGGCTTTCATTTGGCTATTTTTACGTTCTGGGAAGCGATAGAAGGCATAAGGTGATGAAACTGATAGGTGGTGAACTGCGCCTGCGTCATAAAAGGAAAATATTTTGGCGCTGGCGCCATTGGCGCTTGGCGCCATGGTCTGGAAAAGCGCCATGGCGCTTGGCGCTATTTTGTCGTGGCGCCATTGGCGCTTGGCGCTGGACTTTGAAAAGCGCCATGGCGCTTTTGGCGCTTGGCGCTAAAATCCTGGCGCTTTTTACATCACTAATTAAATAACACCAAAAATTGAAAAACACCTGGGTAAATGATAATAAAAATACCCAAAAAACGGAAACATAATACACCAAATGACTCCCTTTTATGTCCCTACACACACTAGTTTACAAGTACACAAAATGTCAACTAGAGCGTTCCGATCCCAATTCAAAAGTGTTGAATCATGTTTCAAATGAAGCTGTAGTGCAGAAAAAAATATTGCAGCATATGCTATGTAAATACCTGGCCGACATGAGGTATACGCGTGATGTTACTCGTTAGTAAGCTTGGAATTGGGATCGGAACCGGTTGACATTTGATGTCTTTGTCAACTGGTGCGTGTAGGGCCCATGTTCTACACGTGCGCGTGAGGCAACTCGGGAGAAAGGCACAGCAATTAGAAAAATACAACTGGCACTTGAAGACACTTGATAAAATCTATATCACATAAAAACAACATAGAGCACAAACAAGCAGAAAGACCAAAACATGTATTGTTCAATGACAACATGATTTACAATTGAATCGATTTACCATATCCCACCTGAAAAAAAGCAAAAAATTCTCATCAGATTACATTGACCTCAATTGACCGCAATTTTTTTTCCATGTAACTTCATAATTCGTAATTTCACAATTCCAATCAGTGTTCAGAAAATATTTACCTAAAAATTAGAATTAGATGAGCACTTGAACGGGCACTGCGAATTGTTAGCGAACAACACGCGGGGAACTGAAAGAGTTCTCAGGAAATCTCACTCGACTTGACAAAGTGCCAGCGGCCCGGAGCCAACTATACAGGTGGACAAGTGACAAGAAAAGTAACAAGTGATATGTCAAGTTGTAACTGATAAGTGAAGTGACAAGTAAATCACACAATTGAGACGCCAGTCGTTCATAAATTAAGTTGACACTTAATTTCTCACTTGTAACTTTACATACCACACAAAACCCTCTGGCCACTTGTCAACGTGTAGAATTGGAATAGATTCAATTGAAGCGAAAATTGACCCTACACCCTGGTGCCCCCAGACCCAGTAAAATATCAAATGTCATGCGATGGGTCAAAAGTCATGAAAAATGTCAAACGCCCAGTTAAAAATATAAAAATTTTTGCCATTGTACATAAAGGTCATATTACATGACTTTTTACACTTTACATGACATTTAACACATTACAGCGTCTGAGAGTAGCCACCAGTCAACCCTGTCACAACACAAATAGCACGGGGGGGGCAGCTCCACTCAATAAGGAATTCCGTGCGCAAGCCCCGCCCACTGGTCGGGCGACACGGCAAAGTAGGTGTCGATGGCCTCGGCGAAGCGGCCGCAGTACAACTCGGGCGACAGAATCGTGGGCAGGTGCGCCCCGGGCACGGCGACGATTTTGACCCACGACTCGACTTTCTTGTCCAATGTGTACGTCCGCATGTAGTCCACGATGCCTACACAGGGGGGGGGGGGGTATAATTATAGACTATAAGTGAACAAGTGGCAATATAAGTGTCAAGTGGTGGGTATGGTTGCATTGCCATGTGAATTTGGACACAGCCCACATTGTTCTATAACTCACCAACTAAAATGATTATGGAAAACGGTCGGCCCAGTTGACATCCGATGAAACCCGATGTCAACTGGACCGACTGGTTTTCATAAAGATTTTCGTTGATGTTTTGCGGAACCATGTTCAAATGTATATGACAATATTAAGCCTTTTTCGACATTGCTGCGTTTGCACTTGAAAGGTGTTCTGCGGCCTAAATGAAACTAAAACTGAGTTGACACCGAAACCAGTTGACATCAGAAGAGTATGGCGCTAAAAAGGATAGTGAAAATCTACAAGTTTTAAAAGAAAAAGAAAAAATCTCACGCCGCCAACCTACCAACAACCAACTGCTGATTATGTTCATCGGTGCCGACGAGCAGCGAGTAGTCCATGACGCCGTTGGCGGCCAGGAAGTGCGCGTCGGCGCAGATGGCCGCGTTGAGCGCCGCCTTGGCGTGCGCGTGCACGTAGAACTGCGAGTGCCACAGCTCCTTCAGGAAGTTCTCGTCCAGCAGCACCAGGTCGGACGCGGCCGCCGTTTTCTCGCTGGCCATCCTGAGAGGCGGCACGAAAACGATTGTTGTTTTTTTTGTTGAAAAATGTCTTTTTTTGCATTTTTATTGAATGGGTATTTGTGGGCGCTTTTGGTTTTTTTTGTTGCACAAAATGCTTGAGTTACACTAGCTCGAAAACTAGCTTTTCATGAAAACGGAGCTTTAAGGCAGAAACAGATTTTCAATGTAAAACTATGTGTTTTATATCAAACAAATTCCACTGAATCTGTTTGAAATTTTGATGACAATAAAAAATTTGTATGACATTTTGCATGACAATAACCAAAATCGTATGCAATTTTACATGACATTCTAAATACACTTTACAGGGTGCGGGACCGCCGCCAGGGCAGACACACCAAGGAATAAGACGCACCTGTTGCGCAGGGAGCCCTTCAGGTCGTACACCTTGGTCACGTTCTTCTGGTAGAACAGGTGCTCCATCACGAGCAGGTCCATTTTGGCTGCAGAGTTGCTCACGTGGTTACGGTAGCCGATCCTGCGGCCGTGAGAGCGTAAGTGTGAGCAAGTGGCAGTGACCAATGACAAAGTGTTAAATATCCACTTTATCATTGTATTTTCGAACTTTTCTGGTCAATTTGGAATACATCTTTGTTTTGGCCCCCCAAGCTGTTGCAGCAGATGCAATTGCACATGTTTTTGCTGCAAAGATATATACATGTGAAATTTTGAATTATATTTATGCACTTAATTCATGCATTTTCAACAAAAATACCACTAAAACAATTGAGAAAACATCAATTTTTAGGTATTTTAAGAACCTGTAAATAGGGTTCAAACGGGATCCCGATCACGAAATCCCAAAAAACCAATCCCGATCCCGAAATCTGAAAAAGCCAATCCCGATCCCGAAAAGTCAATCCCGTTTGAACCCTACCTGTAAACTCCAAATATCTTGGCCAGCGTGGTCAACTTCCCCTCGGTGGCCGCCGTGGACAGGTAGTGGAAGTAGTCGGGCGCGAACTTGAGGAAGCTCTGCATCTCGAAGCGGCTCAGCTGCTTGAGCACGAAGCGGCCGTCGACGCTGCGGTGGAAGCTCGCGCCCGACTTGCCGCCCTGCGAGTGTAAAGGGTTGGATTGGGTGCAGTTTCTGCAAGTGGTAATGGAAATGAACCTGTACCTTTCAGCGAGAAGTGGCGGCCTGCAAGTAATTATGACCGCTCTGCAAGTGTGCTCATCTTGCATGTGTCCACCCCAGCAAGCATTAAAAATTTGGTAAAATATAATTTGAGAAAGTATAATTGATAAAATGTCTTAAAATCCTTGAAAAGGAAAATTCTCCTGAATTATAGATAATATTTAATTATATTTGAGACCATATTAAATTATATTTGAGACCATATTTAATTATATTTTCTTTAAATAACCCATTGTTCAATGCAAGCTGTATGTGAGCAGTCATAGTTACTTGCAAGCCGCTACTACTTGCAGAGCGAGCTTACTTGCATAGAGAGTTTCGGCCGTGGAAAATGGTAAATGATAGAGGTAAAGATGGTAAATGATGGTAAAAATGTGACAAGTTTGTATGACACTTAACCCTTTACAGGGTGCGGGACTGCCCGGTGGACATCTAAATACAACCCTGCCCTCACAAACTAAATACAAGACTGCCTCACAAACCTTGGGGTGCCACTGATCGGTGCAGCTGAGACTCCTCACGAAGGCATCTTCCCCATCGGCGAAGAGTAGCTTGCGCAGCAGGCGGAAGTGCTCCGCGTAGTACACCTTGCAGTAGTAGCGCGCCGCCGCGTCGCCGAACTGCACCTCCACGTGCTGCCGATCGCCCGTCGAGCTGGCCGACGGCGGGTTCTCCACCACGGCGCCGGACGCGTCGCTGCCGCACGAGTCGGCCGACGTGTCGCTGCGTGGAAATGCACTTTTCGATATAGCTATTCAATAATTTTTTCTGATACTCGATATTCGATATCGGTTTGTACATTGGATATCGATATTCAATAGGAAAAAATGGTCGATATCCGATACAAAAATAGTCGATATTCGATATTTTTCAAAATTTTTGATATACCGTATTTCCTCGAAATACCCCCTCCCGGTGTGCATTTTTCCATAGTGGGAATTTAGAGTGGGGTATTTCGAGGGGGTATTTCGAGGGGGTATTTCGAGGGGGTTATTTCGAGGGGGTTATTTCGAGGCGGTTATTTCGAGGGGGGTATTTCGAGGGGGTTCTTTCGAGGGGGGTATTTCGAAGGGAATACGGTAGATAATTGATACAAGATATCACCCCAACCCCACAAACCAAAGCACAGCGGAAGAGTTCTGCTTCTTGATGCCGCCGCTCGACGTCGACGACGTGGGGCGGGCGGGCTGCTGGTTGAGCCGCGCGGCAGTCAGCAAGTCTGCGCTGGACTGCGCGTGCTGCCGCTGCGGCTGGCCGTGCGCCTTGAGCGACGTGGGCACGCCCTCCATGCCGCACGCGTCGCGCGCCGCCACCCGCTGAGAGCAGACGCGCGTGTTCAAGTATTGAGAATCGATGTGCCTTCACAAGCTTTGGAAGTGAGAATAGCGTTTCGAAACTCGCGAGAGATTTATATTTTTAAATGTTAGAAAATAAAAAAATGTTTTTTTTCTCCAGAGATATCATATTCTTTTCCATGTTAAGGATTTAGGTAATTATATTTTATTTTGAGAGATGTTCCGATATTATATTTAATTATATTTTTTTCTCTCCGTAAATTACTCATTTTTGGAGCGCTAAGTAGGAAAAATATCCGTGAAAGTTTTCACCATCTTTGCTCTCATATTTAAACACTCCTATACTTAAATTCTTTTGTTTAAGTCGGAAAGCTTTGATGAAATGCGAAATACGTAAACAAATGCGAAAACAGATGCGAAAACAAATCGACATAAAAAATGTATTTTTTGGTTGAAATCACAACTTATGATGCGAAAAACCTCACGTTCCATGTACACACGCCACACATTTTTTTTAATTTCTATATTTTCAAAATAAACATACTCTCCTTGTATACCCCCCTCTTTCGGGCTATTCAGAAACAAATCCTATCAAATTTCTATGCGACCCGCTCAACCCCCCCCCGGGGGTCCAAACCTACCAGACCCCTCACCAACCCCCCAAAGTGAATCCGCCGCTCGACCCACCTGGTTCTCGTAGTCGTGGCTGGCGAGCGTGTAGGCGATGATGCTGCCCACGTCGCGCTCCTTGACGATGACGGGCAGGCGGCCGAGCGGCAGCGCGTAGTGGTGCAGCGGGTCGAACGGGTACGCCAGTTGCGACACCGTGCCGCCGCCGCCGTGGTCTGCAAGGCGACTACCGTATTCGCTTGAATAATACCCCCTGTTAGACGAGTGTGGAAAAAATACCACCCTCGAAGAATTCCCTTAGGCATGTGATGTGTCCAGTTTGAACAAAAATGGTATGTTAAATTGTTAAGGAAACTTATTTTGTGAAAAGTTGATAGGCCCGACACACGCTAGTTGACGCCAAAATTAGCGTCAACTCAGAGTCAATTGGTCAAAAATTCAATTGACTCTGAGCCATTTACAATATGTATCCAAAAAATCCCCTTCTTTCATTCTACATCAATCGACTTCTCAATATTTCTTAATCAACACAGGTAAAAAATTAAAAATAGTTATACTTAAAACAGTTGACTCTGAGTTGACTCAATCGACTTCTAAAAAGTAGCGTCAACCACCGTTTGGAGCGCCAAAGAAAGATGCGAGAAAATTTTGAAGAGATCCCACATCGAATAATTCATCCCTTTGAATAATTGCCCCTTAAAAAATTCCGCAAGTTGAGAGGAAAGAACAAACGAATTTAGTGAGAAGTAAAATGATTAATGAGAAGCAAAAATTTTAAAATAAAGTAAATTTTGAAGTCAGAAGTAAAAAGATCTCATTTGAATTTTTTATATTTTTCACTTCTTAACTAGTTGATTCACTTCTCAACTCGCCCTACGAATTGACCCAAGAACCGAGACCGGTAGCACCTTTCGTAGGCGTGGCCGTCGTGGCCTTCAAATCTGCAGCGCTGGTGTTGGCGACGGCCGCGTCGCCGGGCCGCTTCGTGTCGCCCGTCTGCTTGGAGCGACTGCCATCGGCCGCGCCGCCGTCGACCGCCGGCCGCTCTGTGATAGGCGAGCCCGCCGGCAGCTCGCACACGGCCAGACTGGATTGATGGGTGAAATTAGTGGATGAAATTAATTAATTAATGCACAAAAAGGAAAATTTACAAAAAAAAATTGTTGTTGAATGTTTGTACGCATATTTTGAATTAACTCGAGAACAACATGATATACACATCTACCCTTTCAACGACTAGATAATGGAAAAGCCGGTGGATCTCTTCTGGATATTCGTGAAAAATACCGTATTTGTTCGAATAATTCCCCTGTGAAATTATTTTTCGTCGGCTTTTTGTGAAAGGGGGAACGATTCGGGGGAGGGGGATTATTGGAACGGATGAATATTATGTTGTCAAAATTTTAAAGCACGTTTCTATCAATTTTTCCCACAAAATATGCTTTTTTAAGACAAAAACATGCTACTTTGTTCAAATTGGACAACAAATAAATCGTATGCTTTAAGAGGGGAATTATCCTAAGGCTGTCAATTTTTCCTCACAGGTGAGTATTATCCAAGATGGAAAACTGTTCAGGGGGCATTATTCAAGAAAATACGGCTAGTCATCTCAATAAGTTCCCTTACCTGGCGAGCGCAGTACTAGGCACACTGAGGCGTCTGCCCGCCGCCGGCGACCCTTCCAACGACGCGGCGCTGCCGTCGCGCTGCAGCCCGTCCATCTCGCACGCGCCGTTCAGCACGTTGTGCATGCTCTTGCGTTTCACGTCGGCCGCCATGGCGGAGCCGTTGCCGCCGGGCGCGAGCTGGTTGGACGCGGCGCCCTTGGACAACGCGTTGTACTCGCTGCTCAGGCGGTTCCACTGGAGTAGGGAGAGTACTAGGAGCTGGCGGCAGCGGGTTAAGGTGTCCTTGATCTGCGAGGGTGATCTCGTTTTCGCGCAACTTTGTAATTTTTTCAGGGTGGTAAATATATAAGAAATGTTGTTGTTTTTTATTGGACGGAGAGCCAGATTTAATCTGACAAAAATTCAGGCAAACAAATATTATTTCACATATTTTATTTGATTCATCACGCTTTAATTTTTCCTTCATTATGACAGCTGTGAGCTTCATTTAAATTTGTAATTTGTTACCATATACTGTTAATTAAGAGATGATCAACCATGTTTGTGACCAAATTGAAATACATTATGGCAATCCAAATATTCCCTTCAATGCCAAACCAATCGAATATCGATATCAAGGGTCCATATCGTATCGATATCGAGTCGCAGAAAAAATATCGAAAAAAAACCATATCGTACCAACACTACTACTATCCAAGGGGGGTCATTCAAGGGATCGAATGATTATTTCGTCAAAATTTTCACGCAAGTTTTTATCTACTTACTTCATGAAATGTGCTTCATTAACGAAATAATAACATGCCATTTTTGTACAAATTTTACATATCAAATTTATCATATTCCTAAAGAGGGGGGGTATTCGAGAGGAATTTTTTTTCATGGCACTTATAAGGGAGGGAATTAAGAGGGGAATTACCGAAGGTAGGTTTGCCATCCCCACACACAACGACAATAGCTAGACTTTTATGTGACAAGTGACTATTACAGTCGAGGGCCCAACCTTCAAGTAGGTGGCATCCGAGGCGGGCACTTTGTTGGTGGAGACGGGCTTGAGCAGGGTGAGCCACTCCTGCGTGTGCGCCAGTCTGGTCCGCAACGCCTCGTGCACCGTGTCCGCCGTGGCGCGCAGCTCCGCCGCCAGCTCCCGCTGCCGCGACGCTAGTACGCCGTCGGGCGCCGCGCCGCCCAGCCGCTGCCTGAGGGATGGGGTTAGTTGGTGAATGTGTGTGGAGAAGCAGAGGTAAACGATGCCGAACAGCGATGAGACAACGGTTACCAATGTTCGAGCATATTTGAGTTTTCGACTGATACTAATAGAATATTTCGAATATTTTACTTCGAATAAAGCGAGTGTTTCAACGGCGTCAATTCACGTGGATATTCCGGCAGGGACGTATCCAGGATTTTTGAGCGGGGGGGGCTGCTTGTTTACGGAGGCCGGCGAGGGGGGGGGGGCTCAGCCACCCCCCCTAAAATTTTAGCTACATAGTGGCAGAATGGCGCCATGGCGCTGGCGCCATTAGTAGGCGCCACGCCATGGCGCCATTGACGTTGGCGTCAGCGCCATGGAACGCTGTATATGTATGTAAATATACATACAAAACAGGAAAAAAGCACAAAATTGAGTGTTTTTATAACGATTTGCGGCCACATGGTCCAAATCTGAGGATAATACCTTATGTCCGGTTAAGAATGCGCGCTTGCGCGCAAAAATTTTTACGCTGACGTTAAAAAAGTCGCATTTTCCGGTCACTTTCTGGTCTCGCCCCGGGAGGGGGGGGGCTGCAGCCCCCCCCGCCCCCCCCCCCTGGATACGGCCCTGTATTCCGGGGAAATACGGTGACACAGTTTGAAATTCGAACATTAAAAAAAATTTTTTTTTCAAGTTCAGTGATGAATAGAAAATAATTCAAAACCTCATTGTAGAGAAAGAGTGTATAATTGCAGTACCACAACGACTAAGACTGCTGAAAAACGCTTTAAAATTTACAATGGTCAATTTTACAATTGAAAATTTGTGCCAATCTCGCAATGTAACCGTACATGGCGGCTTCTATCTGCTCGGACATGGCGGCGCACACGGAGCCCAGGCTCTCGCTGATCGACTTCATTTCGTCCACGAGCTGCAGCACTGCGGCACGAATGCATCACGTCAAACTTTTTATTTAGAGAAAAAAAAAGTTCAGATTTTCTCTGTTTGTTTGTTTTGTTTCTGTTGGAAAAAATTGTGTCGCCAAAAGAAATAATGCTTCTCCGACTGTATTTTCAATGATGAAAATTTTGTCTAAAAAATGGGAGAAATGCAGATCACAATGGGGCTAGTCCCACACACTGAAAATATCATGAAATGGGACGTGAGGGCAGTCCCGGACCCTATGATGTGTAAAGTAATGAAGGGTTAAAATGACGTGAACTTGAGACATTTTGCATAACATGACAGATGTTTCTGACATTTGACGAATTTGTTGACGAATTTGTATGATGTTTGACAAATTTGTATGAAATATGACACTTTACACTTAACAGGGTGCATGACAGGCAGGCAGGGGGGCAACACTTCTGCAACACTAACCCGGCACCAGCTGCGCCTGTACGCGGGCGACGATGGGCGCGAAGCTGATCTCGTACACGTTGATGGGGCGCACCTTGAAGCAGGTCACGTGGTTGTCCAGCGCGAAGTAGTGCTCGTGCTGGTGGAACAGACAGTGCGCGCACACGCTGCCGGGGCTTTCCTGCGATTAAAGTGATTTTTTGCAGGGATCAATAGGACTTTTGCACTGATAAATGTGCACGAAAGTATCCACTGTGCCTATTGTGCCACTTCTCTGGCATTAAAGTATGTTTTCAGAATAGAGGAAACCTCTCTATACCAGAACGTTGGCCAAACTGCCGATCCCGATCCCGTGACCCTAATCACGACCCGGAAAACTAAATGAATAGAAAAAGTTTTTTGTGTCGTGTTTTGTCGACAATTATTGTCGATAGAAAATTGGAAACCTGATGAATATTATAAAAATGCAAAATAATCAGAGAAAAGGCAACACAACCCCCCGCAAAAACCAATGCCGATGCCGATCCCGTGACCCCAATCCCGAAAATTAAAATAGCGAAAAAAAAAAAAATAGCGATCACTATCCACATAATTCAATCCCGTTTGCACTCTAATCGAAACCAGTTGACACCTGAAACCGGTGTCAACTAATACACGAACGGTCAAAAACGCGTCAACTCACCGAATTGCCATTGGCATCGGGACTATCAGGGTTGTCGGCGTCGCGGGGCGTCATATGGCTGAGGGCGTGCCGCCCATTGCACAGGTACTCCAGGTACTTTGCGAAGCTCAGCTGCCACACAAAGTCGCCCAATGGACGCCCACTGCTCGTTACTCGGCACCTGACGGATTAAGTCGACCGACTTATCACTATAAGATTCAGGATGTGTATGCAAATGTAATGAGACCGTCCAACGAAACCCGCACGACAACGTTTACGGGCGCCACTTCAAACACGTAACAAAATGTTGGCACCCAGCCAAAAAGACAAACGTACATCATCTCCCACTAAAAAGTTAAAACTGGAAAAATTCAACTGTGAACCGAACGGATTTAGAAAGTTTTCCAATCGAAATGTCACGAAAAACGCAAAAGTTCAGATAAGATCGGTCAATTGCACCCAAAACGCAAAATCTCCGTGAAAATGACGAAAAAATGTACAGGGTTCTCGACATTCAACACGACGAATCGGTCAGACACTGTACACGCTGCAGGACCAGAACGGGGTATCTTGAATTTTGTCCGTCCGGGGGTCGGATAGGAAGCAAATAGCTCATCTGAATGATAGCTGTTAAAAATTTTTTTAGGGGTGGGGGTTGCGGGATTCCGGGAAAAATAGCCAAAAGTTTGCTTTTCGGGATAGATAGATAGCTGGGCGGTTTGGGGGGGGGGTAACCCCCCACCCCAACCCCCCCTGGGGACGAGCGAGCAGCGTGGCGACTCACCGAGTGCACCAGTCCCAGGCGATGATGGTGTCGTCCCTGTCGACGGCGGTGGGCGCCGCGCCGCAGTCCAACTCGACCACCGACTGCGACACGATCTCCACGCAGCTCCTGCGGGTTGTAT
The DNA here is from genome assembly GCA_964036195.1 of Sphaerolaimus hirsutus. Taxonomy (NCBI): domain Eukaryota; kingdom Metazoa; phylum Nematoda; class Chromadorea; order Monhysterida; family Sphaerolaimidae; genus Sphaerolaimus; species Sphaerolaimus hirsutus. The sequence goes on from OZ038458.1 coordinate 20,520,583, forward strand.
TCGAGCAGTCAGTCATCTTTTCACTTTTTTTTTGATAAATAGAGAGATTGTTCATCCGGAGATAGTTGAGCAGGGGTATCGTAGATTTTGACCCTCCGGGGTCAAAATAGGACAAAAATTTGCTCCGGGATAGATAATAGCAAAGCGCTCCTCCTTGCGGGGGTGATTGCGTCTAAAAAGCTGAAAACAGCTGAAAAAAGCTTAAGGTTAGACACATGAACTAGTGATTTTGGATGTGCAAATCTATAAAAAGGTACTCTATGAAAATCAGCGATCTGCGGTCGAGTCACACCCTTTGTGTAATCTCACAAAAATAGCTCCAGATACCTAAATAGATACCTGGGCGCAGGGACCTATCCAGGATTTTTGAGCGAGGGGGGCTGCTTGTTTACGGAGGCCGGCGAGGGGGGGGGGGCTCAGCCCACCCCCCTAAAATTTTACCTACATAGTGGCGGAATGGCGCTGGCGCCATTAGTAAGCGCCACGCCATGGCGCCATTGACGTTGGCATCAGCGCCATGGAATGCTGTATATGTATGTAAATATACATACAAAACAGCAAAAACACAACATTGAGTGTACTTACAACGATTTGCGGCAACAATGATAATACCGTATTTCTGGTGAAGAATGCGCGCTTGCGCGCAAAAGTTTTTACGCTGAAGTTGAAAAAGTCGAATTTTCCGGTCACTTTCTGGTCTCGGCCCGGGAGGGGGGGCTGCAGCCCCCCCCCGGACACGGCCGAGGCTGGGCGATTCGGGATGGGGGGTGTTCAGGGGATAGTAGCCAAAATTTTGCCTCCGGGAAACATAGATAGATGAACGACCTCCGGGAGAGATAGATATATGGGCGGTTTGGGGGATCCCCCCATTTGCAGACCCCTGCTGAGCTTTGGGACAAGAGCTGAAGGGAGCTGGCCCTGCGCCAGTAAACAACCACCGACCGGCCGTGGACGATCTTCCTGGCGTGGTGCAGCATGGACACGTCGCAGCCCTTGCTGGGGCACTTGTAGGCCGCGTTGAAGCAGTAGCGCCGCAGGAACTCGCCCAGCGCCATGTCGTGCCGCCCGTAGAACTCCATCCAGACCACCCACGGCCGGACGCACAGCTGCGGCGCGTTCGGCGACCGCGGCGAGTAGCTCGCTGAGGGGAGGGGACACGTGACCAGGTGCCGGTTCCGCAAGTGGACAAGTTAAGAGTTAAAAGTTAAGAGTTGAGTAAAAAGACAAATGGCGAGTTAAGAGTAAAGTGAAAGTTTAAGAGAAAAGTTAAAGTTTAAGAGAAAAGTTAAAATTTAAGAGAAAAGTTAAAAGTTGAGTTAAGAGTTAAAAGTTGAGTTAAGAGTTGAGTTAAGAGTTGAGAGTTAAGAGACAAGTGGAAAATGATGGTAAAAAAATAATAAAAAATAAAAATATGAAATTGGTATCGATACGCTGTTCGCTGGCATGGTGCCAATGTTGTATGCACGTCATTTGAAAATAACGTATCCAAAAAAATTATCGCTAAAAAAAGAAAAAATCGCCGAACGTTGTTTCGAAATGGCCGTGCGGGGACAAAATATGATTGAAGATCAGCGTATCGCGCTTCTGCAACGAATGACCCATTTGTCATTTAAATCAACTTTTAACTCATCTTTTAACCTTTAACTCAACTCTTAACATTTAACTCAACCTTTGACTCAACTTTTAACCTTTAACTCAACTCTTAACTTTTAACTCAACTTTTGTCTCAACTTTTAACCTTTAACTCAACTCTTAACTTTTAACTCTTAACTTGTCTACTTGCGGAACTGGCCCCAGTGAGTTTTAGGTTTAAATATACCGTGTTCAATCGGGGGGGGGGGGCAGTCCCGCATTCCGGGAAGTGTCAAATGTCAACAAGAATAAAATATATTTTTATCACTGAACATATCACATTTTGCATGACATTATACAAATTTGTATGGCATTTTACGACATTTTGATATTATTCAGGGTGAGGGACTGGTACCAGGAGTGTAAAAAATGAAAATGAGAAATACGGTTTTCAAGAATTTACGCTTACGCGGTTTCACACGCAAAATAGGTTGTTTTCTCGAATTTCGACAACGTAGCGTTTACTGGCACCGTGCCAGAAACAAACCGAAAAGTACAGCTAGTCGCTGATGGCAGTATGGACTGAGCACGTCGCCGCACTGTCTGCTGGCGGCGGCGAACTCGTCCAGCGAGCTGTGGCGCCAATGCGCGCGGGCGAAACCCTCCGTGCGCGCGCCGCTACGCCGCTTGGTTACGGGCGCGCCGAACGGCGGCGACTCGCCGCCTTGGCCGCTGGCTGTCGCCGACGCGTCGCGGCCGCCGACGCTGTCGCCGGACGGCTGCAACGAGCGCCGCCGCTGCCCGGCCCCACGTCCCGCCGTTGCCACGCGTCTGCGAGCGACGCAGCCGCACTTGCATGGAGAAGCAACAAGTTTGGAAATTCTATCGGAATGCTATTTCTTTCTGCCGGGTGGGTGCCGCCGAACCATCAAATTTAGCAATTGAGCTTTTTTCCCAGCTATGTATTCCCCCCCCCCCCGGAGGATCGATTTGCTATCTATGAAACCCCCCGGATGGTCAAAATCTGGAATAGCCCTGGGCGCACTCCCAGACCCTGTAAAGTGTCAAAGACCCTGTAAAATGTCATGTGTCATGTAAAAGACCCTGCAAAGTGTCAAATGTCACGTAAAAGACCCTGTAAAGTGTCATGTGTATCCTAATATTTTTAATCGTATCCAAATGTTTTTGTATCCAAAACTTATGTCAAAAAGTAAGATTTGGATACAAAAACATACAATTTTGATACGATAAAAAATATTTGGATACACATGACACTTTACAGGGTCTTTTACATGACATTTGACACTTTGCAGGGTCTTTTGAATGACACATGACATTTTACACGGTCTTTGACATTTTACAGGGTCTGGGGGTAGGGTGGCAGACGGTACGGCCTTGCGGTAAACCGTACGGTACGGTAAATTTTCTCTTTTGCGGTAAACGGTACGGTACGGTAAATCTTCAATTTTGCGGTAAATGGTACGGTACGGTAAATCTGAAAAGTGCGGTTCGCGGTACGGTACGGTACGCTAAATTTTCTCTTGTCAGATATGTACCACTGCTGGACTACAGACAACTTTTACTTTATCAATTGACACTAAATTGGGTCTTGCAATTTGTTAATGGATTTTAGAACACAACAACACTGTGATGACATAGAATTACATTAACCGCAATGCAGTGGCTCAATATATAGGCTTTTTCAAGGTTTAGAAGGAAGAAATGGAAAAAAATTGCTAAAAGTGGGTGAAAATGGTTAAAAAGTATATATAACATAAAAATAGTTGAAAATAGGCAATACGCCATGAATTCAATTAGGGGACACACTTCAACCCCCCATTGGAGAGCCCTGCTGTGTACCCATGGGATAGCAACAGATTTTAATTCAACAGCAAAGTTGTTATTTCATTAAAAAATTCATTTTTCTGTTGATTACCTTTTGTATACTACCTGTTGTAGTCACACTACATTACACACTATTCCATACTCTATTCCTTACTTCCACTCTGTATTCAATTCTAACTAGGTTTTGAGTGATTGGTCTGAACCGTTAACTTTTATGTTTCAACCAATCTTGAGTAGTGACCACTTGGGTGTTTAGGAGTTGATGTTCATTAACTCACTTTTTCCCTCATCATTCATGTCCCCTTCGGGGGTTGACCATCTATGAATATGAGATGTTAACATTTGAGACCCGTGTTGCCGAGCGACGTTCCCCCCAAACACACAAACACACCACATCACAAACGCAAATCTCCTCTGGTGGTTGGCTTTGTGGACTTGGCTTCGCCTCTTGCCCAAGGTCTACATGCCAATCCAGCTGAAACTCACTGCACGTTTCTCATCTGTGCGCCACGGACTCAGTATGCAGTCAGCCCCGTTTCCCGTGTGCACAACATGGTGATCGTACTGGCTTGAAACTTCTCAAGCCTATGTGAACCCGCCCGCTCCCGACTGTCCAACAATGACATCGGTGGCACCCCACTTGAACCTGCGGCAGCACCTGCCAGGAAGAGCAGCCCCCCGCCGCGCGCCACAAGAGCGCATGCATGACACGAAAGATGTCAAATGCAAAAACCCTGGCCGTCAAAGCAGCAACCGGGAACAGAGGCAAACAGGTCGACAGTCCAACAGAGACACAGACAGCCTAACCCCGGCCATCAAGCAGCGACACCAGGAATTTAGGCAAACAGGTCGGTCGTCAAGCAATGACACCGACAGCCGAACCATCCCAGTCGTCAAGCAACGACACCGACAGCCCAAAAACCCTGGCAGTCAAAGCAGCAACTGGGAACAGAGGCAAACAGGTCAGCGGTCCAACAGAGACACTGACAGCCTAACCCCAGCCATTAAGCAGCGACACCAGGAACTGAGGCAAATAGGTCGGCAGTCAAGCAAAGACACCAACAGCCTAACCATCCCAGCTGTCACCCAGCGACACTGGGAACCTGAAACAGCATGCTGGCTGTCAATCAGTGACACCAGTAAATAAAAACACCACTCTGGCTATCAATCAGCCACACTGGCAAGACCCACACACCCAACTATAAAGAACCCTCACCACCAAGTAAACCCTGCCAACATCTCCCCTGACATCCCCAACCAGTTAATTGAACCACCAAATACCCTGAAATCTGGATCAGTTACACCACACATTGGACATTCCAGCCAAGAATAGCCCAACCAAATGCATGACATCATCCTCAAAAAATTGCTTTGCAATCTACCATCTACCCTGCAATCCCCAATCATCACACCGGTTCTGACATTGGATGGACACAGGAACAACAACAGGAAGCACAGGAAACATCCGAAGGATGGGTGATATGGCAAATTTTTTGATACATTTCTGTTATTGATGGATTGTGTTATTTTCAGATTGGTAATTTGTCTTATTTGATTTTTGCAGGATTTTTGATGGTTAGCTTTTTGTCAGTTCCCCCTGGTAGGGTGAACTTGGGGGGGACTGTTGTAGTCACACTACATTACACACTATTCCATACTCTATTCCTTACTTCCACTCTGTATTCAATTCTAACTAGGTTTTGAGTGATTGGTCTGAACCGTTAACTTTTATGTTTCAACCAATCTTGAGTAGTGACCACTTGGGTGTTTAGGAGTTGATGTTCATTAACTCACTTTTTCCCTCATCATTCATGTCCCCTTCGGGGGTTGACCATCTATGAATATGAGATGTTAACATTTGAGACCCGTGTTGCCGAGCGACGTTCCCCCCAAACACACAAACACACCACATCACAAACGCAAATCTCCTCTGGTGGTTGGCTTTGTGGACTTGGCTTCGCCTCTTGCCCAAGGTCTACATGCCAATCCAGCTGAAACTCACTGTACGTTTCTCATCTGTGTGCCACGGACTCAGTACGCAGTCAGCCCCGTTTCCCGTGTGCACAACATCAAACATATGTACCTACAACAAATAAGCTCAAGGGTTGAGGGTGATGTAAAACACCTACAGTCCGATTTGAAGCACATGGCTTGATTTAAAAAACACATTATACTAATGTAAATCAAGAGTTACAGTAATATTGCATGCGGAAATGGAAGGGCTTCAAATCAGTGGAAACAATGTTGTCAAATTTGCGCGCTTGCGCGCCAAAAATTTGCAGAACACCGCATTTTAAAGTCAATTTTAAGGTGCATTTTTAAGGTCAATCTACGTCAAATTTACCGCATTTTCTGCGGTAATTGAGTGCGGTACGCGGTACGGTACGGTAAATTTTGGAAAATGCGGTACGCGGTACGGTACGGTAAATTTCTAAAAGTGCGGTAAACGGTACGGTACCGTAAATTTTCCAAAAATGCGGTACGGTACGGTAAATTCTGCCACCCTATCTGGGGGTGGCACCTGCTGTGCACAGACCTCTTAAAAACCCTCCCAGCGGCTGCCCTGTACGTAGCGAGGCGGCCACGCGTCGCCGGGTCGGCCAACGGGCGCGTCAGCTGCTCGCTCACAAACTGGTGCAGCAGATTGGTCGCGCTGCCCTTCGCCGCCGCCGCGGCGTCAAGTGACGGCGGCGTTTTGTGCGGCGACGACTGCGCTGTGCACGAGCCGTCGCAAGCGCCGTCGGCCCGCTTTGAAGCGTCGCCCAGACGCGCTGAGTAAATGAAAAAGATAATATAGATTTCTTCCAACACTTGTCCGCGTGGCGGTTCCAGACCATAAAAAAAGCGTGAAAAACGTAAAATGTCATGTAAAATGCCGTGCAAATATTCATGTAAAATGTCATGCAAATATTCGTGCAAAATGTCATGTGAAATGTCATGCAAATATTCATGTAAAATGTCATGTAAAATGGCATGCAAATATTCATGTAAAATGTCAAAATATACCATGTAACATTACTTAAATGCCTTGTAAAATGTCGTATAAAGTCAAATTTTACATTCTAAATGGCCCGGGACTGGCCTCTGGACCATAGCTGAAATCGGGGGTAGCATTTTAGGGGGGGTCTAACCTGCCGGCACGTGTTTATATCTCGGGAACCGCTTGGTGAAAATTGTTGATATTTGAATATAATATGGTTTCATGAAAAGTCGGGGCTAACATGAAAATCGAGGGCATCCTCGAATAGTCCCCCATTCCCGAGATAAGGGGGTCTATAAAAAGGTGGTCATTTTACATGTCCGATCTGGCATATCGAATTTAAAGCTCAATAACTCAGCCATTTCTTGGCCGACATGGGTCATTCGACACTTAAAATGATCGGGACAACCGGCAGATTCCATTTTTGAAGTTGTATTAGCGATGTCTAAATTCTGTATGCCGATTTGACCCGGTTTTTCACCTCGAAGATATTTTTTCTAAACATGCTATCATATACTTTAGACAACGAGGATTCATATAAAACAAAAACGAGTTCAATATCTCTTTCCAATCAAAAGTTATGGCGCCTCAAACTTTTCCCTCCCATCTACATAAATAACTGCATCAAGAATGATGCATGCAACTTCAAAAGTCCATATCTTGATAATTTCTCAGCCGATTTTCACCATTGAACACTTAAAATGATCAGAAAGACATGGAGATTTCATTTTTATTCCCAGATCATCTGTATATTTTATCAGATTTCCCATACAAGAAAATAATGCGAACTTTTGAACAAAATTATCACAATGAAAATGCATACAAATATACTGTGGATAAAAACAGTATCTCCATGTCATTATGATCATTTTATGTATTCATTGGTGAAAATCGGCTGAGAAATGGCCAAGATATGGACTTTTAAAGTTGCATGCATCATTCTTCATGTGGTTATTTATTTGAATGGGGGGGAAAACTTTGAGGCGCCATAACTTTTGATCGGAACGAGATATTGAACTCGTTTTTGTTTTATATGAATCCTCGTTGTCTAAAGTATATGATAGCATGTTTGGAAAAAATTATTTTTCGAGTTGAAAAACCGGGTCAAATAGGCATACAGAATTTAGACATCACTAATACAACCATAAAAATGGAATTTACAGGTTGTCCCGATCATTTTAAGTGTTTAACGATCCAAATCGGCAAAGAAATGACTGAGTTATTGAGCTTTATATTCAATATGCCAGATCTTATATGTAAAATGATCACCTTTTTATAGACCCCCTTATCTCGGGACTGGGGGACTATTCAAGGATGCCCTCGATTTTCATGTTAGCCCCGACCTGAAACCATATTATATTCAAATATCAACAAATTTCGCCAAGTGGTTCCCGAGATATAAACACGTGCTGGCAGGTTAGACCCCCCCCCCCTAAAATGCTACCCCCGATTTTAGCTATGCTCTGGACTAGCGATATAAAAACACAATGACTTTGACGCCATTGCAGCAGCAACAAGCAGCGCGGCAGCTCACCGAATCTGTACAGCGGCTGTTTGAAGTAGGCGAGCAAGGGTTGTGCGCTGGCGCCCTGCAGCCGCTGCACGGCCGGCTGCGGCTGTCGCTCGGCGAACGGCAGGCGGTAGGCGATTAGCGCGCTTACAGTTAGCACGGCCTCTGCGTGCATGTAGCGATCAGTTGTAGGGGACACGTTTGACAATGGTCAATATTTATACCAAGGATGAACCGCACCGTGGGTTGTGGTGTTTGATTAGGGTTGGCAAGTAAATTTTGCTTTCAGTTTTTCGGCATTAAATTTTTCCGTTTTCCGGCAAGTGCATAATTTTTCCGTTGCCGTTTTCCGTAAATGTTTTTACACCCTAAAATCAACACATCAATATTCTCTTAAGTCGCTTTATTCATCACAACACGGTACAAATGTGTCCGAAGCGTGCAGCACACTCAGTGCATGCATAATTAGCATAAAGCCAAAACCATTGCAAACCTGCGGCGGCGGCAGCCAGCCCAGTGCCGGCGTCGGAGCCGGGCGTGGCGGCGGCGCCCTGGTCGCCGGCCACCGTCCACTGCGAGTCGACTTCCAGCGGCTGGCCGGCGCTGCAGATCTTGCAGTCGCTGACGAGCAGCAGCCGCAGCGACTTGCCTCTCGCGTCGCCGCCCTCGCTCCGCTCGTCTAATTCGCTGTCTGATGTTGGTTTCGGGGAAGTTTCTTACTTTTGTTTTTCTGCATAAAATTCGATGAAAAAAGCCACTCGGACAGAAAGGATCAGAGTCAGAATTTCAAGGAGTGCTCAAGTTTTCTGATATTGTGTGACGTTTTTCGTTTCTATATTTACATTGACGTTGACAATTTTAAACCCATTTTTAGCGATTTTCACCCCTTTCTGCCTCATACCCGTCAAAAACGCCTGCATATTGACGCACCACAAAGATATCAAAATTTTCTTTCAAAACTATCTAATTTTATAACTACCGAGGTGCTATTTACAATTCATTGATGAAAACCCCCCGCAAACATTCAACAAATACCCCAATAACCAGTATTCTTCGTGAGCGCTCCCTGGGGCGCGTGCTCGTGCGGCGCCAAACAGACCCGATACAAACTGAGCAGCTCGGTCTCCAGCCGCGCCGAGTACACCACCGTAGTCATGAAACGCAGCACGCGCTTGGCACACTGCGTGCACACCAATCAAAATGGATTTTTTCAAATCTAAAAAACGTGATTCTAAAAATAAAAAAATAAAAAGTTGAAAAAATCAAAGTGCCCACCCGCAGCTGCCTTCTGCTGTTGGCGTAGAGCAGCACGGCGCACGACAGATCGGGGTCGCACTCGTCGAACACGGCCAGCCGCTTGACCTTGCCGCCGAGCAGCGCCACCTCGCGCCAGGCGAACCTACCGCACTGGCCGAGCGTCGGCCGCACCAGCTGGCTGTCGATGGACGGCACGATGTGCGCCTGCGTGCAGCGGGCGACCCGTCGCATCACCGCCGGCTTCAAGTGGCACATGAGCGTGACGCCCGCGTCGCGCAGCAGCTGAGCGGCCACGCGCGCCACCGTGCCCTCGACGCACACGAGCTGCGGCTTGACGCTCACGATGCGCAGCACCATGTTCCGCAGGTAGTCCGTCTCCTGGCGGATCACCGGCTCGATGGCCGTCAGTTTGGCGGCCGGCGAGCGCTCGTACTCCACAGAGCCGCCCACCTGGGGGCAGTCCCAGACCATGTAAAATGCCCTGGAAAATGTAAAATGTCATGCAAAGTGTCAAAAGTCATGGAAAATGCCCTGTAAATTTTGCAGGGCATTTTCCATGATTTTTGACACTTTGCATGACATTTCACATTTTACAGTTCATTTCACAGGGTCTGGGATTGGCACCAGCAGTATGCTGGGCGACAGGAACGCGGTGCACATGCGGCGGTCGGCGAGCGTCTTTGTGCACGCGGTGCCGAAGACGACCTGCGCGCGCGGCTCCGCCTCGTCGCCGGTGCACAGCGTCTTCACGTGCACGTAGCTCAGCACGTCCATGCTGTCGCGCCGCTCGCGCACGCTCGGCGTCACCGTGAACGCGATCTCCTGCGACCGATGGTATATTTACATTGTGGGCTAGGGTGGCAGAATTTACCGTACTGTTAGCATGGCAAAATTTACGGTACCGTACCGTATTGGCGCCACACACACTGGATGTCAACTGTTTCGGTGTCAGCTCGATTTTGGTTGAATTTAGGTAGCAGGACAACTTTGAAGGACACATGCGGCAATGTCGAAGAGGAATTTTTATTGCCATGTGCATTTGAACACTGTTTCGCGGCCCATAAACTAAAAACTTATGAAAAACTGTCGGCCCAGTTGACATATGTCCGTGCCGTACCGTGCACCGCATTTTCCGAAATTAACCGTACCGCACCGTTTACCGCACTCATTTACTGCTGTAATTGCGGTACATTTTGCTTAGAAATACCCTAATTTACCCAAAAAAAATTCAAAAAGGCCGTACCTTCTGCACCCCTACGTACCGTACCGTTAACCGAATTTTCTGAAATTTACCGTACCGTTTACCGCACTCATTTATCACTCTTTCCAGGGACGTATCCAGGATTTTTGAGCGGGGGTGGCTGCTTGTTTACGGAGCCCGGCGAACGGGGGGGGGGGGGGGGGGCTCAGCCCCCCTCCCCTAAAATTTTTCCTATATAGGGACGGAAAGGCGTTTTGGCGCCAGCGCCAGGAACCGCTTTATATGTATGTAAACACCTTCCCGGACAAGTTCACCACCCATTTTTTTATTTCACTATGAATGCAATATCTCCGTCCATGGGGGTGTTATAAGACTGAAACTTTGTATACATTAAGTTGTAAGACCCCTCTACTCCCCAACAATGGGGGGAGGTGCGGCGACTCACTACAGGGTGGGTCGCCCTATATGCAAAAAAAATTTGTGGCGTTTTTGGTGTCCCAAGCAAGTTCACCACCCACTTGATTAGCTACACTTTGAAGGCTATATCTCCAGCTGTGAGGGCGGTAGAAAGCTGAATTTTGGGGGATGTCTTGCCAACAACCCCCCTCACAATACACCAGTGGGGCGGCTGCCGACGACCCACTAAAGCATGGGTCACTGCATATAAATTTGATAATTTTTTTAAGAACAACCCAAGTGTCCCAAACAAGTTTGCCACCCAACTGCATTATAAAAAAATGTTGTGAGAACATACCTGATATAAAATTGAATCAGATATGAACCCTAGTTCTGCTCATTAAAATTTTTTCAGTAGGGCACCCACCCTGTCCCATAAACAGCAGATTGAAAATTTCACTTTAAACCAATTTTTTGTATCACACTTAAAAAGTTGGTTTACAAAGTTCACTAGGGGAGGGTCTAAGGTTCAAAGTTATGTAAACAACATAACCTCTAAAATACTTCCATAAGGAAATTTATTTGGGGTGAATGAAAGTTTTGTCAAATTTTCTTCCTGAAATGACATCATTTTGACATCATAGAATTCACCCCAAGTAAATTTCCTTATGGAAGCATTTTAGAGGTTATGTTGTTTAAATAACTTTGAACCTTAGACCCTCCCCTAGTGAACTTTGTAAACCAACTTTTTAAGTGTGATACAAAAAAATTGGTTTAAAGTAAAATTTTCAGTGGGCTGTTTATGGGAAAGGGTGGGTGCCCTACTGAAAACAATTTTTTTTGGCTGAAATAGTGTTCCAACCCGATTAATTTTTATATTAGTATGTTGTTGCAACATTTTTTAATGCAGTTGGGTGATGAACTTGTTTTGGGACACTTGGGCTGTTTTTAGAACATGGTTAACTTTATATGCAGTGACCCATGCTCAGTGGGTCATTGGCAGCCGCCCCACTGGTGGATCGTGAAGGGGGTTGTTGGCAAGACATCCCCCAAATTTCAGCTTTATACCGCCATCACAGCTGGAGATATGGCTCTCGTAGTGTACCCAATCAAGTGGGTGGTGAACTTGTTTGGGACACCAAAAACGGCAAAAAAATTGTTGCATATAGGGCGACCCACCCTGTAGTGAGTCGCCGCACCTCCCCCGTTGTTGGGGAGTAGAGGGGTCTTGCAACTTTATATATACAAAGTTTCAGCTTTATAACACCCCCATGGACGGAGATATTGCATTCTAAGTGAATAAAAAAATGGGTGGTGAACTTGTCCGGGAAGGTGTTTAAATATGCATACATATACAGCGAAAGTCGCAAAAATATGCTCATTTCCAAGGATCTTTGTTTACAGGGACCGATCCGCTGAAAATACAATGCACGGGGAAGACATTGCGCGCTTGCGCGCAAAATTTTTGAGAAACATAGAAAAATATACTTGAGAAGTTGCATTTTCCGGGACTTTTTAGGTCTCACCCCAGGAAGGGGGGGTGGGGGGCTGCAGCCCCCCCTGGATACGTCCTTGACTCTTTCATAAAAAATTGGCTGTTTTTTTTCGTCTAAAAACGGGATCATTTATGAAATGAGCTTTTTAACCGCACCTGCACCAGGGGCCATATAGCAGGCAGCCAGTGCTGCACGCAGAGCCCCTCCTTCTGCAGCAGGTACTTGAGCAGGCGGATCGCTTCAGATTCAAATATTCGGTAGATGCCGTGACCTGGGCAAAGCGACATGATCTTGACACAAATTGGAAGGGGACCAGGGCCGAAAATTTTGGGTACCATCCTCTGAATAGGGTTCAAACGGGAACGACTTGCGGGATCCCGTTTGAACAGTACACCTGTAAATACACCACCTCCCCGAATCGGCCATCTATGTAGCTAGCAATCTGGAGCGATTTTTGAGAAATGTAAAATTTGGATTGATTTTTTTTCCAACCGTCAATTTTTTTTCCAACCGTAGGGATCGAAAAATCAATTTTTTCAAACGCCTTGATTTAAAAATTTGGGTCGTTTCAAAATCAATCAGTTTAAAAAATCAATGTCTACATAATCACCTACACGCACAACGCATATAAAACATCCACACTAGGGTGTCAAATTTCCGTTTTCCGTTTCCCGTTTCCCGCAGGCAATTTTTTTCCGTTTTCCGTTCCGTTTTCCGGCTGCTGAAATTTTTTTTTCCGTTTTCTGTTCCGTTTTCCGGCAACTTTTTTTTCCGTTTCTGTTTTTCCAGCTCATTTTCCGTTTTCCGGCTAAATTTTCAGTTTTTTCCGTCTTTTTTTCCATTTTCCGCCTCAATTTCCAGTTTTTCCACCTTTTTTTCCATTTTCCGCCTCGATTTTCCATTTTTCCGCCTTATTTTACCTTTTTCTGGCTCAACTTTCTGTTTTCTGATCAGCCAAACTGGTAAAAATTCATGCAGATTGTCAATGATGTGAAAAATTTTTCTGTTTCCAGCAAAATTACTGCAAATTTTTTCCACTTCCAGTAAAATATCAGCAAATTTTATCCGTTTTTCGGCAAAATTTCAGCAAGTTTTTCCATTTCCATGCAAATTTGATTTTTCCGTTTCCGTTTTTCCGGCCTCTTTTTCCGTTTTCCGGCCGCTGAAATTTTTTTTCCGTTTCCGTTTTCCGCCAAGTGCAAATTTTTTTCCGTTTTCCGGCCACTGAAAATTTTTTTCCGTTTCCGTTTTCCGTAAAAAAATTTTTTTGACACCCTAATCCACACAGAGCTAGGGTTGGAAAATAAAACGTTTTTTTAACTCGATGTTTTAAAAAAAAAAACGTTTTTTTAAAAGCTCCCAGATATGACCTTGTGTCAACATATATAGGTATATCAGACAGTGGCAATACTCTGTGATGTTTGTATATATGACCATATAATGGCTGTTGAGCCATGGGATAGCATTATAAGTGGTGATTTGTGTCAAAATATCCATTTTTGTCGATACGTTCGTATATCGCCTTATAGTCGAATGTTCGTGACTTCAGGTAAAGTTTGGCACGGAATAGTGATGAAACAAGGTTATAAAAGGAGGTTGTTACTTTGGGAGTGAAGTTACACACTGTGGAGGTACATGGAAGCACATTACCTCAATATTATATTACTACACCGTCATATGACGGCTTATTAACCCATGGTAACATATATAAATGGATACTTTGATACTAAAAATGCCACAAAACCAATGAAAACAACCACCAATGTCAATTTGTGTGTGAAATTGCGCGCTTGCGCGCCAAAAATTTTGCAAAATACCTAGTGCGTAGTAATTATAAATTTCGGTCGATGTTTTTTAAAAAAAAACATTTCGGACGTCATGTTTTTTTCATTAAAAAAAACGTTTTTTTTTAATAAAAAACGTTTAAATAAACATCGGCCAACCCTACACAGAGCACAGCGAGTCGTAAACGCATCCCCACCGCACAACCGACCATCTGCAGCGGAGCAGCGCGAGCCCGCCTCGCTGGACGCGTCCGAGTCGCTGCTCAAGTCCGTCTGGTCGCAGTGCGCGTCGGCGCTCGTGTCCGCCGCCGGCTGCTTGCCCATGGGGTCCACGGTCGACAGCTGCGGCCGCAACAACGGGAACACGGCAG